>CM066036.1:52131873-53331873 GCA_033557465.1 Ichthyophis bannanicus | reverse complement strand
TGCTGTATTAACCGCTTTGATTTAAGGAAAAGGTGGGATACAAAACTTGTAATGTAATCTCTGTTGTACATGTGTCATGTATTGAAATGTATTGTATTGTACTGTGGCCGCTTTGATTGAAGGATAAGGCGGGATATAAAAGATGTTAAATAAATAAATAAAATAAATAAATTATGTTCCTTCAGTGGGCATGGCACCTGCATACCCCCCTTCTAGTCCCAATTACAATGGTCAGTTCATCAACTTGTTACTTTCACACTCTCAAGGCCATAGAGCCAATTTGTGCATGCAGGGGAGCAGGGCTCTGCAACTCATCTGTCATCACTCCCAATTATATTCCTTGCAGATGTACTTTTCTTATCAGTAACTTTTAAACATATTTTTCTGTATTTTTCCATCTCTCAATTTTGCTTACCTAAGTTAGTTTAGTTTTCTTACAGAGTTCTATCCTACAATAGCAGCATATTGGGGGATGTGCAATTCCTATGTGCCTCTCCACAGGCTTCATTTACAGGTCAAGCTAGTTAGGCCTGCCTGCTTATGTCAGACACCGTGGATCACAGGCCTGCACCTGCCACACAAGGAACAGGGTCTCTAAATATGCCTGTGTGCTATGGAGCAGTGAGCATAGTTTTTGAGGTAGCCAATTTGTCTGTGTAGTGACTGGCATTGAAATGGGGTGTTCTACATTTCTTTTGGGGACTTAAAGTGCACAAACTGATTTTCAAAGGGTTTAGGATCTTACTATGAGAGTTACGAGACTCGATTGGCCGCTTGTAAAATTGAATAGGGCTCAGTTCCTAACTGTAAGTTTACAGAATATGGGTGGCTATGGGGATGGATTTGTGGTGGGAAAAGACATTAGGAATTTAGCACTGTTTAAGCTGTAGGAAACTTACTGAGGATCCTAAATCAAGACAAATGAATAGCAAGGAGCCAAAATGCAGGAGGAGAGCACCTTTTAAAGTGGAGAGGGCTACTTCTCACTTCACCCCAAGTGAATTTTCAGCCAGCTTTTCCATTTTTAAAGAGCTCCTAAACTTAAATGGATACAGGTTCTGTTCAGATTATGAGAGCTCTTTTTACAGTTACCCAATTAGCACTGAATACTGGTGTTACCTGCATCACATCAATTTTACACTCTTGGGACCTCCCCTTTTCTCTCTTTTACCCTTGGTGCACTCATCTCCCCACCATGGTTTTCAGTACCGTCTTCATGCTGACGACTCTCGAATTTACCTCTGTGCACCTAAAATCTGTCCAGAAATCCAGACCCGGATCTTAGTCTGCTTATTTGATGTTCCTGCCAGATGTCCCTGACTCCATGGACTATAATCACCTTCAGTCCCCGATTTCAGTGGGGACAGAAGCAAAGGACTTTCTTCTCCTTCAGACCCCCTCTGATGCAAACTTTTCCAAAGTACGATGGGACTGTAAAGTACTGAATGAAACTTAAATAGAGTTGGCATCTCAGAAACCTTGATTAGCCTGGTAGGAGAAGATGTAAAACAAACTTCTTTTCTGAAAAAAGAGGGGGAATTTTAGAAGCGTATAGAATATTTATTTGTATGTATAAAATAAAGTTTAAGCATGTATGTATGCATTCACGCTCACACTAACTCGAGAAGGGCTGCTATTGTCTTTTTTAAACTTTTGAAATTATTGAATGTTAGACTGCTCATTTCAGAATATATGGGGAAAAGATGCCTGAGGTAGGAGGACCCCTGCCCCCTCAGCCTAGCTCAGCCTTGCCCAGGTGTCACAGATTTGCTCTCCAAAACTCTGGCAACCCTATAGATTTGAAAATTGAACATGGCTAAAACTGAGCTCCTTCTCTTTCCCCCTAAAACCAACACCTCTCCTTCCTCCCTTCTCGGTTTCTGTGGATAACACTCTACTCCTCCCTCTTTCTTCGGCTGGCAACCTTGGGGTTGACTCCTCCCTCTCCTTCTCCACACACATCCAACTGATAGCTAAAACTTGTTTCTTTCTCTATAACATCAGCAAAATTTGCCCCTTCCTTTCTCAACACACTACTGAGACCCTCATCCATTCTCTAGTTACCTCCAGTCTAGACTATTGCAACCTCCTCTTCGCTGGTCTTCCTCTGAATCATCTCTCCCCTCTTCAATCTGTTCAAAACTCATCTGCCCAGCTAATCTTCCGCCAGTGTCGCTATGCTCACATCACCCCTCTTCTCAAGTTATTTCACTGGCTCCCTATCCATTTCTGCATCCTGTTCTAACTTCTCTGTCACTGCCAACTCCAGAATTCGTTCACTCCACCTTTCTGCTCCATATGCCTGGATCAAACTACCTGTGTCTAAGTGTTGGGCTCCTTCTCTGGCCCTGTTCAAGAATCAGACTAAAAACCCACCTCTTGGAGACTGCTTTCAGATCCTGCTCCCCTCAGCCTCCTGCCATTCCCCTCAACGTATCCTAGTCCCCAGTTGTTGTGTTGTCTCTCTTGAATAGACAGTAAGCTCTGATGACCTGTCTCTTACATGTGTCTCTACAGTGCTGCATATGCCATGTAGAACTATACAAATGATAAGAAGTAGTAGTGGGTCCCGTTCCTGCAATGCCTCCTGGCCCTTCGCCTCCTAAGCACAAAAGAGAACGATTACTTTACAAATTTTTATTGAAAAACCACATTTGTTTAAAAGAGCAGGAATACCTAACACTAAATCCGACACGACTGTGTTTCGACAGAGCCTTCTTCAGGGATCACACGAAAATCAAATACATATAAAAAACATTACAGTAAAACACATAAATATCATAAAAATGATAAACATGACTATTAAAAGAAGGTATAAAGGGAACTCATAAAAATTTTATGTTCATGCAGAATGTCATAAAAAGTAATGTTAAAGCATAAACCGGATAAAGCAATAAATAAACGTATATGTAAGTCTTGTCACCTATGTTTAATGTAGACCCCTTGTCGTATCCCTAACCACTTTGATTGAAGGATAAGGTGGTATACAAAACTGGCTAAATAAATAAATAGTACCATAAAATTTAATGCATAAACACATAAAAGGAAAATGTGTGATGAGGATTGACTATAAGCCTAGGGAGACTTGGATATGTGTCTCTAATCAATAAAACTGTATTGGTTAGTGACCTTCATCACATCAATGACATGAGTATCATATGAACTACTTGAAGGAGGAGGGTGATGCATAAGGACCATCATGTGCTTTGAGACTGTGTTGCACATATAAAAAATAAGAATAAAAATAATAAATCTAGGGAGAGAGTTTCAAACCTCAGCACTATTGTCTGTAGAGGTAATCTTGCACAATAAGCTTTTTGAAGGCACTCCTATTTGAGATATGGGTAATGAGAAAATAAGTAATTGTAAGTATAGTGAGGGTGTGTTAAACCCCTCGTGCTTGAAGGCAAAACAGACATCAATAGGTGAGAGTGCAGAAGGGAGCATAACCCATTTTTTAATAGAGGTATCAAAAAGTCAGATACAAAGGGGATGTGTGTTATGCATTGGATTACACATTCTAGGCTAATGTATGCTATAGTGGGACTGGTAAATGCTGGTCCCCCCGATCTTATTGAAAAATTGCACCACAGATTGTCTTAGAAGCACCATTCCCAAGTGCAATACACTCTCCTTGAGTAAAAAAAAAGAATTTGCAAATAGAGTAAAAGATATTTGAAAGGCGATTACCTTAAGGACCGGCCGCACTTCCATGGCAGTCAATATGCTGAAAAACATGAAGGGAGAAGAAATGCCGAGTCGGAGTATTAGAATGTCACCATGGAAGCCGGACGCATCCCGGCTCTGCAACCAGACGTGTGTAATTTTGCAAAAGTAATGTAAATGAGGGAAATGACTAGAGAACGAAACCCAGAGGGGCTATGAGGGGAACCATAAGAGAGACCTCTGCTTCCTGTCTGGCCCTGGAGTGAGAATCTGAAGGGGAGGTGGCTTTCTTTGTGAAGAGCGGGAGAAATTCAGAACGCTAACACTCAAATAACAGTCTGAAGTTATCTCCTTATAGGGTGAATATAGATCCTTAATTGATGTAAAAAACGTTACAAACTTATATCGGTAATGACATGAGATTGGGTTCCCAGTAGAATATTGGTTGGTGAACCCTAGATGTATTTACTCGAAGTATAATAAAAGATAAAAGCCAATTATATAACAAAAAAGAAAGTAAAAACCATTGTTTAAAAATCCTTTCTCAGTAGGCGTGGAGGAATTCTGGGTTGAATTAATGGAGTTAAGGGAATTATAGGTCTAATTATATGGTCTTATAACTTAAGTACTCTGATGTACAAGTTCTGATCATTTTAATTGATTAGACCTATAATTCCCTTAACGTGGACACTTCATGCCCACTTGCACAGGATTGTTTTAGTTGTGTTTACGTAAGTTATTTTTTTATGTAATGATTTATTTATTTGTTTAAGATGAGCTTTCGAGCATATTTTATGCCAGTTAGGCTGCGCATCCATTTATTTATTCATTTTTCACCTATTTAACATGACGTACCGATAGTTCTCCAGTCAGTCTTCTCAGCCTCGTTGATTTTTTTAAAATCACACCGCACACAGCACTTTTTCAGTTCCATCTTTTTAAAGTTTTTTACATCAATTAAGGATCTATATTCACCCTATAAGGAGATAACTTCAGACTGTTATTTGAGTGTTAGCGTTCTGAATTTCTCCCGCTCTTCACAAAGAAAGCCACCTCCCCTTCAGATTCTCACTCCAGGGCCAGACAGGAAGCAGAGGTCTCTCTTATGGTTCCCCTCATAGCCCCTCTGGGTTTTGTTCTCTAGTCATTTCCCTCATTTACATTACTTTTGCAAAATTACACATGTCTGGTTGCAGAGCCGGGATGCGTCCGGCTTCCATGGTGACATTCTAATACTCCGACTCGGCGTTTCTTCTCCCTTCACGTTTTTCAGCATATTGACTGCCATGGAAGTGCGGCCGGTCCTTAAGGTAATCGCCTTTCAAATATCGTTTACTCTATTTGCAAATTCTTTTTTTTTACTCAAGGAGAGTGTAATGCACTTGGGAATGGTGCTTCTAAGACTATCTGATGTATTTAATATTTCTCTGGGTGGTGCAATTTTTCAATAAGATCGGGGGGACCCGCATTTACCAGTCCCGCTATAGCATACATTAGCCTAGAATGTGTAATCCAATGCATAACACACATCCCCTTTGTATCTGACGTTTTGATAATACCCGTTTTATAAAATGGGTTATGCTCCCTTCTGCACTCTCACCTATTGACGTCTGTTTTGCCTTCAAGCACGAGGGGTTTAACACACCCTCACTATACTTACAATTACTTATTTTCTCATTACCCATATCTCAAATAGGAGTGCCTTCAAAAAGCTTATTGTGCAAGATTACCTCTACAGACGATAGTGCTGTGGTTTGAAACTCTCTCCCAGAGATTTATTATTTTTATTCTTATTTTTTATATGTGCAACACAGTCTCAAAACACATGATGGTCCTTATGCATCACCCTCCTCCCTCAAGTAGTTTATATGATGCTCATGTAATTGATTTGATAAAGGTCTCTAACCAACAATGTTTTATTGATTACAGACACATATCTAAGGGGCATGTTTACTAAACCGCGGTAACGGACTCCATGCGATATCAGAGGCACAGCCCCATTGATTTCAATGGGGCCGCGGCTCCGATATTGCATAGAGTCCGCTACCGCAGTTTAGTAAACATTCCCCTAAGTCTCAATTAAAGTTTCCCTAGGCTTATAGTCCGTCTTCATCACGCATTTTCCTTTTATGTGTTTTATATGTTATATTTTATGGTACTATTTATTTATTGCTTTATCCGGTTTATGCTGTTTTTACATTACTTTTTATGACATTTTGTATGAACATATAATTTGTATGAGTTCCCTTTATACCTTCTTTGAATAGCCATACTTAAATTTTTATGATATTCGTGTGTTTTATTTTAATGTTGTATGTATTTGATTTTAGTCTGACCTCTGAAGAAGGCTCTGCCGAAACATGGTCGTGTTGGGTCCAGTGATAGGTTTTCCTGCTCTTTTAAACCAATGTAGTTTTTCAATAAAAATCTGTAAAGTGCTCATTCTCTTTTGTGCCATCCTGGACTTTGCGAGTACTCTTGTGCTTTTGTCGTTGGATCTTCTCCTCCTAAACACATAAATTGTTTTGGATATTGATTGCTTAGGTTTTAGGTTCTGAAACATAGGTGAAGTTTTCAGCTGAAAACTTACGGACCCAATATTCAGAACCCTTAACCAGATGGCCAGTTGGAGACTATTCGGATAAGGGTGCTGAACATGATATTTAATGATCTGGGTATAGGTCAGTAACCCCCAATATGTTTCATAACCCTAATTTCCTCTCTGCAGTCTATACTATCTTTTATAGATTTCTTCCCTTTACACAAGCATTTATTCCCAGTATACATTTTCCTCTCTCCGATTTACATCTTATGCAACCTGTTTGGTCCACTAGGTTGCCCCACTATGATGGTTGTCAGCAATCTAAGCACAAGGCACATAATGCCACATGTTTTATGCCTTATCATTCTATAACGTCTACACATATTAACCTAATCAATAAAGCTAATATCAAACATACTCTTTTGAATGCTAGATCAGTCAGAAATAAATTAAATACGATCCATGATATAATACTAAATAAACAATTAGACATTATTTGCATTACAGAGACTTGGTTAGATGACTCTGATCAAGTCATCTTAAATCAGTTAACTCCACCTGGCTTCTCAGCATTTAATTGCATTAGGACACAGAAGAAAGGGAGGTTTACTCATATTAACCAGAAATGAATATAGATTTAAACTGATTTCTTCCAGTAACTCTTTTGAATCCAGTACAATTACTATTGCAAATAAATGTCTTAGCATCTCTCTAACCTATAGACCACCAGGAGCCACAACTGAATACTTATCCTCTGTCCTTGAAACTGTATGTGCCAACACCTCCAAGCATAAGCCCCTCATTGCTTTAGGTGATTACAATCTACCATCTACGTCCTCTAAAGAAGCAGCAGCATTTTTAAAAGCTATGACTTCATTAAAGTATCGCCAAATAATTACTTCTCCTACACATCAACATGGCTCTACTCCAGATTTGGTCTTCATTCCAAAGCAACTAATGAGGCACGATAAGACTATAACAACAGCAATCACTCCAATCCCTTGGTCAGATCATCACTTAATTGAGTTTTCCTTGACATTAAATAATTCCTTTCAACAATTAGACTATGAGGACACAACCAGACGCTTCAAGGCCTTTGATAGAGATACATTTATAAATGAAGTCATTCCACAATTAGAGCAAAACTTTGATACCCTTGATTCAGGTATAGACAATTGGAATTGCACTTTATCTAATGCAGCATCAGCTCTCACTCGTTCTCAACCAAAGGCACGTAGGAGATCTAATGCTTCTTGGTACTCAAGTGATATCAGGATTATGAAACGCACTCTCCGAAGGTTAGAAAGAAAATGGAGAAGATTTAAATCTCATGATCTACTGACCCAATACAGAGCTAGACAACTTGAATATAACGATCTTATAAATGAACGTAAGCAACTTTATCATACCAATATAATTATGAAATCTATCAGTAGACTGAGGGAGCTTTTTAGCATTGTTCTAAAGCTCACAAAAGACTCTATGCAGCATCGTACCCACCACATAGACCCACAGGTCTTTGCAGATTACCTAAGATCCAAAAATATCACTGCTCATACATACATCACTGCTCTTTTCTGCCGCACATCGCCAGCCCCTCGGACCTCCGATCGCCACCTGGACTCCCGCTGGGACGGAACAGCACTCCTCTGGTGCTCACAGCAGCCAATCCGGCTCTTCAACGCTCCTCTTAAAAGGAGCACGCTGCAGGCAACAAGTTCTTTTCTGCCGCACATCGCCAGCCCCTCGGACCTCCGATCGCCACCTGGACTCCCGCTGGGACGGAACAGCACTCCTCTGGTGCTCACAGCAGCCAATCCGGCTCTTCAACGCTCCTCTTAAAAGGAGCACGCTGCAGGCAACAAGTTCTTTTCTGCCGCACATCGCCAGCCCCTCGGACCTCCGATCGCCACCTGGACTCCCGCTGGGACGGAACAGCACTCCTCTGGTGCTCACAGCAGCCAATCCGGCTCTTCAACGCTCCTCTTAAAAGGAGCACGCTGCAGGCAACAAGTTCTTTTCTGCCGCACATCGCCAGCCCCTCGGACCTCCGATCGCCACCTGGACTCCCGCTGGGACGGAACAGCACTCCTCTGGTGCTCACAGCAGCCAATCCGGCTCTTCAACGCTCCTCTTAAAAGGAGCACGCTGCAGGCAACAAGTTCTTTTCTGCCGCACATCGCCAGCCCCTCGGACCTCCGATCGCCACCTGGACTCCCGCTGGGACGGAACAGCACTCCTCTGGTGCTCACAGCAGCCAATCCGGCTCTTCAACGCTCCTCTTAAAAGGAGCACGCTGCAGGCAACAAGTTCTTTTCTGCCGCACATCGCCAGCCCCTCGGACCTCCGATCGCCACCTGGACTCCCGCTGGGACGGAACAGCACTCCTCTGGTGCTCACAGCAGCCAATCCGGCTCTTCAACGCTCCTCTTAAAAGGAGCACGCTGCAGGCAACAAGTTCTTTTCTGCCGCACATCGCCAGTAGTCAGACTGCAAATAATTAGCATTTTATCATTTCTAGTACTGTTATCAGTTGTGTCTCTAACCAGTACCATTGTCAGTAGGCAACCTGCAAATAGTTAACATTATTCCATCTTATCACCGTTGTCAGTAATATATCCTCAGTCAGTACTGTTGTCAGTTATCTGTAACTAGCTCAAACACTCATTTTTTCTCATAGCACTATTGTCAGTAGTACTCATTACTGTTGTCAGGAGTATTCTATCAATTGAAACAATTGCTAGCAGCTAACTAGCTAGTAACTCTCAAACAATTTATTACTGTTGTCAGTGGTATATTATCTCATTACTATCGTCAGCTATCATTACTGTTGTCATTACTATTCTCAGTAGTATATTATCTCATTACTGTTGTCAGTAGTACCTTATTAATCAAAAACATTGTCAGTAACTAGCTAGCCAGTAACTCTCAAACAATCTATTACTGTTACTAGTAGTATATTATCTTCTATCAGGTTTACTATCAGTTACACTCACAATTATATACTGTTGTCAGTAGCTTATACCAATCAGGATTGATACTGTTTCTAGCAGCTCTACTTACAACTTCTACTTATTACAACTCCCATTGGAATACCTTGCTCACATCCTCTTACCCTAGTATATTACTGCTTAGTTCCACCAACACCAACCTTTCAAAAATGCCACGCACAAACATCAAAAGAATGAAAATATTCTATATCGGCTTAGTCTTAGCAATACTAGCCATTGACTTAACCCTAAGCCTAAACAGCATAAACCACAAAACAATTCCCATTATTCACACACACATGCGAAACAACTACCATATTGGACACATTTACCAAAATAACCATCCCAGATCACATTTACATAGACTAATTCACATAAAACAAATAAACCCACTTCAAACACACAAGGGAACACACATAAATAATACACCTTCCCTCTCATGCATTCTTATCAACGCACGGTCGATGAAAAACAAACTACCTATATTTAATGATTTAATATCTGACTTAAAACCAGACATATTATGTGTTACAGAAACCTGGCTCTCAGATACCGATTCAGTCTACATAAACCAACTTAATACAGAAGACTATGACACCTTCTACAAACATAGAACTAATAGAAAAGGCGGAGGTGTATTAATGATGACTAAAAAGGTACTATGCGCCAAAGCAATCCAATCCAATATTTCTGACAACATAGACACACTATTAATAAATATTGGCCTTATGAAACTCTGCTTGGTATATAGGCCCCCAAACCAAAAACCAGACGGCATTGACTCTCTCATTGAACTCCTCAGCTCCTCAACTGAACAACACCCTATAATGATGCTAGGAGATTTCAACCTTCCCTCACTACCAACATCGGAATCTAAACTATTCTTTGACACTATCTCTGACATGGAATATCATCAAATAATAAACACACCTACACACATCAAAGGTGGAACTCTTGATCTTGTCCTTCTCCCTAACTCACTCTTCAAGCTAATCAACCCAAATTCAGTTGAATGCACCCAGATACCCTGGTCAGATCACCACATTATTAAACTAAACCTTACATATCCATCCACTAATACTAACAATCACATCAGAAATGTCCCAACCACAAGATTTAAAAAGTTTAACAATGATGAATTTATTGACTTAACAATCCCCCACCTCGTTACAACAGAGACGAATTTAGATGACACTGTCAAAAACTGGCATGACACCATCTACAATGCCGCTAAAACTAATCAAATACACAAAAAGAGCAACCACTCTAACACCAATGCCAAACCATGGTTCAATACTACACTAAAACAGATGAAAAGGAACCTTAGAAAACTAGAACATAACTGGCGTAAATCCAAATTGACGATACACAAAGAAATATACAATAATCTACTCACTAAATACAAAGAAACCTTGGACAGCACAAAAAAAGAATATTATGCCAAAATACTCTCAAAATCATATAACAGACCAAGAGAGTTATTCTCCATTGTCAGAAATTTAACCAACCCCCAAACTTCTGACAGCAAAATCACTGACATCTCAGTTCAAACTTTAGCCCACCATTATCAAAACAAAGCAAAATTGCCACCAATGCCTATATACACTATCATCTCGTCACACCAACATACAGATGAATGGTTAGAGTTCCATCCCATAACTAAAGAGACACTAAAAAACATCATCACTGGCCTCAACACCACAACATCTTATCTAGATCCATGTCCAGTAACATGGATAAAAAACACACTACCAATTTTATTGCCCTACATTCTCTCAATAGTAAACCTCTCACTTACACAAGGCTACCTCCCACCATCTCTTAAACATGCACAAATCCGGCCAATCCTCAAAAACAGCAAACTGGATAAAACATCCCCAACGTCATATAGACCCATCTCAAGCATACCTTTTTTGGCCAAAATAATTGAAAAAGTAGTTCAATTACAGACACAAGATTTTCTAGACTCATCCTACCCTCTTGATGAGCAACAATATGGCTTTCGGCCCCGCCATGGAATGGAAACACTCCTCACAGTTTTAATAGATGCGCTCCTAAGAGAGATTGACAATCCTAAACAGGCATTTATTCTACTGTTCATCGACATATCAGCTGCGTTCGATAGCGTACACCACACAATAATGCTCAATAACTTAAAACAAATAGGAATAAACTCTACAGTACACAAATGGTTTTCATCCTACCTAACTGACAGAACGCAAAATGTAAGAATTGGAAATCAAAACTCTACCACCTACAAGCAAGAAATTGGATTACCTCAAGGTTCAGCGCTGTCAGCTCTACTTTTCAATATTTACATAAAACCAGTCTGCAACATTTTCAAAAGCTTCGGAGTACGATATCATCTCTACGCAGATGATATTATGCTGTATATTCCATTCACAATTCCCAACCTACCGCTTCAACTCTTATCGGACTGCTATAATGAAGTCACAACTTGGCTAAAAACACAAAACCTCCACATCAATCACGCTAAAACCGAAGTTCTAATTGTAACCAAGAACAGAACCTATATCCCTCCATCACACATAAGACTCCAAAACCAAGAAATCAAAATAAAAAAGGAAATAAGATATCTAGGTGTTATACTAGATACACACCTTACGATGGAAACACACATCAGCAATACCATAAAGAAAATCTATTTCAAACTTAAAACTCTCAAACAACTTCGTCCACTAGTTTCCACACAGGACTTTATCAACATAATACAGGCCACAATAACCCCTCACTTTGACTTTGCCAATCTAATCCTAATAGGCTTAACAAAACAAAGCATTAAACGATTGCAATTCGCACAAAATGCTGCAGCCAGAATCACATTGAAAATCAATTCCCTTCAACACATATCACCAATACTAGCCTCCCTTCATTGGTTACCAATTCAAAGTAGAATAATCTACAAAACAATAATAACAACATTCAAGGCCTTATATGATCTGGCCCCATCCATGCTATGTAACTTAATACACAAAGAACCAGCTAAGCCTACACACAGAAAAGGACAACTAAGCAGATTAAAAATCCCGAAAGAATTTACAAAAGCCCACAAATCAACAAACAATAGAGCATTTTCGCACATAGCCCCTACTATCTGGAATTCCCTTCCAGAGGAGCTACGAAAGCTAACAGAGATCACAGAACTACGCAAGAAACTGAAAACCTATCTGTTCACCAAACATTATAACATAATTAACTCAATATCTACACTAGACAAAGGTTAAACAGACAATCGGTTGCTCCACGCAATAACCTTTAACCTATACAGTTAGCACTCTCCAATGATAATCCTTTGACCTCCCCCAAGTAATCCATGTATATATATTCATATATAACTTGTATATAGTTATCGCACTGTTCGGTATTATACCACATTGTTTGTTCTATATTTTATATGATGTTCCTTGTAAATAAGTTCTGTTATATTTCAATGTTCCATGTAAAACAAACTTGATTTGTTAATTATTGTTAACTGTAAACCGCAACTGAACTCTTGGAAGATGCGGTATATAAATGTGAACAAAATAAATAAATAAATAAATGCCCTCCTTCTACACGGACAAATGGCTATAGTTTCAACGATTCTCAACACATTTGGGAGAACTTCACTATTCCTTCATCCCAGCAAATTGAAGACATAATACAGGGACTTAATACAACAACATCACTTTCAGATCCTTGTCCAGTGTCTTGGATCAAAGCAACAAAACATCAGCATTCACCTTACATTCATAAGATTGTTAAGAACTCCCTTCAACAAGGATACTTACCACAGTCATTAAAACAAGCCATGATTCGGCCAGTCCTTAAGAATAACACACTAAGCCCTTCTGATCCGAAATCTTACCGCCCAATTTCCAGCTTACCTTTCCTTACCAAAGTCATTGAAAAGTCAGTACAAAACCAACTTCAGGATCATTTGGACTTACATGCACCACTGGACATTCACCAGCATGGCTTTAAACCCAACACAATGTTGAAACCTTGCTCACCTCTCTTTTTGATAATCTTTTAAGAGGTATCGATAACATTAAGAATGGATTCCTGTTAGTATTCATGGATGTTTCAGCTGCTTTTGACACAATATCTCACTCTAAGCTACTGCACCATTTGCATTATATAGGTTTACGAAATAATACTTTAAACTGGTTTAGCTCTTACTTGGAAGGTCGTATACAACAAGTCAAACGTGACCAGAAAAAATCTTTGCAATTCCCATTCATTCAAGGAGTACCTCAGGGTTCAGCTTTATCTTCTATTCTGTTCAATATTTATATCCAACCTTTATGCAATATTATTAAACTACACAAATTCCATTATCACCTTTATGCTGATGACATAATGTTATATACCCCAATTGTTTTACAATCTCTTGACTTTTCAGCAATTTCTAGATGTCTCCAAGACATGACTACCTGGCTTTCAAATAATAACTTTACACTTTATTATGACAAAACTGAGGTAATGTTTGTTACTAGGAACCCTAACTTCATTCCTCCAAATACTGTTGATTTATTAGGTAGGCCCATCATAGTTAAAAATGAAATCAAATACCTTGGCATAATTTTGGATAAGGCATTGAACCTTAAATCTCACATTGCTAAAATCGCTAACAAGGCCTATCATCGTCTAAAGACTGTGAGAAAACTAAAGCCATTGCTCGATCAAGACCATTTCCGTACCGTTTGTCAGGCTCTTATCACCCCCCCCCCCTCCTAGATTACGGAAATCTGCTTTATCAAGACCTCCCTCAGCTAACTCTACACCCTCTCCAGATGGTTCAGAATACAGCTGCACGTATTATTACTGGTACAGCAAAAACGGATCATATCTCCCCTGTCCTACAACAGTTGCACTGGCTTCCGGTAAGTGTCGGGTCAAAATTCAAGACACTTTTAATTATCTTTAGGATTTACAATCACCTGTCAGCAGATGCTTTACAAAATATTATAACTAGAGATGTTATCAATAGACCAAGAAGAAGCAGCACCAATAATGACAACATAATTAGTACCCCTGCTGAATACTGTCGGACTAAATAAGCAACTTCAAAACGAGCTCCTTCTTTACTGGCTTCCAAACTTTGGAACTCTCTCTCGATGGACCTCAGAATTATGACTGATATCGAAGATTTTCGCAAGGCCTTGAAGACCCTGCTATTTGCTGAAACTTATAATTTGATATATAATTAATAGTTTTTACCAATAGGCCCATTTTATTACATTAATTCATCTTAGTTTTATCTGTTAATGTCTTATCTACCCTATGTTATTTGTAACCTTCCACTTGTATTGTGACCACTTTGATTGAAGGATAAGGTGGGATACAAATCTGTCTAAATAAATAAATACATTTAGTGATACTGTCTGGATACCCGGACAATGTGGGCAGCACAGTGGTCACAGGCCGGTCTATTAAATTATCGGGCTTTTTGAAACTTGGCTTCTAGCTGCCTAGGTTTGTCTGTAAATGGGTATCTAAACTTAGGAGTGGTGCTTGAAGTTAGGTGTTCATCTCTTCTTATCGGCTTCTGAGTGCTCAAACTCTGCACCTCAGAGTTACCTGCAGAAATGCTCATTTTTAAGATTGTGAAGTGGCCGGCGTAGAACTCTTGAGCAGACATCCAGGGCTGATATTCTGCAGCGGCGGCAGGAAGCACTGCTAAAGCGCCGCGCTGTCACTGCTGAATGTAAACGGAATATTTAATGCTGGGGCCGTATTTGGCCACCGGCACTGAATATCTGCGTCGGCCATATAGCAGAGAAGCCGACTGGGCAGTGACAATATTCAGCAGCAAACGTCAGGCCGGCCTTTCAGGTGCCCAACCTTCACCACGTAGCTATAACCAGACAGTGACTCAATATCGCCACTGCTCAGTTACTGTCATGTGGTGCCTCCACTTTACCTTCACCACATAGCTATAACCAGACAGTGACTCAATATCACCGCTGCTCAGTTATTGTCATGTGGTGCCTCCACTTTACCTTCACCACATAGCTATAACCAGACAGTGACTCAATATCGCCACTGCTCAGTTATTGTCATGTGGTGCCTCCACTTTACCTTCACCACGTAGCTATAACCAGACAGTGACTCAATATCGCCGCTGCTCAGTTACTGTCATGTGCTGCCTCCACGTTCTCCAGGACCAAGCAGGAAGTCAGTCCTCACATACGGGTGACGTCGGCGCCGACGGAGCCCTCGCGGAGCAATTTTCCCCAGCTTTCAGAGAAAGCCTTTGGGAATTGCAGCGCGCATGCGCGGTCCTCTTCCCGCCCAAGGGTGCCATCTTGCTCAGTCTTCTTTTTTCCGCGGAGCCCTACAGACGTTGCCTGTGATTCCCCGCAGAAAAGTTGATTTTCCTCTATTTTTATCTATTTTTTCTCGGTTCGACACCGGTTCTGTTCCCGCCTGGACTCACGACGCCGGTTACGAGTCCGTCCTTTATTTTTCGGTTTTTTGTCCTTCGTGACAGTTTTCGCGCTTTTTTCCTTTTTTCCCTGGCTGCCCGGTCGTTCGACCTCGCAGGGGCCCTTTTTCCCCCGATGGCGGCCAGTGGTTTCAAAAAGTGTGACCTCTGTAAGAAACTTATGTCTCTTACAGACACTCACGACTTCTGCCTCCGCTGCCTCGGCCCAGATCATGACCCCATGATCTGCACGCCATGCGGCAAAATGTCCTCAAAAGCATTGAGGAGTCGGCAGCACCAGCGGGAGCGTATCTTCTCTGACTCCGGCCGGGCTCGGACCTCGTCAGAGGCTTCAACGTCTCGGGACTCTGGTCCTGAGCATCGTCGGAGTTCCTCTGAGAGGGGGTCTCCTACCCGGGAACATCATCGGAAGAAGAAACCCGCGAGGGCGGGATCGGTGGACGCTCCTGGTTCCTCGAGGGCCAGGTCGCAATAGCCCCGATTCCCGTCCCGGGTCCTTGGAGTCGGAAAGGCCGTCAAAACATCCTTGACTCGAGGTGGACTTGCCAGCTCACGTAAGTACGGTTGTCCTCGTGGACTCGCCTCCGAAGGACCTGACGTCGGGCCTGACGCTGTCGGGGCCCGAGTCGGGGGCCGCTGGGTCTCCTGAGCTCGGACTCAGGTTGACGGCCTTGGAGTGCAGTTTGTCTGCCTTCTTGGACCAGCAGCGGGCATTGATCGCTGGCCTCGCTGGCGCTTCTGCCCTGACCGCCGGGACGTCGACCTCCAAGTCGACCCTGGAGACCGAGCCGATCCTCGAGTCCATGAGGGCTCGAGTCGATCCTCGGTCGAGGTCTCCTTCGGCCTCCCGTTCGGGACCGAGGTCGTCGACGCCGACTCCCTCGGCGTCGGGGCGGATGGCATCAGTGCCCGCCCGACCGGAGCCGGTCGACTCCTCCTCCGAGGAGTCGGCCTGGGAATCTGAGGACGAAGAGTCACCTGGTTCCTTTCGGACTCGGTGTGTCCCTTCGGACTCCCCCGAGTCCGAACCTCGGAGACGGTCCCCCCCGGAGGATACCCGGTTCTCGGACTTCGTGAGGGATATGGCCAAAGCCTTGGCCTTCCCTGCGGACCCCGAGGAGGAGCCTCGAGTCGAGGAACTCGATGCCCTCCAATATGACTCTCCCCCGAAGGAGGCCTTTATTGTACCGGTTCCTCCGATGCTGGAATGGCTTCTCTTCCGCATGTGGGAGAGCCCGGCGTCGTCGCCGGTGTTAAGCAAGCGGGTCGATTCCATTTATCGAGTCCGCAAGAGCCCCGGGTTCCAAAAGGCACAACTACCGCACCATTCCATGGTGGTGGAATCGGCCATGCATAGACTGAAGAGTCAAAAAATGCACTCCTCGGTGCCCCCCGGTAGGGAGGCCCGAAGCCTGGATGCCCTCGGTAGGAAGTGCTTCCAGGGCTCTATGCTTGCTTGTCGAGTCCAGACATACCAGCTCTACATGGGCATGTATCTCCGAGACCTGGCTAAAGAAATAGCCGGGTTCTCTGCTGGTCTCTCCGATGAACCTTTGCTGAGGTTCCAATCCTTGTCTACTGGCATTCGGGAGTGCTCCAAGTTTATCTCTCAGGCAGCCTATGATGGTTTTGAGGCTTCGGCTTGAGTAGCTGCGGCCGGCATCGGTGGACGCCGCCAGGCTTGGCTTCAGACGTCCGACCTCGAGCCCTGGGTACAGGACAAGTTGGTCGATGTCCCTTGCCGGGGTGATAACCTCTTTGGCAAGCCCATGGATGAGAAGGCTGCACAAATCGAGACGGAGACTCTCACCAGGACTCGTCTCTCGAGGAAGACCTCTGCCCCTTCTCAAAAGAAGAAGGCCTCGGGGAAAAAGCCCTTTTACCCGAGGAAAGGTGCTGCCTATAAATACTACCCTCAGTATCAGGCCTCAGCAGCTCCCCCACAGGGAAAGCAGGCCAAGGGACGGGGTAATGGGTCCCGTAGGCAGCAAGCCCCCAAGCCTGCACCACCGGCCCCTGCTCAGCAGGGTGGGGGTTTTTGACTTTCTCAGCATAGCCTCTCCCCCTCAGCTGGTTTCTCTCAGCACAGGAGGCCGGCTGGTCCACTTTGCCCACAGGTGGTCCAACATCACCACAGATACCTGGGTGCTTCAGATAGTTCAAAAGGGCTATCTTCTTCATTTTCACCAGGTACCTCCCTCCTACTTTCCAGGGGAGCCTTCCAGACTCCCTCTGCACAGGGACTTACTCCTTCAGGAGTTAGCAAGTCTTGTTCAGGAACAAGCCGTGGAACCGGTGCCCCACCACCTGAAGGGTCAAGGGTTTTACTCCAGGTACTTCCTGGTTCCAAAAAGAACAGGAGGCCTCAGACCCATCCTGGACTTGCGAAACCTCAACAAGTTCCTTGCAAAGGAAAAGTTCAAAATGCTTACCCTTGGAATCCTGCTGCCCTACCTCCAGCAGGGAGACTGGCTATGCTCCTTAGATCTAAAGGATGCGTATACTCATATCCTTATTCATCCAGACCACAGACAATACCTAAGGTTTGTGGTGGACGGACGCCATTACCAGTACAGAGTACTGCCTTTCGGCCTATCCTCCGCCCCCAGAGTGTTCACCAAATGCCTAGCAGTGGTGGCGGCCTATCTGAGGCTTCAGGGTCTCTTTGTGTTCCCATACCTGGACGACTGGCTCATCAGGGCCCAGTCTGCCCAAGAAGCCACTCAGGCTACTCATCGCACGGTAGCTCTGCTCCAGCACTTGGGATTTGTCATAAACTTCGCAAAGTCCACTTTGCTCCCCTCTCAAGATCTAGAATTCATCGGCGCCAGGTTGGACACCCTTCAAGCGCGGGCCTTCCTGCCCCTGGACAGGGCACAAAGGCTCATGGATCTCGCCAGCCGCTTTCACAGCAATTCCCTGGTCTCGGCGGACTGCTCGGCCATATGGCTTCCACGGTCCATGTAACCCCCTATGCCCGCCTGAACATGCGTCCTGCTCAATGGTGCCTTCGCAAACAATGGCATCAGGCCACTGGGAGCCTAACGGACTCCGTACAGATCTCCGACCAGCTGGTCTCCTCTCTCCGATGGTGGCTTCACCTGCCAAACCTAGTGCTCGGGGTGACTTTTCAGCCCCCTACACATTCTCAGGTCCTGACGACCGATGCTTCTCTCCAGGGTTGGGGAGCACATTGCCAAGGGACTTGTACTCAGGGTCTCTGGACTCCTTGGGAGTCCGCTCAGCAGATCAACTTCCTGGAGCTCAGAGCCATCCGCCTAGCGCTCAAAGCCTTCTCTCACCTGATTTCTCACCAGTCAGTACTCGTCCAGACAGACAATCAGGTTGCCATGTTCTACGTGAACAAGCAAGGTGGAACCGGCTCCTTCCTTCTCTGTCAGGAAGCACAGAAGCTCTGCTCTTGGGCCGTCCATCGCAACATCGTCCTCAAAGCTGTCTATCTCCCAGGTCAGGAAAACTACCTGGCAGACAAACTGAGCAGGGTCCTCCAACCGCACGAGTGCAGGTTGGATCCGCTTGTGGTTCAGCAGATCTTTCTCCGGTGGGGCCTCCCCACCATGGATCTGTTCGCCAGTCCTCTGAACCGACAGCTTCCCAGATTCTGCTCTCGACAGCCGCATCCCCTCCGGGTGGCGGCGGATGCTTTTCTGATTCCATGGTCCACAGGCCTCTTGTATGCCTTTCCACCCATGCCCCTGGTGTCTCGGACGCTCTTCAAGGTTCTCAGAGACAAGGCGTCGGTGATCCTAGTGGCTCCCCGGTGGCCGAGACAACCTTGGTTCCCGCTTCTGCTGCAGCTGGCGGTGGACACACCTCTTCCTCTGGGGTTTCAGCCCGACCTCCTCTCACAGGATCAGGGGACGCTCCTGCACCCCAACCTTCGGTCCCTTCATCTGATGGCCTGGCTTCTGAAAGGGTAGTCCTTGCTCCTCTCCAGCTACCTCCAGATGTGGAAGAGGTCGTCTTGGCCTCCAGGAGGCCTTCCACCCGGAAGTCCTACGCTCTTAAGTGGCGTCGGTTCTCCGTCTGGTGTACTCAGCAGTCTCAAGACCCCTTCTCCTGTTCAGCATCAGTGGTATTGCAGTACTTGCTTTCCCTTTCCAATCTTGGACTTAAGTCCAACTCGGTCAAGGTCCACCTCAGTGCTATTTCTGCGCACCACCTACCGGTGGAGGGTAGGCCTCTTTCCAGCCACCCTCTGGTGGCTCGTTTTCTCCGGGGCCTCCTCCTCCTTAAACCACCTTTGCGCCCACCAGCTCCGAACTGGGATCTCAATGTGGTTTTACAGCGGCTTACCTGTCCGCCTTTTGAGCCTATGGCTACCTGTCCTCTTCGTTTTCTTTCCTGGAAAACCTTGTTCTTGGTGGCCCTCACTTCTGCTAGACGCGTTAGTGAGCTGCAGGCCCTGGTTTCTGATCCTCCTTACACTAGGTTCTACAAGAACCGGGTAGTCCTACGGACTCACCCTAAGTTTCTTCCTAAAGTGGTTTCCCCTTTTCACATCAACCAGGAGGTGGTACTTCCGACCTACTTTCCCAGGCCACACTCCAGCCGAGCTGAGATGGTCCTGCATATCCTGGACTGTAGAAGGGCGCTAAACTTCTACCTTGACCGTACGCGGGAGCACCGGAGGGCGGTTCAGCTCTTCGTGTCTTATGACCCCAACAAGTTGGGGCTCCCTGTCTCCAAGCGTACTCTGTCCATCTGGATTGCGGACTGCATCGCTTGGGCTTACGAGGCTGCGGGCCTCGTGCTGGAAGGTAGAGTCACCGCTCATCGTGTTCGGGCGAAGGCTACGTCAGTGGCTTACCTCCGCTCTGTTCCGTTGGCAGACATCTGCCGGGCCGCTACTTGGTCTTCAAGCCAGACTTTTGCAGCCCATTACTGCCTGGAGCGGGAGTCCCGCAGGGACAGTGCTTTCGGGCAGGCAGTCCTCCGTAACCTCTTCGAGGTATAGGCAACTCCTACCCTCCATCCCGGATGTTGGGCTACCGGTTGGAGACGTATTCAGAGAAGATTCCTTCCTTCTGTGCTGCTGAGCTAGAGGGAGCTCATTTTTGTGCTTAGGGTCTCCGGTAGCCTTAAGCTTGGGAGTCCCATATGTGAGGACTGACTTCCTGCGTAGTTACTCACCTGTAACAGGTGTTCTCCAGGAGCAGCAGGAATCAGTCCTCACAACCCTCCCTCCTCCCCTTGGAGTTGCAGTTTTATGCTTTCGTTTTTGCTAATTTTTGCTGTCTTTTTGCTATGTCATCAGACTGGCCAAGATGGCACCTTTGGGCGGGAAGAGGACCGCGCATGCGCGCTGCAATTCCCAAAGGCTTTCTCTGAAAGCTGGGGAAAATTGCTCCGCGAGGGCTCCGTCGGCGCTGACGTCACCCGTATGTGAGGACTGATTCCTGCTGCTCCTGGAGAACACCTGTTACAGGTGAGTAACTACGCTTTACCTCGGGGAGGGCGGGTAGTGCTGGCACTCATGGATATTCAGCGACACGAACCTCAGTAGTTCAGCTGATTATCCCGGTGACTGCGATTAATATGGTTAACAAGTCTGCTAACCGTGTTAATTGTGTTGAAAATCTCCCCACCAGCGTCCAGTCAAAAGAGTACATTTAGGAAGAGGTGGGCTGATATTCAGTGCTACACAGATAAGTTTGTTTATTTATAGAACCAAATCATAAGACAATCCCCTCCACGAATATTCAGAATAGTTCTGATGATGGTAAATCAACTAGCTTTAACTATAATGCCCTTAATACCTAAGAAATTCCAGTGAATGAGGTCTCAGACTCACAACGGCAACGCTCAGATTAGTTTCCCAAGCAATGTGCCTGATCGCATCAATGACCATACATATTCACTGATATTTTCATTAATAGACTGCCATTTTCATATTATGGGCATTTGTCTTAATCCATACATCACACTGTTCTGGAATTTTTAAACTCTTTTCTGTAAGGTATGTTTTAAATATTGAAGATTGTGCTTAGCTTATCTCATTTGTAATGATCAATGTCCCCGACGCCACCATGTGGGTACCGCTTTTGCGTTTCATTTTTCTTCTTCAGGGGGAAATATGTTAATATCAGCACGATCTGTAAAACAACCCAGGAGGTCTCAGTCAAAACGAAATCACCACATTTCACAAATCTACGATGTTAAATTAATATTTAACCAGCAACCCACCTTTTCCGCTGCGGCTAAACTATGCCCCAACTCTCCTTAAATCTTTAAAGAGCCAAACTTTCAAAATGTCGAGCAGGGAGAAAGACGCCGCGCAGGCGTACCAAAGTTATCCCTCAGATTTAAAGGGAAATGAATTCTCCTGAACAGCCAATCGGGCTGTAGCAAGCTCCCTCTCAGATGGTTACTTAATTGGAGATAATAAAGCTTACGTTAATCCTACATACAGGCTCTCCATTCGATCCAATTATTCAAGCCTGTAGCCCCAACCGTGCCTAATCGAAAAATCCATTTTTGTTCTTGGATCAGTAGAGTTTGAGATCGGGTTTTACCCTGTTTCCCTGTCAGCACTTTCTCAATTGCAAAACAGCGTAAGTCCTTAAACTCATGATGCTCACTCACACAATGTGCCACTATTGGAGCCTCTAATGATTTACATTTTAACTTACTGCGATGTTCATTAATTCTGATTTTTAATTTTCTCTCGGTTTTTCCAATGTAAAGGAGACCACAAGGACATTTTAGAGCGTATACTACATGATCAGTGGTACAAGTTGTCGAATGCCTCAGTAAATATTTCTTCCCACGATATTCAAATTGGGTGAGCTCTTCGGTTACTGCACAAACATTACAACTTCCACATGATTTATGTCCCACTTGCTCGAACGAGTTTTCTTCACATAGTGTCCGTAGTTTTGCCGGACTTAAAGTATCTTTTAGATTTGAATGCCGGGTCCACACGCATCGTACCACTTTATCTTGAAGCCCTGGCAAAGTTTTCAACACATGATGGTGTCGTTTAATGATACGTTTAATCTCCCCACTCAATGGTGAAAATTTGGTGATCAGATTGATATTACTGTCATCTTCTATTGGATCCTTATGTTTCGTTTGAAGCAATAAAGCTCTATTATTATATAAAGCACGCTTGTAAGCTGTTCTAATGATTGATGCTGGATATCCCCTCTCATAAAAAATTTTTATAAGACGTTTAGCCGGTAACTTGTACTCTCCAACACTGGAACAATTCCTCCTGTATCTTATAAACTGGGATAACGGCAGACTATCACGCAGTTGCTTGGGGTGATTACTATTAAAATGCAAGATGGTATTCCTATCGGTGGGCTTTTTATACACAGAGGTTAGCCAACCTTCTGGGCTTTTTTGTACTATGACATCCAGAAAAACAATTCTTTGAGCATGACACGTGGAGATGAATTGTATATTTGGATCTACTTGATTTAGCCAGTCCACAAATTGATTGAACTCGGAACAGGACCCGTTCCATAATACAAAGACATCGTCAATGAATCTCTTCCATAAAAGCAAATGCGAGTAATGTTGAGATTGTTCTAACCATTGACTTTCAAAACTGTGCATATACAAGTTAGCCACAGAAGGGGCACATGTAGCGCCCATAGCCACCCCAGATAACTGCTGGTAGGTCTTTCCCTCAAACTCAAAATAGTTGTAAAAAATGGTAAGTTCTGCCAAACTAGAGATGAAATCCAAGAGGTTTGGGGACAGGTTCGCCTTTTCCCGTAGAGAGGACATTATCACTGTGTGTGCCGCTACCTGTGGGATGCTCGTATATAACGCCGTTACATCTAGCGTTGCTAGGAGGACGTTTTCCATTGATGCCCATTGTGTATGCTCTTCCAGGATGTTTAAAAAATGGGAAGTATCTCTAAGATAAGAGGGGATAGTGGACATCAATGGTCTAAGGAAAGAGTCCACATAGATGGAAAGGGGTTCCAAAACTGATCCCTTAGTAGAGACTATCGGTCTACCCGGGGGGTTCCGGGCATCCTTATGAATTTTAGGTACTAAGTATAGACATGCTATAGTTGGTGAAAGTTCATTTAAGAATTTACATTCTTTTCTGTTAATGACTGTGAGCTCTAAAGCTTGCATTGTAAGAGACTTTATTCTTTTCTGCAGCTCATTTGTAGGGTCTTGCTCCAAAATTTTATATACTGCTGATTGTGATAGTTGTCTATTCGCTTCTTCCAAATATTTATCCCTATCCATCACGATTGTTGCACCCCCCTTATCTGCTCGCTTGATCACCAAGTCCGTCCTAGTTTTAAGATCCTTCATGGCTTGCCGTTCAGCTATCGTCAATCTACAAGACTTCAAAGAGCGTTGTTGTTCCAGGTGGTGTATGTCCGTCAAAACCAAGTCTTTAAATAGAACTAATGCCATAGGTAGGGGCTCAGGAGGTGTCCACGTAGAGCGCACAGGTAGTGGTAGTCTTTCTAAACCCTGGTCAGGCCCCACCTGCCGGTTCTCCAATGTCTGGGTAGCAAAATACACTTTTAGGTGTAACTTACGTACCAAATTTTCTAAATCCACCCTAAATTGAAAACTGTCAAAAAAAGCATCTGGAACGAAGGTTAAACCTCGATTCAATAAATTTACATGATCCCTGGACAATTGCACCTTCGAAATATTAATAACTAGAGACTCAGACTGACTCCCATCAGCAACCTTCAAGTTCTCTGGCGACTTCCACCTCTTCCTCGTTGCTTGCCCCTGTTGGATTCTTTTTTCTTTGTTTTTGTATCTTCTTCTTCCCGAAAATCCTCTTTTGATGACTTACTTGTATCGGATGAACTGAGATCTCCCGCGGAAGCATCAAAGTCCACTCGCTTCTGGAATTTACGTGGTTTCCTCCTAGGGTTCAGCCACGGGTAGAATTAATGAACATCGCAGTAAGTTAAAATGTAAATCATTAGAGGCTCCAATAGTGGCACATTGTGTGAGTGAGCATCATGAGTTTAAGGACTTACGCTGTTTTGCAATTGAGAAAGTGCTGACAGGGAAACAGGGTAAAACCCGATCTCAAACTCTACTGATCCAAGAACAAAAATGGATTTTTCGATTAGGCACGGTTGGGGCTACAGGCTTGAATAATTGGATCGAATGGAGAGCCTGTATGTAGGATTAACGTAAGCTTTATTATCTCCAATTAAGTAACCATCTGAGAGGGAGCTTGCTACAGCCCGATTGGCTGTTCAGGAGAATTCATTTCCCTTTAAATCTGAGGGATAACCTTGGTACGCCTGCGCGGCGTCTTTCTCTCTGCTCGACATTTTGAAAGTTTGGCTCTTTAAAGATTTAAGGAGAGTTGGGGCATAGTTTAGCCGCAGCGGAAAAGGTGGGTTGCTGGTTAAATATTAATTTAACATCGTAGATTTGTGAAATGTGGTGATTTCGTTTTGACTGAGACCTCCTGGGTTGTTTTACAGATCGTGCTGATATTAACATATTTCCCCCTGAAGAAGAAAAACGAAACGCAAAAGCGGTACCCACATGGTGGCGTCGGGGACATTGATCATTACAAATGAGATAAGCTAAGCACAATCTTCAATATTTAAAACATACCTTACAGAAAAGAGTTTAAAAATTCCAGAACAGTGTGATGTATGGATTAAGACAAATGCCCATAATATGAAAATGGCAGTCTATTAATGAAAATATCAGTGAATATGTATGGTCATTGATGCGATCAGGCACATTGCTTGGGAAACTAATCTGAGCGTTGCCGTTGTGAGTCTGAGACCTCATTCACTGGAATTTCTTAGGTATTAAGGGCATTATAGTTAAAGCTAGTTGATTTACCATCATCAGAACTATTCTGAATATTCGTGGAGGGGATTGTCTTATGATTTGGTAGTAACCACCCTCTGATAATAGACCTTAATATAGTATTTATAGAACCAGACAAATAGTTGGCTTAATGTAAAGGGAGAATGTGTCCATTCAGGCATGCGTAAATAGCTTTTTCTCTACAGGTACCAGCAGGGTTAGAATTCTTCCACTTTGAATATTACTCCAGGGAATTTCTGCACACCTGTTTATACGGATTTCCTAGCTTATACTATGTGTATGTGCACATAAGCAAGCATCCCCCCCCCCCCTAGAGATACCTCCACTCAGTCCGTGCAGATGGAAATAGCTTTTGAACTTACATCTTGATATTTAGTGCTTCCACTTCCACTCATAGGCCTGTGGAGTATCTCGCAGTCCAGTCAATCACATCTTTGTGCGCAAGCTGATGACCGAACACTGCCCCCCAGCTTTCAGAGGTAGCCTTTTAAAGCGTTTGAAAATCAGCTGTGTTGTATGACGTGGTCCTCATGATCTGAGTCTTTTTCCCTCTGCAGGACTGTTCCAGAGAGCCATAATCCAGAGTGGCTCTGCTCTCTCCAGCTGGGCGGTGAACTACCAGCCAGTGAAGTACACGCGAATGCTGGCCGAGAAGGTGGGCTGCAACGTGCTCGACACTGTAGACATGGTGGATTGTCTGCGTCAGAAGAGTTCCAAGGAGCTGGTGGAACAGGACATTCAGCCTGCACGGTACCATGTCGCTTTTGGGCCTGTCATTGATGGTGATGTGATTCCTGATGACCCCGAGATCCTCATGGAACAGGGAGAGTTCCTGAACTATGATATCATGCTTGGGGTCAACCAGGGAGAGGGCCTGAAGTTTGTGGAAAGTGTAGTGGACGCAGAGGATGGAGTGTCTGGCAGTGACTTTGATTATGCTGTCTCCAACTTTGTAGACAATTTATATGGTTACCCAGAGGGGAAGGATACCCTGAGAGAAACCATCAAATTTATGTATACAGATTGGGCAGACCGTGATAATCCAGAGACTCGCCGCAAGACCCTGGTAGCTCTTTTCACTGACCACCAGTGGGTAGAGCCATCAGTGGTGACGGCAGACCTCCATGCCCGCTATGGCTCACCAACATACTTTTATGCTTTCTACCACCACTGTCAGAGCCTGATGAAACCAGCCTGGTCAGACTCAGCTCATGGAGACGAGGTGCCTTATGTCTTTGGAATTCCTATGATTGGCCCAACTGATCTCTTCCCCTGCAACTTCTCCAAGAATGATATTATGCTGAGTGCCGTGGTCATGACCTACTGGACCAACTTTGCTAAAACCGGGTGAGGAAAGGGAGAAAGCAGCTGTATCTTTCCGAAATGCTTTTCTCCTTGCCTGTTTTCCCCTTCTTTATCTTCTCCTCCCTCTCTGTCTCTCCCCCTCTTTTCATATTTTTCCATTTTTCCCTGTTTCTCTCACTCCCTTTCCTTGTTTTAGGACTTTCTGTCTCCTAATGTTCCTCATTCTCTCTTCCTTCTAATAGTCTTCCATCCTCCTTATTGCTTATGGTCAGTCTTTCCCCTTTCCCCTTTCTTCCTCCATCTCCCTCCCTCTGCTCCTCATTCGTCAGTCGTCCTCTCTCTTTGAAGTAGGATAACCGCATTAAACACAGCTCTCCTAATCTCAGCATTTTCTTGATCATCTGTCAGACTGATAAAGTACAGATCTGCTTCCACTGTCACATCTGCCTTCCCCGCACCACCTCCATGTGTTTAGTCACCTCACATGCTGTCCTCACATCTTTCTGTTGTGTGTGTCCCATGAGTTCTGCTGAAAAGTGAAAGTGACTTTTGCAGGTTTTGATTGTTTTCATTGTTAGGGACCCGAACAAGCCTGTTCCTCAGGACACAAAGTTCATCCATGCCAAGGCAAACCGCTTTGAAGAGGTGGCCTGGTCCAAGTACAACCCCCGGGATCAGCTTTACCTGCACATTGGTCTGAAGCCTCGTGTGCGTGATCACTACCGCGCCACCAAGGTTGCCTTCTGGAAGCACCTGGTGCCTCATCTCTACAACCTACATGACATGTTCCATTACACCTCAACCACCACCAAAGTGCCACCGCCTGATACCACCCAGAATTCCCACATCACCAGACGCCCCAATGGCAAAGTCTGGAGCACCAAGCGCTCGCCCCTCTCACCAGCATTTAACAGTGAGTATGCCAAGGAGAAGTGGAACTCAGAAGAGGATGCAAGCGGCCCAACAGGAGTAGAAGAAACACGAGATTACTCCACAGAGCTGAGCGTCACCATTGCTGTCGGTGCTTCACTTCTTTTCCTTAATGTGCTCGCATTTGCAGCACTTTATTACCGGAAGGACAAGCGGCGGCAGGACACACACCCTCAGCCCAGTCCCCAGCGTAATGCCATCAATGACATCAGCCATACACCCGAGGAAGAAATCACCTCCCTCCAGATGAATCCGAGTCATCATGAGTGTGACACAGTGCAGGCCACTGATGCCTTGCGCCTCACTTCGCTGCCCGATTACACACTGACTCTGCGCCGCTCGCCAGATGACATCCCACTGATGACTCCTAACACCATTACCATGATACCGAATTCTTTAGTAGGACTGCAGACGCTTCATCCCTATAGTACCTTTGCTGCAGGCTTCAACAATACAGGGCTGCCTCATTCACATTCCACCACAAGGGTATAGTTTGTAAATGGACTCGCCAACTTTGGACATGACTGCATCAATGCACACATTGCCACAGACATGTGAACAGTGCAGACGACATATTCACAAAGACACGCACACACACTTCCATGGATTAACTAATGTCTCTGCAGGTGGGATGGGAGGGGGCAGCAAATGGGAAGACTCTAACCATTTATAAACTGAATAAAAGAATAAATCAAGGAAATCTTTTAAATCAATGACTGGTAATCTTCAGACAAATGGCTCTAATGCGTTCATCGGAGAGGAGAGGAGAGTGACGAAACACATCTCCCAGGAAGCAGGTAGATCACATCTCTCCCAGGCAAGGCAAAAGCAGATATAAAGTCTCTCGGAGAGGAGAGTGGAAGGAGTCGATGTAACATGTCTCTCAAGGAGAAGAGCCTCTGAGGACGAATATGAATTAATATCTTGCTGAATGTATTTACTGTGTCCCTGGGAAAAAGGATGAATACATGTAGGAAATCTGTGGAAAAATGTCTATAATGGGCCTTTGGCTGTTGCTGTGGTGATATTTCATAATAATTATACAGCAAATACCTTTCTTTTCCCCATCAGACCTGTTGTCTCTCTGCTCCTGTCTTATGTACACATTGTTTGCTGTAAAGGAAATGGGGAGACCTCCTTCTCTGCCGTGCAGCAGTGCTTGTTTAAACTTCCTGCATCTTTTTTTTTTAACTTCTTTTGCTTTTCTCTCGTGGGGAAGAATGAAGGTGGTGATCAGTCTTCAGTGCCAATCTGGGCCTGGAGACATCTATTCTTTGCCATATTGCAAGTCCCTGGACAAAGGAATGGGGCACAAAGATGGAGAAGCAGAATTAGTGGATCGGAGGGCACTTGTACCCCTCCTTGCAGAAGAAAGAAAGATAATGCTTGACCCCCACCAGCACAGGATGGGAGGCAGCAGCAATTGTACCGTCAGCCGATGATGTGCCACAATGAGACTGAAAAGGGAATTCCAAGGAGCTTTCAGTTCTATTTAGTCACTGCTGTGATTTCCCCACCCCTGACTACTGTACTTCTGTACTTTGAGCCCCTGGGGTGCCACATTGTGATGTATCCTATGAATACCCCCCCCCCCTTTAGAAATACTGCACTAAACTCTACACTATGAGCCCCTGGGGGTGCTGCACTGTGCTATGTCCCATAAGCCTTTCAATGTCAGTGCTACAGTGTGGTGTACTCCATGAGCACCCCAGAGATGCCATACAGTGCTGTGTCCTTTCATCCCCCTGGGGGTGCTGTACTGTGCTATGTCCCATGAGCCTTCCCCATGTCAGTACCACAGTGTATGGTATTCCATGAGCGTCCCAGAGGTGTCATACTCTGTTGTGTCCTTTCAGCCCCTTGGTGATGCTGCACTGTGCTATGCCCAGTGAGTCCCCAAGGTATGTGGCACTGTGCTATGTCCCATGAGCCTTCCCCATGTCAGTGCTACTGTGTGCGATATTCTGTAAGTGTCCCCAAAGGTGGCATACTGTGCTGTGTCCTTTGAGCCCTCTGGGGATGCTGTACTTTGCTGTGTCCTGTGTGCCCCTTAGGGATGCTATACTGTCCCTGTCCTGTGAGCCTCTTGGGGATGCTATATTGTGCTATGTCCCATGAGCCTTTCCCATGTCAGTACCACAGTGTGTGGTATTCCATGAGTGCCCCAGAGGTGCCATACTGTGCTGTGTCATTTCAGCTCCCTGGTGGTGCTGCACTGCGTTATGTCCCGTGGGTCCCCAGGGGATGCTGCACTGTGCTGTGTCCCATGAGCCCCATGTCAGTGCTACTCTGTGTGAAATTCCATGAGTGCCCCAAAGATGACATACTGTGCTGTGTCCTTTGAGCCCCCTGGGGGTGCTGCACTGTGCTGTGTCCTGTGTGCTCCCTGGGAGTGCCATACTATCCCTGTCCTGTGAGTATATGGGGGGTGCTATACTGTGCTGTGTCCCATGAGCCTTTCCCATGTCAGTGCTACTGTGTGTGATATTCCATGAGCACCCCAGAGGTGACATACTGTGCGGTGTCCTCTGAGCCTCCTGGGGGTGTTGCACTATGCTATGTCCTGTGTTCCCCCTGGAGTTGCCATGCTTTGCTATGTCCTGTGAGCCTCCTAGGGGTGCTGCACTGTGCTATGTCCCATGAGCCTTTCCCATGTCAGTGCTACTGTGTATGGTATGCCATGAGCGCCCCAGAGGTGCCAGTCTGTGCTGTGTCCTGTGAGCATTTTGTTAGCAGTGCCACACTCTACTGTGTCCTGTGAGCACCTTGGAGGCATCATAGGATGCTGTCTCTTGTGAGTCCCCCACCTTTGTCTGTACCACACTGTGCTGCAATCAACCCCTCTCAGTTGCATACTGTACTGTGTACTGACACACTGAAGGTGTTGTACTATTCTGTGTCCTGTGAGCTCCCTCCATCAGGGCTACAGTGTACTATCAACCCCCCCCCCCCACCATCCATCTGACAACTTTGTATCCCATGAGTTCCCTAAGGGTGCCCCTCTTTACGGTGTCATATGAACCCCCTGGAGGTGCCATACTATGCTGAGCCCATGAACCCGTGTGTGCTGTATCCCCTGAGTGCCCCAGGGATGTTCCTCTCTACTGCGCCATATGAGCCCCCCAGAGGTACCACACTGTGCTGAGCCCATGAACCCAAGTGCACTGTATCCCCTGAGTGCCCCAGAGGTGTTCCTCTTTACTGGGCCATATGAGCCCCCTGGAGGTGCCGCATTGTGCTGTGTGGACAGTTTTAACAACTTTCCATTTATGTCCCTGTGACATTTTTCTATTCAAAAAATCAATTTTTTTCTCTAAGGTGACTTAGTAAGGTGCAGTTGCTTGTCTCCCACTATTGCCTGATACCAGCAAACATTAATTTAATTACCACCCCCTCATTTATTATTAATGGAGTCAATTTACTAAAAACCACACAGTAGCCTGCCATTAATGCTAGCAGGGAGTCAGCTCTGATGGAAGGTAATTTTCAAACCCTTTGCAAATTAACCTGTGTAGATACACAGAGCTTGTATATGTATGCTTTATCTGCAATGAACAGTGGCATTCGCTAAAAATTCATACACCTGAATACACCTGAATTTCCATGGAATAAAACAAGAGGCACCAAACAGCAGGTGTAATATGTAGGGGTCATTTTCCAAAGTATGCAGTGAGCCCATCCTTTAGATACACGCAGAGAAAAGGGCAAAGCAGGAAGGACAATTTATAATATCGCTGCTGACAGTCCCTGGAAGTCTCCTACAGTGGGGTACCTTAGCAGTACTTTCTGACAGATTTAGATAACAGCAATACAGTTTCAGTGGCTTTAGGAAGCCCTGAGTATACATTTTCCATGTTACCACAACCCAACAGCTTCCATCCCCTCATTGCTTTGGTGGTTTGTTAAAGACTCTAACAGAAAAGATTATTTTATCTTTTTTAGCAATGTACAGAATAATATCAGGGGTAGAAGGACTTGCACATGGAGACACCAGATCACTCCACACTACTGGCCCTCTGTAGACTAAATCTGTCAATAGACAGGGCTACATGGATTTATCAATTCACTTATATGGCTAGGTTATTGCTAAGTGTGATCCTAAAAAGGGTGACAGGACACTACACGTGACCATTCTTTACTGGTTCACTCCTTCCTCTAGCCATAAGAAGTGTGACGGGACATTAAACTTCACCATCCCTCAATGGCTCACTCCTTCGTCTGGCCATGAGAAGGGTGATGGGATGCTGCTCTTTACCATCCTTCACTGGCTCACTCCTTCCTCTGGCCATAAGAAGGGTGACGGGATGCTACACTTCACCATCCTTCACTGGCTCACTCCTTTGTCTGGCCATGAGAAGTGTGACGGATGCTACACTTCACCATCCTTCACTGGTTCACTCCTTCCTCTAGCCATAAGAAGGGTGACGGGATGCTACACTTCACCATCCCTCACTGGTTCACTCTCTCCAATGGCCATAAGAAGGGTGACGGATGCTACACTTCACCATCCCTCACTGGCTCACACCTTCCTTTAGCCATTAGAAGGGTGATGAGATGCTACACTTCACCATCCTTCACTGGTTTACTCCTTCCTCTAGCCATAAGAATTGTGACGGGACATTAAACTTCACCATCCTTCATTGGTTCACTCCCTCCTCTGGCCATAAGAAGGGTGATGGGATGCTACACTTCACCATCCTTCACTGGCTCACTCCTTCGTCTGGCCATAAGAAGGGTGATGGGATGCTACACTTCACCATCCTTCACTGGCTCACTCCTTCCTCTGGCCATAAGAAGGGTGACGGGACATTAAACTTCACCATCCTTCATTGGTTCACTCCCTCCTCTGGCCATAAGAAGGGTGATGGGATGCTACACTTCACCATCCTTCACTGGCTCACTCCTTCGTCTGGCCATAAGAAGGGTGATGGGATGCTACACTTCACCATCCCTCACTGGTTCACTCCTTCCTCTGATCCTATATCAGATGTTGGTTTGGTGACCTCAGAGGATGCAGGATTGTCAAGCACTAGTGACACACACCATGGTGGTGGGGATTTTAGGACACTGGGTAGGAAGAATTCATTTTCATATCTCAAGCAGTTCAATGTTGTCTTCAGTAGGCTCATGATAATGCTTCTATGTCTGGCATTTCTGCCTTTTATGTAGCTTCACATAGACCCTCTATTTACGGTAATTAGCTTTGCAGATCTACAGGGTGTAGGGAAAGAGAGTTTGAAGACCTAAAGATGCCACATTTAGGGCAGTAAATAAAGACTAAAGTTAGCAGTAGCCGTCTCCTCCACCTCCCCCTCTCCCCTTTTAAACAAACCTCAAATCTTGGCAGTCTGGCCAGAAAATGCCCATTTTATGAAATATTTGTATTCCTAACTGGACTTTTAGGAGAAAGCAAGAGTCTGAAATGAATTCACTCAAGCTCCTGTGAGGTGCTTGGGGTCCCTGGGAGAACAGTCTAACACTATTTATAGAATGTATTCATACCATATCATGGGCATCTGGAGATCGTCTTGCAAATAAAGGAAACTGGACTCATAAGAATGTGCATTCTTCTGCATAGCTGTAGGGTCAAGGTGTGCTTCCTAATCTAAGTGTGTGTGCATTTGTGAAGTGTGCTCGCATCAGCTATGTGTGTAAGATGTGATTAAGGTTGTACACCAGGGTTAACATGAAGCAGGGTGGGAACCCTTCACCTGTGCTGCTGCAATATCATACTTTCAGTTGTGAGGAGCGTGCAGTGCGGCAATTTCCATGCAGCCTTGAGGGAATGTTGCTTACAGGGGACCTGCAGTTCTCATTTCCTAGGAATCTAGCAAAGCTTGAAGAACAGTCTAGAATTAACAGCTAAGATTTAATGCTAAAAAACACAGGGTCATACACAGGACCGTACCTAGCCCTGTGCAAACGGTGCGGCCGCACAGGGCGCAAAGGCTTAAGGGGCGCATTTTGGCATTTTTCTTCTCTCAGTGGCGGCAGGCAATGGCAGACAGCCAAAATGCGCCCCTTAAACCTTCTCACAGCATGCTAAGCAGGTCTGGTCCCTCCCGGCAACTTGCACATCGGCTGCGCGCCTCTTCTCTCCTGCCCCCATAAAGTGGCTAGATGGAGGTGCGGGGGGGGGGGGGTCACAATCGGTATGGCCCTGGTCATACATCTGGGCTGCAAAAACAAAAGGGAGCAGGACAGTGTAGAGAGTGAATTGCCGCAGTGCATGAAGGAAGAGCAGGACCTGGTTGTTATGGTAGCTAAACAGTTAGAAAAGGCAACGGCAAAAGCCATAACAATGCTTGGGTGCATACGGAGAGGAATGGCTAGCAGAAAAAAGTGATAGTGCCTCTGTTTAAGTCTTTGGTGTACCTCATTTGGAGTATTGTTTGCAATTCTGGAGACCGCACCTTCAAAAGGATATAAACAGGATGACGTCGATGCAGAAAGTGGCTATCAAAATGGTCAGTGGACTTCATCATAAGGTATTTGGGAAAAACTTAAAGATTTCAATATGTATACTTTGGAGGAAAGACGGGACAGGGGAGATACAATAGAGACATTTAAATGCCTCAGTGGCATAAATGCACAAGAGGTGGACCTCTTCAGTTGAAAGGAAGCTCTGGAATGAGAGATCATAAGATGAAGGTGAAAGACAATAGACTTAGCTGTTCTAACTTTAGTCAGTTAGGGTAACCAGGCAATGGATGAATATCGCCACTGCTCAGTTAATCTGCAGTGCCACCCCCATGCTAGCCAATTAGCATCAGGGTGTGCAGCGACACATCAATTTTATTTAAGTATTTATTTAACTGTTTTTCTATACCACTTTATCCTACAGTCAAAATGGTTTACATTGCAACAGAATGTTGAACAGGGAAATCAACTTGGAGATAATAATCAACATTAGCTTAGGTTTGTAAGTCTAGGGTATCATTGATGACGTAGAGTGGTCGAGGGTGGGTGAGGTATGAGGTGGGAGGTAAACTTTGAAGGGTGGAGGGGTAGGGAGATGAGTAGTTGATTGGGGCTGGTTAAGTTATGTTGTCCAAGAAGCACTCTTTGAATAGGTGTGGCTTGAGGACTTTTCTGAAGGTTAAAGTGTCTGTTGTGGTCCGTAGTTTATTAGGAATAGAGTTCCATAAGTGTGAAGTGTAGCGAACAAAGGCTCACCTTGAAGTGGTAGAGCTGGTTTTCGTAAATAGCGATATATGCATAGCATTTTCTGTGAGCCAGTCCGTCATTTTCTGTTATCAGGTGTGATCTGAAGTGGGGATTGGAGGTGTGGTGAGGATGATTTGTTGAGAATCTTGAAGGTTGTGAGAATGGATTTTTATTTTATGCATTCTACTATTGGTAGCCAGTGAAGTTGTCTGAGTAGGGGTGTTATGTATTGTTTTTTGTGAGTTGAGGAGAATTCGTGCTGCAGTATTGAGTGTGAGTTGGAGTGGGTGGATAGTTGCTTTTGGTAGACTTTGAAAGATGTTATTGCAGTAGTGGAAATGCGGAAATATAGTTGTTTGGAGGACTGAGCGAAAGTCATGATTGCTTAGAAGAGGTTTGAGGTGCTTGATTGTTTTGAGTTTGAACTAGATGCTCCTTGTAATGCTCCGTATGTGTCCTGTGAAGGTGAGGTGTTGATCCAGTGTGACTCCAAGCTATTGTATATCCTGTTTCACTTGGATTTGGGTCCCATTGATAGCTATGGAGCTCAGTGGTTTAAAGCTATTCTCTCTGGTGATGTACATGGCCTCTGTCTTCTTGAAGTTTATGGCCGTGTGTCTTCTGAGCCACTTACTAACTGAGGAGAAGCTGTTTTTATGGGCGTGATATCCGGGTTTGATGTGTTGATAGATGCATAGATCATTACATCGTCAGTATAGATGTGGTATAGGATGTTGAATGCTTTTATGACAGTGCAGATTGGTTGGAGAAATATGTTGAACATTAACAAAGAGAGAGTGGAGCCTTGTGGGACTCCCTTAGATTGGGTGACTGGGGTGGATTTTGTGAGGCCTGATCTTACTTATAGGTGTTGGTCTGTTAGGTAGGACTTGAACTAGGTAAGGGGTGTGTCTGATAGTCCAAGAGCTTGCAGTCGCTAAATGATTAGGTTGTGCTGTATGGAGTCAAATGCTGCTTTTATGTCTAAAAAGATGAGTATGAAGCCAGTTTTGTGTTTACCAGTGCCCTTGATTTATTTGTTTATTTATTTATTTCAATTTTTTATATACCGCGCTATTTACAATCAGCGCGGTTTACAGAGAACCAAAGACCAGAACAACAGGCTGTTCGGTATTACATATAACAGGAAGATAAACTTGGATAAGATAAACTTGGATAATATGGGGGAACTATATACATAGAATATTGATCTGTTATTCGATCACATGAGAGAAATATTTACGTAAAATTAGCAGTAGTGCTAGGAACAGGAGGGAATTTTATTTATTTTATTTGTGTGCTTTTCTATACCGCCTCTTCCAGAGATCAGGGGCGGTTTACAAGGAACTTAAAACAACAATATAGCAAAACAGTGCAATATTGCATTACATTAAACATTAGGTGAACATAAAACTAGATTACATAAGAACTTATTTATTTATTTGTGTGCTTTTCTATGTGGTGTGCTTTTCTATGTGGTGTGCTTTTCTATGTGGTTGAGTTTGTGGTGAATATTTTGCACTTTATGTAGGGTAGTATTCGATGAATAGGTTATGTTTGAGGGCCTTTCTGAATTGGACTATGTTGGTTATGGCACGTATTAGATTAGATTGTCTATCAGGGCAGTCATTAGGGATTCCACTCCATGGTGTGGTCTGAATCTGTATTGTTGGTGGTCGAGTGGATGATGTGTTTCTATATGATCCTGGAGTTGATGGTAGATGATTATTTCTAGTAAATTTACCATGAAGGGAAGGCTGGCTATGGGCCTGTAGGAGGTTGGTTGGTTGATGTCATTCGAGGTCCCTTTCCTTACAGGTTGGATGGAGGCAGTTTTGAGATTGGGGGATACATATCCTTGTTGCAGTGATAGCTGGGTGATCTTCTGTATTGTTGGAATGAGTTCCTGCCTTGCTAGCTTGATCCAGTTGACTGGACAAGAGTCAAGTGGTGAGGTGGTCGTGTTGATGCTTGTGATCATTTTCTCTAGGTAGTCAGGTGTGATATTACTAAAAGAGCTCCATGTGCTGAGATATGTGGTTTCTTGCTGTTCTGTTGGAGTTATGAGCATGTTGGTGCTATTAGCGTGGGCTGAAGTCAGGGTCTGGAAGTAATCTGCCATCATCCACCATGATGACATATTTGTTCATCTGAGGTATTTTGTCACGTTACCTTAGTGTGTGCAGGGGGGTGAGCAGGTGGGTGGATGAGTGGAGCTGTTTGTAGGTGAATGGGTGGGTGAGGTAATTCTCTCTTCTAAACTCCATCTGGTGAATATTGTAAAGCAGATACATGGTCACTATGTTAAACAAGAAGTCTCCAAATGTTTGCTTAGCACTGCTGAATATAGATGCCCAGGTGTGCTCAAGAGTGGGTGTTTTGACTAAGCATTTGTGCACCAAAAATAGGTGCGTATGTGGGGAGGATATTCAGTGCGGTTAGCAGACCTGCTACATGCCCTGATGGTAGCCGGCTGGCACTACTGCCCACTTAACTTCCTGCTTCTCTGGCTAACCCTAATAGTCAGTGCTGATGACCAGCTATGGCCTTGGGATTGAATAGCTGGGTGTTAGTGGCAGTGCTCATGGATAGGCACTGTAATCGCATTACTCACTGCTGCTGAATATCCCCCCTATGTGGGTCATTCTGAACCATGTTTAGTGGGTCTGGACATCCAATCCGGACGTCCAGCCCTGCTAAACACCCGGCCTGCATCCTGGAAACAGAGCTCCTGGCACATAGATCTGAGCTGTGCGAAGAGCTCTGTTTGTGGGCGGGAGGGGGCAGGCCGCAAGCGGAGCGAGGGCGGACTGTGGGCGGTGCCATAACCCCGAACATACAGGGTTGATTCCGAGGTCGGCCCTGTATGTCTGGGTTCGGCCATTTGTTTGGGGTACTTATTTCACCTCAGAGGTGGAATAAGTTCCCCTAGTCGGAGCCTGATTGGCGAGCCAGACAGCAGACCAGAGGTGAGGGGGTGCAGGGTGATCCCCACAGCCCAGCCCTGGCCATGGCAGGGCTGATTGGGGGTCAGGCTGTGGGGAAAAGCAGAATGCTGGATGTGCCGGGGACTGTGGCTCCTGCATGGAGCCATGGCAACATGACGCCATGGCGCCACAGCTCCATGCAGAAGCCAGGCTAGGCTAGCTGGGGAGTTCATTGGAAGTGTGGGCAGCCAGAATCGGGGCATGGCCTGCATGTCCAAGCTGGTAGACCCGATTCTGATCCTGTGGGCACATCTAGCCCCTGCGGGAGCAGAATCAGGTGCAACTGGAACACGTCCTGAATCTGACAGTTCGGACAGTTGGAGGACGCACAAAACAGAATTGTCCTCTATATGTCTAAACTATGCGTTTTGGCAACTCTGCCCTCGGAGTGCCCGAAATCCACTCTCCCTGCTGAATGTGCGGTATCATATGTGGAGCAGGATGGATAAATGCCCCAGGCATGAATGTATTTGGCACAGTGCTGAACATCTGAGTGGCCTTTAAAAATGGGCCCTATCTGTGTATGAAGAGAACTGGCCAGCAGTTTTGTGGGTAGGGCCAAATTTAGTCATTGTCCAGATACATCTATCCATCTAGGTGTTAGGCATGTACCATCACATGTCTGTGTGTGTGTGCACATCTAATATTCAGGCTAGTTATCTGGGTAAAGATAGACCTAGTGTTAACCTGCTGCCACTTTGGTGAGCAACTGACATTCAGCAGCTGAATTTCACCACTGAGCATCTACGTTTATTCCCTACTCTTGCTTCATCCCACATCACTCCACTTTTCTGGACCTATTACTTGACCGTTTTGCAAATAAAAGAGCCAACACTATATGGAGAACTGCTGGAGAAGCAATCATGTTGGAGAAGTTTCCAAATGCACACAAAAGCAGTGTGTATAAATACCCATAGCGTGGGAAATAAGATCCCAGATGTTGAAGCTTTAATGGGAAAGGTTGACTTTGATTTAGTAGCAGTTACAGAAACATGGTTCAAATAAAACCATGACTGGGATTATCTATACCAGGCTATACTTTATTCAGAAAGGACAGGGTAGGAAGAAGGGGAGGAGGAGTGGCACTATATGTAAAAAATAATATTACAGCTATGGAAATACAGGGCTTAAAAGGGAGAGAGGAGGCACTGGAAAGCAATGAATACAAATGCTCGAAGCCTAGCCAATAAAGTTCCTGACCTGGAAGCCCTAATGGTGGAAATGGACTTGGACATCGTGGCCATTACAGAAACATGGTTTAACGAGTCGCATGAATGGGATATAGCCATAGTTGGCTGTAATCTATTTAAAAGAGATACAGAGGGTAGAAAAGGAGGAGGAGTAGCCCTGTATGTCAAAAGCAATATTAAAGCAGCTGAAATGCAGGGGACGTGGGGAAAAGAAGAAGCGCTGTGGATTGTGTTGGAAAGAGGAGATGGCACTGTCATCCATACTCGTGTAGTCTATTGGCCTCCAACTCAAACCAAAGAAATGGATACCGAATTGATTGTTGATATTGCAAAGATAGCTGTGAAGGGGGAAGTGATCATATTGGATGACTTTAATCTACCCAATGTGGATTGGAGTATTCCTTCTGCAAATCTGGAAAGAAGTAAAAACATTGTGGATGCTTTCCAAGATACAGTACTTAGACAAATGGTGATGGAATCAACCAGGGAGGGCTCAATGTTGGATTTAGTGCTCACCAATAGAGACAGCGTGTCAAATATCAGGGTGGGTGTCCATGTGAGCAGCAGTGATCATCCTATGGTGTGGCTTGAGATAAAAGCCAAGGTGGAGTCCAATCACAACAAGCTCAAAGTCCTAGATTTTAAAAACATTGACTTCGGTAAAATGGCTAAGCACCTGAAGGAATTGCTGGTAGGGTGGAAGGAGATAAGGGAAGTGGAATTGCAGTGGGCTAAACTACAGAAAGCAATAAAAGGTGCAACAGATACATACATCAGGAAAGTAAATAAAAACAAGAGGAAAAGGAAAACTATTTGGTTCTCCGAAGAAGTGCTGTACAAATAAAGGCAAAAAACACAACTTTCACAAAATTCAGAAGTTCACAGAGGAACATAGAAAGGAATACAGGATCAAACTAAAAGAGATAAAAAGAGAAATAAGGATAGCAAAATCAAAGGCAGAAAAAAAGATGGCTAAAGATGTGAAGTGTTGTGACAAGACTTTTTTCAGGTATATTCGGGAGAGGAGGAAAATCAGAGGTGGAATTGCAGGACTCAAAAGTGCTGGGAACGGATACGTGGAAAGTGACATTGAAAAAGCGACAATGCTAAACTTGCTAAATACTTCTGCTCTGTTTTCACTAGAGAAAATCCTGGAGAAGGACCACCTATGATTGACAAATATACAAATGGGAATGAAGTAGATACCACACCATTCACAAAAGAAACATAGAAATATGATTACAGAAAAAGACAACATGGCCTATCTAGTCTCTCCTTCCATATTGAATTGAATATTCGCACAATTGAATCTAACCCTACAAGACTCCCATGACTACGACTTCCCATGACGCCTAGATGTAAATAGTTACCCCATGTTATCCAAGTTTTAATACCTGTTACTTGTAAGCACAGTTCAGCCAATGCAATGTGTAAGTTTTATGTAAACCACACTGATGTTGAATAGCGCGGTATAAAAGAAAATGCAAATAAAATAAATAAATAATAAATAATATCAACAACTACAACAGTCCCCTTTTTTCCTTTAGAGATCCTCTGTGTTTGTCCCATGCTTTTTTGAATTCAGTTACTGTCCTCATCTCTACCACCTCCACTGGGAGACTATTCCACGGATCCACCACTCTTTCCGTAAAGAAATATTTCCGCATATCACTCCTAAATCTATCTCCCTTCACCCTCATCCCATATCCTCTCGTAGCAGAATTTGCTTTCAATTGAAAGAGGCTCTCCCCCTGAACATTTATGCCACAGATCTACTTAAACATGTCAATCATATCACCTCTATCCCGCCTTTCCTCTAAGGTGTACATATTAAGATCCTTCAGTCTGTCCTCATATGCTTCACAGTGAAGACCACTAATCATTTTAGTAGCCACCCTCTGCACCAACTCCATCCTGTTCACATCCTTTTGAAGGTGCGGTCTCCAGAATTGCACACTATACTGCAAATGAGGTCGTACCAAAGACTTATACAGAGGCATTATCACCTCCTTTTTTCTGCTAGCCATTCCTCTCCGTATGCACCCAAGCATCCTTCTAGCTTTTGCCGTCGCCTTTTCTACCTGTTTAGCTACTTTAAGATCATCAGACACAACCACCACTAGGTCCCGCTCTTCTTTAGTGGACAAAAGTACTTCACCCCCTATACCATATTGCTCCCTTGAATTGCTGCAGCCCAAATGCATGACCTTACATTTTTTAACATTAAATCCCAGCTGCCAAATTCTAGACCATTCTTCAAGCTTAGCTAGATCCCTCCTCATGTTATCTACCCCTTCCTGGGTGTCTACTCTATTGCAGATTTTGGTATCATCCGCAAAGAGGCAAACCTTACCCGACAGCCCTTCTGCTATATCACTAACAAAGATGTTAAAAAGAATCGGACCAAGGACAGATCCCTGGGGCACACCACTGGTAACATCCTTCTCCTCAGAGTGAGCTCCATTTACTTGTACTCTTTGTCACCTCCCACCCAACCAATTTCTAACCCAAGCAGTAACTTTAGGGTCCATCCCTAGGGTGCTCAGTTTGTTTATAAGTTGCCTGTGAGGAACAGTGTCAAAGGCTTTACTGAAATCTAAATACACCACATCTAGGGCTCTCCCTCGGTCCAACTCCCTGGTCACCCAGTCAAAGAAATCAATCAGATTTGTCTGTCAAGACCTGCCTCTGGTGAATCCATGCTGCCTCAGATACTGTAATCCGCTGGACTCCAGAAACCTCACTATTTTCTCTTTCAGCAGCGTTTCCAATAATTTACTTACCACCGAAGTTAAACTAACCGGCCTGTAGTTTTCAACCACATCCTTACTTCCGCTTTTGTGTAAAGGCACCACATGAGCCTCTCTCCAGTCCTTTGGCACCACTCCCGACTCCAACGAGGCATTGAAAAGGTCAGTCAGTGGAGCTGCTAGAACGTCCCCAAGTTCCCTCAGCATTCTAGGGTGTATCCCATCCGATCCCATTGCTTTGTCTACTTTAAGTTGAGCTAGTTTCTCATGAACACAGTCTTTTGAAAATTGTTCAAGATGTCCCTCGCTTCTGTTCCTGTTTGTGGGTGTTTTCTGAGGTCCTGCTCCTGGTTCTTCATCTGTGAACACAGAACAGAAATATTTGTTAAGCAATTCCGCTTTATCCTTATCAGATTCTACATATTCCTCCCCTGCACCCTTGAGTCTGATAATACCACTTTTGCCCTTCCTCTTCTCACTAATGTATCTGAAAAATGTCTTATCCCCCCATTTTATTGCATTAGCTATTTCCTCCTCCTTTTGAATCTTTGCCTTGTGTTAGAACAGCTTGCAAAACTGAAAGTGGACAAGTCTATGGGACCAGATGGGATACACCCTAGGATACTGAAAGAGCTCAGAGAGGCTCTTGCAGGGCCTTTAAAGGATGTTTTTAATGGATCCTTGGAGACAGGAGAAGTTCCACAGGACTGGAGAAGGGCTGATGTGGTACCTCTCTACAAAAGTGGTAATAGGGAAGAAGTGACAAACTACAGGCCAGTAAGCCTTACCTCTGTGGCAGGAAAAGTAATGTTGGCGCTCCTGAAAGATCGAATAGTGGACTTCCTCGAAACCAAAAGGTTGCATGATCAGAGGCAACATGGTTTTACCAAAGGACAGTCTTGCCAAAAAATCTGATTGAATTCTTTGACTGGGCGACCAGAGAAATAGATCAAGGGCATGCGATGGATGTGATCTACCTAGATTTCAACAAAGCCTTTGATACTGTTTCTCATAGGAGGCTTATCAATAAACTCAATAGCTTGGGGATGGGTCCCAAGATGATGAACTGGATCAGAAATTGGTTGACTGATAGATGACAGAAGGTGACAGTAAACGGAACTCACTCGGATGAAAGTAAGGTGATTAGCGGTGTGCCCCAGGGTTCAGTCTTGGGACCGGTACTGTTCAATATATTCGTGAGTGATATTGCCGATGGGCTGAATGGAAAAGTCTGTCTTTCTGCAGATGACACTTATTGCTTTCCAGTATTTCTTGACTGGCTTGCCTGTATTTTGCATGGATTTTGTTCTACTCACCTCTTCCCACTTCCCATTGATGTGTGGTTTAAAAGCATGGCTGTTTCCAATGTCATATTGCTTTTGCTGGGAATGACATCTTGAACTTGTCCTTCTCCATCCGTCACCCCCCTTTCCCTAGTTTAAATGCCTATCCACATACTACCTGAATTTTTCACTTAGGATCCCTTTCCCTGCGGCAGAGAGATGTAGTCCATCAGTACAATATAGTCTCTTGTTGGTCCATATATTTCCCCAGTTGTCTTTATATATAAATCTTTCTTGTTTGCACCAGGTCTGGAGCCATGTATTAAAGCTGTTAATGTGATGCAGCCTTTCTGCCCCCTTACCATGAACAGGTAGAACTTCTGAGAATGCTCCAGTGTTAACAATGGGCTTGAGTTTCTCTCACAGAGTCTGGAAGTCCCTTTGAACTGCAGAGGCACTGTTTCTAGCCAGATCATTTGTCCCCAAGTGGATGACAATATCAGTTTTACCCCTTGACCTTTTGTGTACACTATCAGGGTAATATTTAAACTCTGCAGTCGGCATTTGTTTTAAATGTCATTTCAGCATTTAAATAAAATTTGGATAGTCAGTGCTGGTGTCCATGTGAAGGCACATTCCAGTCAGGCCATCAGAATCGGGATGCACAGAGGTAGACCCGATTCTGATCCTGCAGGGCCTAGACGTGCCTGCAGGATCAGAATCGGAACTAGAGTCTTAACGTTCAGGCCAGGCCCTGATACCGATCCGCCTGCATGTACAGAGCTGTGCCCGCTAACAGTCAGTGCTATGACATCGCGTCACCATGGCACAGCGGCTCCATTCAGAAACCACAAATGCTGGCTGCCGCTGAAATCTTCCTTTCCCTGCAGCCGGACCCTCGATCCAGCCTCCCATGGTCAGGGTCTGGCTATGGGGAACTTATTGCACTCCCTACTTGTTTTTGCAGACCCAACATCATCACCCCCCAACGTCCAGGAGGATTTATTCCACCGCTGTGGTGGAATAAGTCCCCCATCTAAGTTCACGGCCCCAGACGTACAGGGATGACCTGTGAATCGGCCCTGTACTTCTGGGGTCGCAGTTCGCCCATGCCCCATCCTCACTCCGCCTCCACAACACCCCCTCCCACCCCTGTCTAGGCCTGCCCATACAAACGCGCTGTTCATAGGGGGAGGCTTTTGCCAGGGCCGCCAGGGGAGAGAATAGCAGGGATGGATGTCCAAACGGGACATCCATCCTCGCTATTCGCTGTTCAGAATGACCCCCATAGTGATCAGCACTGAATATCTGGAATCAACACTGGCTGCCTGCACTATCCAGAGAGCTGTGATTTCCAGCCCACTAAGGAGACGGCTCTCTCTGTGGCGCTTAGGGCAGCTTTTTTGCTGTCCAGGTTAAGCACATAGCCAGAAATCACTGCACTGCCCTGGCACAATCCATATCGTGCTGAGGCCGGCTGCTGTGATATTCAGTGGTAGTATGTCGCTAACCAAATAATCATAAGGAAAGGAATGGAGAATAAAATAAAGGACATTATAATGCCTCTGTATCATGCCATGGTGCGACCGCACCTTGAATATTGTGTGCAATTCTTGTCGCCATATCTTAAAAAGGATATAGCAGAATTAGAAAAGGTACATAAAAGAGCCACCAAAATGGTAAAAGGGATGGAAGGATACCCCTATGAAGAGAGGCTAAAAAAGGCTAGGGCTCTTCAACCTGGAAAAGAGACAGCTGAGGGGAGAAATGATAGAGGTCTATAAATTAATGAACGGAGTGGAACGGGTTAATGTAGATCAATTGTTTATACCATCAAAAAGTAGAAAGACTACGGGACATGCAATGAAGCTACAATGTGGCACATTTAAGAGTAATCGGAGAAAATATTTTTTCACTCAACACATAATTAAACTCTGGAATTTATTACCAGAGGATGTAGTAAAAGCTGTTAGTGTAGCCGGGCTCAAAACAGGTTTGGACAAGTTCCTGGAGAAAAAGTCCATAAGCCATTATTAAAGAGGACCTGGGAAATGCACTGCTTGCCCCGGGGCAAACATTGTGGAGCCTGTGTGCCTTTTTGGGAACCTGTGACTTACATTGACCACTGCTGGAGGCAGGATACTGGGCTTGAAGGACCCTTGGTCTGACCCAGTGTGACATATCTTATGTTCTGTTTTCTTTTCTTTTTTAATTTATTAAATATTCAATTTAACAATACATTGAAATATTACAGGACAATGTAAGGCCCGAAAAGAAGTACCATAAAACAAACAACATAAAGTCCATATCACGGGGAGGCAGAGAAATTAAACAAAAAATGGATGCCAAAAGCACCCAGCCTAGAGAAGAAAAGTCCAACTCAATCCATTTAACTCTTCTCAGTCTGGGTCAAAATTTATAGAAAATGTGAAGACCATAAAGGCGTGAATGCATGGAAGACGCCAAGGTACCATGTTATTTCCTTGAAGATACACTTGCAACTGAGCTGGATAAAAAAAAACAAATTGCAAGAAGCCCTTGCGAGAAGCTACAAAGCATCCCACCTGTAGCCTTAGCTCCAAAAACGCTCGGTGGCGCAGCTGAGTAGCCCTGGCTACCTCAGGGAAAAGATTCAGCTTTTGCCCACAAAACAAATCATTATGCCGAAACATCAGTTTTAATATTGCATTTTATTCCACAGTAGAATAGAAAGTAACCAATAAAGTAGCAGATGTGGAGATTTCATCAAGAGAGAGGATTTCTTATAAGCAGAAACATCTAAACTATCCCCCCTCTCCTCCCATATCCCCACTCCAGCACCTTACCTGCTACTTTTGAGCAAGATAATAAGCGCTAAATACCGTGTATAGGGAAAATGTAACAATCTCAACTTTCTTGATCTAGAGGCATTTTCTGTGATCTCTAATTGCTGATGAATTATAAGACTCTCTTTTACAGTCGTAGACAGCAGCTTGCAATGTATTAATCTGAGAAGTCACCTTCTTTGCTTGTGACTCCAACTCTTTAAACTTCACATCATGAGCACCAGACTTTGCAACAGTTTCTTAAGAAAACACAATTGTTAGAGCAGCAGCCTCGATTCTAGTTACCACATTCCAAATATCTTTTAAAGTCATTTCCCAATCCTGTGGAACGGCATAAAGTGTCAATTACTCCACCAAAGGTGGTGAGAAAACCATCACCTTAGGCTTCAAACCAACACCTGACCCAGTTACATCACATGATCTCTCTCGAGACTGCTCCTCTCTGGGAGTACTCTGGAAAACCAAGGAGAGCCCAGGAATTCCATCCAGTTGCCCAAAAGATTGAGAGGGTGGGCTCCCCAAAGTCAAAGAGAAGTCACTCGTGGGAGATGTACTCACAGAGGTTGAAGAGATGTCCTCTTTTGAAGGTCTCCAAACATGCAGATCCATCGGGCCCACAAGTCTAACAGACTTCTCAAGACCAGCCAGAGGACCCTCCTTCTTCCTCTTCCCCATAAAGAGCAAAAATAAGGTACAGACCTTCTAGCTCCTTCCCCCTTTGGGCTCCATAGGAGCTCCCAAGGAACAGAATCTGCCCCTTACGGCACACCCCTTTGGGCTTCCACCCATGGCCATGTCCTGTGGCAGGGCTAGAGGTTTTATAGGCCCTTAACAGTCACTGACGTCACTGTTGAGACGGGTGAGAAACCATGGGACAGCCAGCTCCTCTGCCACATAACTTTGCAGGCAGAACCCCAACACTCCGCATCTTATGTTCTTAATATGTTAAAAAATAGGCCCAGCTCAGATCCCTGCGGTACTGGGAGGGAGGAGTGGCCTAGTGGTTGGAGCAAGTTGCCTTGGGCTGGAGGGGCTAGTCCCACAAGTGCTCCTTGTGCCCTTGGGCAAGCCAATTAACCCTCCATTGCCCTAGGTATAAAACAGATTGTGAACCCTTTGGGGTCATAGAAACATGATGGCAGAAAAAGACCACATGGCCTATCTAGTCTGCCCTTCCATATCAGCCACTATAGTCCTTTTTTTTCCTTTAGAGATTCTCTGTGTTTGTCCCTTGCTTTTTTGAATTCAGATACTGTCCTCATCTCTACCACCTCCACTGGGAGATTATTCCACGGATCCACCACTCTTTCCGTAAAGAAATATTTCCGCATATCACTCCTGAGTCTATTCCCTTTCACCCTCATCCTATGTCAACTTGTAGCAGAGCTTGTTTTCAATCAAAAGATAGTGGTTGGGGCAAGGTACTTCAGGCCGGAAGGTCAGGGGTTCAAATCCCACTAGAGGACAGCAACCTTGGGCCGGAAGGACTGGGGTTTCTAGTCCCACAGGTGCTCCTTGTGGTCTTGGACAAGCCACTTAACCCTCCATAGCCCATGTTCCCTGTAAAATAGTTATCTCCAAGTTATAATGTCCTGTTCAAAGTAATTTCAGTTTGTTCAATGTAAACCGCACTGATGCAGAATAGCGTGGTATATAAGAGAATGTAAATAAAATAAATAAATAAAAAAGAGGCTCTCCTGTGCATTTATGCCACAGAAGAATTTAAATTTCTCTATCATATCACCTCTATCCTGTCTCTCTTCTAAGGTGTACATATTAAGATCCTTAAGTCTGTCCACATATGCTTTATAATGAAGACCACAAACCATTTTAGTAGCCACCCTCTGTACTGACTCCATCCTGTTTATATCCTTTTGAAGGTGTGGTCTCCAGAATTGCACACAATACTCCAAATGAGGTTGCACCAAAGACTTATACAGAGGCACTATCACCTCCTTTCTTCTGCTAGCCATTCCTCTCCGTATGCACCCAAGCATCCTTCTAGCTTTCGCCGTTACCTTTTCTACCTGTTTAACTACTTTAAGATTGTCAGACATTATCACGCCCAGGTCCCGCTCTTCTTTTCTGGACAGAAGTACTTCACCCTCTATACTGTATCACTCCCTTGGATTGTTACAGCCCAAATGCATGACCCTATATTTTTTAGCATTAAATCTCAGCTGCCAAATTCTAGACCATTCTTCAAACTTACACTGTATTAGGAGTTACTCCATACAAACTATAATCAATGTTTTTTAAACAAAACAAGCTGTGGAGAAGCTAATCTACTGCAATATCTTAAAAAATTACTCTTTTTCTTCGTCTGTCTAATACTCTACTCCCAACATAACGTCTCAGACCAAACAGCGCTACAGACAGATGATGTGTTAAATATACATCAGCGCTTCATAACATCAATGACTAAGTTGGGCATATTTTTTTATATATTTTGTGTTTAAATCACCGCCTCTCCATCACCTTATATCCAGCACTATTAAAAAGTAAAAATCTCTTATTTGTTTTCCTCTACGCCTTCCTCAGCACCTCTCAAGCGTTTCACTCCGAATAGGAGTTTCTTCAGGAGGGTCTGTGAATGAAATACATCAATAGCACTGTAACTTCATTCTGTGACACTTTTACATTGATTAAGTTAAATGTTCAGAATCTCTTTTGAAAAATATTTCACATCATACTTTGTGATAGTTAAAATTAAACAGTCTCTATTGCTTACTAGAGTGCTGCTGCCCACGTTCATCGATATCTCTTCCTTAGTTCCAAAAAAACGCCGCGCATGCGGACTGAGCAGTCAGGCTAAGCTTTTATAAAAAATGGCTAGCTGCGATTAAAGGGGACCAAGAAATCCTATTGGTCTGCTTAGATTGTGCTGGAAACATTTTAGAGACACACATGCCATTCTATAGAAGAATTCAAGCCGAAAGGTTGTATAGTATTGACGTTAAAAATCCAACGTTGTTCACAGTATAGTAAAATTTCATCTAGAGTTTTACCTCTCATGGCTATTTGAATCCGGTCTATGCAGAAACACCGTAAATGGTCAAATTCGTGTTTTAAATCCATGCAATGTTGAACAATTGGTGCTGTCAGTGTTTTACAATGTAGGCGACTCTTATGTTCTAAGATCCGAACCCTGAAGGGCCGACTAGTTTTGCCAATGTAAAGCTGATTGCAAGGACACCTGATCACATAGACCACTGACGAAGTGCTGCATGACATCATTTGTTTTAAGACATACTTTTTCCCAAGGTACTCAAATTCAGTTACATTCTCTGTAATGCTACAAATCGTGCAATTGTCACACTTTCGATGTCCTCTATCATTGCATGTATCTTCCCTAACCTTAACAGGACGTAAAATTGTAGGGCTCAACTGTTCTTTAAAATTGGCATTCTGTTGCCATACACATCTAATATTCTTCTCTTGTAAACCAGGAACTGTTTTCACAATGTTTGTGTATTTTGAAATTATTTCTTTGGATCTTGTAGCTAAGAGGGGAAAATCTAGTGATCAGATTTATACAATCATCGACCATTTCTGTTCGCCCTGTCTCAGTGCTTAGCAGCCAGGATCGATCATTAAAAAGTGCCCGTCTATACGCCCGTTTTGAAATATAACGAGGATAACCCCGATCAGAAAAATCTTCCATCAACTTCTGAGACTGTGTCTTAAAGTCTGCTAGTTCTGAACAATTTTGTCTAAATCTTAAAAATTGGGAAAACGGTAAACTGTTTTTTAACCGGGGTGGATGTCCGCTCGTATAATGCAGGAAGGTGTTGCGGGCTATAGTTTTTTTTATATACGGTGGATTTCCAACTTTGAACTCCTCTTGTCACTAGCAAATCCAAAAAATTGATCTTATTCGAATTAATAGTATGTGTAAATTGTATGGCCCCATCACAGCTATTGAGCCATTGAATGAACAGTAAAGCATCAACTTCAGATCCTTTCCATAAAAGGAAAATATCATCTATAAAGCGAGTCCACATCATAATGTGTTTTGCAAATGGGGATGACTCCAACCATTTCTTCTCAAAATCCCCCATGAAGAGATTGGCTATAGAGGGGGGCGCAGGATGCTCCCATTGCTATTCCTGATTTTTGTTTGTAAATAATATTTTCAAACATGAAATAATTCTGAAAAATAGTGAAATGTGTTAATTCCAAAAGGAAGGATATCATTGACTCTGTAAGATCTCCTCTATTTCTTAATTGTGTCTCCACTGTGTTACACGCTGCAATTTGGGGTATATTAGTGTACAACGCAGTAATATCTAGTGTAATCATTATTACTTCCAAATCTGATGCCCATCTGGCCTGTTGGTCCAGTTTCTCTAAAAAATGGGATGTATCCCGGATATATGAAGGGATGTCCCTTAATAAAGGACGTAGAAATGAATCAAGATATATGGACAAGGGTTCCAAAACTGTTCCTCTGGTCAACACAATAGGTCTACCCGGTGGATGCTCCAGCCTTTTGTGTATTTTGGGAACCAAGTAAAACCGAGCTATAGTTGGAACTTTCATATTCAAAAATGACATTTCTTTTTTAGATATAATTTTATTCTGAAAAGCTGAGTGGGTGCACACTCGTATCGCTGTTTGTAATATTGCTGTCGGATCTTCTGCAAGTTTTTCATAAACACCACAATCTGAGAGGTGTCGCTGTGCTTCATCTAAATAATCATCACGACTGAGTATAACCCTTTGTCAGCTCTGCGGATTACGATATCGGTTCTTGCTCAGAGCTCCCTCCACGCTGTTCGTTCTTCTCTATTTAAAACACACTTGGATAAATGTTGTTGCTTCTCCAGCTCACCTACTTCCATCAAAACCATCTCTTTAAAAACTTGTAAAGCTGGCGGTATAGGACCAGGTGGTGTCCAGGTGGACTTCAGCGGGAGCGGTACCCTACGATCCTGTGATGAAACCTGCGAAGTTCCTATTGCATGTGGAATATAAGAAAAATATGACTTCAAATTCAGTTTCCTTATGAGAGCATCCAAATCAATTCTAAATTGAAAGGGTCATGTGAAATGGTAGGTACGTATGACAAACCTTTGTCCAACAATTTGTATTGTGCTGGTGTTAATGTTTTCCCTGAAAGATTGACTACTAAATTAATAACATCTTCCGATGGATCTGTCTGACCTTGCTCTATCAGGAGACTGTCTGTTCGCGTGGTCTGTTGCGTGTTAAGACCTTTTTCTTTTTCTTTCTGTCTGAAGTGTCGTCCGTAAAATCCTCCCGGGAAGTTTTACTGGAGTCGGAGCTAGACATTTCCTCTGATGTTATTTCAAAATTTACTTGCCGACGGGCCTTACGGCTCTTCCGGTTATGGTCCATCCAGGGATAAACATATCCACTTGTATAATCGTCATGATCCCGTTTTAATTTTTTCATTTTAACTAACTTTACTTCTTGGCGAAGAGTGGAAATTTGTTTTGTTATATCTTCCCATTTATGTTTGAATCTGTCTTCTGATTCGGCTTTTTTGAGTTTATTTATCATTTGTTCTGCTTCCTTTGTATAACCTTCCAGCACTACTTTCGTGGTCTCTGCTATCAAGACCATTAAGTCTAATGAACATTTGTTAAGAACACAATTCCATTTTTTCACAAATTCTATATCAGTAGTAAACATTCGTGGCTCCTTATAAACTCGTAAGCCTCTCAGGATCTGTTGCCTGCTTACATATTCTATCATTGAAAGCCTGTGAAGCTCAGACCTCACGATTTGCTTTTGTTTTTTTAATAATGCTTCCCTGATGTTCTCATCAGCAGTAGCTTCAAGTGTTTCCTCTAATGAAAAAGGAGTTTTCTCCTGACAAAGTGACGTGATATTTTCCTTTTATGGAAAGGATCTGAAGTTGATGCTTTACTGTTCATTCAATGGCTCAATAGCTGTGATGGGGCCTTACAATTTACACATACTATTAATTCGAATAAGATCAATTTTTTGGATTTGGTAGTGACAAGAGGAGTTCAAAGTAGGAAATCCACCGTATATAAAAAAAACTATAGCCCGCAACACCTTCCTGCATTATACGGGCGGACATCCACCCCGGTTAAAAAACAGTTTACCGTTTTCCCAATTCTTAAGATTTAGACAAAATTGTTCAGAACTAGCAGACTTTAAGACACAGTCTCAGAAGTTGATGGAAGATTTTTCTGATCGGGGTTATCCTCGTTATATTTCAAAACGGGCGTATAGACGGGCACTTTTTAATGATCGATCCTGGCTGCTAAGCACTGAGACAGGGCGTACAGAAATGGTCGATGATTGTATAAATCTGATCACTAGATTTTCACCACTTAGCTACAAGATCCAAAAAATAATTTCAAAATACACAAACATTGTGAAAACAGTTCCTGGTTTACAAGAGAAGAATATTAGATGTGTATGGCAATGGAATGCCAATTTTAAAGAGCAGTTGAGCCCTATAATTTTACGTCCTGTTAAGGTTAGGGAAGATACATGCAATGATAGAGGACATCGAAAGTGTGACAATTGCACGATTTGTAGCATTACAGAGAATGTAACTGAATTTGAGTACCTTGGGAAAAAGTATGTCTTAAAACAAATGATGTCATGCAGCACTTCATCAGTGGTCTATGTGATCAGGTGTCCTTGCAATCAGCTTTACATTGGCAAAACTAGTCGGCCCTTCAGGGTTCGGATCTTAGAACATAAGAGTCGCCTACATTGTAAAACGTTGACAGCAGCAATTGTTCAACATTGCATGGATTTAAAACACGAATTTGACCATTTACGGTGTTTCTGCATAGACCGGATTCAAATAGCCATGAGAGGTAAAACTCTAGATGAAATTTTACTATACTGTGAACAACGTTGGATTTTTAACGTCAATACTGTACAACCTTTCGGCTTAAATTCTTCTATAGAATGGCATGTGTGTCTCTAAAATGTTTCCAGCACAATCTAAGCAGACCAATAGGATTCCTTGGTCCCCTTTAATCGCAGCTAGCCATTTTTTATAAAAGCTTAGCCTGACTGCTCAGTCCGCATGCGCGGCGGTATTTTGGAACTAAGGAAGAGATATCGATGAACGTGGGCAGCAGTACTCTAGTAAGCAATAGAGACTGTTTAATTTTAACTATCACAAAGTATGATGTGAAATATTTTTCAAAAGAGATTCTGAACATTTAACTTAATCAATGTAAAAGTGTCACAGAATGAAGTTACAGTGCTATTGATGTATTTCATTTCCAGACCTTCCTGAAGAAACTCCTATTCGGAGTGAAACGCTTGAGAGGTGCTGAGGGAGGCGTAGAGGAAAACAAATAAGATAAGAGATTTTTACTTTTTAATAGTGCTGGATATAAGGTGATGGAGAGGCGGTGATTTAAACACAAAATATATAAAAAAATATGCCCAACTTAGTCATTGATGTTATGAAGCGCTGATGTATATTTAACACATCATCAGTCTGTAGTGCTGTTTGGTCTGAGACGTTATGTTGGGAGTAGAGTATTAGACGAAGAAAAAGAGTAATTTTTTAAGATATTGCAGTAGATTAGCTTCTCCACAGCTTGTTTTGTTTAAAAAACATTGATTATAGTTTGTATGGAGTAACTCCTAATACAGTGTAACTTTAGAATACTCCGTGAAGACCGAACTTCAAACTTGTACTGATATACATTCTTCAAACTTAGCTAGATCCCTCCCCATGTTATCTGCACCTTCCTGGGTGTCTACTCTGTTGCAGATTTTGGTATCATCCGCAAAGATGCAAACCTTTCCTGACAGCCCTTCCGCAATATCACTAACGAAGATATTAAAAAGAATCGGACCAAGGACAGATCCCTGGGGCACACCACTGGTAACATCCTTCTCCTCAGAGTGAGCTCCATTTAGCTGTACCCTTTGTTGCCTCCCACTCAACCAATTTCTAACCCAAGCAGTAACTTTAGGGTCCATCCCAAGGGTGCTTAGTTTGTTTATGTTGCCTGCGTGGAACTGTGTGAAATGCTTTATTGAAATCTAAATACACCACATCTAGGGCTCTCCCTCGGTCCAACTCCCTGGTCACCCAGTCAAAGAAATCAATCAGATTTATCTGACAAGACCTGCCTCTGGTGAATCCATGCTGCCTCAAATCGTGCAATCTTCTGGACTCCAGAAACTTCACTATTTTCTCTTTCAGCAGCGTTTCCAATAATTTACTCACCACCGAAGTTAAACTAACTGGCCTGTAGTTGTCAACCACATCCTTACTTCTGCTTTTGTGTAAAGGCACCACATGAACCTCTCTCCAGTCCTTTGGCACCACTCCCGACTCCAACGAGGCATTGAAAAGGTCAGTCAGTGGAGCTGCTAGAACGTCCCCAACTTCCCTCGATATTCTTGGGTGTATCCCATCCTGTCGACATGTGACTGAGAAGCAACCGCCACTTCCAGTACTAGAGCAGGAAACAAAGGCTGGCTACTTGCCGTCAGCTCAAGCAGTGTTTCAGGTCTGCGAAGGTCATTGCTGAAATAGTGAATGTGGAAAGCAACCTTCTGACAAAGCCCTTTTTATACAACCTTAATAAATGTCAGAACATGGCTCCAATACACAATTGCCTTTAGCAAATTTCTTAATCTCTGAACTTCCTGAGTAGAAGCAGGGATAAGCTGATCCCACGGGCAATCCACCTTCATATCATTGGTAGACTCCAAATTATAGGACACCTACAAAGGATCAAGGTCATGATTATGGGAGCAGTAAAGAAGAGCCAGAAGGACAACGGATGTGTGTACTTCACACTCTCTCGATTGATCCCTTGCACACACCGCTTGAAACCTCTTACTCTCATCTTCAGCCTCACTCCTTGAGATGCTTCAACCTTGGCATCTTGACACCCAAATAAAAAAGGGCAACATTTGGGTAGGGTGAAGGCACTTGTTCGGTTAGCAGTGATATTTGACCTCAAATGGATACGTTTTGTATTTGAATTTAAGCCTCCTAAATAGCACCTCTAAGTTTAAACATGTAAGGAGGCAACTAAACAAAGTATTTTCTGCATTGAAAGCTTGCTTTACAAGCAGAAAACAGCTCTTTGAAACTAATGTGGTGATAGACGTTTGTAAGACATAGGCACGCCAACAGATGCACCCAGTGCTATGCAGACCTTCATGAGCGAGGGAGGACCATGGGTGTACTTGCATCTTTTAGAATATGTCAGTACACACACAGATGCACCTTTGGAGCAGGCGTAAATTTGCAGGTGAGCAGTTGTGCACTCTTGGGGCTGGTTTTTGGGGTTTATTTTATTTTGACACACAGGTGACTTTTTCCAACTTTGACCAATGCTGATGTGGTCATTGCTCATATGCTCGTTCACTAGGGTTAGTTAAATGAGTGGCATTGCTGAATCTACGAATCTACTGGCATTTACCTGCAGATGATGACAGGGCTGACTATCAGGTCCAGTGTGCTTTTGTTTGTGGCCTTCATAAGCTCAAATTTGCAGATGACACAAAATTATTCTAAGCTGTTAAAACGCAAGAGGATTGTGAAAAATTCCAAGACCTTGATAAATTGGAAGACTGGACATCCAAATGGCAGATGAAATTAAACGTGGACAAGTGCAAAGTTATGCACCTAGGAAAGAACAACCCAAACTATGGTTACAAGATGCAAGGTTCCACATTAGGAACCACCACCCAGGAAAAAGATTTAGGCGTCATCGTGGATAATACATTGAAACCCTCCGCCCAGTGTGCAGCGAAAGCCAAGAAAGCAAATAGGATGCTAAGAATCATAAGGAAAAGGATGGAGAATAAAGCCAAGGATATTATAATGCCTCTGTTTCGTTCAATGGTGCGACTGCATTTTGAATATTGTGTGCAATTCTGGTCACCATATCTTAAAAAGGTTATAGCGGAATTAGAAAAGGTACAAAGAAGAGCCACCAAAATGGTAAAAGGGATGGAAGGATACTCCTATGAGAAGAGGTTTAGGGCTCTTCAACCTGGAAAAGAGACGGCTGAGGGGAGATATGATAGAGGTCTATAAATTAATGAAGGGAGTGGAATGGGTAAAGGTTGATGAGTTGTTTACGCCAATAAAAAGTAGAAATGAAGCTACAATGTGACCCATTTAAGAGAAAATATTTTTTCACTCAACGCATAATCAAACTCTGGAATTTGTTACCGGAGGATGTAGTAAAAACTGTTAGTGTAGATGGGTTTAAAAAAGGTTTGGACAAGTTCCTGGAGGAAAGGTCCATAAACCATTATTAAAGGGAACTGGAAAATCCACTGCTTGCCCCAATACAAGCATTGTGGAACCTGTGTTTTTTGGGGAAACTGCTAGGTACTTATGACCTAGATTGGCCACTGTTGGAAACAGGATATGGGCTAGATGGATCTTCGTCTGACCCAGTATGGCATATCTTATGTTCTTGTGTATGAAAGAGGCATGCCCCTATCCTCAGGATGTGTGTATGTGTGTGTGTGTGTGTATATATGTATGAGTATGTGTTGTGTGCTCTGTGTGTATATGTATGAGTATGTGTTGTGTGCTCCTCTTATCTCAGAGTGTATGTGTGTGTGTGTGTGTGTGTATATATGTATGAGTATGTGTTGTGTGCTCCTCTTATCTCAGAGTGTATGTGTGTGTGTGTGTGTGTATGAGTATGTGTTGTATGCTCTGTGTGTATATGTATGAGTATGTGTTGTGTGCTCCTCTTATCTCAGAGTGTATGTGTGTGTGTGTATATGTATGAGTATGTGTTGTGTGCTCCTCTTATCTCAGAGTGTATGTGTGTGTGTGTGTGTGTGTATGAGTATGTGTTGTGTGTTCCGTGTGTATATGTATGAGTATGTGTTGTGTGCTCCTCTTATCTCAGAGTGTATGTGTGTGTGTGTGTGTGTGTGTGTGTGTGTATATGTATGAGTATGTGTTGTGTGCTCCTCTTATCTCAGAGTGTATGTGTGTGTGTGTGTGTGTGTATATGTATGAGTATGTGTTGTGTGCTCCTCTTATCTCAGAGTGTGTGTGTGTGTGTGTGTGTATGTATGAGTATGTGTTGTGTGCTCCGTGTGTATATGTATGAGTATGTGTTGTGTGCTCCTCTTATCTCAGAGTGTATGTATATGTGTGTGTATATGTATGAGTATGTGTTGTGTGCTCCGTGTGTATATGTATGAGTATGTGTTGTGTGCGCCTCTTATCTCAGAGTGTATATGTGTGTGTGTGTGTGTGAGGAAGGGGTGTGAAGCTTCCCTAACCTCAGTATGAGTTTGAGGCGTGCTCCCCTCTTTTGTGTGTATGTGCTGTATTCCCTTAACCTCAGTGTTTTGTATGAACTGTGTGGCACTGTGCTTAGAGTGTGGCGCTGTGAATGACTTCTAACATCCATGCATATTGGAGGGGTCTATAAGTTAGTTGTGCACCTGTGAACAGTGTAAAGACTGTGTGTGTGCATGAATGAGAGGTATAACCTTCTGAAATTCAGGTCTTGATGCAGAAACTATGCACTACAGCTCAGCACTAAAGCTCTAGTGCAGGGTTTCCTAAAACAAATTTAATGTAGAATGTTTGCTCACTGATGCTATAAGCAAACAACATACAAATAGATGTGCACAAAGAGATTGCTGTAATCCGGGGCTGCTTTTTCTGCCATGCAGTTGCTTAAAACCTACAGGAGACAGGCCCCAAGATACCTTTAGAATGCTGGTTTCCAAAGCCTTAATTATGTACTGCAACCCCTGGAAATTTACAGGTTCAAAGCATTTGTATCAGATGTAGTGAGATTGGTTAATTCTAAATAAATGGTGGGCTGATCCCTATGGTGTAATGTACTGTGTTCAGAATAAAAGCAGACAGAAAAATACTTGAACAAAACCTTTACCTTTCCTGTTATGAACAAGAAAATAGCTCACAAAGAAAATAATACAGGAATTTACCAAGGCAAAACAAAAGGCAGAACTTAAATTATGAAATAATAATAGCTTCTAGAATGAGTTAGCAAGTAAGGTAAAACAGTCGAATATAAGATTAGAATTTGCACATGCTAGATGACAACAGAAATTAAGACAATTTTTCTAAATCATCTAGGGCCCGATTTTCGAAGGGCATCTACACAGTTTGCAGCCCAGTAAACTATGTAGATACCTTAGTTGGGGATATTTAGGAGGGAGGAGTGGCTCAGTGGTTGGGACAGGTTACCTCAGGCCGGAAGGCCAGGGGTTCAATTCCCACATGGGGACAAGCAACCTCAGGCCGGACGGACTGGCATCTCTAGCCCCATGGCCACTCCTGGTGGCCTTGGGCAAGCCACTTAACCCTCCATTGCCTCAGGTACACTTAGATTGTGAGCCCTTCAAGGACAAGGGAATAAAAAGTACCTGTTAGTATACATGTAAACCGCACTGATTCTAAATAGTGCAGTATAAAAAAGAAATTAAATAAAATAAATAAAAAATATTCAATGACACTTACATGATTAGTGGTGTTGAATATTCCCTACCAAGTCCTCATGTTGGGGGCATTCCAGGCAGAGCGGAGGCAGACAATGGCACTAACTGGGCAGCAGCGATATTGGATGCTGCCCAGTTAGAGATCTGCACCTTACAGAGAGGCGAGGAAAACACTCACCTATCTTTAAGGCATTGGAGCTAACCAGACAGCATCTAATATCACTACTGCCCGGTTAGCTTCAGCGGCTTCCGGCTATTGCGGCGCTCACCATGGCATTAGAGGTCAGCGGGGGAGGGCTATGTGCTGTATGAGGCACATAACCCTTCCAAAATCGGGCCCCTAGTAACTGAAACCCAATGCCTTTTAGTGTAGTGCACAACCAGTTCTATAAGTTCGGGTTGGATCAGCAAGGATACAGGCCCAGTCCTATCCAAAGTCCTGGAGGCTTTCCTGCTTGGAAAATCCTGGTTTATTTGAAACAGTTATGGTAATATCTCACCATTTGTATGGCAGTCATTTGGTCTGTGGCCGTTATTGGGCTCAAACCATTTTTCCAAGAAAACTTTGAAGTTGCAGGAAAGATGCTGAATCTTTTCCTTCTGAACTCTGACCCAGAACTGGGACAGAATAAATCTTGCTGTTTTTAAGTCTGAATCCTGGTTTGGAACTCTGGAGGAGAACTGAAGCCCAACTCCGAGGCTTTTCTCTCCCAAAAAACTAGGAGCAGCCTCTTGATGCTTCTTAGCCAGAAGCTTGCCAGCCACCAACTGACTCAATCCAAAAAAAATCAGTAAGTTTCAACCAATTACAGAGGGCTGTGTTCTGATGCAAAGCCCTTGCTGCTGACTAAAATCAATTCAGCACTTCCTGGAAGTTTCAAAAGTTTACTCATTGTAATCCACTTTGGGGTTTGCAGTTTGTATACTCAGGTTTGTAGTTCCAAAACCTGGTAACAAGCATCCATGCCAGGATTTATGTCCTTAAAGCAGAAATATCTGGAAAGGGGTAAGACTTTATCAGTCAATTTTTAATAAACACAAGGGCTGGAGCGCTTATTTTACTGAGGTCCTTAGAGAGCAAGGCAGGCACATGCACACAAGGGGTCTGCGCTACAGTATATGCTGACAGGCTTGCAGACATCTCTCTTCCTGTTAGTGCATGAGCGCGGATTGGCTTTCACATTGACAGGAAGGGAGATAGACAAGAAAACAGGATGGTTTTCATCTCCCATCTGATTCCCCTTCCCCCAAAACAAAATTCATTGGTGGCCCTAGGTGGACTCTGCCCCTCCTACTCCCCAAAAACAATCACTGGTGGCAGTATTTATTTTTTATTTATTTAACTGCATTTATATCCCGCTTTTCACCGGGTCAAAGCGGTGTTACATATAAGGGGGGGGGGGGGAGATAATCAGATATAAGGGTGGGGCCGTCACCAGGTGGGCAACATTGATGATTTCGACATAGGACGGACTGTAGACATGGACAACAAAGTACAGTTTTCAATCATAGGTTCATGATGGGTGGGTTCAGGGGTTGACACATTTTTTGGTGGGAGTTGTCTTGAGATATTCTTGGAATAGGATGGTTTTTAGCTGTTTTCTGAATGATAGGAGATCGCCATTGTTCCTGACATGGGTCGGTAGAGAATTCCATAGGGACGGAGCGTAAAGTTCAAAGGCTCTGTTGCATGTCCGTTGAGAGCATTTGGTTCTTTTGTGTGGGATGGTGAGGTAGTTGCTGGAGGTCTGTCTGGTTGATTTGCCTTGGGTTGGACGGGTCAGCAGGGTGCGAAGCTGGGTGTTCTGTGTTTGGTGGATGGCTTTGTGGGTGAGTAGGATGGATTTGTATTTAGTTCTTGCTTCGAAGGGAAGTATGTGTAGGTCTCTCAAGATTGGGATGATGTGGTCGCATTTCTTTGCTCTCTGAATGATTCTTGCTGTGGTGTGCAAGGCAGTTCGGAGAGGGTTGGTCTGTGTGGCTGGTAGTCCATGGTAGATTATGTTGCAGTAATCCAGATGTGGGAGTGTCATAGCTTGCATTACGGTCCTGAAGTCATGAGGTTCGAGGAGAGGTCTGAGACGTTGCACTGTATTAGCTTTGTGGAATATATTTCCGGTGGTTTTAGTAATTTGTTGCTTGAGGGTTAGAGCTTGGTCAATGATAATGCCTAGGTATCTGATTTGTGGCTGTATTTGAATGTGTGTAGTTCCTATGTTGAGGTGTGTAGGTGGTGTGAAGTCTGGGTCTTTTGTCACTATGAGAGCTTCAGTTTTCTTTATGTTTATGGATAGGTTATTTTCTTGTAGCCAGTTGGACACTTCGGAGAAGCATGCTGATAGATGTTCATTTGTTGGGTTTGTGGTTGTGATTGGGGCGTAGAGCATGATGTCATCAGCATATATGTGGACGTTGATGTTGTGGGTACGTATGACTGAGCAGAGTGGTTGTAGGTAGATGTTGAAGAGCATGGCTGACAGAGTGGATCCTTGAGGTACTCCTTGGTGTTGCTGGAAGGGGGGTGAGGTTGATGTGCTGGTACAGATCAGTTGTTGTCTGTTAGTTAGGTAGGATTGAAACCATTGAAGTACGGTGTCTTTGATTCCAATTGTTTGCAATCTGCATATGAGGATGTTGTGGGAGATGGTGTCGAAGGCTGCTGATATATCAAGGAAGATCAGAGCATATCCGGAGTGTTTTTCTTGGGTCCCTATGATGAGGGTGTTCATCAGTGTGGTCATAAGGGTCTCGACTCCATGTAGTGGGCGGAAGCCATGTTGTTGTGGGTCCAGTATGTTTTTGATGTCTAGGTGTTCTTGAAGCTGCTGCTGGACTATCTTCTCGATTATCTTGGCGGTGAATGGTAGGCTTGCTATAGGTCTGTAGAACGCCGGGTCTAGGGGATCCAGGTTTTGCTTTTTTAGGGATGGTTGAATGATTGTGGTTTTGAGGATGTCTGGCATGCGCCCTTGGGAGAAGGATTCGTTGACAATATGGGTTAGTGGTGTGCTTAGGTCCTCTTTGGATTTCTTTATCCAGTCAGCGGGACAGGGGTCCAGTGGGGAGGTGGTGGTGTTTAGGCGGGAGATGGTGGATGATATCTCATCTGCTGTGGTTTCTTTGAAGGTAGTCCAGTCTCTGTATATGTTTGGGTGGTGGTTTGTTGTGGTTGCGTCAGCGTTCAAATGGGGGTTTTGTGGTTGTTGAAGCTGTTTGTATTGTCGGGCTAGTAACTCTGGTGGAATCTTCGGTAGCTGGTCAGAGTTATTAGGTGCCTTTGTCAGATTTTTGACAATCTGAAAGAGTTCTCGAGTTTATTTATGGATGTGTTTATGATTTTTGAGTGGTAGGTTTTTTTTGCTTTGTCGGTTTCTGAGTGGTATGCGTTGAGTTCAGATAGGTATTTTGCTTTGTCGTTGTCATTTTTGGTTTTTCTCCATTTTCTTTCTGTTCTTCTGAGTTTTGTTTTTAGCTTTCGGAGACTCGGAGTGAAACATCTGGCTTTTACGGAAGTTGGTCTGGTGGTGGCTTTGTTCGTGGGAGCACTGGACGCTGTGGAGATTGTGGTGTTCCAGTTGTGAATTAGTTCATCGATGTTGCTGGAGTTTGTTTGTAGTTTAGGTAGAGTTTGCGCTAAGAAGTCCTCTTTGTTAAATGATTTAAATCTTCTCGCGTGGTGTCTGTTTCCCTTGTTAGCCATATGGTGGTAGGTGTGGGATATGGTGATGAGGTAGTGGTCTGACCATGGTACAGGTGAGATCTCTGGGTTCTTGCATGAGGAGGCAGTTAGGGAGTTTAGGAATATGAGGTCCAATGCATTCCCTTTTTCGTGTGTGGGATTTTGTACGATCTGTATCAGGTTCATTGCTGTCATGGCGGTAGTGAAGGTTTCTGTTTGTTCCTCTTGAAGTGATGGGAGGTTGAAGTCTCCTAGGATTATTTGCTCTTTTGCAGAGCTGGTGCTCTCCGATATGAATTGAAGCATCCTTGGTAGGTCGGTGTTTGAGGTAGGTGCACGGTAGATTAGACATATTGAAAGGTGTTTATTGGTGAGGGTGAGTATGTCTGCTTCATTGGTAGATTCTGAAGAATGGATCCTGAGGTGGAGGTCGGCTTTTGCTATGATGGCTACGCCTCCACCTTTGGCATGTGTTCAGGAGCAGTGGTGGAGGTTGTATCCTTTTGGGGTTAGCTGGTTCATTATCACTGTGTCGTTATCTGTTAACCAGGTTTCTGTTACACATAGGATGTCGATTTTCTTAGTTGTGATTAGGTCTTGGAGCATGTGGTATTTGTTTCTGACTGAGCGTGTTTATTAGTGAGATGGAGAGGTGGTGGTAGTTTGGGGGGTTGGGGGTGTGGGTTGGTGTATGCTGTGTGTGCGAGTGGTTTCGTTTAGGGTTGTAGGTGTGTGTGGGTTGTGTGGGTTGTGTTACTGTGATGTCTGGCCAAGGTAGGTTATTGAGTGTGCCTGCGGGGGAGGGGTAGAGGGTCAGGAGCAGGGTGAGGAGGTAGATGGGGGCTAAGAAGGGTGGGCCTCAACCCCATCACCACCCCTTTAAATCCCCAAAACAATCATTGGTGGCATGTGGTAGGCCTCCTCCATACCCTCAACCCCCCTCATGGTACGTCCAATGTTGAGAGGCAGGACTGATGCCCACACACTCCTGCCTCCACACTGCCAAGCACCTGGCCCTGCATGGTGCATCCCTGGATACATAAGCAGGATCAGATGCCACTATTTTCAATGATGGAGGCAGGAGCATGTGGGCATCACTCCCAACTCCCAGTATTGGAGGCATTATGAGTGAGTGGGGGGTCAAGAGTATAGTAGAGGGCCACTACGGACCACCAATAATTATTTTGGGAGGTTTAGGATGAAGTTGGGGTTCCCTGGGGCCACCAGGGATATTTGTGAGATCGGAAGCTTTAGGGCGGGGGAATCAGGGAGTTGTGTGAATTGTTCAAGGCTCACTTGGGCCACCAGGAATTGCTCCTGGATTCATCTTTACACTGCGCTGCACTTGCATAACGATCCAGCTTTAAGGGATAGAAAAGCGCATTAAGTTCCAGTGCACGTTTTTTACATTAGAAGCAATTTTGCGTTTGGCTGTTTTGCATGTGTTTTGCTGCCCTCTGTGCTATCCTTTAGCACGGTTGCTTTACCCTAATTTTCCCATGCTTCCTGCATTAGGAAGTAAGATCAATATGGGAAAATCAAGCGAAAACTGCTGCATTAAGGAGTAGCGCAGATTTCTGGATCAGCCCCTCAGTGCATGTGAGATCTGCTCATCAAAGCTCTGGGTGTTCGTGTGTATGAGGTTTGCTCTGCTAAAATCGGAAGGTGTATATGAGGTTACTTACAGGCAGCATGCATGTGTGAGAACTTCTTTCCAACATCTCTAAATAACCATGGAGGAAAAACACAGATGTCTTGTGAAGCCCGGTACATGCATGGATGAGGAGCGATCTCCCAGAATCCTCAAAGCTCAGGACATGTATAAATATAGGCCGCGAGGCTGGGCCACTGATGCACTACACAATATCACTGCACTCTTATATCACAACCAATCAGCACCACCACCACCTCTTGGACCCAGGGGTTATATAGGAGCAGATAGGACCAATGCAGCCAATAGGCTGACATGTAGAGCCAGTTCAATCATCAAGCAAACTAGGCAGTCACCTAGGGTGGCAGCTTCTGGGAGAGGCAACGAGCAGTGCATTCAAAGCCAAACAATAGATTCTGATAGTCGGAGGGGGATGGGGGTGATGTAAGGCTTAAGGTTTGTCCAGGGCGTCAACAGCTTGAACCAACTCTGAAGCTGGCCCTGCTGGCAAGCACCTACTAACAAGGTTACGATGGTCCTGAAGCATCCTGGGCGTATGATCAGGGAAGTGAGAGGGCAGTAATAGAAACACAATAGAGCCTGAGTAGGACGTCAAGAATGATCTTCAAATTCCTTGAAAATGTAAATCTTGGCCCTCCGTTCCCTATGAGCCAACAGCAGCACTGCCACAGGCGAGGGGGCCAAAGAAGTAGCTCTGCAGGGAGTGTTGGCCAGAATGGACATCTAAGCTCAGCATTATTGGCACCCTTGCATTTTAGGTATGTTGTGTACAATATCTTGAGAAATAATTGGAAATATTCCAACTGTACGTCATCATAATATTTTAATAGTATGTTCAAATGTATACAACAACCACAAAAAAGATGTCTGTGCAATTTAGATGTAGTAATTTCTGAAAAAAAATTATTTTTTGGACAGGATTAATGACACCCTTCACTAATATTAGGTTGCACAACCCTTGGCAGTGATGACAGCCTCCAAATGTTTTTTGTAGCCATCTATAAGTTTCTTACATCTGTCTGCTGGTAGTTTCTCCCACTCTTCAACTGCAATTTGTTCCAGCTCATGAATGTTTCCAGGATTCCTTTTACCAATGGCAGATTTCAGCTCTTTCCAAAGGTTCTCAATTGGATTGAGATCAGGACTCATTGCTGGCCGGCTTAAAACAGTCCATTTTTTCTTTTTGGATGTATATTTTGGGGCATTATCCTGCTGGAGGACCTATAACCTTTGGCCCAGACCTAGCTTTCTGACACTAGGTAACACATTTCAATCCAAAATACTTGGTAGTCCTCTGACTTCATGATTCCTTTAATACGTTCCAGGCCTCCAGTTCCTGAGGCAGAAAAACAGCCCCACAACATTATGGAACCTTCACCATATTTAACTGTAGGAAGGATGTATTTTCCTTATAAACTTCATTTCTTTGCCTGTAAATATATTGCTGGTCTGCATTGTCAAAGAGCTCAAGTTTGGTTTCATCGATCCACAGAACATTTTCCCAGAAGGATTATGGTTTCTCAAGGTAGGTTTGGGCAAATATCAAGAGTGCCTTTTTATGTCTGTCTTTGAGCAGTGGGGTCCTCCTTGGACTTTACCCATGAAATCCTTCTTTGTTTAGTGCACAGCGTATGGTGCTGTTGAAACCACCACTCCAGATTGCTCCAGGTCAGGTTTAAAACCTTTTGGATATTGTACATGCTGTTTTTCCAACAGTTCGCACTAACCTTTGAAGACTTCTTGGTTTAATTTTCCTCTTCCCACCACGTCCTGGGAGGTTCTTGACAGTTCCATGAGCAGAAAACATCCTAATAACATCGCGAACTGTAAAGACTGGAATCCCAGGGTCTTTGGAGATGGCCTTGCACCCCTTTGAAGTTTGATGTTTGTCAGAAAAGCTATTATCACCAATCTCAGGCAGCTCTCTTGTCTTCACCATTGTGAAAATGGAACAGGGAGTGAATGTGGCCATTTTAAACATTAGAGCCATCATTCATTGGTTGATTCAAGTCATATGAGTACTGACAATTGATAACAGGTGCATCTAATATTACTGTAACGGGAATGTGGTTCTTCAGTTCAAGCTGATTTGAATTGTTTGTAAGGGTGCTAATAATCATGTCCTGCTATTTAAACTGTATATAAGGTTCCTGTAATTGCACGTACCACAAAGGAATCAAGATGGGACCTCTGCAGTATATATAGTGGGGCTAGATTGACATGGCCTATAAAAGAACATCAAGCCTTATAAATGCCCCTTAATATACCACATTACTGATGATACCACATTACTGGCTGAAAGTGAAGATGATCTGAAACATTTGCTTCTCACAATCAAAGAACATAGTCTCAAAATGGGCCTGCACCTTAATGTAAAGAAGACAAAGATCATGACAACTGGCATAATCAACAGGTTCATCGTTGAAGGAGAAGAAATTGAAATTGTGAACAACTTTAACCTACTTGGATCAACTATCAATAAAGAAGCAACAAGCAGTCAAGAAATCAGACGACGCATTGCTCTTGGCAGAATGGCTATGAAAGACCTAGATAAGATTCTCAAGAGCAGAGATGTCTCTCTCCATACAAAGATTCGACTTGTTCAAGCCATGGTTTTTTCAATAACATCATATGGATGTGAAAGCTGGACAGTGAAAAAGACAGACAGGAAGAAAATTGATGCCTTTGAATTATGGTGCTGGCGGCGAATACTGTGTATACCATAGACTGCTCGAAGAACAAACCAGTCGGTACTAGAGGAGATCAAACCTAAGCTTTCTTTAGAAGCTCAGATGACAAGACTTCGACTTTCATACTTTGGACACATCATGCGAAGAGAGAGATCATTAGAGAAAGACATTATGCTTGGCAAGATAGAAGGTCAACGCAAAAGAGGAAGGCCAGCAATGAGATGGATCGATACAATAACAGCAGCTACGGGTAGCAGTCTGTCAACAATGAGCCGCCTGACTGGAGACCGAACACAATTTAGGATAGCTATCCAGAGGGTCGCCATGAGTCGACTCCGACTCGACGGCACTTAACAACAACAATATAAGCACATCAAGGGTCTATCTCAGTTCCAGTCCTTCCAATCTTTGAATTTTAAACATATTTTAATTTTTACTTGTTAAAGAAATTTTTCAATTAGCTCTGCTTCTGAATGTATCTAAACACCTTGACACTGTTGGCGTTTCGCCATCAGGAAGCTCTCATAACTACTGAAGAGAAAAACACCAAGTTTAGATGTATTAGAACCATCGCTTACAGAGAATCATATTTAAAAAGTAGATACATGCATCTATATTATTTTAAAACCTCAAAGAAACTCCAGCAAATATAACTAAAAGTTAAAATAACATTCAACAATTTCTAAAAATTCCACAAAAGAACAGTCCATTCAAACGATCACTTCTGAGCGGTATCACTGGACAAAACTAAACCATTTCTTCAAGCAGAATAGCTGTTGATATTTCAGACACGCAGTACTTCCTTCACTGCTACAAGCAGCGAACACGGCTGCACTCACTGTCGCTGTATCAATGCAAAGTTTAATGTCTCAACCCTACTGAAACAGCATCTTATGTAACAAATTCTTCCCTTGCAAGCTGGAATCATCCAATCATCTAACAGTTCTGAGCCTAGTTAAGACCAATCAGCAAGCTCTAAACACTCAAAACCTGTCCAATCACAGTAAAACCATTCAGTTTTCTGTCAGGTCCTCTTTTTTCCTTAAAGGGGCCCGATGTTGTAATAAAACCATATTCAGTCATCCCTCGTTTATCGCAGTTAATCAGTTCCAGACGCTACCGCGATAAGTCAATTTCTGCAAAGTAGGATTCTTTATTTATATCCAAGAGTTTTACCTTCTCCTGGATGGTAAGCATCTTCCTCCGGTGCTTAGTTTCATCGTCAGAAGGCTTAGAAGAAGCAGCACATTTAGGAGACATCGTGGGGCTTAGATAAAGGCCTACAGTCCATATGTACAGTAGTAATACAGGGGTGTATAATTGACTCGGACAACCGAGCGTGCACTGTATCATTTTCACTGTCTCAATCAACTTTTTAATGACTATACATGTATGTGAAAAAACCGCGATAGAGTGAAGCCACGAAAGTCGAAGCGCAAAGTGGCGAGGGACGACTGTTTACCAAATGCTTCCCTTACAAGCTGGAACCATCCAATCATCTAATAGTTCTGAGGCTAGTTAAGACCAATTACCAAACTCTAAACACTCAGAACATGTCTAATCACAGTAAAACCATGCAGTTTCTGCTATTTTTAAAGGTAGTTTGTTTATTGTTGGTATCAAATGGATTCTTTGTCTGCAACATGGCAAAATGTTCTTAGCTATATAGAAGGACATGTTAAAAAATTGTTAGAAGAAACTACCATCTTCTCTCAGTAAGAAAATGTTCAAGACGTAGCATCTTGGTCTGCAGCATCACGAGTTTGGAAAAGACTGGTGAAATCATAACTACATTGCTCTACTCTCATAAAACACATTCGTCGACAACAAATTCCACATGTTGCTTACATACTATTAAAGAACCTCATCTGGTCACTAATAACAAATGTTTCCTTGACAACTGGAATAAAATCTTAAATAAATGTGCACAGGACCTGATGGATCCTTATTATAGATACCACCAAGACCTTTATGGAAAATATGCAACAAGATCTAGAAAAGAAGGAGTGTTTATGAGCTTTATATGAAGAAACATATGACCAGCAACTGGAAAAATTACAGAAAGAGCTTGATCAGTTCTGTATGGATTTATGTCATAATAAATTACAAAAGTTGTCCAAAGACAATCAAGACTATAAGAAAGGGTCAATATATCCTTGGATGGATCCCGAGCAGAAAACTAAATGTATTAGCTTTGACTTCTCTACAGAGGATTCCTCGGGTTCAGATCATAGATTTTCTGGAGACAAGTTTTCCACCTCTTCTTTTTTGGACAAAGCCAAAAGGTATAGATGGCGAAGTGGATGTGGGGCATGGAGAGGTCCATCTTCAGAGGAAGTCCAGCCTCCAGCACAACAACGGCGCAGACCATGGACTCAGTCCCAAAAAACACCAATAGATCAGAAGTCGTCAATTTATCACATAAGATTTTGTCTCTAATACAAAAGCTAGTTTTGAGTAAAGGTCTTACATTTGTGCCAGACTATACACATGATCCCTTCAACTTCAGAATGGACTTTGAGAAATGTATTCAAATCATCAATATTAAGATGTTTTTTGGATCTGTACATAATGACTCTATTCTAGCATCTTTAGAAGATGCAGAGCAAGGGGTCAATAGAATGAAATTGCCATTGAAATCTACATGGCTGCTCCAGGTCACCCCCCCCCCCCACCTTGCAGTTCACAACTTTCAAAGAGTCAGTTCTAAAAGACATATGTGAATTAAAAAGGTTGAAAACATAGATTGAAACGAGAAGAAAAGATGGCCTTGTTACAGCTCCAAGAACATAGTCACATAGTAAATGACGGCAGATAAAGACCAGCATGGTCCATCCAGTCTGCCCAGCAATACGGCAAGAGTAGGTGCACCTGACGCTCTGTGCAAGTCACCCCTCCCCATGTCTTTGTTTAGGGGTGGACCCACCACTCCATGTAGGACACCCCTATTTGAGACGTTAGATGGTGCAGTTTATTTTGTTTTTATCCTATTGCTAAAAAGGGATCCGCTGTGCTTGTCCCATGCTGTTTTGAATTCTGTCACCGTGTTTGCCCCCACCACTTCCATTGGGAGAGCATTCCAAGCACCCACCACCCTTTCAGTGAAAAAATATTTCCTGACATTGCCTTTCAATTTTCCACCTTGCAGCTTCATGTTATGCAGCTTCCCCGTCTTTGGAAGAGGTTTGTTTGTTCATCGTTCCTCTTTAAGTATTTAAAGGTCTGAATCATATCTCCCCTATCCCTCCTCTCCTCCAGGGTGTACATATTTAGGTCATCAAGTCTCTTCTCATAAGGTTTCTTACGTAGGTTCCAAATCATTTTGGTCGCCTTCCTCTGAACAGTTTCCAGTCTTTTTACATCTTTTGCAAGATATGGTCTCCAAAACTGAACACAGTATTCCAGGTGAGGCTTCACCAGCGACCTGTACAGTGGCATAAGTACCTCTTCCTTTCTGCTGGTAATCCCTCTTTGTATGCAGCCCAACATCCTCCTGGCTTTTGCCACCGCCTTGTCGCACTGTTTTGCCACCTTGAGATCATCAGAGATAATCACACCAAGGTCTTTTTCCTGAACCATGCACACCAACCTCTTGCCCCCTATCGCGTACATTTCCCTTGGATTTATGCTACCTAAGTGCATGACACTGCACTTTTTCGCATTAAATCGTAATTGCCAAGCATTAGACCATTCTTCCAGCTTTTGTAGATCTTTCCTCATGTTATCCACTCCCTCGGGGGAGTCCACTCTGTTGCAAATTTTTGTGTCATCTGCAAAAAGACAGACTTTTCCATTCAGTCCTTCAGCAATATCACTCACAAATACATTGAACAGTGCCGGGCCCAGGACCGAACCCTGGTAATTCCTCTTTGTATGCAACCCAACATCCTCCTGGCTTTTGCCACCGCCTTGTCGCACTGTTTTGCCACCTTGAGATCCTCAGAAATAATCACACCCAGGTCCTTCTCCTGGTCCATGCACACCAACCTCTCGCCCCCTATCGCGTACATTTTCCCTGGATTTCTGCTTCCCAAGTGCATGACACTACACTTCTTCACATTAAATCTTAACTGCCAAGCATTAGACCATTCTTCCAGCTTTTGTAGATCTTTCCTCATGTTATCCACTCCCTCAGGGGAGTCCACGCTGTTGCAAATTTTTGTGTCATCTGCAAAAAGACAGACTTTTCCATGCAGTCCTTCAGCAATATCACTCACAAATACATTGAACAGGACCGGGCCCAGGACCGAACCCTGGGGCATTCCGCTAATCACCCTCCTTTCATCCGAGTGAGCTCCATTTACCATCACCTTCTGTCAGTCAACCAATTTCTGATCTAGTTCACCACCTTGGGACCCATCCCCAAACTACTGAGTTTATTGATAAGCCTCCTATGAGGAACAGTATCAAAGGCTTTGCTGAAATCCATGTAGATGACATCCATTGCATGCCCCTGATCTAGTTCTCTGGTCACCCAGTCAAAGAACTCAATCAGAATTGTTTGGCAAGATTGTCCTTTGGTAAAACCATGTTGCCTCAGATCATGCAACCTGTTGGTTTTGAGAACGTCCATTATTCACTCTTTCAGAAGCGCCTCCATTACTTTTCCTGCTACTGAGGTAAGGCTCACGGGCCTGTAGTTTGTCACTTCTTCCCTGTCACCACTTTTGTGAAAAGGTACCACATCCGCCCAGGGCCGGATTTACCTTGAGTGAGGCCCTACGCCAACAAAAATTGTGGGCCCCCAACAGGGGCGGCCCAAGGGGGGTGCGGGGCCTCATTTGCATAAGGGGCCTCATTTGCATAAATATTTGCATAATGTTACCATATACTAACTTTTAGTTATATACATGCACACAGGCACTCCACCTCTGCACTACCTGCATACCAGTACAAAAATACCTCAATCCCGAACACATACACATACACTACCCTTGCACCGAAAACACACACACACTCACAAACATGTGCATGCCCTACCCCTGCCCCATACACACATACACGCATACACACAGACACCCCACTCCCCATTGCTAATTGCCTTGCAGAATCGGGCCCATAATACAACATGGGTTATCATTAAAACATAACAAAACCATAGCAAAACAATAAATAAATATAAAAAGTATATGTAAAAGATGATCATCACATATGGACAAATAAATAAATATAAATGTATGTGTTAAAAGCCAAACTCATATGATAATCTAAATACTTATTATAAAACAATTACATTAAAAAAGTGTGGATTCAATGATATACAACCAATAAATAGCAAATAATTAAAATACAAAAAATGACATATATAAAAAAAGGAATCAAAGTTAATCTATTAAGAACAGACATGACAAAGAGCGCCTGTGTCAAGGAATAGTAGAAGTGCATAATTGGTAAAATATAAACCACAAAAACATCATAACTACAAAATAAATATATCAGTTTAAACACTCACCACCATTCAGAGAATGACACGGGTAAGCTCTAAAAACTGTTTGGGTGCGATTCTGACATCGATGGCCCGACCTTCTGTGCAGACGCACAGATGTAGCCGGGGTTCTGATCCCATGGGGAAACTCTAGCCCCACGGGATCAGAATCACAACCAGATTGAGCTTCCAAAACTGCTACACACTCGAGTCTCAAAAAGCAAAAAAAAAAGCTGACTGCTGCTGCCGCGGCAGCATGGACCGTCCCGCGGGGCCCCCTCTGAATCCCTCCCTCCCTCCCTCCGCGACGGCTGAGCCCCTCCGTGCCGGCTTTGAGAGGCGCGAAGGAAGAGTGTCTCCCTCGCGTCTCTGTTAAGCCCGCAGGGGCTGATGGGATTTCCCATCAGCCCCTGCGGGCTTAAAGAGACGCGAGGGAGACACTCTTCCTTCGCGCCTCTCAAAGCCGGCACGGAGGGGCTCAGCCGTCGCGGAGGGAGGGAGGGATTCAGAGGGGGCCCCGCGGGACGGTCCATGCTGCCGCGGCAGCAGCAGTCAGCTTTTTTTTTAAACTATACTAGTATTTACCTATACGCCAGTATTCAATTTTTGTGGGCCCTTGCCAGCTGTGGGCCCTACGCCACGGCGTAACTGGCGTATAGGTAAATCCGGCCCTGCATCCGCCCTCCTCCAGTCCTCAGGAACTACTCCTGTTTCCAAGGATCTATTGAAAACATCCTTTAACGGCCCTGCAAGAACCTCTCTGAGCTCTTTCAGTATCGTGGGATGTATCCCATCCGGTCCCATGGCCTTGTTCACTTTCAGTTTTGCGAGTTGTTCTAAACATATCATCTTCAGTGAATGGTGTGGTATCTACTTCATTCCCATTTTTATATTTGGGAGTCACAGATGGTCCTTCTCCAGGATTTTCTTTAGTAAAAACAGAGCAGAAGTATTTGTTTAGCAATTTTGCTTTTTCAGTGTCACTTTCCGCAAATCCGTTCCCAGCACTTCTGAGTCCTGCAATTCCATCTCTGATTTTCTTCCTCTCTCGAACATACCTGAAGAAAGTTTTGTCGCCACACTTCACATCTTTAGCCATCTTTTCCTCTGCCTTTGATTTTGCTTTCCTTATTTCTCTTTTTGTCTCTTTTAGTTTGATCCTGTATTCCTTACTGAATTTTGTGAAAGCTGTGTTTTTTGCCTTTATTTGAGCAGCCACTTCTTTGGAGAACCAAATAGGTTTCCTTCTCCTCTTGTTTTTATTTACTTTCCTTACATATTTATTTGTTGCTTCTTTTATTGCCACCTCTAGTTTAGCCCATTGCGATTCCACTTCCCTTATCCCCTCCCACCCTGCCAACTCCTCCTTCAGGTAGATGGCCATTTTACTGAAGTCAGTGTTTTTGAAGTTTAGGACTTTGAGCTTGCTATGATTGGACTGCACCTTGGCTTTTATCTCAAATCACACTGTGTGATGATCGCTGCTGCTCAGAGGGGCACCCACCCAGACATTCGACACACTATCACCATTGGTGAGCACCAAATCCAGCATTGAGCTTTCCCTGGTTGGTTCCATCATCATTTGTTTAAGTGACGCATCTTGGAAAGCATCCACAATCGTTTTGCTTCTTGCCAGATTCGCAGAAGGAGTAATCCAATCCACATCGGGTAGATTAAAGTCACCCAATATGATCACTTCCCCCTTTGTGGCTATCTTGGCAATATCTATAATCAATTCATTATCTATTTCTTCGATTTGAGTCGGAGGTCTGTAGACTACAGCAGAATGGATGACAGTGCTATCTCCTCTTTCCAAGTGCCATTGAATATCCAGATTTGGGCATTTCCACGGTTTATTGGGCAATAAATCATGTAAATGCCCTTTGAATATTGGGCCCCTAGACTATTACAGAGAGCTTGTTTATGAGCTTCTTTTAACAACTGAGAGTTAAGTTACTGTTACACAGTAATTCATCTATGGTGGCTGCTGGTAAAGCAGAATTTTTGCATTTCATGATCCAATTTTCCCCCATCAGCACTCAGGTGTGTAAAATCATTTGAAAACACTCGAGAACGCTCAACATCATCCCAGGTCTTGATGACACAAAAACTCAAGTAGTTTTTTCTACAGGTAGGAAAGAGATGATAAGCCGTTAAAGGACAGACTAGGTAGGCCATGTGGTCTTTTTCTGTCATCATTTTTCTATGTTTCTATAAGCCTAGCTCGGTTTCCAGCCGTGAAAGGACAGTCTGAGACCGAGAAAGTATTAGCTGGCCACATACACTGTGGACAATGTCAATTGTGTGATCAAATGGTAGAACTGGTTAAATTCCAAACCAGAGAACGGACTTATAACTACAATGGCAAACCTCACGTACATCTGCCTTTGTAGTTTATGTAATCCGATGCCTGCAATATGATGAACAGGATGTTGAAAGTTTGTCTACTGCAACACAAAAGTAGACTTAACTGTCAAAAACTCAAGGCCCCAATAGTGCAGCATTGCCTATCACAAGGGCACGAGTTTAGGGATTTACAGTTTCTTTGTCCCTTTAAATGACAGAGGAGGTGCAGAAATAGACTAGTAGTTCTCAAGGAGCAAAACTGGATCTTTACATTGGACACGATCCATCCAGACGGCCTTAATAATACTCTGGACTGGCATCTTTGTTCTTTGTGAATTTTTGATTTGAATTATATTAAGATTGTAGAGAGATATTTTCTTTTAGCCCTTTATTTATTTTATTTATTTATTTACAGTCTCTTTTATACCGCGCTATTCGACATCAGTGCGGTTTACATGAAAACAGAAAACCAGGCCTCAGCACCGCATTTACAAAGAACAGGTGCTTGAACTTGGGTAATTATTTACATATGGCATCATGTCACCTATCACATCGGGTCATATCGCAGCTTCATCATAGTGTGTAGGTAAGGGGAGGAGTGGTTATTTATTTTAGCATTTCATTTTCCTAAGTACAGATCCCTTGAATAAGTCTTTGAATAATAAATAGGGCTAATGATTATAATCTTTGAATCTCCCTGAGCTTTGCAATCATAAAGCACTTTAGAATAAACTACTAGGGGCCCAATTCTGACCGGCGAATAGTGGGGCTGTATGTCCTGGTTTGACATCCAGCTCCACTGAACTCCGGGACTGTATGCCGCCTCAAGTGCTCCCCACATGCACAGAGCTGCTATGCGGGGAGTGCTGGAAGGGGGCGGGATGGAGGCAAAGAGTGGGCGAAGCGAGGGTGGGCCGTGGCACCTGGATGTACAGGACTGATTCAGATCACAGCCCTGTACGTCCACCAGTGGCAGGGTAGACATAGGGTTTATACCAACTCGGAAGTGCTACCGTGTTTCCCTGAAAATAAGACAGGGTCTTATATTTATTTTTGCTCCAAAAATAGCACTAGGGCTTATTTTCGGGGTAGGGCTTATTTTTTTTACTGATACCGGTAGCACTTGCTGATTGGCTGCCATCTCCTGACAGTCAGCCAATCAGTGAAGTGTTACCACAAAGCGCACAGGGAAGCAGTGGATGCGGGCAGCGACAGCCCCTTGGAGAGAAGGAAGAGGCCCGCAGCGCAGAGACAGCACCGGCAGCTGATCGGCGTCGGGGAGTGGAGCAGGAGGAAAGCTCCTCCCCGGTCCTCCCACCAAAGCCAATCAGCAGCAAAAAAGGAAATACAGTCCCTTGGAATGAAGAGGCCCGCAGCGCAGCACAGCACCGGCAGAGCTGATCGCGTCGGGGAGTGGAGTAGGAGGAAAGCTCCTCTCTGGTAGGGACACCCCCCCTCCCCCCAGGTACCGAATCTGTCCGTCCGTCGATGATCTGCACTAGGTCTTAGTTTCAGGGTAGGGCTTATATTACAGAAATCACTGAAAAACTTGCCAGGGCTTATTTTCGGGGTAGGTCTTATTTTCGGGGAAACACGGTATTATCCCTGGTGAGGTAGTGGACAAGCTAGGTAGCCCCCCAAACAGCCAAGGGGACTGTAGGTGAGTCCCCGCCGCCCGAACCCAGCCCTGGCTGCCCCTGTCAAAGGTCGGGTGGTGGGCAAAAGACATTTCCCTCCTTGGTTGGCTTTCAGTGCTCCTGGACATCCCACCCCAGTGGGTTGGCAACAGGACGCCACAGCACCAGCACACCAGCAGGAGCATAGGGCGGCCAAAACGGTGCTGAGTGGACGTCATATCCCTGGGCTGTCTAAGTGCCTGATTCTGCAACCGCGGGAACCTCTTGCTCCCGAGGTTGCAGAATCGGGTAGATTTTGGGGCCATCCATTTTTTGGCTGTCCAGATGGCCCGGACATGCCCCTCACTGAATTGGGCTCCACGAGTTCAGATGAGGGGATGTGCTTAGAGGTAAGGGTATGGAATCGCTATGGGACTGTTGTAGTGATTGATATGGAAGGGCAGACTAGATAGGTCATGTGGTCTTTTTCTGCCGTCATGTTTCTGTTGTATGAGTATGAAACTAGAGTGGGACGGTGGAGGATTTGTGTCCTGTAGGGTCCTTATTTTAAATAGTAGGGGCAGAGTGAGTCTTGTTTGGCTGCCATTGTGGTTTGTAAGTGCACCTCGGGGCGCATGGTTACGTCGTGTGTGAATGTGATTCTGAATGCTCTGATAGATATAGTTTTGAGGATATCTTTGGTGTTGAACAGATCGCAGTGAGAGTAAGATTGGACTTACACTAATGCAATCCGCTAGGGTGTGGATAGTGTTATGAGCAGGTACTAATATCAATGCAATCCAGTAGGGTGTGGATAGATTTAAATAGTATATATTTTTGGGAGTGTGAGTCCTGTGAGCTAGACTGCCCAAGAAATAAACCAAATGGAAAAGTCAAACTTTGTCAAAAGAAGTGATGAATGTGGCTTTAACAGAATGTCGGGCCCCTTTAAGGAAAAAAGAGGACCTGACAGAAAACTGAATGGTTTTACTGTGATTGGACAGGTTTTGAGTGTTTAGAACTTGGTGATTGGTCTTAACTAGGCTCAGAACTGTAAGATGATTGGATGATTCCAGCTTTCAAGGGAAGAATTTGTTACATAAAATGCTGTTTCAGTAGGGTTGAGACATTAAACTTTGCATTGATACAGCGACAGTGAGTGCAGCCGTGTTCGCTGCTTGGAGCGTTGTAGCAGTGAAGGAAGTACTGCGTGTCTGAAATATCAACAGCTATTCCGCTTGAAGAAATGGTTTAGTTTTGTCCAGTGATACCGCTCAGAAGTGATCGTTTGAATGGACTGTTCTTTTGTGGAATTTTTAGAAATTGTTGAATGTTATTTTAACTTTTAGTTATATTTGCTGGAGTTTCTTTGAGGTTTTAAAATAATATAGATGCATGTATCTACTTTTTTTTTTTAATGTATATTTAAATCTTTTTATTCAACCAGTAACACAAAGATACAACTTAGTTCCATATACAAAAAAAGGCATAAATACATAAGCAAGCCATCAAACCATCATACTATGCCCCCCGCAGCAAAATACAAAATACAAGGCCCAAGAGAAAAGGACCCCCCAAAAAAAAAAGGAAAGAAAGAAAAAGGGGCACAGAAGACACATGGTTTAGCATAACCGGGAGTGCAGAAGAACAGGATACCAAAGCATAACACCCCATAAACCCCACACCTACCCCAGTCCCCCCCCATGCCAACCCCCCAGCACCAAGGCCAGCAAAAGCACAGCCCGACCAGCTCGCCATGCAGACCATACAGGGACACCAGCACAGGCCGGCCCAGGGTTGTATCTTCTCTCGAGCCCGCCTCCCCTAGCAGATCAAACCGACTATGTGAACAACTGCCTTAGCTACCAACCCCCCCCCCCGACCTCCCCCTGTCCATAGGCAATAAAGTTGCAGCAGAGGATGAGTCCAATCCCCATATCTAGCAGGACCTAACAAAGACAAAAACAAAAGCCCAAAGACCAGCCCCCTAAACTAACCCCAGATCTTCAGGGTTCCCCCATAATGCGACTGCGAGCCCCCGCCGGTAATAGTTGCAAATGAGGCCCCCAAGCCCTCAGGAAACGGTCCCATCTTTGCCCCGTCCCAGTAGCATACAGCCTTTCCATAAGCAAGACCTTGTGAAGTTGTACTCTCCAAACCCCATAGGTGGGTCCCCGAACATCCAACCACTGTTGCATCACAGTCATCCGAGCAGTCATCAGCACCAATCGCAACCAACGCAATCCCGTTGACCCCAGTACTCCCTCCCATGTATCCTCCCATAGGTCCAGCACAATATTCCGCGCATTGAGGGGCTCCAACTGCGGCAAGCACCTAAGTAGATGGCCAGACACCCGTCTCCAGAAAACCTGAATCCTGGAGCAGCGCCAAAGCATATGACCCAATGTCGCCCTGGCTTCTCCACATCGAGGACAACAATGACTCTCACCCACCCCCGCCCGCCAGGCCCTCAAGGGGGCGAAATATAGACGACGCATAATCCGGTACTGGGTGTCCCGATGAAGCACCAGTACACTTAATGTCGGGATGTCGGCCAACCCACCGAGGAGCTGCTCTGCACCGACCACCTCTCCCAAATCCTCGGTCCAGGCCATCGCCAAAGCGTCAACGTCAAGGGGTGACGTTCCGTCCCATAACATTTTGTAGAGCCCAGACACCCAGGTCCCCGTATCACCCCCCAGTAGCGCCAATTCAATCTCCGAACAAACCTCCCCCTGCAGCCTTCCACCGGGACCGTGCGGAGATAGCTCCGAAGCTGTGTGTACTGAAAGATATCCCGATCCCCCAACGGATATTGGTTGCGCAAATCGGAGAATGTCACCATAGCCCCCTCAGAGGTCAGCACATGCTCCAAATTCACCACTCTGAGTGCCCCCCAAGACTGGAAGTAAGACCGTCCCATGCCCGGTGCAAAATCCGCGTTGCCCCTGATAGGAAGATAAGGCGTATGATATGCCGAAATCCGGCGCCCAGCACAAAAATACCACCACGCCATCCGAATGGGCTTTAAGAGGATTCCCCGAATGTCCCCCGGCAGTCCCCGAACCAACTTTGCATGTAACAAGTATCGCATGTGAAAAGGTTCCAGCACAGCCTCAAGCATCTCCAGCGGGGAGCAGTCTGCCGAGTCCCACAGCCAATCTCTAACATATCTCAGCAGGCACGCCACATTGTACCGCCTTATGTCCGGGAAGCCCATGCCGCCTAGACCCCAGGGTGGTTTAAGTATCGCCAGGCACGCCCGCGGCCTTCGGCCCCGCCAAAGAAGCCGATTAAACAGTCGCTCCAGTTGGCGAAGATCCGAACGCTTCAAAAGCAACGGGAGAATCTGAAGCGGGTATAATATTTTGGGAAAGATCGCCATCTTGCACAGGGCAACGTGGCCCCCCAGAGACAGTGGCAAATCTCGCCATTTAGCAACACTCGAAGACACCGCCCCTAATACTTTGGAGACATTAAGATGGTAAAGGTCTTCCAACCTCGCCGGCAGATAGATTCCCAGGTACTTAAAATGCCCCGTCGCCCACTTCAAAGGAAAGGGGCCCTGCCAACCCGGCTGCCCGTCAGGAGCTAAGAACAGCGCTTCAGATTTATCAAGATTGAGACGAAATCCAGAGGGCTCTCCATAATCTCGAATGAGCTGCAACAGACAGGGCAGTCCAGCAGAGGGGTCCCCCAAATGTACTATGAGATCGTCCGCGAAAGCGGCAACACGGAACTCCCCCTGTCCCATCCGAATACCACGAAATTGAGAAGAAGTCCGGAACGAATCAAAAGGGGCTCAAGCGATAATACGAATAAAAGAGGGGACAACGGGCATCCCTGACGAGTCCCCTTTTGGATATCAAAATCAGCAGACATGGTCCCGTTAACCATAATGGCCCCTATTGGGTTAGCATAGAGCAGTCTGATCACATCTACAAAGAATCCGGCAAACCCCATCACCTCCAACACCCGATACATGAAGCCCCAGTTGACCCGATCAAAGGCCTTCTCAGCGTCAAAACTGACGAGTAAGGAGGGGTCACCAGCCATTCGCCCCGCCCCGAGAGATAATAAAATCCGCTGCAGACTGTACGCGACCTGGCGCCCACGGACGAAGCCCACCTGGTCCTGATGAATCAAAAGCGGTAAGTAGATCGCGAGCCGATCCGCCATTATTTTAGCTAAAAGTTTGATGTCAACATTGAGCAATGAGATGGGACGGTAAGAGCTCGGTAGAAGGGGGTCCCTCCCTGGCTTAGGCAGGATAGTGATCAAAGCCTTATTAGCCTCAAACGGGAACCTTCCTCACTGTACCAGATCTTCAAAATACCCCACTAGTGGAACCACAACGGCATCACCCAAAGCCTTATAGAACGCGCTATGGTACCCGTCTACACCCGGAGCCCTCCCATTCTTCAATTTCACAATCGCGGCCTGAACTTCCCGCCCCGTAATGGGTTGATTGAGGGCCGCCATATGTTCCGCTCCAATTCGTGGGAGACTGCACCCCTCTAGAAAGAGACGGCCCTCTGGTTCCTTGTCTCCGTCGCTAGCATAAAGTTGCCGAAAAAAGTCAGCAAATACCTTTTCAATAGCTGCGGAATCCCGCCTGATGGCCCCGTCAGGCTGCCGAATAGCCCCAATATGCCGGGAACCCCCAGTGGGCCTCAATAAGGAGGACATCAATTTACCAGCTTTATTCCCATACTGATAAAGTTTGTACCGATAATACAACATCGATTTCTGGGCCCTCCGGTGAAGAAGCATCTCCAACTCAACCTGCACCTCCCGCAGCCGGCGCTGAGTTGCTGCAGTTTTGGAACCTGCCACCGCCCGATGCGCTTTACCCAAGTCCTGTTCAAGCAGGAGTATCCTCTGGTTCAGCCGCTTGCTCCGCTGACTGTGATAGCTGATTATATCCCCACGGAGCACAGCCTTACCAGCCTCCCAAAAAAGGGCTGGGGATATATCCGGTCTCGCATTAAAGGTCTCATAGTCCTTCCAGCGTTCCCGTTGGTACGTTTCAAAGTGTACATCACCACATAGCTCCAGGGGGTATCGCCACAGTCGACTCCGAGATGCACTACTGCCCCTCAGCTCCAGAATAACCATCGCATGGTCCGATATAACGGGGGACCCAATGTCCGCCTTCAAGACCCAGCTGAATAACAAGTCCATGATCAGAAAAAAATCTATGCGGGACCAGGTCCCATGCGCTCGGGACATATGGGTATAGTCTCGGTCTCCAGATTGCATCACTCTCCAGATGTCCAGTAAGTTATAAGCTTCACATAGCCCCCACAGACGTTGGCGAGCCCGTCGACTCCCACTCCCCGCCGAGCCTGAACGGTCGAGACCTACGTCCAATACTTCATTGAAGTCGCCTCCAAATATAACCTGATACCCACCAGCATCCGCCAGTAGCTGGGAAATACCCTGAAAGAAATGGGCCTCATACACATTAGGTCCGTAGACCGAACACAACACCACTTTCCTGCCAGCAAGTCACCCCCAAACACAAACATATCTACCCTCTGCATCAGAGACCACCTTTTCCTCGATCCAATTGGCAGATTTGGCGATTAGAATGACCACACCCCGCTTCCTCCCCACCGCGGGAGCCCCATAAACGTGGGCTATAGGGCCTGTACCCAGCTTCGCGTGCTCCGCCGCCGACTGGTGAGTCTCCTGCAGCATAATCACATCCGCACGCTGACGCCTCAAGTGCTGTAATACTTTATAGCGCTTCACCGGAGAGCCCAAGCTGCACACATTCCAAGAGACAATGCGAGTACCCCTATCCATGGCACAGTGGAAGACCGCAACACCAAAGAACAAGAATCCAACCCTCAAGTGAGAGGCGGCCCCCCCAGCCAAGAGCCCCCCTCCACACCATCCAAACCGCAGCGACCAAATATTTCCGAACGTCTAGACTCATCTGGGCAGTCCCACTCATACTCTCAAACAAACCTCCACCACAAGCGAAATACCTAGTTTCCCCCCCCCCGCCCTCCCCTGCCCCCTTCCAACATGCACCCCCACGCCCCCCCTTCCACCGCCCCCCACCCTCCCTTCCCAAACCACTCAACACTCATACCATCCGCCAACCACCCGCCAGCTACGGCTGGCTCCACCTGGACTTCCTAAGCATGAAGAGCCCCCCCCACTCCCCCCCCCCACTGCTCCACAGCCACTCCAGACACTCCCCCCCAACTCTCCAAACTGGATAAGCTTAAGGGGGGCCCCCCCTCACCAACGCCCAGCAAGCTTCCATCCAACTACCCTCCTCCACCTCCGACAATGATTCCTCAGAGCCCCCTAGTATCCTTAAATGCATTCACCAAAGGTTCCTCCCGCAGAAGAATAAGAATTCCACCGGATCTAAAGGGGTGGAGGGGAACCGAAAACTAAGGGAGATAAAGGGGGAGTATCCTGTGCTCTGAAACGGGTATAGGTAAAGGAGTCTTAAGAGGATTGTAAACGCAGGGACCTATACTCCCAACCCCTAGACATACCCCCCAACTTTCACCCACCCAATATGCTGCTCGGTCCTGGTGACAAGCAACCAGTCCCAGCCAATATAACTAAAAGCTCAGGACTTGGGCGTGCTGAGGGGGCCCAAAGAACCCTGTGCACTCTCCCCCCCCCCCCCCACACTCGTCGAATGGGACCCTCCCCTTCGTGCAGCCGTAACAGGGGATGGAGGAGACCCGACATGCCTGGCACCAATCTCAACCACCGAAGTGGGCCAGGCGCCAGAAAGTAAAGAGAAATAAAGGGGAAAAAGAAAATAAGAAGGAAAAAAACGCCGTACTGAGGTCTAGCAAAAATACCAGAGCATCCAATGTATGCATACATTAACAATATATTATAGTAATATTAATCACAGTATCGCCCTTATGCACTGGTTATCATAACATAACATACCATATCCTAGGTGGGGCAGCAGGAAAAAAAAAAAATCCACATGAAAGGAAGAGTGGAATCCACCCCCCCAAAACCCAGGGGCAAGAGGCCCACCCTCAACCATCCTCAGCTCGCTAAAACAAGCCCCAGAACACTTTTTAACACTGTAAAAGAGGAGCAGGCCAGTCACTGAAGCAGGCCAAACCAGTGACACAGAAATAAAAAACATAAAAAAGGGCCAAATAAAATATAATAGCAGGAACATAAGATAAACGACTGAAACAGTAACAGTAATCTTAAACTCGATGATAAGTCCAACTTGCTCCGAGATCGCCTGGGGTCCCCAGACACCCTCTGAAGGCCGCAGGAGCTGCAGTAGTGTCTAGCTTGGAGATGTCCTTAAAGGCCCGAGCCCAAAAGTTCGAGCCTGTCACTCTCCACGCCAAGAGAGAAAAAAAAAAAGGGAGGCCAGGGCCCCCGGCAAAGCTGCTCGGCACCGGGACCCCAGAGACAAACATAACATAGCGAGCCAACCCACCACATGTCTCTCTTTATCTAAGGCTATTACAATAGTCTATCGCTTCTTTGGGGGAAGAGAAAACTCGATTCCCCCCATCGCTGTGCACCCCCTCAGGATCGCAGGGTAGGCCAGGGTGAAGCGGATGCCTCGCTCTATTAATTTGCTGCAAGTCTCCTTGAATGCCTTGCGCTTTATAGATACACCTGCCGAGTAATCTTGAAATATTAGAACCTTGCATGCGGAGGCTCCGGAGCATCTCAGTTGCCGCGAGGCCCTCAACACACCATCCTTTTGCGCTGCATTTAGGAAGCGGGCAATCACCGCTCTCAGTCCACGCTCACCTGACCGGTAGGGCCCTAGTTGGTGCGCCCTTTCTACCACGATCTCCCCCACATCCGCGGTCAAAGGTAGGTTAGCAGGCAACCACTGCTCCAAATGCCGCCGAAGGTCTTTCTCAGGCACGGACTCCGCGATACCTATGAACCGCAGGTTATTACGTCTACTGCGATTCTCCAGGTCCTCCAGTTTGTCCTGATGTTTCACCAAGGCCTCCTCCAAACTCTTAATCCGGGCCTCATCTTGTAGTCTCATGTCTTCCAAGGAGCCAATGCGGTTCTCCGCATGCTCGACCCGCCGTGTAAACTCCGAGACCGCCTGGGCCACCTCATGCATCTGCATAGCCAGACCCCCTAGACCAGTGATGGCTAACCTTTTTGAGCCCGAGTGCCCAAACTGCCGCACAAAACCAAAGAATTTCCTCAAAGTGCCAGCACGTCAATTAAACCTTAACAACAAGATTTTAGTATCTAAAAACTCTTTATAAAGTTGCCTGAACTATGTAACATCATTTGTAAAGTTTGGAATCTTTGTATTGTCAGAGAATCAATTTGATTCACAATCCTTTGGTTTTCATTTCAATTTATTGGCAATTTATAATGTTTTAATGATTTCATTCAATTTAGAAACAGGAAGACAATAATTAAACTGGGAACCCCAAAAGCCAAACTTGGAATGTACAACAACACTGTAGAAATAAAACTATAAATTAATTTCCTCTTGTACTAAACAAAGCACAGACACTAATGATGCACATTTCCCAGAGCTGACATATTCCAGTTAATAAATTCAAAATAAAGAGATATCTTTGTACCTTTTGTGCATTTTTTTCAGTTGCAATTGTTCCAGCCACTTTCTTCTGGTTTATTTGTGTCTTCTGCTATCTCTCCATCGTCTGCTGTCCATTTCTCCTTTCTTCTCTTCTAGTTTTTTTCCATTCTCTCTCTTCATCTGCTTTAACATAATAATCTTTCTCCTTTTTTAGTCTCCCAATACCCGGCCAATTGTACATTTTTCTTCCCTCCCACACAAAATATTTTTCCCCTCTCCATTTCACTCTCCCAGCCCCATCCCCTTCTAATCTCCCCCAACATCAGCTCCCTTTTAATTCTAGCCCCACCCAGTATCCGCTCCCTTCTAGTCCCCACATTAGCCCATTTCCAGTCCTGGCCCCCCATCAGTCCATTTCCAAACCTATCCGAGTCCCTTCATCAGCTCATTTCCAATACCAGCCTCCCATCAGCCCATTTCTAGTCCTTTAGAACATAAGAACATAAGATATGCCATACTGGGTCAGACCAAGGTCCATCAAGCCCAGTATTCTGTTTCCAACAGTGGCCAATCTAGGTCATACGTACCTAGCAGTTTCCCCAAGGGACACAGGTTCCACAATGCTTGTATTGGTTCAAGCATTGATATCCTGGGTCCCTTCTTAATAATGGTTTATGGACCTTTCCTCCAGGAACTTGTCCAAACCTTTTTTAAACCCAGCTACACTAACAGCCTTTACTACATCCTCCGGTAACAAATTCCAGAGTTTGATTACACGTTGAGTGAAAAAATATTTTCTTTTATTAGTCTTAAATAGTTTACCCTGTAGCTTCATTGCATGTCCCCTAGTCTTTCTATATTCTGATAAGGTAAACAATCGATCTACGTTTACCCGTTCCACTCCGTTCATTAATTTATAGACTTCTATCATATCTCCCCTCAGCCGTCTCTTTTCCAGGTTAAAGAGCCCCAACCTTGTTAGCCTTTCTTCTTTCTTCCCATCAGCCCCCGCGGGCTTAACAGAGCAGCGAGGGAGAAACTCTCCCCTCGCGCTCTGAAAGCCGGCGCGTGTGACAAGCTGGAAACAGGGAACTGATACCGGGGAAGGCAGGATCTGGAGGGCAGGCTCTGCCAGGCACAGGGGGGGCCCCGCGGCACACTCGATTCTGCCGCGGCGGCCCTGGAAGCGGCAGAAGACAGCTTTTTTTAATTTTTTTAAATGCGGACCTTCCCGCGTGCCAGCTGCAAGGCCTTCGCGTGCCACAGCTGGCACGCGTGCCATAGGTTCGCCATCGCTGCCCTAGACGATCTTCCAGGGCCAATACTACCACCTTGGAAACCTCCGCCACCATCGTCGAAGTCGCTGGCGGCCCTGAGGCATCCTGTATGTTGTCCGCCATTTTAGCCTCGCCGCCGCGTGTTCGTTCTCGGCGGGGGATCCTCGTGGCCATACGACACTCTCCCCAAAGGTAGGAATGGAGCTGCAGTCACCCGCTAAGTTGCTCCCCCACTCTGAAGCGAAACGTTATCAGATATACTTGTTAAAGTCGTCGGGGGGAAAGGAGCAGGCTCCGGAGCTAAGAAGAGTGCGTCCTCTCAGCTCACCATGCCACCGGAAGTCCCCATGTATCTACTTTTTAAATATGATTCTCTGTAAGCGATGGTTCTAATACATCTAAACTTGGTGTGTTTCTCTTCAGTAGTTATCTTATGAGAGCTTCCTGATGGCGAAACACCAACAGTGTCAAGGTGTTTAGATACATTCAGAAGCAGAGCTAATTGAAACATTTCTTTAACAAGTAAAAATTAAAATATGTTTAAAATTCAAAGATTGGAAGGACTGGAACTGAGATAGACCCTTGATGTGCTTATATTTATTTATTTATTTATTTAATTTATTTATTTAACATTTGCTTCTATACCGCGCTATTAAAATCAGCGCGGTGTACATCAAACAAGCATACTACAATGTATACAAACAACATTGAGTTTACAAAGAACAGGAAATTGAACATGGGAAGGAAACCAGGGGAACTAAATACATATTAACTCAAACTATGTACATTAATGTAAATGGGTGTTGCATTAGTTTTGTGAAGCTAACCATTATCTGAGGAGATGACGTGCAGGGGCGGCAGGTATATGGGGGAAGTTTGCAGGTTGTTGGATGTGCTTCTATCACTGGAGGTTTCTGAGTAATATTTTGTGAATAGGTGGAGTTTTAAAGCTTTTCTGAATAGAATGATGCTTTTTATTCCACGGATTTCATGGGGGAGTGCATTCCAGTTTAAAGGGGCAAATAAGGAGAAGGCTCTGTTGGAGGTAGCTTTTGTGCATTTAGTCATTAGGTTGGGGACTGCTAACGTGTTCCGTGCAGTAGATCTTCTGCTTCTATTTTCTAGGGTGCCATGGATTAGCGTGCTGATTGGCGTAGGGGGGTAGTTATTTAGGGCTTTGAAGGTAAGAACCAGTGATTTGTATTGGATCCTGGCGTGAAGAGGTAGCCAATGTAAATCCTTCATGATGGGTGTTATGTGGTCGGATCTTGATGATCCGGAGAGGACTCTTGCGGCTACATTCAAGGCTAAGCGGAGCGGGTTTAAGGTCGACTGTGGAAGGCCATGAAGAATAATATTCGCGAAATCAACATGTGGAAGGACTAGAGCCTGAAAGGTTGTTCGGTAGTCTGTGAAGTCCAGTAAGTGTCGGAGGTGACGTAGAGTTCTGATCTTATGGTATATTGCCTTTGTGATGTTTTTTATATGCGTTGTCATGTTCAGGTGCTGGTCCAGGGTGATGCCGAGGTAACGAATTGTGGATTTGGATTTCAACTCTACATTGTTGACTCGTAGAGATGAAGGGGGTGTGAATTTGAGGTTCCTCGTGACAAATAGGACATCCGTTTTGCTGTGATTGATCCGTAAATTCTGGGATAATAGCCAATCTGTTACTGCTTCGAAGCAATTAATTATTGGGGAGAGCACTGGTTGGTCTATCAAGAATGGCATGTAAAGGAGGATGTCATCAGCGTATGCAAGGCATTTTACGTTGAAGGATCGAATTAAGTCGCATATCGGCTGCATATAAATGTTAAACATCAATGAAGATAAGGACGATCCTTGGGGAACTCCCTGTGTTTGTAGAAATGGTTCGGAGGATGAGTGGCCAGCCTTGACTTGCTGCCATCTGTTGGATAGGTAGGATTCACACCATTTTAGAGCTGTATTTTGGATCCCCTTTTCTTTCAGGCGTTGTAGAAGTATGTCATGACTCACTGAGTCGAAGGCAGCAGATATGTCCAGGAAAATAAGGACAAAGCCTTGTTGTATGTTGTTGATTCCTGTGATCAGATCGTTAAACAGGGTTGTGAGGACAGTGTCTACTCCGTGTGCTACTCTGAATCCATGTTGGGCTGGATCCAATGGTGCTTCGGTGTCGATATGTTGCTGGATTTGTTGTTGGGCGGCTTTCTCAATGATCTTGGCAAGGTGGGGGATGCTCGATATTGGTCTGAAGGATTCTACTTTGGCTGGATCTAGTTTGCTATTTTTTAGTAATGGTTTGATAGAGGTGTTTTTGAGGCTCTGCGGGAATGATCCTGTGGTGAAGGACTGGTTCAGAATTTTGGCCAGGATGTTGCTTATGTCATGACGAAGCTCTTTGATCCAGCTGGCTGGGCAGGGGTCATTAGGTGCTGTGCTGGGATTAACAGAAGCAACGATGTCCGCGACCTCTTTAGTGGATACTGTGGTGAAGTTGCATAGTGGCGTTGCTTGAAAAGTTTCGGATGGTGTGGAGGGATTATTAGTGCCTATGTTTGCGTTGGTCTTAACCATCTTCGATTGTAAATAGTCTGCATAGTCCTGTGGTTGAGGCATTGGGGGGTGGACTGAGATTGGTTCTCCTGTTATGGACTTTACTATATTGAATAAAGCATGTGGTTTGTTGATGGAGCGTTTTAAAATATCAGTGTGATAGAGTTTCCTTTTTTGTGTTATCTTCTCACGGTGGGTCAGCAAGTATGAGTTGTATGCAGTGTGTGCTTCAGAGGAGTGGGTTCGACGCCATTGCCTCTCGAGTTTGCGTAGATGGTGAAGCGATGTTCGTAGGTCCGTGGAGAACCAGGGTGCATGTTCTCGTCGTTTTGTAGTTTTTTCGGCGAAAGATGGACAGGATGCAGCTCTGAGGTTATCATCCCATTTTGATATGAGGTCATCCAGGCTGAGGGATGTGTTGGTCATAAGAGGTTGGAGGTTCTCTAGGACTTCGCTCTTGTTGAGTGGGCGGAAGCGGGCTGCTGTAGTTCTGGAATTATTTGTATTTGTTGTTGTCTGGTTGTCACTGGGAGTGCTTATGGGTATGTGGAAGCTAAGGAGATGGTGGTCGGACCACGGCACTGGTGTCACGGATAGTGCGATGTCTTGGGATGATGAGGCATTAGAAAGAGGTGCGAATATTAGGTCCAGCTTGCCCCCCTTAGTGTGGGTGGCAGAGTTGACACATTGTATGTATCCTAGATCCTCTAGGGCTTCAAGGAATGTTGTTGAGTGGCTATTTTGAAGAGATGGGAGGTTAAAGTCGCCGATTAACCAATTTGGAGAGTACGGGGTGGAAGTTTGACATGTTAACTCAATTATTGTTGATAGGTCATCTTGTGATGGAGTGGGCGCCCGGTATATGAGGTTGATGGTGCAGAGTTCACTTGATATGGTGAGGGTATCAAGGTGAGTAGAGCTGGAGGTGTTACGCAACTTAAATTGAAGGTCAGCTTTGGCCAGGATGAGTGTCCCGCCTCCTTTCTGAGTGGACCTGTGGCAAGTATATAGGGAAAATCCTGGGGGTAGCATCTGGTTTAAGAGAACATTGTCGCATGCTGACAACCAAGTCTCGGTGATCATTAAGATGTCGAGATTGTGTAGTGATATCAGGTCAATGGCTGCAGGCCATTTTGAGCGCACTGATCTGGCGTTTATCAGAGCACATTTCAGTAGGCGTTGCTGACGTTGTTTCTTGGCTTGTGTCTTTTTGAATAGTTGGAGGGGGATGTTAAGTAGGTGGGAGTGGGGTGTGTGGTTGGTTTTTGTTGTGGTATGGTATGGGAGCTCGGGCTGTCTCCTTCCATGGTGTAGGATTGGAATGGGGTTAGAGTCCTGGTTGAATGCAATTGAGAGGTTGGGGAGTCCAAGGGTAAGGAGAGAGATGAGTACTATCAGGAGTTTGTACATTCTGGACTGACAACAGGGCAGTAGTTATAAAGGTAACACAGTTGAATGGGGGTTGAATTATTGGCAAACAGTAGAGGGTAACACAGTGAATGGTGGTAATTACTGGCAACAGTAGAGGTATTAAGGGGCATTTATAAGGCTTGATGTTCTTTTATAGGCCATGTCAATCTAGCCCCACTATATATACTGCAGAGGTCCCTTCTTGATTCCTTCGTGGTACGCGCAATTACAGGAACCTTATATACAGTTTAAATAACGGTCTTTTGCTTGTTTCTCTGGTTTCTACTATTTTTATGATATTTTCTTTATTGTTAATAATCATATCATTGCAATGTCCCAGTTTTTATGCTATTTTCTACTATTTCCTTTTTTATTGGTCTTGTATTATTTGATTCTTTTATGTGTCAGCTATGTGTGCATAAATAGTCGAAGCCATGTTATTGGCCATTTTCTTTTAGGAGATATTGGACATAAAGGGGTTGAACTCCAAGGGTGCCAATATTGATGACCAGAACTGTATGTGTATGTGAAATGAACTCCCCAAATCTCTGCTTGTGTGTACTTGTTTGTGTGGTGTGCGCCACTAAAATTAGTTACATGTGTTGTGTGTGGGGCCAGTCAAGGATATATATCAACCTAGGCTACCCTTCAATCTTGCCCCGCGACCCCACCCTCCGGCTGGTTATACATTTTCCTACCGGCAGCAGCTCTGGTATACACAATTACAGTATACCTTCACAGATAAAGTCTGGTGTTCAATGGCATGATATACAAACAGCAACACAAACTCTCCATTCCACAAACTTTAGAGAGAACATAAAACCCAACAACTGTTTAATGTAAATAGTTGATTTCTATTGTTCTATGTTCTATGTAAAATGTATACAAACTGTGTACATGACTGTTAACTTGTTATATGTAAACCGCCCTTGATCTCTGGAAGGGGCGGTATAAAAGAAATAGTTAAATAAATAAATAAATAAAAAAACAAAAAAATACATTCCAAACTACAATGTATATCAAATCTGCCATATCAAAAGAGCACTAACTTCCAAGACTAGAACACCAAAAATCCTGTTATAGCAGACTCTAGAATATCAGTACAACTGCTGCTGGAAAAACTAAGCAAGTCAGACTGCTGAAGATTGTGAGACAAAAGTCAAGCTCTAGTAAAATACTTTGCTACTGTCACACCTGCTGAGTATAGCCAATCCCTCATCAAACAGGGTTACCAAAAAACCCAAAACCAAACATGCGCCCAGCACTCCGGCCCTCCAGCTGCTCTCCCGGCCGGGATCGAGCGGGCCGGAGCACCAGGACACCCCCAGCAAGAAGCGCTGCCCAATCGGGGCAGCCGGAGCACGTGTTTAAAAAGAGCGCCTCCGCGGCATGCAGCCCTCTTCCGCCCAGCACTCCGGCCCTCCAGCTGCTCTTCCGGCCGGGATCGAGCGGGCCGGAGCACCAGGACACCCCCAGCAAGAAGCGCTGCCCAATCGGGGCAGCCAGAGCGCGTGTTTAAAAAGAGCACCTACGCGGCGTGCCCGCGCTTTGCGGGCCCGCGCCTGAGGGCCTCGCCAGAGGGTCCTTTGGCACGGCCCTTAGGCAAAGGCCCACATTGGGACACTTAAGAATCCTCTCCGGACCCTGCCAGAAGCATATCTCAGAGAGACCCAGCCTCACCTCTTCCAGCGACCCGCAGCCGGAGCTCTCAGTAGGCTGATCTCTGGAGCTGACTACTGAGCCCGGTAACTACACAAACCCAACAGCCTACAACCACCTGCTCATGACACCCTCAGTAACTTTGTTCCCCGCAGTGCCTGTTTGTTTTCTAGAGCTTATCTCTAAATAATTCTGCTACTTTGTATTTGCTACATGAGGTTAATAAGTAATCCGTTCTCAATACTACAGTGTTATCCCTCATTGTTAATTAAGCCTCACAAGTGTTAAGTCTGTTGTATCTGCTGCCGTTGTCGTCTAGGAGCTCTTCCATAGATAACATTGCTACATGATATCAACTACACTGTGATATTAAGCAATCTTTTCTACTTGCTACTGTGTTATTCTTCTAAGCACTTGTTAGACCCTACTGTTTCTTCCCCACATGCTGTCTCCACTGTAATTTGACCCAAGAAGCGACACACCCACTTGTACACTATCTAACTTTGGCACGAATACGTTTCATCACTACTCTCACATCTCGGGGCCACACAGCACCCACCAAGCTACCTTGGCCCTCCCCCTACTTACCCTCTCCACCTTAATCCTACTAGCAAACACCTTACAATGTGCCACAGCCCTCTTAACCAGACAGTACCACATCACTACTCTACTTTACCACTGCAAGAAGAATCATTCTAACCCCTTCCACTCTGCCACTAGCCTTCCACACCACCCTCGGCACTCACACCTACTTTACGTTGTCCTCAATCATCCGGACAACCCCAAAAAAGGGACACCAATAACACAACTTTTCCTGAAATGTGCCCTTGTAAACTCACGATCAGTACGCAAGAAATGGCTGGTCATCCCCGACCTGATAGCTGTCCATGACCTGGATCTCCTCATGGTGACAGAATCATGGCTCAAAGATACTGATACAGCCCTCATAAACCAACTGATCCCTCCCAATTTCTCCATTCACACCAGCCACAGGGTCAACCGGAAAGGTGGTGGTGTTTTTATCCTTGCAAAAACAGAACTAGCATTTCAACTAATTGCAGCCAAGAGCTCCATACATGCAGACATAATCACCATTGCCAACAAAGATATCACCATAAACCTCATTTACAGATCCCCCTCCTCTCCACCTGAAGTCATCTCCACCTTCATTGACTTAGCCTGCAACCCAGCTAACCCTCGCAACCCCAACTGGCTGCTTGGAGACTTCAACTTACCCTCCCTACAGCCCTTCCAAGCAGACTCCTTCCTAGAAGCTATGCAATCACTTGGGTTTGAACAAATAGTGAACACCTCCACCCATCTTAAAGGAAATCCGCTGGACCTAATTTTCGCTCCCCACTCTGCTGCCAGCCATAAAGCCAACCTCAACATGGATATCATCCCCATCCCTTGGTCGGACCATAAGCTAATCACGTTCCAGATACCCGCTCATCTCACTCAACTCCACCCCAATGACTCCAGTACGGAAACCAGAATTATTCCTCACTTCAGACAACTTGATAAAGATGAATTCATAAAACACGCCTTACCTACGCTCAAACTAATGTCGCCCGACCTTGATGAAGCAATCACCAACTGGAACGTCACACTGAAAACTTTCGCTCAACTACCAGCCATAGACAAATCATCTGCCCCCAACCACTCTAAAAGAAAAAGACATCCAGCTCTGTGGTTTACAGCAGATCTTCGGACATCTCTCCTATCCCTCAGGAAACTCGAAAGGAAATGGAGAAGAACCCACTCCGAAACTGACAAAGCAAAATACCTAAACCACCTTAAATTCCACCGCGAAACTATATACTGTCACCCGTGAAGGTCCCCAGAGGCCATAAGCATGGGTTAATTCAGCGGGGCGTGTTCTTTAGTAGCTGTGGAGTGTTATAAAGGCGTTGCAATGCCCCTTGGTACTTGTAGTTCCACACACTAGCAAAAGAATGTAGTTGTAGTCAAGAGGTAAGGCTTTAAGACAGGACTTTTTATTCCCCTTCCCAGGGTTGGATTCTCAGCACATTGAAACAAAGTAACATAAGGACCATGCGTCTGGTACTAAATTAAAGAAACATTTGAACCAAAAACTTTGCTTAACTCCAGCTTTGCAAAAGGGAAAAAGAAAACAGTCTCTTTCAAAAGCAAACACATTTCTTCCTGTTTTCTTTTACAAACACTTTACAGTTCTTCAACACAAAGAAGTGACACCCTCAGCCAGGGTATACGTACAGTCCATGCAACTGTCAGCAAAAGGTTCCGTGTAGGACTCACATTGCATTTCTTCAACCCCGGAGTAAGTTTCTCTTGGACTGAAACCTCCGTTATGGTTGCAAAGATCCTCCCTATAGCTCCGGGAGTTCCCCTCCTCCTCCTGACTAGAAGGGAATGGATAGCTACCGTATTCTCTGTATTTCTCTTCAGAAGAGCCACACAATTCTTGGTAAGTGCAGGGCAATTCGTTATACTCAATTCTCCCTCTATTAGGGTCAATAAGCCTACCTTCCAGCACTCTCTCTTCAGCGTCTCTCAGCTGAGCAGAGCTGGGCACATATGAAAGCCTTTTACTAGGTTTTCTTTTCAGCTTCCCTCTGGTTACAAAACTCTCTTCAGGATAGGGACCCTCTCCCTCTTGGTACCTGATGCTGGGCAACTTGACTTTCCTCAGCCTGGTTCCCGGACTACCTCCTTTGCTCCCTCCGTAGCAAGGTTCCCTGGGACAGTGTTCTGCTGTGCACTGCTTTCCAAAGCAGTCCCTCGAGGATTCAACAGCTCTGTACTTCCCTGGTAGTCTTTCTCTATCAGCAACAGTTCCTGAATTCCCCGGTGCTCTCTTGCTCTCAGCAACGGTCCTTGAATTCCCTGGTGGTCTCTCCTCACTACTCCCTGGTAAGTGATTTTTAACTGCGTAGGCTCTGGTGTTTGTTTGGGCTCCACCCCTTCCCAGCTGCTCCTCATTTCCTAATGAGTTCTGAGCTAGCCTAGTGTTCGGGCGTTCCCTCACACCTCGTGCAGCAGCTTGTGTACGTTGCTCATAGCAACCTTGGGCCATGTGTAGATCTGATCTGTCAGCATTAACTCTGTTTTGCTCAGAGTTTCCTATTTCCATAGGCTCTGCCCTATCTACCCCATGACAATACCTCAGAATGAGCAAATACCATGCCAAGATCCTTCTCCGCTCTCTAAACAAACCTAGAGATCTTTTCAACCTAGCAAAATCCCTAATTAAGGAACCTTCACCTACCCAACTTGTCCCTATTTCCCCCCAATCATATGCCGACTACCTCCAGTCCAAAACTTCCATAACTGACACAGTTTCAGTTACCACCCCCTGTCACTCCCCCACCTCACTTCCCCCTATCACAACATTCTCCACCCCAACAGAGAAAAACATCCAAGATCTCATTGCCATCATCAACACTTCCACAGCCCCAAGTGACCCCTGCCCAGCATACTGGGTCAGAACTCTGCGAGCTGAACTTAGTCCAATCCTAATCAACATCATTGGACTATCCTTTGCAAAAGGCTGTTTCCCTGCATTCCTCAAACAAACATCGATAAGACCACTTCTGAAGAATACCAAGCTTGACCCACTAAAGTCTGACTCCTACCGCCCTATTTCGAGTATACCTCTATTAGCCAAGATAATAGAGAAGGTTGTCCAGAGGCAGATTCAACACCACATTGATGTAGCGTCACCCCTGGACCCCTGTCAACATGGATTCAGGGAATCTCATGGTGTAGAAACTCTCCTCACCACCCTAACCAACACCATGAATAAAGGATTGGACAAAGTTGAAAACGGATTCGCTCTCATCTTCCTGGATATCTCCGCTGCCTTTGACTCCGTTAACCACAATCAACTTCTAACCCGTCTACTCGAGAAGGGCATCTGTGGCCTCGCCTGGGAATGGTGTAAGTCTTATCTATCAGATCGTTGGCAGCACGTCAGAGTTGGTTCCACCACATCTGCACCTTTCCACCAGCGTCAAAGTGTTCCGCAGGGCTCCTCTTTATCTGCGCCGCTGTTCAATGTCTACATGCAGCCGATATGTGACATCATACGCTCCTTCAATATCTCCACTCTAATCTATGCTGACGATGTCTTGCTGTTCACACCATACAAAGTCAAACAACCAGACTTCACCGACCTCATCAACTGTTTTAACGCCATCACCGACTGGTTACTATCCCAAAATCTCAGAAAAAACTTCAAGAAGACTGAAGTTCTGTTCATGTCAAGGAACAAAGATTTCTCCCCTCCATCCTCCCTAAGAGTAAGAGATGCGGAACTCCCTAGTGAACCCTCCATTCGCTACCTAGGGATCACACTTGACCAGCATTTTGACTTTAAGGAGCACATACGAAATATTACCAGATCCGTCTATAATAAAATTAGAACGTTAAGACACCTCAGACCTATGTTGCCTCATAAGGACTTCTGAACCATTTTCCAGGCCCTCACTCTTCCACACTTTGATTACGCAAATGTTGCCCTATATGGTCTCCCCAAGAACACCCTTAATCCGCTGCAACTCGCCATGAATGCGGCTGCGCGTGTGCTCTGTGGTACAGCAAGATCAGACCATATCACCTCGATACTTATGGATCTCCACTGGTTACCAATTCAAGGCAGATTATTATACAAAATCCTTCTCATCATTTTCAAGATCATCAATAACCTAGCCCCTGCAGCTCTCGGTGACCTTATCACTCTCACCCCGAAAAACAGATTGAGAAGATCTGTAGCTGACAACACTTTGATCATCCCTAAAGAGTCCATCAAGTGTATCCAGACGACCAAGAAAAGAACCTTTGCCTTCTACGCCCCAAAATCCTGGAACGACCTTCCACCAGAAATTAGAGCCATCAAAGACCTTATTCAGTTCCGTAAGGCAATCAAACACCACATTTTCCTACTTCACTTTGCACAAGCATCCACCCCTCCTCTGTTCTCCCACACTCCAACGCACACAAACCTTCCTTTCTCTACTTAAATAATCTGTCACAAATACCTTGAGCTTACCTTCAGCTCTTCTAGAAATACCAACCAATCTAACTGTGTTTGATGTACATATGTATATAGTTACCCTGTTGCTCCAAGTTAAACCCCTGTTATAATGTAAACACAGAACAGTTATGACTGTGCAACCTTTGTTATATGTAAACCGCGCTGATAACAAATAGCGCGGTATATAAAAAATTGTTAAATAAAAAATAAATAAATAAAATAGAAATCAGAAAATCCTGTGCTGAAAATGAGTTTTTATGTACACTTTAATTTTGGTTTTGAGTGTATGCCCAACACAAGCAAAGACCAAACAATCATTAATTAATGAGCCATCGATGGCGACAGGAGGCAGTTGTGATAAGAACATAAGAACATAAGATATGCCATACTAGGTCAGACCAAGGTCCATCAAGCCCAGTATCCTGTTTCCAACAGTGGCCAATCTAGGTCATACGTACCTAGCAGTTTCCCCAAAAGACACAGGTTCCACAATGCTTGTATTGGGTCAAGCAGTGATATTCTGGGTCCACTTTAATAATGGTTTATGGATCTTTGCTCCAGGAACTTGTCCAAACCTTTTTTAAATCTGGCTACACTAACAGCGTTCACTGCATCCTCCAGTAGCAAATTCCAGAGTTTGATTTCACGTTGAGTGAAAAAATATTTTTTCTTATTAGTATTAAATAGGTACACTGTAGCTTCATTGCATCCCCAAGTCTTTCTGTATTTTGATGGTGTAAACAATTAATCTACATTTACCTGTTCCACTCCATTCATTAAATTTATAGACCACTATCATATCTCCCCATAGCCGTCTCTTTTCCAGGTTGAAGAGCCCTAAACCTTTTAGGCTCTCCTCATAGGGGTATCCTTCCATCCCCTTACCATTTTGGTGGCTCTTCTCTGTACCTTTTCTAATAACAGAGTAACATAGTAAATGACGACAGATAAAGACCAGTATGGTCCATCTAGTCTGCCCAGTAAGATGGCAGGAGTAAGATCGCAGGAGTAGGTGCACCCCTCCCCATGTCTTTGTTTAGGGGTGCACCGTGCATGCCTCCCCATGTCTTTGTCCAGGGGTGCCATGCCACTCTGTGCAGGCCACCCCTCCCCATGTCTTTGTTTAGGGGTGAACCCACCGCTCCATGTAGGACAACCCTATTCGTCTCATCCACGTATTGAGATTCTCTGCCTGCCTTTGGGGTCCTGCGCATGGAACGGGAAGCATTTCGGAGAATGCTACCCTGGAAATTCTGGATATAAACTTCCTACCTAAAATCCTAAATTTGGCCTCCAGAACCTCCCTACCATGCTTTCCTATGTCATTGATATCAACATGTACCAAGACAGCAAACTCATCCCCAGCACTATCTAAGACTTTGTCTAGGTGGTGCGTGAGGTCCACTTCCTTCATACCAGGCAGGCATGTTACCAAATGATCCTCAGGTCCACCAGCCACCCAGCTATCTACATGCCTAGTGATTGAATCACCAACTAAAACGGCTGTCCTAACCTTCTCTTCATGGGTATATGTCCCTGAAGAAACCTCTTGGTGCAAGAGGGTTTTACAACACCTGGAGAACAGGTCCTAGCTACAGGATCACTTCCTGCCACACTGGGTGATGCTGTCCTGTCACATGACCTCTCTCCTCCATGGCAACAGGGATGCTGCCAGACTGGAGGTGGGACTTCAGTACTACATCCCTGTAGGTCGTGCCTATGTACCTCTCTGTCTTCCTTATGTCTTCCAAATCTGCTATTCTAGCCTAGATGTGTCTGAAGATGCAGTTGGAAACATAGAAACATGATGACAGAAAAAGACCACATGACCTATCTAGTCTGTCCTTCTATATCAACCACTACAACAGTCCCCTTATAGAAACATAGAAACATGACGACAGGAAGCATGATGCGCCTTTGGAGAGGCAACTGACTGGGAATTTTCTGTAAATGTTTTTAAAGTCTCTGAAGTAGATAATTTGCTCTCAAAACACAGACTGTGTTGGGTTCAACATTTGGTTTTGTTGTCCATTAAGCTTAGTCTGTTATTTTTTTGGTGCTCTTTACCATCAACCTATCAGCCTGAATAAAATGCCAGTGGGACCACTGGGAGTGTGGAATGGGAATTTTATTCTACATATTCAAGCTAAGTATTTTATTTGCATTATTCCAATGAAGAATATTAAAATATTTTCTGGATGAATTGTTGAACTTTGGACTTTGAGTCAAATAATGTATGGACACCGACACCTCCGATGGCTCGTTTTTAAATGATTATTTGGTCTTGTGTTAGGCCACACTGAAAAACAAAATTAAAGTATATATAATTATTTTGTGATCTTATATTTTCTTATTTCCATCTCAATTAATTTCCTTTTTGAATGGCCGCGGGGTTGTTGGTGGTGGGTCCGTCGCTTGTTCTACTCCGTCTTGATTGGGATTATGGCTGATATTTGTCTCTATATATTTCCTATAAGAGTAAAATGTTGAAATATTTTCCTATTCTTTTTGGATCTCTTATTGTGGGCTAGAGCGGGAATATCAGGTTAAATATGTTTATGTTTATTTAAATTTGATATACCGCCCTTTGTTACATCAGGACGGTTCACATGTACAAAATCAAACTAGAGTGGGCACAGGGCCCCGTAGCAAGAAAAGAACTACAAAATTGGGACAGGAAAGAAGAAAATAGTAAGACATAAAACAAGACATAAAGCGGGAGGAAGACAGGACAAAAATAACATAGATAAACCAGGTCAGCTGGGCGCGGCCGGAAGGTTGTATGCAGAGGCGAAGAAATGGGTTTTGAGTAGCAACCTAAAGGCGGTGTAAATTCACACTTAATCGGGATTGTAAATATGTTACCCTCTCCTGTTGATGGGATCCCCCCCTAAACATGTTACAACCTGTTTTAATATGCCCCTCCCCACTTTTTCTGGTTTATTGTAAACTGCCTTTTGTTTATTGTAAATCGCTTTGACCAGGTGAAACGTGGTATATATGCACAGCTAAATAAATAAAATGGTAAAAGTATGAACAGGAAAAGCAGTGCAAATCTCTGCAGACACTTTTCCAAGGCAGTTTTCGAAGGGAAAATGCTTGTGAACGCTCCCTGTGAGAAATGGTGCAAATTCCTGAATTTTGCAGCAAGAATTACCCTGCAAAGGTCTGTTGTATGATGAGAGCCCTCAACCAGGAGACAATAACATCATTCTGAGCACAAGTCAGGTCCCTTTAGCGAATTCTCAGATCCTGTCCAGGTTACTTCCCTTTCAACACTTGCTAACATATTTCCAGAGCACCTCTGGCGAGGGGTAAGTAGAAGAAACTGAGCAGTTTTCAGTTGTCTCTAACGCTCTGTGGATTTGTCATGGTGCTTGCTGAACATACACCTGTAGCTCTATAAGGACAACTTCTACATGCAGTGACTACGACAAGGGGCAGGATATTGCTGCTATCCACTCGAACATACACCTGTAGCTCTATAAGGACAACTTCTACGTGCAGTGACTACGACAAGGGGCAGGATATTGCTGCTATCCACTCGAACATACACCTGTAGCTCTATAAGGACAACTTCTACGTGCAGTGACTACGACAAGGGGCAGGATATTGCTGCTGTCCCTTGAACATAAACCTGTAGATTTATAAGGACAACTTCTACGTGCAGTGACTACGACAAGGGGCAGGATATTGCTGCTATCCACTCGAACATACACCTGTAGCTCTATAAGGACAACTTCTACGTGCAGTGACTACGACAAGGGGCAGGATATTGCTGCTATCCACTCGAACATACACCTGTAGCTCTATAAGGACAACTTCTACGTGCAGTGACTACGACAAGGGGCAGGATATTGCTGCTATCCACTCGAACATACACCTGTAGCTCTATAAGGACAACTTCTACGTGCAGTGACTACAACAAGGGGCAGGATATTGCTGCTGTCCCTTGAACATAAACCTGTAGATTTATAAGGACAACTTCTACGTGCAGTGACCACGACAAGGGGCAGGATACCGCTGCTGTCCCTCGAACCCTCCTATTTCTCTGCATGTATATTCTGGCTGTAGAGCAACATATGCGGCCAAACGTCATGCACTTCCTAAAGAGATCATGTGAAAAACATAGATAGTGTCTCACTGATGACCACCAAGTGAGTTTGAATATTTCTTACATTTCTCCAGGATGGGAGGGCAGAGCAAAAGCTTTAGGGGACCATGAAGAGCAAAGAGGGAAGGGGGAGAGGAGAAAGAGCGTGAGATTCTGGAATATGTGTGGAAGGAAAGGAAAGGTGCTGGCCCATTTCGGGGATGAGATGCCTAATGGTTAGAGCACTGGCTTGGGAACGAAGGGACCAGGGCTAAATTCCCACTAGCACTCCTTGTGGCCTTGGGCAAGTCACTTAGCCCTTCACTGCCTCAGAAAAATCCAAGTTATCAATGTCCCTGTTTAATGTACATTACCAAGATTAAGTTAGAATGTGAACCACTTTGACTGAAATGATAAAGCAGTATAAAAAACTGTTAAATAAATAAAGATTGTGTATAATTCTGGTTGCCATATCTTAAAAAAGACATAGTAGAACTAGAAACTGTACAGAGAAGAGTGACAGACATGATATCAGCTTGGAAAACAGGAGGCTGCAGGGAAATATGACAGAGGCTTCGGGCAGTTTGACTTCTTATTTTGGGGGTGCAAAGGGTAAGGAAATCATACTGACAGTGGGGGCTGGGGGCAGATCACCATTACTGTCTACAGTATTTGGAGGGGCTACTACCTTCCCCCCATGCCCCCCCCCCAAGCTATGTCTATGGATGGAGGTCTATAAAATAATGTGTGCAGTAGACCAGGTAAACATAGATTAACTGTAGAGAGTAGGGGACACACAATAAAGCTATAATTTGGCACATTTAAGACAAATTGGAAAAAATATTTTTTTACTCAATGTGTAATCAAACTCTGGAATTCATTACTGGAGGATGTAGTAAAAGCTGTTAATGTAGCTGGGTTTAAAAGAGGCTTGGACACGTTTCTGGAGGAAAAATCAATAAATCATTATTAAAGAGGAGCTGGGAAATCCACTGCATACGCTAGGACAAGCAATGTAGAACATGTGTACCATTTTGCGTACTGAGGTCTGTAAGCTCACACTGCACACTGACACAATGGAGCCTGTGCTGACTGCTGCTGCCCATGCTGACTACTGGGGTCTGTAAGCACACACTGCACACTGGCACAAGGGACCCTGTGCTGACTGCTGCTGCCCATGCTGAGTACTGGGGTCTGTAAGCACACACTGCACACTGACACAAGGGACCCTGTGCTGACTGTTGCTGCCCATGCTGAGTACTGGGGTCTGTAAGCTCACACTGCACACTGACACAATGGAGCCTGTGCTGACTGCTGCTGCCCATGCTGACTACTGGGGTCTGTAAGCACACACTGCACACTGACACAAGGGACCCTGTGCTGACTGCTGCTGCCCATGCTGACTACTGGGGTCTGTAAGCACACACTGCACACTGACACAAGGGACACTGTGCTGACGGCTGCTGCCCATGCTGAGTACTGGGGTCTGTAAGCTCACACTACACACTGACAGAGGGGACCCTGGGCTGACTGCTGATGCCCATGCTGAATACTGGTCTCTGTAAGCACACCCTGCACACTGACACAAGGGACCCTGTGCTGACTGCTGCTGCCCATGCTGAGTACTGGGGTCTGTAAGCACACACTGCACACTGACACAAGGGACCCTGTGCTGACTGCTGCTGCCTCTGCTGAGTACTGGGGTCTGTAAGCTCACACTGCACAGACACAAGGGACCCTGTGCTAATGGCTGCTGCTGCCCCTGCAACGTACTGAGGTCTGTAAGCACACACTGCACACTGACACAAGGGACCCTGTGCTGACGGCTGCTGCCCCTGCTATGTACTGAGGTCTGTAATCACATACTGCACACTGACACAATGGACCCTGTGCTGACTGCAGCTGCCCAAGCTGACTACTGGGGTCTGTAAGCACACACTGCACACTGACACAAGGGACCCTGTGCTGACTGTTGCTGCCCATGCTGAGTACTGGAGTCTGTAAGCTCACACTGCACACTGACAGAGGGGACCCTGTGCTGACTGCTGCTGCCCATGCTGAGTACTGGGGTCTGTAAGCACACACTGCACACTGACACAAGGGACCCTGTGCTGACTGCTGCTGCCCATGCTGAGTACTGGGGTCTGTAACTGCACACTGACACAAGGGACCCTGTGCTGGCTGCTGCTGCCCATGCTGAGTACTGGAGTCTGTAAGCACACACTGCACACAGACACGAGGGACCCTGTGCTGACTGCTGCTGCCCCTGCTACGTACTGAGGTCTGTAATCACATACTGCACACTGACGCAAGGGACCCTGTGCTGACTAATGCTACCCATGCTGACAACTGGGGTCTGTAATCACACACTGCACACTGACACAAGGGACCCTGTGCTGACTAATGCTGCCCATGATGAGTACTGGGGTCTGTAAGCACACACTGCACAGTGACACAAGGGACCCTGTGCTGACGACTGCTGCCCCTGCTATGTACTGAGGTCTGTAATCACATACTGCACACTGACGCAAGGGACCCTGTGCTGACTAATGCTACCCATGCTGAGTACTGGGATCTGTAAGCACACACTGCACACTGATGCAAGGGACCCTGTGCTGACTAATGCTACCCATGCTGAGTACTGGGATCTGTAAGCACACGCTGCACACTGACACAAGGGACCCTGTGCTGACTAATGCTGCTCATGCTGAGTACTGGGTTCTGTAAGCACACACCACACACTGACTCAAGGGACCCTGTGATGACTAATGCTGCCCATGATGAGTACAGGGGTCTGTAGGCACACACTGCACAATGACACAAGGGACCCTGTGCTGACTAATGCTGCCCATGTTGAATACTGGGGTCCGTAAGCACACACTGCACAATGACACAAGGGACCCTGTGCTGACTAATGCTGCCCATGCTGAGTACTGGGGTCTGTAAGCACACACTGCACACTGACACGAGGGACCCTGTGCTGACTGCTGCTGGCCATGCTGAGTACCGGGGTCTGTAAGCACACACTGCACACAGACACGAGGGACCCTTTGCTGACTGCTGCTGCCCATGCTGAGTACTGGGGTCTGTAATCACACACTGCACACTGACACAAGGGGCCCTGTGCTGACTGCTGATGCCCATGCTGAGTACTGGGGTCTGTAAGCTTACACTGCACACTGACAGAGGGGAACCTGTGCTGACTGTTGCTGCCCATGCTGACTACTGGGGTCTATAAGCACACACTGCACACAGACACAAGGGATTCTGTGCAGACTGCTGCTGCCCATGCTGAGTACTGGGGTCTGTAAGCACACACTGCACACTGACACAAGGGACCCTGTGCTGACTAATGCTGCCCATGCTGACTACTGGGGTCTATAAGCACACACTGCACACAGACACAAGGGATTCTGTGCAGACTGCTGCTGCCCATGCTGAGTACTGGGGTCTGTAAGCACACACTGCACACTGACACAAGGGACCCTGTGCTGACTGCTGCTGCCCATGCTGAGTACTGGGTTCTGTAATCACACACTGCACACTGACACAAGGGACCCTGTGCTGACTGCTGCTGCCATGCTGAGTCCTGGGGTCTATAAGCACACACTGCACACTGACACGAGGGACCCTGTGCTGGCTGCTGCTGCCCATGCAGAGTACTAAGGTCTTAAAGCACACACTGCACACTGACACAAGGGACCCTGTGCTGACTGCTGCTGCCCATACTGAGTACTGGGGTCTGTAAGCACACACTGCACACTGACACAAGGGACCCTGTGCTGACTGCTGCTGCCCATGCTGAGTACTGGGGTCTGTAAGCACACATTGCACACTGACACGAGGGGCCCTGTGCTGACTACTGCCCATACTGAGTCCTGGGGTCTGTAAGCACACACTGCACACTGACACAAGGGACCCTGTGCTGACTGCTGCTGCCCATGCTGAGTACTGGGGTCTGTAAGCACACACTGCACACTGACACAAGGGACCCTGTGCTGACTGCTGCTGCCCATGCTGAGTACTGGGGTCTGTAAGCACACACTGCACACTGACACAAGGGACCCTGTGCTGACTGCTGCTGCCCATGCTGAGTACTGTGGTCTGTAAGCACACACTGCACACAGACACGAGGGACCCTATGCTGACTGCTGCTGCCCATGCTGCGTACTGAGCTCTGTAAGCACACACAGCACACTGACACAAGGGACCGTGTGCTGACGGCTGCTGCCCCTGCTACGTACTGAGTTCTGTAATCACATACTGCACACTTACGCAAGGGACCCTGTGCTGACTAATGCTACCCATGCTGAGTACTGGGGTCTGTAATCACACACTGCACACTGACACAAGGGATGTTAGACTGACCACTCCTGCCCATGCTGAGTACTGGTGTCTGTAAGCATACACTGCACACTGACACAAGGGACCCTGTGCTGACTAATGCTGCCTATGCTGAGTACTAGGTTCTGTAAGCACACACTGCACACTGACACAAGGGACCCTGTGCTGACTAATGCCGCCCATGATGAGTACTGGGGTCTGTAAGCACACACTGCACATTGACACAAGGGACCCTGTGCTGACTGCTGCTGCCCATGCTGACTACTGGGGTCTGTAATCTCACACTGCACACTGACAGAGGACCCTGTGCTGACTGCTGCTGCCCATGCTGAGTACTGAGCTCTGTAAGCACACACTGCATACTGACATAAGGGACCCTGTGCTGACGGCTGCTGCCCCTGCTACGTACTGAGGTCTGTAATCACATACTGCACACTGACGCAAGGGACCCTGCGCTGACTAATGCTACCCATGCTGACTACTGGGGTCTGTAATCACACACTGCACACTGACACAAGGGATGTTAGACTGACCACTCCTGCCCAAGCTGAGTACTGGGTTCTGTAAGCACACACTGCACACTGACACAAGGGACCCTGTGCTGACTAATGCTGCCCATACTGAGTACTGGGGTCTGTAAGCACACACTGCACAATGACACAAGGGGCCCTGTGCTGACTAATGCTGCCCATGGTGAGTACTGGGGTCTGTAAGCACACACTGCACACTGACACTAGGGACCCTGTGCTGACTGCAGCTGCCCATGCTGAGTACTGGGGTCTGTAAGCACACACTGCACACAGACACGAGGGACCCTGTGCTGACTGCTGCTGCCCATGCTGAGTACTGGGGTCTGTAAGCACACACTGCACACTGACACAAGGGACCCTGTGCTGACTGCTGCTGCCCATGCTGAGTACTGGGGTCTGTAAGCACACACTGCACACATACATGAGGGACCCTATGCTGACTGCTGCTGCCCATGCTGCGTACTGAGCTCTGTAAGCACACACTGCACACTGACACAAGGGACCCTGTGCTGACGGCTGCTGCCCCTGCTACGTACTGAGGTCTGTAATCACATACTGCACACAGACACAATGGACCCTGTGCTGACTGCAGCTGCCCATGCTGACTACTGGGGTCTGTAAGCACACACTGAACACTGACACAAGGGACCCTGTGCTGACTGTTGCTGCCCATGCTGAGTACTGGGGTCTGTAAGCTCACACTGCACACTGACAGAGGGAACCCTGTGCTGACTGCTGCTGCCCATGCTGAGTACTGGGGTCTGTAAGCACACACTGCACACTGACACAAGGGACCCTGGGCTGACTGCTGTTGCCCATGCTGAGTACTGGTGTGTGTAAGTACACGCTGCACACTGACACAAGGGGCCCTGTGCAGACTGCTGCTGCCCATGCTGAGTACTGGGGTCTGTAATCACACACTGCACACTGACACAAGGGGCCCTGTGCTGACTGCTGATGCCCATGCTGAGTACTGGGGTCTGTAAGCTTACACTGCACACTGACAGAGGGGACCCTGTGCTGACTGCTGCTGCCCATGCTGACTACTGGGGTCTGTAAGCACACACTGCACACAGACACAAGGGACTCTGTGCAGACTGCTGCTGCCCATGCTGAGTACTGGGGTCTGTAAGCACACACTGCACACAGACACGAGGGACCCTGTGCTGACTGCTGCTGCCCATGCTGAGTACTGGGTTCTGTAATCACACACTGCACACTGACACAAGGGACCCTGTGCTGACTGCTGCTGCCCATGCTGAGTACTGGGGTCTGTAAGCACACACTGCACACAGACACAAGGGACACTATGCTGACTGCTGCTGCCCATGCTGCGTACTGAGCTCTGTAAGCACACACTGCACACTGACACAAGGGACCCTGTGCTGACTGCTGCTGCCCATGCTGACTACTGGGGTCTGTAATCACACACTGCACACTGACACAAGGGATGTTAGACTGACCACTCCTGCCCATGCTGAGTACTGGGTTCTGTAATCACACACTGCACACTGACACAAGGGACCCTGTGCTGACTAATGCTGCCCATGATGAGTACTGGGGTCTGTAAGCACACACTGCACAGTGACACAAGGGACCCTGTGCTGACGGCTGCTGCCCCTGCTACGTACTGAGGTCTATAATCACATACTGCACACTGACGCAAGGGACCCTGTGCTGACTAATGCTACCCATGCTGAGTACTGGGATCTGTAAGCACACACTGCACACTGATGCAAGAGACCCTGTGCTGACTAATGCTACCTATGCTGAGTACTGGTCTGTAAGCACACGCTGCACACTGACAGAGGGGACCCTGTGCTGGCTGCTGCTGCCCATGCTGACTACTGGGGTCTATAAGCACACACTGCACACTGACACAAGGGACTCTGTGCGGACTGCTGCTGCCCATGCTGAGTACTGGGGTCTGTAAGCACACACTGCACATTGACACAAGGGACCCTGTGCTGACTGCTGCTGCCCATGCTGACTACTGGGGTCTGTAAGCACACACTGCACACTGACACAAGGGACCCTGTGCTGACTGCTGCTGCCCATGCTGAGTACTGGGGTCTGTAAGCTCACACTGCACACTGACAGAGGGGACCCTGTGCTGACTGCTGCTGCCCATGCTGAGTACTGGGGTCTGTAAGCACACACTGCACTCTGACACAAGGGACCCTGTGCTGACTGCTGCTGCCCATGCTGAGTACTGGGGTCTGTAATCACACACTGCACACTGACACAGGGGATGTTAGACTGACCACTCCTGCCCATGCTGAGTACTGGTGTCTGTAAGCATACACTGACACAACGGACCCTGTGCTGACTAATGCTGCCTATGCTGAGTACTAGGTTCTGTAAGCACACACTGCACACTGACACAAGTGACCCTGTGCTGACTAATGCCGCCCATGATGAGTACTGGGGTCTGTAAGCACACACTGCACATTGACACAAGGGACCCTGTGCTGACTGCTGCTGCCCATGCTGACTACTGGGGTCTGTAAGCACACACTGCACACTGACACAAGGGACCCTGTGCTGACTGCTGCTGCCCATGCTGAGTACTGGGGTCTGTAACTCACACTGCACACTGACAGAGGGGACCCTGTGCTGACTGCTGCTGCCCATGCTGAGTACTGGGGTCTGTAAGCACACACTGCACACTGACACAAGGGACCCTGTACTGACTGCTGCTGCCCATGCTGAGTACTGGGGTCTGTAAGCTTACACTGCACACGGACAGAGAGGACCCTGTGCTGACTGCTGCTGTCCATGCTGAGTACTGGAGTCTGTAAGCACACACTGCACACTGACACAAGGGACCCTGTGCTGACTGCTGCTGCCCATGCTGAGTACTGGGGTCTGTAAGCACACACTGCACAGTGACACAAGGGACCCTGTGCTGACTAATGCTGCCCATGCTGAGTACTGGGGTCTGTAAGCACACACTGCACAGTGACACAAGGGACCCTGTGCTGACTAATGCTGCCCATGATGAGTACTGAGGTCTGTAATCACATACTGCACACTGACGCAAGGGGCCCTGTGCTGACTAATGCTACCCATGCTGAGTACTGGGATCTGTAAGCACACACTGCACACTGATGCAAGGGACCCTGTGCTGACTAATGCTACCCATGCTGAGTACTGGTCTGTAAGCACACGCTGCACACTGACACAAGGGACCCTGTGCTGACTAATGCTGCCCATGCTGAGTACTGGGTTCTGTAAGCACACACCACACACTGACACAAGGGACCCTGTGCTGACTAATGCTGCCCATGATGAGTACAGGGGTCTGTAAGCACACACTGCACAATGACACAAGGGACCCTGTGCTGACTAATGCTGCCCATGCTGAGTACTGGGGTCTGTAAGCACACACTGCACAATGACACAAGGGACCCTGTGCTGACTAATGCTGCCCATGCTGAGTACTGGGGTCTGTAAGCTTACACTGCACACTGACAGAGGGGACCCTGTGCAGACTGCTGCTGCCCATGCTGAGTACTGGGGTCTGTAAGCACACACTGCACACTGACACAAGAGACCCTGTGCTGACGGCTACTGCCCCTGCTACGTACTGGGGTCTGTAATCACATACTGCACACTTACGCAAGGGACCCTGTGCTGACTAATGCTACCCATGCTGAGTACTGCGGTCTGTAATCACACATTGCACACTAACACAGGGGATGTTAGATTGACCACTCCTGCCCATGCTGAGTACTGGTGTCTGTAAGCATACACTGCACTCTGACACAAGGGACCCTTTGCTGACTAATGCTACCTATGCTGAGTACTAGGTTCTGTAAGCACACACTGCACACTGACACAAGGGACCCTGTGCTGACTGCTGCTGCCCATGCTGAGTACTGGGGTCTGTAAGCTCACACTGCACACTGACAGAGAGGACCCTGTGCTGACTGTTGCTGCCCATGCTGAGTACTGGGGTCTGTAAGCACACACTGCACACTGACACAAGGGACCCTGTGCTGACTAATGCTGCCCATGATGAGTACTGGGGTCTGTAAGCACACACTGCACAGTGACACAAGGGACCCTGTGCTGATGGCTCCTGCCCCTGCTACGTACTGAGGTCTGTAATCACATACTGCACACTGACGCAAGGGACTCTGTGCTGACTAATGCTGCCCATGCTGAGTACTGCGGTCTGTAAGCACACGCTGCACACTGACACAAGAGACCCTGTGCTGACTAATGCTACCCATGCTGAGTACTGGTTTCTGTAAGCACACACCACACAATGACACAAGGGACCCTGTGCTGACTAATGCTGCCCATGATGAGTACAGGTGTCTGTAAGCACACACTGCACAATGACACAAGGGACCCTGTGCTGACTAATGCTGCCCATGCTGAGTACTGGGGTCTGTAAGCACACATTGCACACTGACACGAGGGACCCTGTGCTGACTGCTGCTGCCCATGCTGAGTACTGGGGTCTGTAAGCACACACTGCACACAGACACGAGGGACCCTGTGCTGACTGCTGCTGCCCATGCTGAGTACTGGGGTCTGTAAGCACACACTGCACACTGACACAAGGGACCCTGTGCTGACAGCTGCTGCCCATGCTGAGTACTGAGGTCTGTGAGCACACACTGCACACTGACACAAGTGACCCTGTGCTGACCACTGCTGCCCATGCTGAATACTGTGGTCTGTAAGCACACACTGCACACTGACGCAAGGGACCCTGTGCTGACTGCGGCTGCGCCTGCTACGTACTGAGGTCTGTAATCACACACTGCACACTGACATAAGGGATGTTAGACTGACCACTCCTGCCCATGCTGAGTAGTGCTGTCTGTAAGCACACACTGCACACTGACACAAGGGACCCTGTGTGACTGCTGCTGCCCATACTGAGTACTGGGGTCTGTAAGCACACACTGCACACTGACACAAGGGACCCTGTGCTGACTGCTGCTGCCCATGCTGAGTACTGGAGTCTGTAAGCACTCACTGCGCACTGACACAAGGGACCCTGTGCTGACTGCTGCTGCCCATGCTGAGTACTGGGGTCTGTAAGCACACACTGCACACAGACACAAGGAACCCTGTGCTGACTGCTGCTGCCCATGCTGGGTACTGGGGTCTGTAAGCACACACTGCACACTGACACAAGGGACCCTGTGCTGACTGCTGCTGCCCATGCTGAGTACTGGGGTCTGTGAGCACGCACTGCACACTGACATGAGGGACCCTGTGCTGACTGTGGCTGCCTATGCTGAGTACCGGGGTCTGTAAGCACACACTGCACACTGACACAAGGGACCCTATGCCGACTGCTGCTGTTGCCTGCCTGCTTTAGATGAGGGTAAGGGGGCTGCTAGTTTGATTTCATCATCATCTGGGGTGAAATGAATTTTCAGTTGTTAAATTGGTATCATATGGGATAAATGTTTGAAAAGCATTGATTCAGACAATATCAGAGTATTTCTTAACTCCATTTAACAGGTCTGGACGTCCAATCCAGTGGTCCAGACTCCAGATTTGTATGGGGAGCTCTGTTTGGGGGAAGTGGGGGTGGGACAGAAGCAGAGCGAGGGCAGGCAGTGGGCAGAGAGCGACCCCAGATGTACAGGGCCAATTCTAAGGTCGGCCTTGTACATCTAGGGTCGGCCACGGAGACAGGGGGGCTTATTCCACCTTGGAGGTGAAATAAGTCCCCCTGGATGTCGGGGGACCTGGCGCTGGGCAGAGACAGATGTTACGGGGTGCAGGGGGATCCCTGCAGCCCAATCCTGGTCATAGGAGGCCAGATTGGGGGCCAGGCTGTTGGGAAAGGACATTTTCACTGGTGGCCGGGGATCGCGGCTCCTGAATGGAATCGCGGTGCTATGGTGATGGGATGCCATGGCACTGTGTCTCTATTCAGGAGCCTGGCTGAGTTAGGCAGGTATTTTATTTATTTATTTATTTACATTCTCTTATATAACGCGCTATTCCGCATCAGTGTGGTTTACATAGAACATCAAAACTTACACATTTCTGTAGCTGTGTTTACAATGAACTGGTACATGAACTTGGGTCAAACCTGGGTAACTATTTACATCTTGACAAACTAATATAGAGGATTCATTGTACTGTGTCGGCTAGCTAGTTGCTGGGGCTGTGGTGGTACATTCTTCTGGGTAATACAAGAGGAAGAGGTATGTGAGCTGGGCGTGCGGCCGATCAGAAATGGGGTCCTGGCTTGCACGTCCAGGCCATATACCCAATTCTGATCCCTCAGGTATGTCTATCCCCCACGGGATCAGAATCGGGTCTGCTTCTGTACACCCTGATTCTGATCAGCCGCAGAGGGGCTGGATGGCCAGTACAAAATAGGCCTCTATGTGGATAGGCATTTAAACTCGAGAAAAGGGGTGACAGCTGGAAACATCACAACAACGTTGAAAATAGAAAGAGACATCATCTTAACTCACACATCAATAACAAAGAGGAAAAGGAGTGAAACCAAAATACAAGAAAGCCAACCAAAAATTGCTGGAAGACAATGAGCACAAAGGCTCAGTCTAGGGCAGGCAATAAAGTTCCTGACCTGGAAGCTTTGATGGTGGAAGTGGACTTGGACATTGTTGCCATTACAGAAACATGGTTCAATGAATCTCATGAATGGGACATTGCCTAACCTGGATATAATCTATTTGCATTAGATGATAGAGGAGTAAAAGGGGCAGTAAGAGGAGACAAGGCTATAGTGGAGAGACTGAATGAATTCTTTGCTTCGGTCTTTACTGAGGAAGATGTAGGGATGTTACCCAAGACTGAAGTGGTATTTAAAGGTGATACTGCAGGGGAATTGAGAGAAATATCGCTACACTGGGAAGATGTATTACAACTATTTGATAAACTGAATAGTAGCAAATCACCTGGACCAGATGGTATACATCCAAGAGTGTTGAAAGAACTGAAATATGAGATTGCAGATCTGCTATTAGTAATCTGTGAACTTTCATTAAAATCATCTGAAATACCTGAAGATTGGAGGATTGCCAATGTAACGCCAATTTTTAAAAAGGGTTCCAGGGGTGATCCGGGAAACTACAGACCGATGAGCCTGACGTCAGTACTGGGGAAAATGGTAGAAACCATCATAAAGAACAAAATTACACAGCATGTAGATAGTCATGGCCTAATGGGAGACAGCCAACATGGCTTTAGACAAGGAAGATCTTGTCTTAATAATATGATATGTTTTTTTGAAGGTGTGAATAAACAGGTAGACAAAGGTGAGTCAGTTGATATAGTGTATCTGGACTTCAAGAAAGCCTTGACAAGGTCCCTCATCAGAGACTTTTGGCAAAACTAAAAAGTCATGGGATAGGAGGCAGTGTACTATTGTGGATCGGGAACTGGTTAAAAGATAGAAAGCAGAGGGTAGGGCTAAATGGCCAATTTTCCCAATGGAAAAAGGTGAATAGTGGAGTACCCCAGGGATCTGTACTGGGTCCGCTACTTTTTGAGATATTCATAAATGACCTGGAAAAGGGAATAACTAGTGAGGTTATCAAATTTGCAGACGACACAAAAAACTGTTTAACGTTGTTAAAACCCAAGAGGATTGTGGAAAACTGCAGGAGGATCTGGATAAATTGGAAGACTGGGCATCCAAATGGCAGATGAAATTTAATGTGGACAAGTGCAAATTTATGCACCTAGGAAAGAACAACCCACACTATGGTTACACAATGCAAGGTTCCACATTGGGAACCACCACCCAGGAAAAAGATTTAGGAGTCATCGTGGATAACATGTTAAAACCCTCCACCCAGTGTGCAGCGGCGGCCAAGAAAGCAAATAGAATGCTAGGTATCATAAGAAAAGGAATGGAAAATAATACAAAGGATATTATAATGCCTCTGTATCGTTCCAGGAAAGACTTAAAAACCCACCTATTTAAATGCTACTACAACCAGCCATAAGTCGCAAATTCCATGGAACCATAGCAAAGTAAACTGATAAATATATGCTTTTTGAATCCGCCTTATGTGTAACTTTGTATAGCCATGTAAAAATGTGAATTCCAAAATGTGTAAATATGTAAATATGTTAACCCCATGCCCCAATACATTAACCATGTGTGCCGTGACCCCCTCAGACCAATGTATTTACTCCCCCACCCTGTCCTGATCGACATCTCCCAAAAGAAGAATCAAACCGCTGCTGATCGCTGGAAGCAGCGGTATAGAAATGTGTTCTAAATAAATAAATGGTGAGACCGCACCTTGAATATTGTGTGCAATTCTGGTCGCCGTATCTTAAAAAGGATATAGCGTTATTAGAAAAGGTTCAGAGAAGAGCCACCAAACTGGTAAAGGGGATGGAAGGATACTCCTATGAAGAGAGGCTACAAAGGTTAGGGCTCTTCAACCTGGAAAAGAGACGGCTGAGGGGAGATATGATAGAAGTCTATAAATTAATGAACGGAGTGGAACGGGTAAATGTAGATCAATTGTTTACGTCATCAGCATATAGAAAGACTAGGGGACATGTAATGAAGCTACAGGGTAACCTATTTAAGACTAATAAGAGAAAATATTTTTTCACTCAACGTGTAATCAAACTCTGGAATTTGTTACCGGAGGATGTAGTAAAGGCTGTTAGTGTAGCTGGGTTTAAAAAAGGTTTGGACAAGTTCCTGGAGGAAAGGTCCATAAACCATTATTAAAAAGGGACCCAGGATATCAATGCTTGACCCAATACAAGCATTGCGGAACCTCTGTCTCTTGGGGATACTGCTAGGTACGTATGACCTAGATTGGCCACTGTTGGAAACAGGATACTGGGCTTGATGGACCTCGGTCTGACCCAGTATGGCATATCTTATGTTCTTATGTAGGAGGGACAGAGAGGACAGAAAAGGAGGAGGAGTAGCCCTCTATGTCAAAAACAGTATTAACACCCACTAAAGCAAGATTCTGGCCCAACGAGGCCCAATTCTAATATAAACACACTCTTTTTGTTGGAGATGCCAGCCAAGTTTATTTATTTATTTATTTATTTTATTTATTTTTATTTCTTATATACCGCGCTCTTTTAGTCAGTGCGGTTTACAAATGAACAAATTTAAACACAATGATACAGTCAGCATTGTTTTTTTACAATGAACAGGGTACAAAAACTTGGCAGTAAACAGGGTAAGTGATAGGAACTAAAAGTGATAGGAACTAAAACCCAACACCACTGTGGTCACTACCTTTTAATAAAGTTTTACTTAAAAAGCAACTTATCGCTATGTACTTAGCTGTAGACTTAAAATTTTATCAGGCTGTTTAGCACACCACCAGAAACAACGATGTGGCACGTTTCGGGCTCCAAAAAACGTTTTGCCCTGCTTCAGGTCTGTCATACTTCGGTCACTCTTTAGCCTTCAAAAATAATTGTGAATCGATGCCTTAAATATCCCAGCATAACGGTCGATCACACAGCTGTATTTAACAGTATTAAAGCAACTGAAATGCAGGGGACGCGAGGAAAGGAGAAAACGCTGTGGATTGTTTTGGAAAGGGGATATGGCTCTACTATGCACACTGATGTAGTCTACAGAAGAAATGGACAGAGACTTGATCAATGAGGTGGTAATGAAGGGAGAAGAGACGACACTGGATGACTTGACCAGATGTTGATTGCAGTAATCCTGTCTGCAAATCCGGAAAGAAGTAGAAAGATTGTGAATTCCTTACAAGAGACTTTGCTCAGACTATTTATTTATAAATCTTTATACAAACTCTTTTTGGATGCCAATCAAGATGGGTTACAAACAATTAAAAGCACAATATTCAAAAGTTCCAAACTAAGAATACAATTCCACCCATCATCCCAACTATACCCCCATCTCCCCCATTACCTTACCCATCTACCCCAGCAACATGGATTTATGGAAACAAATCAAATTTAAGGATTTAAAATGTTATAATGACTCCTCCACTCACTACCTTTCTAGTTCAGGATCTACCACCCTAAAAGCCCTCTTCCTCCATCTTTCCAACAACTGGTGATGGAACCCACCAGTTCCATCAATGCTGGATCTGATATTTACCAATGGGGACAGTGTATCTAATGACCGGGTGGGTGCCCGTTTGAGCAGCAATGATCACCACATGGTGTGGTTTGAGGTAAAAGCCAAGGCAGGGTCCAATCACAGCAAAGTCCTAGATTTCCAGAAATCCGAATCCAGTACCTGAGGGGGAGCTGGCAGGGTGGGCAGAGATAAGGGAAGTGAAGAGATAGTGTGCTAAACTGAAAGAGGCCGTAATAAGGGCAACAGATCTATATGTAAGAAAAGTACATAAAAGCAAGAGGAAAAGGAAGCCGTTATCTGCAGGTTATCTCCATTATGCCTTTGCTCATAGTTGTACCCCCTGTTCCATGCAAGTTACCCCCTCTATTTTTTATTTATTTATTTTAAAACATTTATATACCACCATATGCCAGTGCAATCAAGGCAGTGAACAGATAAATAAAACAAAGTCACAATCATACAAAACCAACTCCAACCCTCATCCCCTAACTCCCACCCCAAACTGAAGACCTGCTAAGCCTGGGTCCAACCTAAAACATCTAGGAGAAAACAGGAAGGTCTTCAAAGCCTTCTAAAAGTGACCAACTTTGACTCCTTTTGCAGCCCATCCGGTAACACAGGTACACTAAAAAAAAAATTTTTTTAAACTGCCTCTAATGTTTCGATTGATTTTTACGTTTTTTGGTGCGCTGAATCCAAATCTGGTAACCAATTTGCTCCATCACGTACAGATGTTTTGCTACATTGGGTTAGCAGTTTGAGGTGAACGTTTCAGATTGAGTGCGATCGAGATAAAAGTTTCTTGGATGAATTCTTTATACTAATTGTTTAGTAGTTATTCAAATAAGAATAAAGAAAATTGTAACAAGGCAGCACATAAGAATAGAGTAATGTCAACAAAACACACTGTGATGGTAGCAAAATTGTCTGCACTTAAAACAGCCACATACATGTGCACAAACATTGAGCATATAAGAGCGAGGTTAGACACAAAGCAAAGCAAAGAAATGTGCAAAAAATGTTGTACAGGTATGTATGTAAGAATAGAAAACGCAAACCGCACCATTGCAATACATGAAGACAAACACCCGATGGTGTGAAAATAAAATTCTAATAAATGAGATCCGACACTGTGGTAATAACTAGCAAATTTTTATTTCAAAGTTTAGTAAAAACACGATATTTGTCAACACAGTTTAGATTTTAAAGTCATTCTTGGGTCAATCAATCTCCTGGTGGGCCCGTTTCTTCTTCCCCCGAATGCTTCTCTTGGTGCGCTGCTTGGCGTATTTTTCATCTGGGGTTTCCCGCAGCAGCAACCAGCAGAATCAGCCATCATAGTGGTGTTCCATCTTCCTTGGTACCTTCTCTCTGCGTCCTTGATGTCCTGGTGAAACCTTTCACCTTGTTCTTCACTGTACGCCCCCAAGTTTTCGGGAAAGTAGTTCACATGGGAGTGCAAGAAATGGACTTTCAGGCTCATGTTACAGCCTTGTTCTTTGAAGGCATTGAGCATCCTGGCAACAATATCCTTATAGTTCTCATCCCGCCTGTTCCCCAAGAATTTGAGAACAACATCCTTGAAGGAATCCCAGGCTTCTTTTTCCTTCTCAGACATCGTTTCAGCGAATGCTCCATCTGAAATGAGTTTCCTTATATCAGGGCCAACAAACACTCCTTCCTTTAGCTTTGCTTCAGAAAGTCGGGGGAACTTTGAGCAAAGGTACCGAAAGCACTCACCATCTTTTGGAAGGGACTTGATGAATTGCTTAATGAGACCCAACTTAATGTGGAGAGGTGGTAATAGAATTTTATCACGAGGTACCAAGCTCTCATGAAGAACATTTTTCTCACCGGGTCTCAAATACTCCCGAATTGGCCAGTCTTTTTCCCCCAGTGTAGGTCGCGGGCCCGGCTATCCCACAAGCAAAGGAAGCAGGGATATTTGGTGAAACCGGATTGCTGCCCTAATAGCATGGATAGAATTTTAAAGTCTCCACAAATCATCCACTTATGCTCATCATAACGAATCTTCTGAAGAATCAGGGCCAAATTCTCGTATTTTTCTTGGAGAATAACAGAGTGAGCAATAGGAACTGAAGCGAATGTGTTGCCATTATGAAGAAGAACACCTTTTATGCTGTCTTTTGACGAATCAATGAACAGCCGCCATTCAGCAGGATCATACTTGAGTTTAAACTTTTCCATCACTCCGTATATATCGTTGCAAAATACCAAATCTTCCTCTTTGCTGAAATACTTCAAAAATTGTGTCTCGCGGTTGCGGTACCAATAAAAAGTTGTTCCTGGTGACAATAGATTTTTCTGTTTAAGCCGAGAACCTAGCAGTTGGGCAGCATCTTTTGGGAGTCCTAAATCCCGGACTAAATCATTCAATTCAGCTTGAGAGAAAAGTTCAGGTTTCGGATCTGGTTCAGTTTCAAACTCGGAAGTACTGGACTCATCGGGAAAAGCCATCTGATGAGTCTCATCATGATCAGAACCGTCCACACAAATATGATCCAAAGATTTTGGTGGTTCAGGCACAGGTACTTCGTTGCTATGAGGCATAGGCCTAATTGCTGAGGGAAGGTTGGGGTAACTTATTACGTTCTTATTTTTTAAGTTGTATCCCTTCACAATGCAAGAGCAAAAATAGCAGTCACTGCTGTGGTCTCTTTGTTCACGCCACATCATAGGTATTCCGAAACGAAATGCTTGTTTTTTACCTTTCATCCATAAGCGTAGATCTTCCTCACATGTCTTGCACACTTTGTGAGGAGCCCACGGTTTGTCTTGATCGCCTAACTTCAAACCGAAATAGGCGAAATATACTTTTTTAATAAATGCAGAAATGTTCCTCTGCCGCTTTTTCACGGTATATTCCCCACAAATAAAACAAAAAACTGTCCGGAGAGTTGACGCAACCTCTGGCTCTGTGAGCCATCACAAATACACAGCACTGCAAACTACAACTGTAGTGAACCACTTCGGAATAAAGCTGGATTACGACTGAGCAAACAAAAGGTAATAATGAACTTGCAAGAAACTGAAATTTGACAGGAACGTTCATGTCGCAACCACCGTGTTTGAGCGAGCGAACGAGGCGAGGTGAACAGGAAAGAACATGCGCCAGCGCGAGTACTGGATTTAGCCCCCTGCCTCCCAATTGTCCTGTTAATGTATAAAATGAATACAAAACACTCTAAAATATCATGAGGGAGTGTTTCTAGTTAGTTAACCATTACAACCTCTATTTTGGGCCAAGAAAATAAAATGGAAATTACACTTACCTGGTAATTGAAGTTCCTGGAGGGTCCAGTTTAGTCCTCCACATCCGGGTAGTGCACCTCCTCCTGCAGCAAGGAGACTGGACCAATCAAATCCTTAGAATCGTAGCCTGCTTACTGCTGGAACTCCCATGAGCCCTCCAGTGAACTAGTAACAAAGCAGACTGAAGAAAGAACAGGTTAAGGAAAGGTCTAAAAACTAGAAAAGGTCCCCAGCAAGACGTTGCAGAACCCCCACCCCAAACGAGAGGGCTGAAACGCTGCACCTTGCTTCCGTACCCGGTCCGAATACCGACAGGCAACACCGGAAGCTGAAGAAACAGAAAGGGAAAAGAGAAAATCGGGAACAAACCCGAGGGAATGAAAACCCATGGAATGCTAATCCAAGGGAGATGGACTCCACAATGCGATTTAACTATTTAGTTGGATTCCTTGAGTAGGAGCCATCAAGGCAACTGACAACCGAGAAGAACGGCCAAAGCGCGCCGCCAAGACAGAGCAAAAGAAAAATCTCGGGCGGGAAGGAGGACTAAACTGGACCCTCCAGGAACTTCAATTACCAGGTAAGTGTAATTTCCATTTCCTGAGCGGGTGTCCAGTTTAGTCCTCCACATCCGGGATGTACCAGAGCAGTTAACAACGGTGGGGGTCTTGGCAGGCGGCGCGCAAGACCGCAGACCCAAAACTGGTATCCCGAGCCGCTGCCACATCCAGACGATAATGTTTACTAAAGGCATGGAGGGAGGACCACGTCGCCGCTCGACAAATGTCCAGAGGAGAAACAAGACTATGCTCCGCCCAAGACGTGGCCTGCGCCCTAGTGGAATGAGCTCGCAGCTCCAAGGGAACAGACTTTCCCTGCAAAAGATAGGCCGACGCAATTGCCTCTTTAATCCACCGAGAAATGGAGGCCTTAGCCGCCGCCTCCCCTTTTCGCGGACCCCCAAACAGCACGAACAAACGATCAGATTTTCGAAAGAGCGCGGACACCTTAATATACTGACGTAAGACCCGACGAACATCAAGCTTATGAAGCACGGAGTCGGACTCGGAAGAAGACCCCGGGGCGAAAACGGGCAAAACCACGGGCTGATCAATGTGAAAGGGAGACACCACCTTAGGCAAGAAAGAAGGCACTGTCCGCAAAATCACCCTATCGCTAAGAAAGGATAAAAAGGGGGCTCGACAAGAAAGCGCATGAAGTTCTGAGACACGACGTGCCGAGCAGATGGCTACGAGGAAAACTGCCTTCAAAGTTAAATCCTTTAGAGAGGCATTGCGGAGAGGCTCAAAGGGCGCCCGAGTCAATGCCTGTAGAACCAGGTTTAAATCCCAGGGAGGCAAGGCAACCTTGCGAGAGGGACACAATCGAAAGACAGCTTTGAGAAAACGCCGAATGTCCACATGAGATGAAAGAGAGACGTCGTGAATTTTGCCGCGGTAGCACGCCAAAGCGGCAATCTGGACTTTCAATGGACTAGCGGCCAGACCTTTGTCGAAACCGTCTTGCAAAAAACTAAGAATGACCGCAACGGAAGAAGTAGCAGCCCAGACCTCATGCCGAGAACACCAATCCTCAAAAATCCGCCAAATGCGAACATAGGTGAGGGAAGTAGAAGGTTTCCGCACACGCAGTAGGGTGGAAATAACCGCTGGGGAATACCCTCTCTTCCTCAACCGAGTCCTTTCAATGGCCATACCGTAAGCGAGAACCGATCAACCTGAGGCATGCGCAGAGGCCCCTGCACCAGAAGATCCACCAGGGGGGGGAGCCGCCACGGCACGCCGTCGAGCAGGCGCACCAGATCCGCGTACCACGGGCGACGAGGCCAATCTGGTGCCACCAACAGGACCTTTTCGCGGTGGGCCTCGATGCGCTGAACCACTCCGCCAATCAGAGCCCACGGCGGAAAGACATACAGAAGGGCGAACTCGGGCCAAGGTTGGAGAAGCGCGTCGATACCCTCGGACATCCGTTCCCTTCGTCTGCTGAAGAAACGACCCGTCTTGGCCGATGCGAAGGTCGCCATGAGATCCATGATGGGCAGACCCCACCGATGAACTATTTGAGCAAAAACCTGTGGGTTGAGCTCCCACTCCCCGGCATCTATTTTTACACGACTCAGAAAATCCGCCATGACATTGTCCTTTCCCGCGATATGCGCTGCCGAAATGGCCAGGAGTCGCGTTTCCACCCAACCGAACAGCGCATCCGCCTCGACCTCCAGGGGCATGCTGCCTGTGCCGCCTTGCCGGTTGACATATGCCACCGCCGTCGCGTTGTCCAACAGAACACGAACCGCTCGACCGCGGACCGACCCCTCGAAGGCGAGCAGCGCTAGGCGAATTGCACGCAGCTCGAGCCGGTTGATCGACCACAGAGCCTCCTGCAGAGACCATGTCCCCTGTGCAAACCGTCCCTGACAGTGGGCTCCCCATCCAGAGAGACTCGCATCCGTGATGATCGGCAACCAGAGGGGCTGCTCCAAGGGAGCTCCCGACCAAAGCGACAGCGGGGATAGCCACCATCGTAACGCCAGCCGAACCCGGCGGGGACACAACAACCGGCGGTTGAGGGAGTCCGACTGATGAGACCAATGACGCAACAGAGCACGCTGAAGAGGTCGCATATGAAATCTGGCCCAAGGAACTACTTCTAGAGTCGAAGCCATGGTTCCCAACAAGCGGAGATACCACCAGGCCGATGGAGCTGGATCCGCTAGGAACCGCCGCAGGAGCTGACGCAAACTCTGGGCACGGCGATCCGGGAGAGATACGATCCCTGAGGCCGTATCGAAACAAACACCCAGATATTCGAGGCGCTGAGTCGGCACAAGCTGACTCTTGGAGAAATTGATTACCCAGCCGAGATCCTGCAGCAGACGAACCACCTTGTCCGTGGCCTGTAGACTTTCCTTTGCGGACTTCGCTCTGATTAGCCAATCGTCGAGATAGGGGTGCACCAGCACACCCTCCTTGCATAAGGCCGCCGCGACTACCACCATCACCTTTGTGAAAATGCGAGGAGCGGTGGCCAGGCCGAAAGGTAGTGCCTGAAACTGGAAATGACCCCAGGGAAACGCAAATCGGAGAAACTTCTGATGTTCGGGCCGAATGGGAATATGCAGATAGGCTTCGGTGAGATCCAGAGAAGTCAAATACTCTCCTGTGCGCACGGCGACAATGACGGAACGGAGAGTCTCCATCCGGAAATGAGGAACCCGAAGACAACGGTTCACGCCTTTGAGATCGAGAATAGGACGAACCGAGTCGTCCTTCTTTGGCACCACGAAATAAATGGAGTAACGACCGAGACCGCGCTCGGTCGCCGGAACCGGAACGACGGCTCCCAGCGCTAACAAGCGCTGCAACGTTATCCGAATGTCTAGTTCCTTCTGCGCCCCTTTGCAGGGAGAGAGGACAAAGGAATCTCTTGGAGGGATGGCAAAGTCCAACATATAACCGTCCCTGACAAGCTCGAGGACCCAACGGTCCGAAGTAATGTGGGCCCAAGAGGGAAAAAAGTTCCGAAGACGTCCGCCTATAACTGGAACTCCCTCCAGAGCCCGCCTCATTTCATTGCGGTTTGCGACCAAAGGAAGAGGAGGCCCCGGAGGAAGCGATGGAGAAGCCCCTACCAGCCCCTCGGAAACCACGAAAGGACTGAGACCGAGAAGCAAAGCGGCCCCGCTGGGAAGTCCAAAGGCGAGTCGACCGAAAGCGCCGAAAATCCCGAAAGGAACCCCGAGGCGCTGAAAAAGATCTAGCGGACTGGGGCTTGTCCTCCGGGAGTCGTCCACCCTTGGACTTACCTAACTCTTTCACCAATTTGTCCAAGTCCTCCCCAAAGAGCAGCTTACCCTTAAAGGGAAGCCAGCTAAGGCGAGACTTGGAAGAAGAATCGGCGGCCCAATCACGCAACCAAAGGGACCTGCGCGCCACCACCAACGAAGCCATGCTGTTCGCCATGGTACGAATCAAATCATAATGGACATCCGCCAGATAAGCGGACCCCGACTCTAGGCGAGCAACCTCAAGCAACGCCTGCTGATCAATGGAAGAATTCTGACGCAAACGCTGAGCCCATCTCAAAGAAGCTCTAGCAATCCAGGCCGCACAAATCGAAGCCTGCAGCGATAAAGCATTCGTCTCGAAGGCCTGCTTCAATAATCCATCCACCTTCTTGTCATGAAGGTCCTTCAAGGCCGCACTGCCTTCTACCGGAATCGTGGTCTTTTTGGTCACTGCAGAGACAGCTGCATCAACCCGAGGAGACTTGAAAATCTCTTTATCCTCTGCTTTCAACGGATAAAGACGATGCATCGTTCGAATGCCCTTCAAGCCAGCATCCGGATGGTCCCACTCGGTTTGTATCATCTGAGCTACCACGCGGTGAACAGGGAAGACCACCTGAGAATCCCGAACCGCCTGAATAAGAGGATCCTCCAAAGCATCGGCCTCCCCAGGAGCCGGCGCTGAGAGATTGAGAGTCTGAAGGGCTTCCGTGATAAGGGGAACCAACTCCTCCTTACGAAAGACCCGAACGATCCTAGCCTGATCCTCAGGGTCTGGAAGTTCACCCTCTTCCAGATCATCGCCACTGCCTTCAAGGTCAGCCTCCAGCTCGAGGTCCTGAACCTCGAAATCTTCATTCACCAAGCCAGCAGGGCGCGACTTCCTAGCCGCCTTTGAGGGAGGCTCCAGCGGAACCGATACAGACGGCAGAGGGACGACAGCAGAGGAAGAGGCCTCAGGCCATCTGCCCAACTGCCCCAACTTGAACGCCTGGTGCATAATGAGCACGAAATCTGGAGAAAAATGCGTGAGAGCCGAGGAAGCATCCCCTGGTGCTCCAGAGACTCCGGACCCCGGAGCCTGAGAGCCAGAAGCCCCAGGCGGCACCAGAGGTCCCGGAGGAAGATCACCTTCAGAAGACAGCGGAGCCCCCACATGCTCTGCTGAAGAAGGGGCGTCCTCCTGATGTTCCAGGCCGGAGGAGACTGCAGCGCAGCTGGAGCAGAAGCCAGCGGCAGAGACGGAACACCTACGCAAACCGCAGACCAGGCATTGCGGCTTGGAGGACATTATTAGTATGTGGCTAATGTGTTATTTTTATTGATTTTTTTTTTTTGGCTTACAGCTAAATAGGGCAGCTGTAGAAAGAATAAAAATAAGGCACGCTGAGAGAACCGGGAACCAGAGCCCAGCTGTACCCAGAGCCCGCGGGCTGAAACCTCTGTTGGTTTTGTTTTGTTTTTGTTTTGTTTTTTTTGAAACCAAAAGGAAATAAAAGGAAAAGGGCCCCAAACAGAGGGGAAAACAAAAACGCTACAAAAATAAAGTAATTGAAGGCCAGCAAAGGAAATGACCGCCAAAAATAAAAAATAAAAATGGCCGCCGCGAGGGATTCGCGACGGGGAAAAAGGGCGCCAAAACTCAGAAGTCCCCAAAAAGAAAGTAAAAACAGCGACGAGCAAAGGGAAGCCCCGAAGACAGAACACTTACCCTGGAAATGTGGAAAATTCAGGCAAACAGATCGGCGCTCAGCTGGACCGGCAAAAGACAGAGAGCCGGAGTGCTGCAAAACAGACCAACACCGGATCGCAGCCGGAGTGTCTGGCCGCGAGTGCAGGACAATAGCAAGCACAAGGAAGCGCCGCGGGTAGACTGATCCTGCCCCCGAACAGTCCTGGGGGAGCGATCAGAGCAGCCGGTAGAGGCTGCAGGCAGGAAACCAGGGGGGAAGAGCAGTGCCGTTCAGCCTCTCAACTCTGTGTCACAGACACACGCTGCCAAACCCGTTTTTTTTTTTTTTTTTTGCAATCCAATTAAAGAGACAGGAAAAGAAATCAAAGTAAATGAATAGGAAAATGGAGAGAACACAAGCAATATGAAGAAGTGAGCCTAGCTCCAGGCTCACACCACCTCCTGCTGCAAGGAGACTGGACATACTGGAGGGCTCATGGGAGTTCCAGCAGTAAGCAGGCTACGATTCTAAGGATTTGATTGGTCCAGTCTCCTTGCTGCAGGAGGAGGTGCATTACCCGGATGTGGAGGACTAAACTGGACACCCGCTCAGGAACTGCAGTCGGCTAAAAAGAAATTATGTGAACATTCCTTATATGGGTAAGAAATCTAATTTTGCAAGAAAACGTGACGTGATGGAACATTTTGGCTATTTTTCCTGGATTCAGCACCCCAAAATCTGTAGGAATCAGTTGCAAAACTGGAGGCAGTTTTTTGGTAGTGTACCTGTGTAATCTATTCCACCAAGTAGCCGCAGCCACTGTAAATGCGCGTTCTCAACATCTCTGATGCAAATCAGGAATCACAAGAAGCTGTCCTTGACTAGACCTCAACATCCTCCCAGGTCTATACCAGATTAACGCATACTGCAGATAGCTGGGCCCCTAGCCCCTAACCACCTTAAAAGTCAAATACTAGGAGCTTATAGCTGACGGCGCGCCTCCGATGCCGAATCCATTTTGCCAAGCCCCAGAAGCAGGCGGGCCGCAATATTCTGTACCACCTGCATTTTCGTCAACAAATACACCAGATGTCCCATAGACAAAACATTATAGTAGTCCAAAACTGAGAGCACAGGAACCTGTAAGAGAAGTGTAAAACTTACTTATGTTTGCTTTGATTCCATCCCCTTGCTATTTATTTAACAGGTTTTTTTTATATCACTTTAGTCAAAGCAGTTCACATTGTAACTTTAACTTGGTAATGTACATTAAACAGGGACATTGACAACTTGGATTTTTCTGAGGCAATGGAGGGTTAAGTGACTTGCCCAGGGCCACAAGGAGTGCTAGTGGGACTTGAACCCTGGTCTCTTGGCTCCCAAGCCAGTGCTCTAACCATTAGGCTCCTCCTCCATTCTGTGGAGTCTCTTGTGTTTGTCCCAAGTGTTTTGGAATTCCATCACTATTTTTGCTCCAGCCACTTCCATTGGCAGGGCATTCCAGCAATCCATCACCCTTTATGTGAAAAGATTTCCTGATATTGCTCTTAAGTTCACCTCCTTGCAGCTTCATTTTATGTCCTTTAGTTCTACAGCTTTGAAAAAGTTTTGTTTGTTCATTAATATCCTTTAAGTATTTAAATGTCTGTATCATATCTCACCTGTTCTCCTCTAGGGTATACATATTTAGATCTTAAAACCTCTCCTCATATATCCTCAGGAACAGGCCCTATAACATTTTGGTTGCCTTCTTCTGAACCATTTGAAATCTTTTTATATCCTTTGTGAGATATGGTCTCCAAAACTGAACACAATACTCCAAATGAGGCATTAATACCTCCTCCTTTCTGCTGGTTATGCCTCTCTGTATTCTGAGTCGCATCCTTCTAGCTTTGGCCACCACCCTATCACATTGTTTGCCCACCTTTAGATCCTCAGACACTGCCATCTCAAGGTCTCTCTTCTGGTCCATGCACACCAGCCTCTCACGCCCTATCACATTGTTTGCCCACCTTTAGATCCTCAGACACTGCCATCTCAAGGTCTCTCTTCTGGTCCATGCACACCAGCCTCTCACGCCCTATCACATTGTTTGCCCACCTTTAGATCCTCAGACACTGCCATCTCAAGGTCTCTCTTCTGGTCCATGCACACCAGCCTCTCACGCCCTATCACATTGTTTGCCCACCTTTAGATCCTCAGACACTGCCGTCTCAAGGTCTCTTCTGGTCCATGCACACCAGCCTCTCTCGCCATATCACATTGTTTGCCCACCTTTAGATCCTCAGACACTGCCATCTCAAGGTCTCTCTTCTGGTCCATGCACACCAGCCTCTCACGCCCTATCACATTGTTTGCCCACCTTTAGATCCTCAGACACTGCCATCTCAAGGTCTCTCTTCTGGTCCATGCACACCAGCCTCTCACGCCCTATCACATTGTTTGCCCACCTTTAGATCCTCAGACACTGCCATCTCAAGGTCTCTCTTCTGGTCCATGCACACCAGCCTCTCACGCCCTATCACATTGTTTGCCCACCTTTAGATCCTCAGACACTGCCATCTCAAGGTCTCTCTTCTGGTCCATGCACACCAGCCTCTCACGCCCTATCACATTGTTTGCCCACCTTTAGATCCTCAGACACTGCCATCTCAAGGTCTCTCTTCTGGTCCATGCACACCAGCCTCTCACGCCCTATCATATATTGCTCCTTTGGATTTCTGCATCCCAGATGCATTACTTCACATGTCTGCATTACTGACCTGGCAAGCATTAGACCATCCTTCTAAATATTGTAGATCTTTTCTCATGTTGACTCCTCCCTCTGAGGCAAATCTTCATGTCATCTTCAGAGTCTATTCTTGAGTCAGCATCTTCCTATAACGCTGCACTCTCCTCTGCTCTGGATGCTCTCACTCCTCCCATGCCACGTCCTGTGAGGCGTACTGTACCTCAACCCTGGCTGTCCTTGACTACCCACTTCCTACATTCCTGTGCCCACTCAGTTGAGCGCATTTGGCTCAAATCCCAGATCCTCGCAGACTTTCTACACTTCAAATTCATGGTGGCCTCTTTCCAATCAGCGATAGTACTCACCAAACAAGACTATTATGGCCACCTGACTAACTCTCTTGCTTCTGGCCTGAGCCGTCTCGTTACAACTTTCAACTCTCTTCTCAAGTTTCCTCCACCTCCAACCCCTCCTTTCTTTTAAGTCCAAACTTTGGCTGACTATTTCCATGACAAAGTCCATAAGATTACACTCGAATTCCCCATGAGGTCTTCTCCATCCCCTCTTCTCCTTCACGCTCAACTCCTCCCCTCAACCTCTGGCACCCTTTCATCCTTTTCTAAGATCTCTGATGAGGAATTCACACATCTTTCCTCCTCCAAGCTCACTTCCTGCTCCTAAGCTCCATCTCCTCCGTGGTCATCCCTTGCATCTGTCATATCCTTAAGAACGCATTCCACTGCAACAGTTCCTGCAGCCTTCAAGCATGCTGTGGTTACACCTTTCCTCAAGAAGCCCTTACTAGACCCTATATGTCCTTCTAATTATTGACCCATCTCCCTCCTCCCCTTTATTTCTAAACTATTTGAATGTGTGGTTCACTGCTATTTTCTTGACATCTGGATCCACTGCAATCTGGCTTTCATCCCCTACATTCTACTGAAACGGCTCTTGCCAAAGTCTCCAGCAACTTGTTCCTGGCTAAATAAAGGGATTTACTTGATCCTCATCCTTCTTGACATTTCTGCTGCTTTTGACACTGTTGACCACCACCTTCTCCTCAATACCTTGTCCTTGCTTGGTTTTGTGTTCCATCCTGGTCCTCTTCTTATATCTCCTACTGCACTTTCAGTGTTTGTTCTCCGGGAACAAGCAGGAAGTCAGTCCTCACATATGGGTGATATCGGCACCGATGAAGCCCATGTGATAACCTCTCCTCAGCTTTCAAAGAAAGCCTTTGGGAGATGCACCACGCATGCATGGTCCCCTTCCCGCCTAAGGGTGCCATCTAGCTTCGGTCTCCTTTTTTCCGTGGAGCCCATTGGACATGTGTCTGTTTTCGCCAGAAAAAGTTGATATTTTTCTTCAGTTCTACAAATTGATTCCTTCTCTAGTTTGCATACTAGTACTCTTCTCATCTCTTGGGTCCGCTCGCCTCGGCTTCGCTGTTTTTCTTGGGTTCTTTTTTTCCCTTGGGTTTTTTCTTTGGTGCACAGGTTTTGTGCCCTTTCTGGCCATGCCAAGAGAGTTTGAACTTGTGGGGGCCATATTCCCCGCCATAGCCATGATCAGTGGCTTCAAGCCCTGTGACCGTTGTGCACATTATATGTCATGCACATATCTGATGATTGTTGCCTTCAGTACCTTGGGGTGGACCATGATGCCTCTGCATGTGGTCTCTGCCAGCAGATGACCTGCGAGGCCCTAAGAAGCAGCACAAGTTGATTTTTCATAAGACTGACTCAGTCCCAGAGTCGTCCATTGGACCAATGCCCTCAAGGGCTGCCATGGAGACCTCAGCCTTGCATGGTGACCATGCTTCCTCAGAGCCTCGAGGTCACAAGGCATCGAACCGGGGCTCCCGCAGTGAGGAATGCACTTCAAAGAGCCGGACATTGTCGATGACCTTGTCGGGAGACGAGTCTTGTGCCGTAGGCAAGTCCCATGGCCACTGACCTCAGAGCCCTTGATGCGAGGCCAAGGGTGATAGCTGGGAGTGGCCCTTGAAGCTGCCCTGGTGGGAGAAGATGTCATCAACATCCAGGAATCAGTCTCAGTCCTCCGAGGTTATCCTCGTCGAGGACACCCTCTCGAAGGTGCCGGCACTGGGCCTGAAGTCCTCGGTGCCCATGCTGGTGGCTGCGGAGCCTTTTGGCCTTGAGGCCATGAAGGCAGCCTTGGGATGCAGCTTGTCTGCCTTCATGACCCAGCAGCAGGCTCTAATGCCTGGTTCCTCTGTGTCATCACTGCAGATCCTCCATGGCGAGGGAGTCCCCGGAGGTGGAGCTGATCCTCGAGTGCCACCGGTCTCGAGAGACCCCTTGGCACTGGTCCCAGTCCTGCTCAGGGCTGAGGACTTCCCCCCCTCCCCAGCACATCTGACAAGGAGCGCAGGGGTATCAGAGTCCCTGGGCTGTCTGGGCTGGGATGCAAGCCCAAGGCCCAGAGGACCCTCGAGGTCTCCTCCGACTGCGGGTCGGAGTGGGAGACTGAGGATGATGAGTCCCTGGACACTAGGCTCCACAGGACGTTCCCTCGGACCCTTCTCCTCACAAAGCCTGGTGCCAGTCCCCACCCGAGGACTTCATCCAGGATATGGCGAAGGCCCTAGCCTTCACTACCGAGGAGGAGCCTTGGGTGGAGGACATAGAGATCCTCCAATATAAGCTCCTCCTAAGGAGGCACTCATGGTGCCCATCCCCCCCCCATCTTGGAATGGCTGCTCTTCCATATGTGGGAGACCCTGGCCTCAGTGCCCATTGTGGGCAGGTGGCTGGACTCGATGTACCGAGACTGTTAAAGCCCTGGCTTCCAAAAAGCTCAACTGCCTCACAACTCCAAGGTGGTGGAGTTGGCCATGTGTAGTTCAAGAGCCAAAAAATGCACTCCTCGGTGCCCCCTAGCAGGAAGGCCCACACCATGGATGCTTTGCGCAAGAAATGCTTCTAGGGTACATTACTCATCAGCTGGATCTAGGTTTACCAGCTGTACATGAGCATGTACTTGCGGAAAATAGCGAGGGAACTCGCTAGGTTCTCAACTGGTCTCTCCGAGGAGCTTCTCTAGTGGTTCTGGACCCTGACCTCCATGATCAAAGAGTGCTCCAAATTTATGACTCGGGCGGCCTATGATAGTTTTGAGTCAGTGGCAAGTGCCTGCTGCCAGGCCTGGCTATAGTCTTCCAACTTGGATCAAAGAGTGTAGGACAAGTTGGTCAATGTCCCTTGCCAGGTACAGAACCTCTTTAGCGAGTCCATGATGAAGAAGGCCACCACGCTGGAGTCCAAGTTCATGACCAGGACCAGGCTCTCCAAAAAGACTGCTGACCCTTCCCAAAGGAAGGCTTCAGGTAAAAAGCCCCTATACCCGAGGAAATGAAGACTTATGGAAACTACCCTCAGTACTCAGCCTTCCCAGTTCCCCAACATGGCCAGTAGGCCAAGGGCATGGCCCTCATAAGCCCAAGACCCAAAAATCCCAGACTGCGCCTCTGGTATAACCTGGGAGAGCTTTTGCCTCATTGGGCATAGTCTCTCTTCCCTCAGGAGGTCCTGTCCCGCAACACACAGGGGCATCTGGTATTTTATACCGACTAGTGGTCCACCATCACCACCAATGCATGGGCCCTACAGGTGATGATGGAGGGTTATATCTCCTCCACCTCTAACAGACGCCCCGCCATACTTTCCGGGAGAGCCCCCTATGATTCCCCTTCACTGGGGCCTGCTTCAGCAGGAACTCGCAAGTCTTCTGGCAGACAAGGCAGTGGAACCAGTCCCCTTCCACCTCAGGGGCAAGGGGGTTCTACACTTGCTACTTTCTGGTACCCAAAAGGACCAGAAGGTCTTGGCCCATTCTAGACCTGTGGGACCTCAACCAATTACTGCTCTCCCTTGAAATATTGCTGCTGTACTTCCGGCATAGAGACTGCTGTGCTCCTTGGATCTGAAGGATACATCCTCAGCCATTCCCTTCATGGTTGACCAGTACAGCGTTCCATCTTTCGGTCTGGCCTCCGCCCTGAGGATATTCACCAAGTGCCCGCCAATGGTCGCTGTCTTCCTGCATCTCCATGCGGTGGTCGTCTTCCCCTATCTGGACGACTGGCTCAGAAAAGGAAGCACTGCTGCCGAAGTTTATCAGGTGACGGCCCTTGCGATCCTCATTCTGGAGCACTTCGGGTTTGTCATAAACTAAGAACATAAGAACATGGGATATGCCATATTGGGTCAGACCAAAGTCCATCGAGCCCAGTATCCTGTTTCCAACAGAGGCCAATCTAGGTCATACGTACCTAGCAGTTTCCCCAAAAGACAGAGGTTCCACAATGATTGTACTGGGTCAAGAATTGATATCCTGGGTCCCTTCTTAATAATGAACATAAGAACATAAGAAATGCCATACTGGGTCAGACCGAGGTCCATCAAGCCCAGTATCCTGTTTCCAACAGTGGCCAATCTAGGTCATACGTACCTAGCAGTTTCCCCAAAAGACACAGGTTCTGCAGTGCTTGTACTAGGCCAAGCATTGATATCCTGGGTCCCTTTTTAATAGTGGTTTATGGACCTTTCCTCCAGGAACTTGTCCAAACCTTTTTTAAACCCAGCTATACTAACAGCCCTTACTACATCCTCCGGTAACAGATTCCAGAGTTTGATTACACGTTGAGTGAAGAAATATTTTCTCCTATTTGTCTTAAATAGTTTACCCTGTAGCTTCATTACATGTCCCCTAGTCCTTCTATATTCTGATAGCGTAAACAATTGATCCACGTTTATCCGTTCCACTCCATTCATTAATTTATACACCTCTATCATATCTCCCCTCAGCCGTCTCTTTTCTAGGTTAAAGAGCCCTAACCTTTTTAGCCTCTCTTCATAGGAGTAGCCTTCCATCCCCTTCACCAATTTGGTGGCTCTTCTCTGTACTTTTTCTAATAACTCTATGTCCTTTTTAAGATACGGTGACCAGAATTGCACACAATATTCAAGGTGCAGTCGTACCATGGAGCGATACAGAGGCATTATAATATCCTTTGTTTTATTCTCCATCCCTTTCCTTATGATACCTAGCATTCTATTTGCTTTCTTGGCCGCCGCTGCACACTGGGCAGAGGGTTTTAACATGTTATCCACGATGACTCCTAAATCTTTTTCCTGGGTGGTGGTTTCTAATGTGGAGCCTTGCATCGTGTAACTATAGTGTGGGTTGTTCTTTCCTAGGTGCATAACTTTGCACTTGTCCACATTAAATTTCATCTGCCATTTGGATGCCCAGTCTTCCAATTTATCCAGATCCTCCTGCAGTTTTCCACAATCCTCTTGGGTTTTAACAACTTTAAACAGTTTTGTGTCATCTGCAAATTTGATAACCTCACTAGTTATTCCCTTTTCCAGGTCATTTATGAATATGTCAAAAAGTAGCGGACCCAGTACAGATCCCTGGGGTACTCCACTATTCACCTTTTTCCATTGGGAATATTGGCCATTTAGCCCTACCCTCTGCTTTCTATCTTTTAACCAGTTCCCGATCCACAATAGTACACTGCCTCCTATCCCATGACTTTTTAGCTTCGCCAAAAGTCTCTGATGGGGGACCTTGTCAAAAGCTTTCTGAAAGTCCAGATACACTATATAATGGTTTATGGACCTTTCCTCCAGGAACTTGTCCAAACCTTTTTTAAACCCAGCTACACTAACAGCCTTTACTACATCCTCCAGTAACAAATTCCAGAGTTTGATTACACGCTGAGTGAAAAAATATTTTCTCTTATTAGTCTTAGTTTACCCTGTAGCTTCATTGCATGTCCCCTAGTCTTCCTATATTCTGATAACCTAAACAATCGATCTACATTTACTCGTTCCACTCCGTTCATTAATTTATAGACTTCTATCATAGCTCCCCTCAGCCGTCTCTTTTCCAGGTTAAAGTACACACAGTTCCATCTCCACCCGGCACATTGCCTGGAGTTCATAGGGGCACTGCTGGACACCATCCAAGCCAGGGCCTCCCTCCCTCCGGACAGGGTCTAGCACCTCAAAGTGCTTGCAGGGAACATGCATAGTTGCTCTTGGCATCTGCCCACCTCCTGTTTCACCTGCTGAGTCACATGGCATCCACAGTACATGTCACTCCAGATGCTCCAATGGTCTCAAGTGACAGGGTATCTGCAGACAGAGTGGTTGTGACCTGTCCTCTGGCTAACTCCCTCGGCTGGTAGCAACAGCTCCAGCACCTACAGGACAGGATGCCTTTCCAGGCCCCTACCACCTAAACGATCCTTACCATGGATGCCTCCAAACTGGGCTAGGGAGCCCATTGTGACAACCTCTGCACTCAGGGCAGTTGGTTGCAGGCTTTGAGCCTCCAGCAGATCAACCTCCTAGAGCTTTGAGCCTTAGCGCTAGCCCTCAGGGCCTTTCACCACCACCTACAGCACTAAGTGATACTGATCCACACCAACAACCAGGTGGCGATGTTCTATATCAACAAGCAGGGAGATATGGGATCATCTGTCCTGTGTCAGGAGGTGCTGAACCTCTGCTCTTGCGCCAGTAAAAGTGGGATGCTCTTGCGGGCAGTCTATCTCCTGGGCCAGAACAATGCCCTGGCGGACTGGCTCAGCCTCCAACTGCAAAAGAGGTGGCTAGACCCCTGGATGGCCAGCTGGCTATTCTGTCTCAGGGGCCTCACACAGATGGACCTCTTCACCAGACCAGCCAATACTCAGCTGCCCCGCTTCTGCTCCAGGCAGCCACATCCCTTGCAGGTGGCAGCGGATGCATTCCTCCTTCCATGGACAATGGGGCCTTCTCTATGCCTTCCCACACTGCTGATTGCCAAGACTCTGTTCAAGGTCCAGCTCAACAGAGCCACCTTGATACTGGTTGCTCCTCGGTAGGCCCATCAGTCATAGTTCCCCCTGCTCCTCCACCTGTCCCAGGTGCCCCCGTTTCCTCTGGGGTGCACCCTGGAACTGCTTTCACAGGAGGATGGTTCACTCCTGCACCCCAATCTGGGGTCCCTGACTCTGATGGTCTGGCTGCTGAAAGGGTAGCTTTGGCCCACTTCAGTCTCTCAAGCGAGGTGGAGGAGGTCATTCTGGCTTCTCAAAAAACTTCAAGTGGCAGAGATTCTCTTTGTGGTGCACGGTGATGCGGATCAACCCCTTCCCCTGTTCTGTCCAGCTGTTGCTGCAGTACCTGCTTCACCTATCCCAGGCAGGGCTGAAGTCCGACTCCATTAGAGTACACCTTAGCTCGCTCTCAGCACACCACCATCTTGTCGAGGGCAAGCCCCTCTCCGCTCATCCCCTCGTTACTTGCTTCCTGAGTGGCCTACTACTCTCAAGGCCACCTGTCTGCACCCCTGGCAGCACAGTGGAATCTCAACGTGGTTCTCGCTTGACACTCGGGACCGCTTGACTCCATTGCTGCTTTTCACGGTTCACCTTTTTCTGGTCACCCGTGGCTTTTACAGGTTTTTTCGGTAGCCTGTAGCTGTGAAGTCCCATATGTGAGGACTGACTTCCTGCTTGTTCCCAGAGAAAGCGTAGTTACTCACCTGTAACAGGTGTTCTACGGGGACAGCAGGAATCAGTCCTCACAACCCTCCCTCCTCGATGTGGAGTTGCTTTTTGTCATTTTTGCCTTCTTGAGCTATGTCATCATATTGAGGCAAGATGGCATCGTTAGGCGGAAAGGGGACCACGCATGTGTGGCGCATCTACCAAAGGTTTCTTTGAAAGCTGGGGAGAGGTTACTGCGTGGGCTCCATCGGCATCGACATCACCCATATGTGAGGACTGATTCTTGCTGTCCTCTGAGAACACCTGTTACAGGTGAATAACTACATTTTCTGGTGGATTCTCTACTGCTGTCCTGCTCTCAGCTGGTGTATTCCAAGGATCTGTGTGGAATCACTCCTTTTCTCTCTGTATACCCAGTCCCTTGGTGCCCTCATCTCCTCCCATGGTTTTTAGTACTATCTTTACACTGATGACTCTCAGCTCTACCTCTCTACACCTGAAATCACTCTGGCAATCCATGTCTTGATCACTACCTGCCTATCTGACATTGCTGCCTGGATGTCTCACCGCCATTTGAAATTGAACATAGCCAAAACAAAGCTTCTTATCTTTTCTCCTAAACCCACCTCCCTCCTTCCTTTTTTCTCTATTTCTGTGGATAACGCTCCACTCCTCCCTGTTTCTGTGTCTCTCACCCTTGGGGTCCTTTTTGATTCCTCCTTCTCCTCCCCACACATCCAACTGATATCTAAAACTTGCTTTTTTTCTCTATATCATCAGCAAAATTTGCCCCTTCCTTTCTAAACACACTACTAAGACACTTATCCACTCTTTAGTCACCTCCTATTTAGACTACTGGAAACTCCTCTTTGGTGGTCTCCTTCTGAATCATCTCTCTCACCTCCAGTCTGTTCAACACTCTGCTGCACGTCTAAACTTCCAGCAGTCTTGCTATGCCCATGTTACCCTCTTCTCAAGTCACTTCATTGGCTTCCTATCCACTTCTGTATCCAATTCAAACTTCTCCTACTGACCTTTAAGTGCACTCATTCTGCTGTTCCTCACTACCTTTCCTCTCTTATCTCGCCCTACAGCCCTCCTCAGGAACTCTGTAAAATGCAATGTGTGCCTTCGAGTCAGTCCTGACTCCTGGCGACCCAGAAGCTCCTGGGTTTTCCCAGGGAACTCTGTGCCCTCCATTGCCTCAGAAAAATCCAAGTTATCAATGCCCCTGTTTAACGTACATTACCAAGTTTAAGTTTCAATGTAAACAGCTTTGATTGAAATGATAAAGTGGTATATAAAACCTGTTAAATAAACTCCAGACTTCAATCCTTCCATCTTGCTGCTCCTTATGCCTGGAACAAACTACCTGAGTCTGTACATCAGGCTTCATCTCTGGCCCTTTTCAAATCCAGGCTAAGAACTCACTTCTTCAAGGCTGCTTTTGGATCCTGATCTGCTTAGTCTCCTGCTGTCCAACTATGTGCTTCCTTACCATTGCCCTAGGCATATTCTTCACCCCATCTACTGTGTTATCTGTCTTGAGTAGATTGTAAGCTCTGATGAGCAGGGACCGTCTTTTACATGTTTGTCTGTACAGTGCTGTGTATGTCTTGTACTGCTTTAAAATGATGAATAGTAGTGGCAGTAAAAAAGCAGCCTTTTCCTTTTAACCTTTCAGTAATATCACTCACGAAGACACTGAACGGTACCTGTCCCAGGACTGATCCCTGAGGCACTCTGCTCATCACTTTTCTTTACTCCAAGGGAATTCCATTTATCACTACCCTCTGTCATCTCTCAGTCAACCAATTTCTGATCCATTTCATTGCCTTGAGAAGCCTACTGTGAGGAACAATCTCAAAGGCTTTGCTGAAATCCTAGTTAATCACATCCATTGCATGTCCATTCAAAAAAATCAGTCATTCATTTGGTATGATCATCCTTTGGTAAAACCATGTTGCCTTGGCTCATGCAACCCATTGGATTTGAGGAAGTCCACTATTTTTTCTTTCAGTGGGACCTCCATTACTTTTCCTACCACCAAGGCTAGGCTTACCAGCCTATAGTTTGCCATCCCCTATTACCACTTTTGTGAAAAGGTACCATCATTGCGGAAGTGGAAGAGATCATTGAAAAGACAAAAGCCTACCAAATGGATGTCTATATGTGTTTTATTGACTACAGTAAGGCCTTTGACTATGTAAATAATGGCATTCCCATTGAAGTATTTCAGCAATTGGATGTAGCTGTTACCATACTTCCGTCTCTGCCAGAAAATTTGGATGACATCATGGCCAATTGACTGGAAAAGATCTCTGTTTATACCAATACTGAAGAAAGGTGATCAACTGACTTTGGAAATTATCACACAATCGCTCTTATCCCACATGCCAGCAACATTCTACTCAAGGTCATTCAGCAGAGACTATAACCATACCTGAAACGAGAACTGCCCGAAGTGCAAGCAGGTTTCAGGAAAGAGCGAGGAACAAGAAGTGACATTGTGGATGTGATATGAATCCTTGAAAAGACAAAAGAATATCAAAAGGATATCTACATGTATTTTATCAACTACAGCAAGGCTTTTGACTGTGTAAACCATGAGAAACTCTGGGCCACATTAAGAAGCATGGGTATACCAGAACACCTAATAGTTCTCTTGCACAACCTTTACATTGATCAAGAAGCAAATGGTTCAAACGGAACAAGGAGAAACAGAATGGTTTAAAATCAGCAAAGATGTACAAGAAGGCTGCATCCTTTACCCCTACCTCTTTAATTTATATGCAGAACAAATCATCAGAGAAGCAGGACTGTAGAAAGACAACTGTGGTGTGAAGTTTGGTGGAAGACTCATCAACAACCTTCACTATGCTGATGATACCACATTACTGGCTGAAAGTGAAGACGATTTGAAACATTTGCTTCTCAGGATCAAGGAACATAGTCTTAAAATGTGTCTGCACCTTAATGTAAAGAAGACAAGGATCATGACAACTGGCAAAACCAATTGGCAAAACCAATCATTGCATCCTTGAAGGAGAAGAAATAGAAATAGTTGACAACTTTAACCTACTTGAATCAATATTCAATAAAGAAATGACAAGCAGTCAAGAAATCAGAACAACTATGAAGGACCTAGATAAGATCCTCAAGAGCAGAGATGTCTCTCTCCATACAAAGATTCGACTTGTTCAAGCCATGGTATTTTCAATAACGTCATATGGATGTGAAAGCTGGACAGTGAAGAAGACAGACAGGAAGAAAATTGATGCCTTTGAATTATGGTGCTGGCAACGAATACTGTGTATACCGTGGACTGCCCGAAGAACAAACCAGTCAGTATTAGAGGAGATCAAACCTAAGCTTTCTTTAGGCGCTCAGATGACAAGACTTCGACTTTCATACTTTGGAGACATCATGCGAAGAGAGAGATCATTAGAGAAAGACATCATGCTTGGCAAGATAGAAGGTCAACGCAAAAGAGGAAGGCCAGCAATGAGATGGATCGATACAATAACAGCAGCTACGGGTGCCAGTCTGTCAACAATGAGCCGCCTGACTGAAGACCAAACACAATTTAGGATAGCTATCCAGAGGGTCGCCATGAGTTGGCACTGACTTGACGGCACTTAACAACAACAACAAAGACATCAGGACAAACAAACTGGGTAAGCAGATTGAGTGTAGCTATTTATATAGAAGAACAAGGAGGTGCACGGAGATGCTCTTAAAATACTGTCTAGCACAAGTCTTATTTTATGCAGTGAGATCTATTTATTAATATATGATGGTAGCGCACTTTATGAAATCTAGTGCTCTGGGTATAAGGCTTCTGAGGTCTGGGAAATAGCTACTATGACCCACCTTGAGCCACCACTATAAAGGATGAGCTAAATTTAAAAATTATTTTTGAAAAGAAGCTTGCCACGTGGCTGAGGGGAGTTTTGTATTGTAATTACTGAGAAAGGGAATAAATAATGAATTTAAAAAAGAAAGGAAGCTTGAGCCACTGGATGAGCAAACTTTAAGGGGCTCTGCGGAAGGAGAAAGCCATAGCGCAGAAGGGAAATGCTGCATTTACTGAAGTTCACTAGTATATGAGCGCACACTTACCATTGTTATTGCAAACTGACCTATTTACTAATAGCGAGGTCCTTAACTAAATCCCGCTAAGGTTTTGCACCTAATGCACAATCTTAATGCACAGTAAATGAAAAGCCTCTGGGGTGGGGGGGACTGGGGGCATGAGTGGCGTGTTACTTCTAGCACTACTCTGCATTTTTATAGTGCTGTACGGAGACTATTACTAGTCATCTAGACACACTTGATGAGCCGTATATGAAATGAGCTTGAAACTTGAGCCTATTATTAAATCAGCAATAGCACCTAGGATTGGAAGGAGGCCAACATAACAGCAGTTTTTAGAAAGAGCTGTAGGGTGAAATGGGAGCAGACCAAAATGTGCACAGCTTCAGTCTAGATGTGCTCTTGCCCCAGCACTTTATAAAGACACACTGGTGCCTAAGTGTCTTTATGACATTGGTCAAGGTTATCTGTGTGAAACTGAGGTGTGGTTTGCAGCAGGGCGACGACAGTGCAAAACAGAGATGTTCAGCAGCGAAATGCAGTCAAAGCAGCTCAAACGTTCAGTTTCTCAGCAGCAGAACGCACACGGATCCGGCTATGGGCTTAACACTTTAAACAAGCACTCAGCTCCGATTTAAACGGCAACATTTGTTGCTGGGGGATGTGCTCACGGCATTTGGCATAGGTCCTAAAGGAAAGTTCATAATGGGTGGGTGGGGAAGTCCCCTTCCCTGGTGGCTCTGCGCTGTCCCTTTAAGAGCTGCAAACTCAGCTGTTGCATCACTGATGAAGACGGACAAGAGCCTATTTCAGGCAGCAGCTGCTAGAGCAACCCAGAATGCTTTGCTGCAGGGAGGGATGGGGCAGCTCTGAAAGCAGTGAACCCTCAATATTGCAGAGCCACAAACACCCACATATATATACAGATCACTGCTGCTATTCCCAGACTGAGCCCATTCACACAAACAGACATGAGCCCTGAGGGCACACCGCAGCCTTTTCTTGCAGCTAGGTAAGCAGACTGTGCATCTATCTCCGTGCTGGCCACACACCCCAGGGCACAGCTCAATCCCCACCCGCCTGCTACAGTCCTTTTCGGGCGCCAGTGGCCAGGCTTTTAGCTTTCCAAGCACGTATGCAGCCGGGGCTGCGCTTTCTGTGCTGTGGGAACAAAGGAAGCCCCCCTGCAGCCCCTAGCCCAAGCCTTTCACTCGCCCAGGCTTCTTTATGGGCATCACATGAGCACTGGCTGAGGGAGAGGAAAGGGGGCACCAGCACTGTACCGAATTCCCATCGCAGGCAACACTGACCCCGATGCAGAAGCCGCCTAAAGCTCCTCCTCAATGCTGCAACCAAACACTATGGAAATAAGTTCAACGGAAAACATTTGCACACTTGTGCACATGTCCCAGACTGTTTTTTATGCATAAAGATCAATATTATTCTGTGCAGAAATATCACTGTAAGTTTGCTGAAGAAAATAGTATTGGCGTTTATGCCTAAAATAGCCTTCCGGCCCCCTCCTCTCATCATCTGCAGCTCCTTCCCCTTCAAAGCAGCCAGAAACAATGCTGCGGGTCCGAGGTAACGAGAAGAGACGGCCATCAGTTCCTGTGCCTCCGCTTCCTTGCCATGCACTGAAATGTGCTACTGGACGCTTTCTGCACAGTTAGTGCGCGTGCAAAACTCATTGTCGCGTTGCATTGCCATCCCAAGCTGACCTGAGCGCAAACACAGCGCACGTTACTGCATCAGCACCAGCAACGTGCCATTAACAACGAAGTACCCCTGAGGTAAAACAACACGCACATTACTAACGCTGGCTGCATACTGCACTCTGCACAGTCATCCACTTCCTCCTTCCTCTCCCCCTGCAGAGCCACATTCAAACTTTCCTCCTTCTTGCCCCCTCCTGGGGTCTCTGCAGGCTACTTCCTCTTCCCACAGTTCACGTCTTCTGAGATGGCATCCTGCCAGGAGGAGCCCGGAGTCATGGGGGCGGGGGGGCACTGCCAGTCCCACAGGAGCATTCCTGCATCACAGCTGGCCCTGACTGAGGATGAAGGTCGGTGTCAAACAGGAGTAAATCAGTGGTTCAGGGGAACCCATAAACCATAAAGAGGACCCGAGAAACCCACTGCTTGCCCCAGGACAGGCATTGTGGAACCTGTGCCTTTTTGGGACCTAGATTAGCCACTGTTGGAAACAAGAAACTGGGCTCAACGACCTTGCTCTGACCCAGTTCAGCATTTCTTATATTCTAAGCAGGATTTCATTCCTGCTTCTATGATACCCCTCCTGACTTTGTTTGAGTCTTGTAACCCTCCATTTCCTCAGGTAAAACTTAATTTGTATATCGCAGGTCCCTGCCCAGAGGGCTTACAATATAATGCCTGGGATCTGAATTTTCAAACTACTCTTTCCAAACATCTGGCAAGAATTGCTCAGTACATTCAAATGCACAGGCTTGTTCTCAACACGAATAAATCATCTATTTGGTGTTCTCACAATTAAAGTCCTTGTCGGTTTTCTCCTCAAACAGCAGGAATTTCCATCCCACTAATGGATTATGTTACTACTCCGGGTGCTATCTCTGGCAAAGAGCAAACATCTGCTCCATACATTTCCTCTCTTATTCAGAAACCATTCTATACCCTACGAAGAGCATCCATCTAACCAGATTTACATAGCAAATCTTTAAGGATCGTAATTCATGCTCTTCTTATAAACCACATGCATTAGCATAATGCACTTTTTGTCACTCTTCCACAATCCTCAGTAAAACGTCTCTAGCTGATACAAAATACCATGCTTAAACTCATCGACTACACGAGACAATTCAGCCATGTCACTGCACTTTTATTGAGGGAATGAGTACTGGCTTCCAATAGTGCTACAAGGCATACACAGCACTATACATATACACAGGAGAGAGAGTCCCTGCTCATCACAGCTTGCAATCTATGCAAAAAACAAGATCCATTTTGAGTTTGCGTTGTGATGATGGAGGTAGATTTGATGAAGCTGGATAATGTGAATTGCGATAGTGAGAATCGTGGAGCCTGCGTCAGAAGCCTTATGAGAAGAGACTTGAAGACCTAAATATGTACACTTTGGAGGAGAGCAGAGACAGGGGAGATATGATTCAGACCTTTAAATACTTAAAGAGAAATAATGAACAAACAAACCTCTTCCAAAGACGGGGAAGCTGTAAAACTAGAGGGCACCCAAAAAAACCAGGAATTATTTTTTAAAAGCTATTTATTTCAAATTCTTTACAAAACAACCTTATCCCCTTCAAAATACTCTCTATTACAACTGATACATTTGTCCCACCGGTGCTTCCACTGTTCGAAACATTTTTTGTAGTCATCTTTAGAAACGGCTGACAGCTCCTCCCTCTTTTTTTTCTTGACTTCTTCAATGTTGTCAAATCGGGGTCCTTTCATGCCCCTTTTCATGCGTGGAAATAAGAAAAAGTCGCACGGAGCCAGGTCAGGCGAGTAAGGTGCGTGGGGCAGCGGAACCATGCCATTTTTAGCCAAAAACTGTCTAACAGAGATGGCTGTGTGTGCAGGTGCGTTGTCGTGGTGGAAGAACCAGTCTCCTGTCTGCCACAAATCGGGTCTTTTTTGACGAACACTGTTGCGCAACCTTCTTAAAACTTCCAATAAAAGGTTTGATTGACGGTCTGACCTGGGGGAACAAACTCTGAATGAACTTCCCCCTTGGCATCAAAAAAGCAAATCAGCATTGTTTTGATGTTTGATTTGACTTGACGACATTTTTTTGGACGGGGTGACAATGACGTCTTCCACTGGCTTGACTGTTGCTTTGTTTCTGGGTCGTAACCATAGCACCATGACTCATCACCTGTAATGACCTTTGACAGAAAATCTGGATCAGTTTCAAGCTGTTGTTTCAAAACACGACATGTTTCAACTCGATGTTCCTTTTGATTGTCAGTCAGAACCCGAGGAACAAACTTGGCAGCAACCCTTTTCATTCCCAAATCTTCCGTTAAAATTCGCTGAACCGAGCTCCAAGATAACCCACTAATCTCTGACAGTTGATCAATTGTCTGTCGACGGTCTGTGAGCACAAGCTCTCTAATTTTTTCAATATTTTCATCAATTCGGGCATTTGATGGATGCCCAAAACGAGGTTTGTCATCAATCGACATGTCGCCATTTTTAAACCAAGCAAACCACTGGTACACTTGACTTTTCCCCATAGCGTCATCTTGATAAGCTGTTTTCAACATTAAAACAGTTTCAGCAGCATTTTTACCGAGTAGAAAACAAAATTTCACAGCTGCACGTTGTTCACTTAAACTTGTCATCATAAAAAAAGAAACAAGAACAAAACAGCGCTAGCAAAAACAATCACTGCAGATGAACAGAACAAGCCAGGTCGACAACACAGGTGGCACTGAACTGACAATGAGTTGCACTATACACGCCTAGCGGCAGACGTGCGTACTACACAAGCTCCGCCCACGGCAATGTTATTCCTGTTTTTTTGGGGTACCCCCTCGTAACAGGAAGCTGCAAGGTGGTAAATTGAAAGGCAATGTCAGGAAATACTTTTTCACAGAAAGGGTGGTGGATGCTTGGAATGCCCTCCCGATAGAAGTGGTGGGGGCAAACACAGTGACAGAATTCAAAATGGCATGGGACAGACACAGTGGATCCCTTTACAGCAACAGGATAAAATAAAAATAAACTTAACTAACTAATTTCTCAACATACAGGGGTGTCCACCGCTGACGATCAGCCGGCCCTGCAGGGAGCGAGAAGGTAAGCTCCTCCCCGCTCCCCACCGGCACAACCAACCATCGCAGCCCTCCTGGCCTTTAAAAGCATCGGGCCGCTACAGGCGGCCCGTGCCGGGCAGGCCCGCACCTAAGGGCCTCACCAAAGGGCCCTTTGGTGTGGCCCTTAGGCGTGACCCCTCACCTGGAGCACCCCCCTCCTCCAGCAATCTAGACACAGTGCCTCCCCAACAACACCCCATCCGCCATCCACCATACAGCATACCCATTGCCTGCATAAAACTGTTACCCAGTATCTGCATTGAACTGCTACCCATTGTCTGCACAGTGTTTGCTTAGAACTGTTACCCATTGCGGCATAGAACTGTCAGAATTGCATACCCATCACTGCATAGAATCATTATCCATTGCTTATTCATTGCCTGCATAATACTGCCACCCATTGTCTTGCATACTGTTGCCACCCATTGTCTTGCACATCGCTGCCACCCATTGTTTTCATACAGTTGCACTGAACTGTTGCCACCAATTGTTTTTTTGTTTTGCACACTGTTGTCACCCACACTGTTGCCACCCATTGTTTTGTTTTCCATACTGTTGCCACCCATTGTTTGCATAGCATTGCTACCCACTGTTGCACTGAACTGTCACCCATTGCTTATCCATTGTTGCATAGTACTGCTACCCATTAATTGCATACTGTCACCACCCATTGTTGCATAGTACCATCACCCATTTTTGTCTAGAACTGTTATCCACTGCTTATCCTCTGCTTGCTGCCCATTGCTTGCACTGAACTGCTACTCACTGCCTGCTTATCTGCCTATCAAGTGCTACCTATCAAGTGCTGCCTATCAAGTGCCACACGTGAAGGGGCCATACTGGACTTGGTGCTTACCAATGGTGAAAGTGTTTCTGATGTTGTAGTGGGAGATCATTTTGCATCCAGTGATCACCAGATGGTGTGGTTCAGTATTAGGACCAGGGCTCTTAGAATCCATTCAAAGGCGAGGATCTTAGACTTTAGGAAGACTAACTTTGCGAAGATGGGCCAATACCTCAGGGAGTCGTTAGTGGGATGGGAACAGCTGGGGGATGTAGAAAAACAGTGGGCAAAACTGAAAGGGGGTCTTTTAAGGGCAACCAACCTTTTTGTTAAAATGGTAAATAAAGGCAAAAGGAACAGGAGACCGCTATGGTTTTCGAAGGAAGTAGCTGAAAAAGTGAAGAAAAAGAGGGAGGCCTTCATGAAATACAAGAGATCACAGAAAGAGGAAGACAGGCATCTGTATTTGGAAAAACTTAGAGAAGCTAGCAAAGCAAAGTAGTCAAGAAGGCAAAGATTCAAAAGGAGGAGGAAATAGCCAATGCAATAAAATGGGGGGATAAGACATTTTTCAGATATTTTAGTGAGAAGAGGAAGGGCAAAAGTGGTATTGTCAGACTCAAGGGTGCAGGGGGGGAATATGTAGAAGCTGATAAGGATAAAGCGGAATTGCTTAACAAATATTTTTGTTCTGTGTTCACAGATGAAGAACCAGGAGCAGGACCTCAGAAAACACCCACAAATAAGAACAGAAGCGAGGGACATCTTGAACAATTTTCAGAAGACTGTGTTCGTGAGAAACTAGCTCAACTTAAAGTAGACAAAGCGATGGGACCGGATGGGATACACCCTAGAATACTGAGGGAACTTGGGGACGTTCTAGCAACTCCACTGACTGACCTTTTCAATGCCTCGTTGGAGTCAGGAGTGGTGCCAAAGGACTGGAGAGAGGCTCATGTGGTGCCTTTACACAAAAGCGGAAGTAAGGATGTGGTTGAAAACTACAGGCTGGTTAGTTTAACTTCGGTGGTGAGTAAATTATTGGAAACGCTGCTGAAAGAGAAAATAGTGAGGTTTCTGGAGTCCAGCGGATTACAGGATCCGAGGCAGCATGGATTCACCAGAGGCCGGTCTTGTCAGACAAATCTGATTGATTTCTTTGACTGGGTGACCAGGGAGTTGGACCGAGGGAGAGCTCTAGATGTGGTGTATTTAGATTTTAGTAAAGCCTTTGACACTGTTCCTCACAGGCGACTTATAAACAAACTGAGCACCCTAGGGATGGACCCTAAAGTTACTGCTTGGGTTAGAAAATGGTTGGGTGGGAGGCGACAAAGAGTACAAGTAAATGGCGCTCACTCTGAGGAGAAGGATGTTACCAGTGGTGTGCCCCAGGGATCTGTCCTTGGTCCGATTCTTTTTAACATCTTTGTTAGTGATATAGCGGAAGGGCTGTCGGGTAAGGTTTGCCTCTTTGCAGATGATACCAAAATCTGCAATAGAGTAGATACCCAGGAAGGTGTAGATAACATGAGGAGGGATCTAGCTAAGCTTGAAGAATGGTCTAGAATTTGGCAGCTGGGATTTAATGTTAAAAAATGTAAGGTAATGCATTTGGGCTGCAGCAATCCAAGGGAGCAATACAGTATAGGAGGTTGTGATAGGCGATGGCCTAGCATGTAGCAGAGCTAGGTCTGAAGCCCTTTTTCTCCTGCTTTAAAATGTTATTGCTGAAGCCCTTTTTCTCCTGCTTTAAAATGTTATTGCTGATTTTGGAAAATTGCAGAATGCTGTTAGCTGTTAGAAAGAAATACTGTTCTATTCTGGTTTGATAACATGTTCTGCTCTCCTGGAGATAAGAGAATTAAACCTTGGTACTGTTTATTGTTTAGGTAAGTCAGATGTCTCTTTCAGTAGAATGCCGCGCCACTGTATCTTTGCTGATTGTGTACTGACCTCGTAATTAGGATGAAAATATAGCAGAGAAGCCGAACAGTGTAAGAATATTTTGTCTAGCATTATGAAGATTGTTTAGTGTTTTGAGCCAAGGCTGGAGATACGTCTTAGCCTTGCTATGTTTGGCCTCGCTTTGTTTTGCTTTTGTTAAGAATGCTTCTGATATGCCTTCCACTATCTTTGCAGAAGTAGCAAAATATACTGTAGTAAAAGTATTATGTTTAGTGTTATGTCTAATTGCTGACCCGTGGCTAGTAAGACCCAAGCAGGGGGAGCGAGTCCTGGGCCCGGTCAGAGATGTCTATTGGATGAGAGTAAGTGGGCCAATGAGGAGTTTTGCCTGTATTAGACTGGAGAAGAAAAGTATATAAACTGTCATTTTGGCAGAATTTGGCAGCTGGGATTTAATGTTAAAAAATGTAAGGTCATTCATTTGGGCTGCAGCAATCCAAGGGAGCAATACAGTATAGGAGGTGAAGTACTTTTGTCCACTAAAGAAGAGCGGGACCTAGGCGTGGTTGTGTCTGATGATCTTAAAGTAGCTAAACAGGTAGAAAAGGCGACGGCAAAAGCTAGAAGGATGCTTGGGTGCATACGGAGAGGAATGGCTAGCAGAAAAAAGGAGGTGATAATGCCTCTGTATAAGTCTTTGGTGCGACCTCATTTGGAGTATGGTGTGCAATTCTGGAGACCGCATCTTCAGAAGGATGTGAATAGGATGGAGTCGGTGCAGAGGGTGGCTACTAAAATGATTAATGGGCTTCATTATAAAGCATATGAGGACAGACTTAAGGATCTTAATATGTACACCTTAGAGGAAAGGCGGGATAGAAGTGATATGATTGAGATGTTTAAATACCTCCGTGGCATAAATGTTCAGGGAGAGAGCCTCTTTCAATTGAAAGCAAGTTCTGCTACGAGGGGACATGGGATGAGGGTGAAGGGAGATAGATTCAGGAGTGATATGCGGAAATATTTCTTTACGGAAAGAGTAGTGGATCCATGGAATAGTCTCCCAGTGGAGGTGGTAGAGATGAGGACAGTAACTGAATTCAAAAAAGCATGGGACCACACAGAGGATCTCTAAAGGTAAAAAGTGGACTGTTGTTGTTGTTGTTATGGAAGGACAGACTAGATAGGCCATGTGGTCTTTTTCTGTCATCATGTTTCTATGTTACCCGTTGTTTGCCTATAACTTGCTGCCCACTACCATGGCTCCACATTTCATTGCCCTCCTCTTCATTATCCTCCCCAACTGCCTCCCCTCCTACCAACACCTACCAACACCCACCAACACCCTCCTTCCTCTTCCCCCTACCTTTCCCCCACCTTCCTCACTTCCCCCTCCACTCTGCCCCCTAGCCTAGCTCCTGCCCTTGAGCTTCCTCACACCATCTCCCACATTCAACCAGCCCCCTCTCTACCTTCCTCACTTCCCCCTCCATCCTCCCCACTAGCCTTGCACCAGCTCTTGAGCTTCTTCACACCATCCCCCGCACTCAACAAGCCCCCCTTTCTTTAAGGCAACCCCACCCTCGCTTCCGCTATACCTCCACTATACCTCACTCTCTAATACTCCTTCTCCTTCTCTCATCTGGTAACATCAATCCCAACCCTTTCCCCCCCCCCCCCCGATTTCATTCTCACATTAAAAAAAGTTCCTCACGTACCCTATCTAATCTCATCCACATCCCCACATCACATCCGCTCCTCCATCCTTCCACCCTCCTCCATTCATTTCACACTCAATTATCCATACATATCAACCCCAAACCTACCCCCCAAAATAATCCCTCACATAACCTACCCAATACCATCAATTTACCCCTCATTTCCCGTCCCTCTTGGAGAGCGCACTCACCTAGACACATCCACCCACACCCTGCTCCCTCTAAATCTCAGCATTACCCTAGAAATAGATCCCATGCTATTCTGATAAGAAATCTACATGTAACTTATCCAACCTTATCCATATCCCTCTCCTCCCCCCTTCTGCTCTTCCGTTTTCATGTGCCCTATGGAACGCATGCTCAGTCATCAAAAAAACTGCCTTTATTCATGACCTTTTCATCTCCAATGCCCTACACCTTCTTGCCTTGACCGAGACCTGGCTCCCCCAGACGACACCGCATCCATTGCCTCTCTCTGCTATGGAGGCTACCAGTTCTCCCATTCACCCCGACTTACTGGCCGCAGTGGTGGTGTTGGCCTCCTACTCTCTCCCTCCTGCCAATTCCAACCCCTTCTGCCACCCCATGGAGACTCCTTCGAAGTCCACTCCATTGGCCTCCTCTCACCACTTCCCTTCCGAATAGCTATAATTTATCGCCCACCGGACAAATCCAAATCAACCTTCCTCACCGACTTCGACTCCTGGCTTTCTGCCTTTATGGATCCCTCCTCCCCCACTCTTATTCTAGGCGATTTCAACATTCACATCGACAACCCCTCCGACTCCCATGCCTCAAAATTCCTCGCTCTTACCTCCTCGTTTGACCTCCAGCCCTGCTCCACTATCCCCACATATCTACACGGCCACTGCCTTGACCTAATACTATTCTCCTACTCCTCTTCTTCAAACTTCCGCAAATCAATCCTTCCCTCATCTGACCATCACCTCTTAACATTTACTCTTCAACTTCCGCCATTCCAACCTCATCCTGTCTCCTCCGTCCTACTTAGAAACCTTCATACCATTGATTCCCTGACTCTCTCCTCCACCATCTCTCCATCTCTTTCCGCCATTCTATCCTCCAAGTCCGTCGACGAGGCATTATCTTCTTACAATGCTACATTATCCTCAGCCCTTGACACCCTTGCCCCTCCCACCCCACATCCTGCCAAACGATCTACTCCCCAACCCTGGCTTTCTCCCACAATCTGTTACCTACGCATCTGCGCCCGTTCTGCCGAACGAGCTTGGTCCAAATCCCGCTCCCTGGAAGACCTTCTACACTTCAAATTCATGCTTGGCTCCTTCCAGTCAGCCTTAGCACTTGCCAAACAAGATTACTACATCCATCTGATTAACTCCCTTGCCTCTGATCCTCGCCGTCTCTTTAATACCCTCAACTCTCTCCTCAATGTCTCCCTGCTCCCGATCCCGCCCTCCCTTTCTGCCCAAATCCTAGCCGACTACTTCCACAACAAAATCCACAGGATTACCCTCCAATTCCCTACCACCCCATCTACCTCCCCTCCTCCCCAATTCTCCTCCCCCACCCATACTCCCTCTGTCACCCTCTCCTCCTTCCCTCCGATCTCTGAGGAAGAAACTGCACTCCTTCTGTCCTCCTCCAAACCCACCACCTGTTCATCAGACCCTATCCCCACCCATCTCCTGCGTTCCATCCCCCTCACCATTGCCCCCTCCATCACTCATATCCTCAACCTCTCACTCTCCACTGCAACTGTCCCCGTTGACTTCAAACATGCTGTTGTCACACCCCTCCTCAAGAAACCCTCACTTGATCCCACATGCCCTTCTAACTATCGACCCATCTCCCTCCTTCCCTTCATATCCAAACTATTAGAACGAGCAGTCCACCATCGCTGCCTCGACTTCCTCACCTCCCAGGCCCTCCTCGACCCACTTCAATCCGGCTTTCATCCCCTACACTCCACTGAAACGGCACTCACAAAAGTCACAAACGACCTACTCCTGGCTAAATCCAAGGGCCTCTATTCTATCTTCATCCTTCTTGACCTTTCTGCTGCCTTTGACACCGTTGACCATGACCTTCTCCTCATCACCCTCTCCTCGCTTGGCTTCAAGGACTCCGTACTGTTCTGGTTCTCCTTCTACCTCTTCCCTCGCTCATCAGCGATTGCTCTGGTGGCTCCTCCTCCTCCTCCCCTACACCGCTCCATGTTGGTGTACCCCAGGGATCTGTCTTAGGCCCCCTCCTCTTCTCTCTCTATACCCAAGGTCTTGGTGCGCTTATCTCCTCCCATGGCTTTCAGTACCATCTCTATGCCGATGACTCACAAATCTACCTCTCTACATCGAATATTTCTCCGGCAACCCAGTCCAAGATCTCTGCCTGTCTTTCGAACATCGCTGCCTGGATGTCTCATCGACGACTGAAATTGAACATGGCCAAGACTGAACTCCTTGTCCTTCCACCTAACTCCTCCCCCCCCACTTTCCCCTCTCTCAATCCATGTGGATGAATCTACTATCCTTCCTGTTCCCTCGGCCCGCAACCTAGGGGTTATCTTCGACACCTCTCTCTCCTTCTCCACGCATATCCAGCTTGTAGCTAAGACCTGTTGCTGCTTTCTCTACAACATCAGCAAAATCCACCCCCTCCTCTCTGAACACACTACCAAAATGCTTATCCACTCCTTAATCTCCTCCCGCCTCGATTACTGCAACCTACTCCTTGCTGGTCTTCCTGTGAGCCACCTCCTTCCCCTCCAATCTATACAAAATCACGCTGCTCGACTAATCTTCTGCCAGCCTCGCCATGCCCACATTACTCCTCTTCTCAAGTCTCTTCACTGGCTCCCTGTTCAGTTCCGCATCCAATTCAAGCTTCTCCTGCTGACCTATAAATGCATTCACTCTATGGTCCCTCAATACCTCTCATCTCTTATCTCTCCCTATGTCCCCTCTCAAAATTTGTGTTCCGCTAACAAATTACTTCTTTCAATGCCTTTCACCCGCACCGCAAACTCCTGTGCTCCTTTCACCTTGCTGCGCCTCATGCCTGGAACAGCCTACCTGCATCTGTGCACCAGGCACCCTCCCTGGCCCTCTTCAAGTCCAGGCTGAAGATCCACCTCTTCACCACTGCATTCAGATCCTGACTCCTTCCTCATCTCACCCCAACCCCCGTCAACGTTTATGACCAACTACAGACCAAACTGTACCTCACCGTATCTTGCTTAGAACTGATTAATGCTCTGCACTGTTCTTACTAATGTACTATTTTAACTAGATTGTAAGCTCCGATGAGCATGACTCTGATGGGCAGGGACTGTCTCATGTTGCTGACTACCTCTTGTAGGTTAGCTGTACAGCACTGCGTGCGTGGCACTCTAGAAGTGCTAAATAGTAGTAGTAGTAGTGTCCTACATGGAGTGGTGGGTTCACCCCTAAAACAAAGACATGGAGAGAGGGGGCCTGCATGGAGCAGCAGGTGCACCTACTCTTGCCATCTTGCTGGGCAGACTAGATGGACCATACTGGTCTTTATCTGCCGTCATTTACTATGTTACTATGGGATGTCTGGTTGAAGCAAGTGGCTTTTCTGATCAGCTCTGATAAAAGTTTTGGCTGTTCCCTGAAGAAACTCCTGCTGGGGTGAAACGCTGTTGGTGCCGGGATTTGCGTTGGTATTTTTGCCCTATTGAAGATTTGCTTAAATGTTTGAGCCGTACTAGAGAGCGCTTCCAGTTGGATGTGGTCAATGGAACGGAGAGGGGTTTGAATCTGTAAGTTGTAGGCAGAAATATTTGCTCTAAGATTCTACTTTATTTTTTGCTCAGTTTTCTAGAGTGTGCCTGGATTTTATGCTGTATTTTTTGCAACACTCTTGCATACTGGGTTTTTGTATTTTTGGTTTACAATCTACATACAACAAGCAGGGGAAAAGAGATAGTTTTAACATACGTAGGTGATAGAGTAGAAGGTGGGGATCTAAAAGCAGCCTTGAAGAGGTGGGTTTTTAGCCTGGATTTGAATAGGGCCAGAGAAGGAGCCTGAAGCACCGACTCAGGTAGTCTGTTCCAGGCATATGGAGCAGCAAGGTGGAAAGGACGAAGTCTGGAGTTGGCAGTGGCAGAGAAGGGCACAGATAAAAGGGATCTGCCAGAGGAGCGGAGTTCCCGAAGAGGGGTGTAGAGTGAGATAATAGAGGAAAGGTATTGAGGAGCCGCAGAGTGAATGGACTTATAGGTCAGTAGGAGAAGTCTGAACTGGATGCGGAAACTGTTAGGGAGCCAGTGAAATGACTTGAGGAGAGGGGTGATATGAGCATAGCAAAAGTACAAGTTTCAAATGTTAGCCCACCAATCTTTTTACAGTGGATTCTTGGCTTATCTATATTCCCTTCTTGTTCTGTATAATCCGTCAGCGCAGCTACAATCCTCACAAGCTCACCATTAGTTGTGTCTTGCTATCGCAAATTGCACTATGGATGGATTACAGAGTCTGCTTTCTTCTATAATGCCCCAGAGTTGTGGAATTCTCTGCCTTTGAATCTAAGAGCAGAGGCTTCATATATAAACACGACTTTTTCATTGTACCGATACTGATTGCTTTGGATGTTTGTTTCTTTCTCTCGTCACCACTGTGTACCGCTCAAATTATGGTTTTAAATGTTGTGCTACTGAGAACCCTACCTAATATTATACAAATTCCCTACTGAGAGATGTATGTTGTATTTTTATTGTTTTTTTCCTTTTCTGTTTATGATATAAATGAGTTTTGTAAACCGGCTTGATGCCAAAGCTACTGTCCCTTGGGTGGTGCATCAGATATGGAAAAAATAAATACTTCAATGTGTAACTGGCCTTAAGCTTGGATTTAGAAAGGCAAATTACTGAATCTAATCTAAATACCGACATGTCCTGCTTCCAACACAGAGTGGAGTTACAGAAACTCATGCCTTCTCCCGAGCAGATAGAAATGTATGCGCAGACACACAGGCACTATCGGGGTTTGGTCTTAGAAAGATACCAGGGCGCTGATGTTGCCTTTAGAAAATTGGCTTAAAACAGCTGCATTTTCGGACTTTTCACCTAGGTGTCCACTTATAAAGTTAACTACTCGGAGTCCTAGCGGCTATTCAGGCCAACCAGCTGAGTATTGCCAGCACTTCCTGCATTAACCACTTCAGCTGCACCACTCACCATCTGCAGATCAGCACCAAATACCTGTTTCATTCTAAACTGTGGCTGCCAGTGTTTAAAAAAATGCTGATCACCGCGGCTCAGTACTGACCTGAAAGGGGGAGATAGTTAGTAGGGGCCGTTGGCACTTGTAAAGCATCTAGCTGTCGCCGCTGAACCTGAGACCCAGATATTCAGTGTTAGGACCGTGTCTGACCACTGGCATTGAATGTCCGGGTTGGCCGGAGATCATGGAAGCTAAGTGGGCAGTGACAATATTCAACCATTGCTCAGTTAGTTTCAGGGGTAAGAGTTAGGCCAGTCCTTCAGGTGCTTAACGTTTGCCAAAGAGGGATAAGCGGCAGTGGCTGAATATTGCTGCTACCTGGTTATCCTTCTGTTCCCTCCCCAGAATACCCCGACACTAGCTGCTGAGCATCAGGGCATTTAACGATCCCACCGAGGGACATTCAGCAGCACTAATCACTTTCAATATTAGCCCCACAGTGTTCAGATCCCAAACATGAGAGTTGGGCTCACTGGCATACTCAAGAGCGAGGGCGGAGGCTGTAGCCCCAGGAACCCACCTGGGAGGGCACTCGAATGCACCCAGAAGCATTGCAAACCGAAGTAACCGCCATCTCCCCACCCCTTGAAAGAGGAAGCTTGTACTGAAGGGGTCTGGGACCAACCAGGACTTTCAGCACGTCAATAGCTCACAGGCCACATGCTTACTTCTAATTTTGGTGGTGCTGCTGGTTTTGGAGGCTGCAGTCCGCATGTGGGGGTCATAAGATGCAGCATTACTCAGTCTGTTCAACACTATGCAGCAACAGCCTCATAATGCTCATATTACACCTCTTCTAAAGTCACTTCATTGGCCCCCTATCCGTTTCCACATCCAGTTCAAAATTCTCCTGCTGATCTACAAGTGCATTCACTCTGCAGCTCCTCACTAAATTTCCTCTCTTATCTCTCCCTACACCCCGCCTCAGGAACTCTGCTCTTCTGGCAAATTGCTTCTATATGTGCCCTTCTCTTCTAATGCTAACTCCAGACTTCGCTCCTTTCACCTTGCTGCTCCTTACACCTGAAACAAACTACCTGAGTCTGCACGTCAGACACCTCCCCTGAGCCTTTTCAAATCCAGCCTTTTTGCTGCCACTTTCAGATCTTGACTCACCTGATCTCCTTGTGTTTCCTTACCATTCCCCCTAGACGTATCCCATGCGTATACCTACTCTGTTGTCTGTCTTAACTGGATTGTAAGCTCTGATGACCAGGAACCATCCTTTACATGTATCTGTGCTATGCTGCATACCTCTTATAGCGCTATACAAATGCTCAGCAGTAGTAACACTAGATAGTGGAAAACAAAAAGGTGATGATGGACAAGAGGTTAGAGATGAGAGACTGTGGAGATGCTGGATGAGGAGAGATGAGAATCTCCAGGAACAAGCAGGAATGAGTCTTCACATGTGGGAGACGTCGCCGACGGAGCCCGCACAGGAATGCTCCCCAGCATCCAATCAGAAGCCTTTGGGAGCATCCCTCGCGCCTGCGCGGTGGCTTCCCGCCCTTCCTACTGCCTCTCCCCAGTTTTCATTTTTCCGCGGAGCAGGCAGGACGTACCTCCTACCACCGCAGAAACTTTTCTTTCTTTTCTTGTTTCCTGTGGTCGCGGCTTTTTTCCCGCCTACAACGGCACCACCGGTGCCCTTTTTTCTTTTCTTTTCTTCTTTTCTTCTTTTAGTCACCTCGAGGGAACCCTTTTCCCTCTGGTCGTTTTGAGGCCTACCAGGCTTCACAGCATGGAGCCTTCTTCCCCTCAGAAGTGCCCTCACTGTGGAGACCTAGTTTTTCACTTAGACTCCAATGCCTGGTGCCTCTCCTGTTTGGGCCCTGACCCTTTTCTCCCCGGTTCTCCGGGCTTCAGTATCGGGAGAAGACCTTCCCTTTTTTCAGGTGTCCCTCGATGACGTCTTTCCCCCTAAGGTGCGGTCATCGGTTTTCTCTTCTCTCCAGGATCAGGTAACCACACAACAGTCTGTTAAGACTAGCCAAGTCTTGAGGGGCGAGTCTCATGCGCGGCATGACGACGGCTCCGGCCGACCCCTCAAGCCCTCCTTGGCAAATAAACCCCGGCGGGAGTCTTCGGGCTCCAAAGCATCCGAGGGGTTTCGGGTTGTTCCTGGGGTTCACTCCTCACAGAACATTCCCGAGCCATGCTCGAGGGTGGTATCCGCTTCGAGCGGTGCCGATTCCCCGGCATCGGCGCCGGCATCGAGTGTCCCATTCTTCACCAGGGATCGTCAGCTGGTGTCCTCGGCACCTCCGGGGCCGATTGACTCTACCCAGTCTGGTGTTCCTTCACCCCTGCCATGCGCGGAGGTGGTACCCGCTTCGGGCGGTACCGATTCCTCGGCATCTGCGTCGGCGTCGAGTGTCCCACTCTCCGCCGGGGTTCGTCATCTGGTGTCCTCAGTACCTTCGGGGCCGATCGCTTCGACCCAGACTGGCTTGCCTGCATCCCAGCCCTGCGCGGGGGCGGTACCGGATTTCAGCGGCACCGTTTTCCCGGCGTCGGCATGGGGGTCGAGTGCTCCACTCATCACCAGGGATCACCGCCTGACTCCCCCGGTACCTTCGGGGTCTATCGATCTGTCCCGGACGTTGAGTGCTCCGCTCATCGCTAGAAGGGGGGCCCCGGTGACTTCGATCGCTTCGATCCAGCCTGGTTTCCCATCGTCCCGGCCAGCCATGGGGTTGGTTCCAGCGCCAAGAGACACCGGTGCCCCGGCGTCGGCGCCGGGGTTGTGCGTTTCACTCCCCACAGGGGCTCGTCGTCGGGTTACCTGGGTACCCTCGGGGGCGGGTCGTATGCCCCGGAAGGATTCTCCTCGGGGTAAGACTGGCTCGAGAGGGGTCCCGGCATCTGGCGGTGCCTACCGCTCGGCATCGACGCCAGTGTCGGGTGTCTCCACCTTTACCGAGCTTCGTTCTCGGGGGCCCTCGATGCCTACGGCACCGATCGACGCGGTTCCGATTCGCTCCCCGGGATCGGCATCACCGGCGCCGCCACTGCCGCCGGGGCCCTCTAGGAGGGAGTCGATCTCCTCGCTCGGTTCGATGCCCAGCCTCGAATCGGTATCCAGCCTCGAAGGCTTGGCTACGGCACGTTTTGGGACCAGCCCCTGTCCCTTCCTGCGACGCAGTGTGGAGATTTCTAACCTCTGCTCTCCGGTTGTCTCGGAACCGCTTCAATCGCCGGGGGCAGTGCCGTCCCTGGGGTCGGGGCCGAGGCCGATTCCTGCGGTTCCGTCGGTGCCATCGACTCCTTCGATGCCTAGCTTGGAATCAATTCCAGGAACTGACGACGCCGTGCTGACTGCCCCGATCTGGGACTGTTGCTATCCTTCTCTGCCCAGCGGGCGTCAGTCCGATAGGTCTTTTGGTGCCCAGGCGGCCCCTCCCGCCTTTGCCTCCCCTGGCATAGCCCCCCTGGGAGAGCCGTCTTTTCAGGATTTTCTCCTTGACATGGCGGACTTGGTTGCCATTCCTATTCCGGGTCCTTCCCTAAGTCCAGGTCCTGCGAAACAGGCAGCCATAATGCTTCCTATACATCCTTCCCTGCAGGATCTTCTGCTGGGGGCTTGGCGGTCGCCTTTGAGGGTTCCTGCACCGTCTACAGCCATGCATGCTCTGTATCGGGTGCCCCCCTCCCCGGGTTTTCAGCAGCACCAGCTCCCACATCATTCCATCGTGGTGGAATCAGCGCTGAGGAAGGTTGGAAGCAAGAAGAAGCATTCTTCTCGCCCCCCCAGCTCGTGCCTCTAAAACGCTAGATACCCTGGGGCGTCAAACCTTCCAAACGTCCATGTTGGCTTCCAGAATTATTTCATATATTTTTTATATGAGCCTGACACTCCGGGAGGTCACCGAGAGATTATCTCTTTTGTCTCCCTTTTTGTCTGCAACTAAGGCTTCTGAATATTCCTTGCTTCTTTATCATTGCAGGAATATCTCTGGGTTCCTTTCTCGTGCTTCTCTAGACTCCTTCCTGTCTGTCAGCAGATCCTCTGCTATTACCATTAGAGCACGTCGTACAGCATGGTTGCAGGCGTCAGACTTGTGTAGACGGGCGCAACATAATTTGGGTAATTCTCCGTGTGCTGGAGACCACCTCTTCAATAGCGAAGCCTTACATCAGGTTGCTCAGTGCTTCGCTAACCCTCCTAGCGTTAGAAGCCATCCTAAGTCCTTTCTCCCCCCCGGGGGTGGAAAATGTCCTACTAGACCTTCCTTCCCTAGGAAGCGGAAATTTCATCCTTCCGCCCACCCGCCAGGTGCGCCCAAGCAAGGGACGTCTCACTCTGGTCTGAAGTTCTCGGGCCCACACCAGGATACTCATACCAAGCAGCTTTAGGCTCCTGTATGCGGCGGCTTACAATTAACTTCTCTTACCAGAAGTTTAAGTTTCTAGCTCTACACTGGGGTTCGGTCAGTAGGGCAACTGGTTTGGATGCTTGTCCAGGGGTTAAGGTATTCTCTATTCCATGATAATTATGGCCCATGGACATCCTATCCCTCAACTGACTTACCCTTAAGTACGTCCCCCGAACCCTTCTCTTCCAGGGTCCCCCTGCTGATTTGATACCATACCGAAATTCTTATCCCAGTGTAGACCTTTGTTGCTATCCTTCACAGCATGTCCTGTACAATTCCTCGATAAGGCCGGACCAGCTCCGTCCCCTTGTCTGTTCTCCCTGTTCAGGCAGGAGAACCCCCTGCTATAGTCACTCCAATGCTTATCGATGACTATACCTTCTTGTCTCCCGTTTAGTGTGGGGGGCGAGTTTTTCCTGCGTGAATGCCCGGGGAACACATCTAGGGCCTGAGGTACCCCTGATGTGCTCTTACCGGACTGATATTATCCTCTGTCCTTCACGCTACCGTGCGGTTGGTTTCGCTGATCTGCCCCTGCTCCAAAGGAATAGATCCCTTCTCTGGATGGATCTTTTCCGCCACCTCCCCAGGTGGGCGTTTTCTGTGGATCAGTGGCAGGTCCGCTTATCAGTGTTATGCTCATGTATGTGGGCGGCATACATGTGTTAGTACCTGGGTGGGCGTTCTCCATGCCCAACTTACCTAGATATATCTTAGATATTATCTGTGTCGGTAGGCGCATATTGGGAGATGTCCACGGCGCCTGTGTTCTACCGACTATCCCCCCCCCCCTTCAGGGGTCCGGCCAGTCCACTTGCCTATTTTCTTATGGCTCGGTCCTGGGACTGGTTATACTCCACTCCCTGCTGTGAAGTCAACAGCTTCTATTTTTCGTTATGCACCTCCTTCTTGAGGTTCAGACCCTTGTCTCCCTATCCCTTTCAGCTAGGGAAGACAGTGTACTTCTTCGGTTCCGGGGTACACCCCTGTTCTCCTCCGGACTGGGCTATCTAGATCGGCCAGTCTTCTACTCTTAGTCCTCAGGGTTATGGACTCTGCTCCTAAGGGAGCGCTCAGCTTTTTGCATAAAGCTTCCTTGAAGACCTGCCGTTCTTCTCCTGCTCCAGTTGACACCTGGGTCTCCTGCCCTGCCGGATTTGGAACTTCCTCCTCGCTACTGTGAAGTTCCCCTGAAGACCTCGCTGCTGCGTCTACAGTACCTTCATCTCAGTTCTACTTTCTACAACCCAGTAGGTAAGCTCTACATGGTACTAGCTCATTAAATACTTAATGATACTTCACATGCATTCTAAAGACTACTCTCCCTGTAGTCTTTGGGTTTGCTGTTCCTCTCTTCTCAACTCCTACCCTCCATCCCTCAGGGGATGCCGGGGATCCGGGTTGTGGACATTCCATCCTGTCCTGGGCTGCGCTTATGGGATCTCCCCGGGCACCCTCAGCTAGGGAGTCCCCACATGTGAAGACTCATTCCTGCTTGTTCCTGGAGATAGCACAGTTACTTACCTGTAACAGGTGATCTCAGGAACAGCAGGAATTAGTCTTCACAACCCGCCCACCTCCCCTAGGAGTTGTATGTCTCTATTTCCTTCCTCTTCTCTCCTTCTGGCTCAGCTATGAAACTCAACTGGGGAGAGGCAGTAGGAAGGGCAGGAAGCCACCGCGCAGGCGCGAGGGATGCTCCCAAAGGCTTCTGATTGGATGCTGTGGAGCATTCCCGGGGGGCGACGTCGGCGACGTCTCCCACATGTGAAGACTAATTCCTGCTGTTCCGGAGATCACCTGTTACAGGTAAGTAACTGTACTGTGTGGGAGATGCTGGACTTGGGAGAGATGAGAGAGTGGGAGATACTGGATGGGAGAGAGATGAGAGAGTGGGAGATACTGGGCATGGGAGACACGAGAGAGTGGGAGATGCTGAATGGGGAGAGATGAGAGAGTGGGAGATGCTGGATGGGGAGAGATGAGAGAGTAGGAGATGCTAGATGGGGAGATGAGAGAGTGGGAGATGCTGGATGGGGAGAGATGAGAGAGTAGGAGATGCTGGATGGGGAGAGATGTGAGAGTGTCAAGATGCTGGATGGGGAGAGATGAGAGAGTGGGAGATGCTGGATAGGGAGAGATGAGAGTGGGAGATGCTGGATGGGGAGAGATGAGAGAGTGGGAGATGCTGGATGGGGAGAGACGGGATAGTGGGAGATGCTGGATGGGGAGAGATGAGAGAGTGGGAGATGCTGGATGGGGAGAGACGGGATAGTGGGAGATGCTGGATGGGGAGAGATGAGAGAGTGAGAGATGCTGGATGGGGATGGATGAGAGAGTGGGAGATGCTGGATGGAGAGAGATGAGAGAGTGGGAGATGCTGGATGGGGAGAGATGAGAGAGTGGCAAGATGCTGGATGGGGAGAGATGAGAGAGTGGGAGATGCTATATGGGGGAGCGATAAGAGAGTAGGGAGATGCTGGATGAGGAACAGAAGAGAGAGTGGGGAGAAGCTGGATGGGGAGGGATGTGAGAGTGGGAGATGATGGATGGGGGAGGGATGAGAGACTGGCGAGATGCTCAATGGGGGAGAGATGAGAGACTGGCGAGATGGTAGATGGGGGAGGGATGAGAGAGTGGGAGATGCTGGATGTGGAGAGATGAGAGAGTGGGAGGTGCTGGATGGGGAGAGATGAGAGGGTGGCAAGATGCTGGGTGGGGAGAGATGAGAGAGTGTGAGATGCTGGATGGGGAGAGATGAGAGAGTGGGAGATGCTGGATGGAGAGAGATGGGAGAGTGGGAGATGCTGGATGGGGAGAGATGAGAGAGTGGGAAATGCTGGATGGGGGAGAGATGAGAGAGTAGGGAGATACTGGATGAGGAACAGAAGAGAGAGTGAGGAGATGCTGGATGGAGAGAGATGAGAGAGTGGGGAGAAGCTGGATGGGGAGGGATTAGAGAGGGAAATGCTGGATGGGAAGAGATGTGAGAGTGGGTGATGCTGGATGGGGGAGGGATGAGAGACTGGCAAAATGCTCAATGGGGGAGAGATGAGAGACTGGTGAGATGCTGGATGTGGGAAAGATGAGAGAGTGGGAGATGCTGGATGTGGAGAGATGGGAGAGTGGGAGATGCTGGATGGGGAGAGATGAGAGAGTGGGAGGTGCTGGATGGGGAGAGATGAGAGGGTGGCAAGATGCTGGATGGGGAGAGATGAGAGAGTGGGTGATGCTGGATGGGGAGAGACGGGATAGTGGGAGATGCTGGATGGAGAGAGTGGGAGATGCTGGATGGGGAGAGATGAGAGTGGGGAGATGCTGGATGGGGAGAGATGAGAGAATGGGAGATGCTGGATGGGGAGAGATGAGAGAGTGGGAGATGCTGGATGGGGAGGGATGAGAGAGTGGGAGATGCTGGAAGGGGAGATATGAGAGAGTTGGGTGATGCTGGATGGGGGAGAAATGAGAAAGTGGGAGATGTTGGATGGGGAGAAATGAGAGAGTGGAGAGATGCTGAATGGGGGAGGGATGAGAGTCGGGAGATGCTGGATAGGGGAGATACAAGAGAGAGTGGGAGATGCTGGATGGGGGAGAGATGAGAGAGTGGGAGATGCTGGATGGGGAAGAGATGAGAGAGTAGGGAGATGCTGGATAGGGAGAGATGAGAGAGTGCGAGATGCTGGATGGGGAGAGATGAGGGTGGCGGATGCTGGATGGGGAGAGATGAGAGTGGGAGATGCTGGATGGGGAGAGATGAGAGAGTGGGAGATGCTGGATGGGGAGAGATGAGAGAGTGGGAGATGCTGGATGGGGGAAAGATGAGAGAGTGGGAGATGCTGGATGGGGGGAGATGAGAGAGTGGGAAATGCTGGATGGGGAGGGATGAGAGAGTGAGGAGATGCTGGATGGGGAGAGATGAGAGAGTGGGAGATGCTGGATGGGGAAAGATGAGAGATTGGGAGATGCTGGATGGGGGAGGGATGAGAGTGGGAGATGCTGGATGGGGAGAAATGAGAGAGTGGGAGATGCTGGATGGGGATAGATGAGAGAGTGGGAGATGCTGGATGGGGAGAGATGAGAGAGTGGGAGATGCTGGATGGGGAGAGATGAGAGAGTGGGGAGATGCTGGATGGGGAGAGATGAGAGAGTGGGAGATGCTGGATGGGGATAGATGAGAGAGTGGGAGATGCTGGATGGGGAAAGATGAGAGAGTGGGGCTAGATGAGAGAGTGGGGAGATGCTGAATGGGGAGAGATGAGAGAGTGGGAGATGCTGGATGGGGAGAGATGGGAGCATGGGAAATGCTGGATAGGGAGAGATGAGAGATTGGGAGATGCTGGATGGGGAGAGACGGGAGCATGGGAAATGCTGGATAGGGAGAGGTGAGAGTGTGGGAGATGCTGGATGGGGAGGGATGAGAGAGTGGGGAGAAGCTGGATGGGGGAGGGATGAGAGAGTAGGAGATGCTGGATGGGCAGAGATGAGCAGAGATGTGAGAAGGAGATGCTGGATGGGGGAGTGATGAGAGATTGGGGAGATCCAGGATGGGGAGGGATGAGAGAGTGGGACATGCTGGATGGGGAGAGATGAGAGAGTGGGACATGATGGATTGGGAGAGATGAGAGAGTGGGGGGATGCGGGATGGGGAGAGACGAGAGAGTAGGAAGATGCTGGATGGGGAGAGATGAGAGAGTCGGAGATGCTGGATGGGGGAGAGATGAGAGAGTGAGAAAATTCTGGATGGAGAGAGATGAGAGAGTATGGTGATGCTGGATAGGGAGAATTAGAGAGAGGGTGATGCTGGATGGGGATAGAGGAGAGAATGGGAGATGCTGAATGGGGAGATATGAGAGATTGGTGAGATGATGGATTGGGGGAGATATGAGAGATTGGTGAGATGCTGGATTGGGAGAGATAAGATACTGGCGAGATGCTCGATGGGGGAGAGATGAGAGACTGGTAAGATGCTGGATGTGGGAAAGATGAGAGAGTGGGAGATGCTGGATGTGGAGAGATGGGAGAGTGGGAGATGCTGGATGGGGGGATGAATGAGAGTGGAGAGATGCTGGATGGGGAGAGATGAGAGAGTGGGAGATGCTGGATGGAGAGAGATGAGAGAGTGGGAGATGCTGGATGGGGAGAGATGAGAGTGGGGAGATGCTGGATGGGGAGAGATGAGAGAGTGGGAGATGCTGGATGGGGAGAGATGAGAGTGGGGAGATGCTGGATGGGGAGAGATGAGAGAGTGGGAGATGCTGGATGGGGAGAGATGAGAGAGTGGGAGATGCTGGATGGGGAGAGATGAGAGAGTGGGAGATGCTGGATGGGGAGAGATGAGAGAGTGGGAGATGCTGGATGGGGAGAGATGAGAGAGTGGGAGATGCTGGATGGGGAGAGATGAGAGAGTGGGAGATGCTGGATGGGGAGAGATGAGAGAGTGGGAGATGCTGGATGGGGAGAGATGAGAGAGTGGGAGATGCTGGATGGAGAGAGATGAGAGAGTGGGAGATGCTGGATGGGGAGAGATGAGAGAGTGGGAGATGCTGGATGGGGAGAGATTCGAGTGGGGAGATGCTGGATGGGGAGAAGAGAGAGTGGGAGATGCTGGATGGGGAGAGATGAGAGAGTGGGAGATGCTGGATGGTGAGAGATGAGAGAGTGGGAGATGCTGGATGGGGAGAGATGAGAGAGTGGGAGATGCTGGATGGGGAGAGATGAGAGTGGGAGATGCTGGATGGGGATTGATGAGAGAGTGGGAGATGCTGGAGGGGGAGAGATGAGAGTGGGAGATACTGGATGGGGGAGATGAGAGAGTGGGAGATGCTGGATGGGGGGAGATGAGAGAGTGGGAAATGCTGGATGGGAGAGATGAGAGAGTGGGAGATGCTGGATGGGGAGGGATGAGAGAGAGTGGGAGATGCTGGATGGGGAGGGATGAGAGTGGGGAGATGCTGGATGGGGGAAAAGTGAGAGAGTGGGAGATGCTGGATGGGGAGAGAAGAGAGAGAGTGGGGGTATGCGGGATGGGGAGAGATGAGAGAGTGGGAGATGCTGGATGGGGAGGGATGAGAGAGTGGGAGATGCTGGATGGGGAGAGATGAGAGAGTGGGAGATGCTGGATGGGGAGAGATGAGAGAGTGGGAGATGCTGGATGGGGAGAGATGAGAGAGTGGGAGATGCTGGATGGGGAGAGATGAGAGAGTGGGAGATGCTGGATGGAGAGAGATGAGAGAGTGGGAGATGCTGGATTGGGTTTGATGAGAGAGTGGGAGATGCTGGATGGGGAGAGATGAGAGAGTGGGAGATGCTGGATGGGGAGAGATGAGAGAGTGGGAGATGCTGGATGGGGAGAGATGAGAGAGTGGGGAGATGCTGGATGGGGAGAGATGAGAGAGTGGGAGATGCTGGATGGGGGAAAGATGAGAGAGTGGGAGATGCTGGATGGGGGGAGATGAGAGAGTGGGAGATGCTGGATGGGGAGAGATGAGAGAGTGGGAGATGCTGGATGGGGAGAGATGAGAGAATGGGAGATGGTGGATGGGGAGATATGTGAGTGTGGGAGATGGTGGTTGGGGGAGATGTGTGAGTGGGAGATGCTGGATGGGGAGAGATGAGAGAGTGGGAGATGCTGGATGGGGAGAGATGAGAGAGTGGGAGATGCTGGATGGGGAGAGATGAGAGAGTGGGAGATGCTGGATGGGGAGAGATGAGAGTGGGGAGATGCTGGATGGGGAGATGAGAGAGTGGGAGATGGTGGATGGGGAGAGATGAGAGAGTGGGAGATGCTGGATGGGGAGAGATGAGAGAGTGGGATATGCTGGATTGGGAGTGATGAGAGAGTGGGAGATGCTGGATAGGGATAGAAGAGAGTGGGGATGCTGGATGGGAGATGCTGGATGGGGAGAAGAGAGAGTGGGAGATGCTGGATGGGGAGAGATGAGAGAGTGGGAGATGCTGGATGGGGAGAGATGAGAGAGTGGGAGATGCTGGATGGGGAGAGATGAGAGAGTGGGAGATGCTGGATGGGGAGTGATGAGAGAGTGGGAGATGCTGGATGGGGAGAGATGAGAGAGTGGGAGATGCTGGATGGGGAGAGATGAGAGTTGGGAGATGCTGGATGGGGAGAGATGAGAGAGTGGGAGATGCTGGATGGGGAGAGATGAGAGAGTGGGAGATGCTGGTTGGAGAGAGATGAGAGAGTGGGAAATGCTGGATGGGGAGAGATGAGAGAGTGGGAGATGCTGGATAGGGAGAGAGATGAGAGAGTGGGAGATGCTGGATGGGGTGAGATGAGAGAGTGGGAGATGCTGGATGGGGAGAGATGAGAGAGTGGGAGATGCTGGATGGGGAGAGATGAGAGAGTGGGAGATGCTGGATGGGAGAGATGAGAGAGTGGGAGGTGCTGGATTGGGTGGAAGAAGAGAGAGTGCGAGATGCTGGATGGGGAGAGAGATGAGAGAGTGGGAGATGCTGGATGGGGAGAGAGATGAGAGAGTGGGAGATGCTGGATGGGGAGATGATAGAGTGGAGAGCTGGATGGGGAGATGAGAGTGTGTGAGTTGCTGGTTGGGGAGAGATGAGAGAGTGGGAGATGCTGGATGGGAGAGATGAGAGAGTGGGAGATGCTGGATGGGGAATGATGAGAGAGTGGGAGATGCTGGATGGGGAGATGAGAGAGAGTGGAGAAGCTGGATGGGGAGGGATGAGAGAGTGGGAGATGCTGGATAGGGGAGGGATGAGAGAGTGGGAGATGCTGGATGGGGAGAGATGAAAGAGTGGGAGATGCTGGATGGGGAGAGATGAGAGAGTGGGAGATGCTGGATGGAGAGAGATGAGAGAGTGGGAGATGCTGGATGGGGAGTGATGAGAGAGTGGGAGATGCTGGATGGGAGAGATGAGAGAGTGGGAGATGCTGGATGGAGAGAGATGAGAGAGTGGGAGATGCTGGATGGGGAGAGATGAGAGAGTGGGAGATGCTGGATGGGGAGAGATGAGAGAGTGGGAGATGCTGGATGGGGAGAGATGAGAGAGTGGGAGATGCTGGATGGGGAGAGATGAGAGAGTGGGAGATGCTGGATGGGGAGGGATGAGAGAGTGGGAGATGCTGGATGGGGAGAGATGAGAGAGTGGGGAGATGCTGGATGGGGAGAGATGAGAGAGTGGGAGATGCTGGATGGGGAGAGATGAGAGAGTGGGAGATGCTGGATGGGGAGATAGGAGTGGGAGATGCTGGATGGGACAGATGAGAGAGTGGGAGATGCTGGATGGGGAGAGATGAGAGAGTGGGAGATGCTGGATGGGAGAGATGAGAGAGTGGGAGATGCTGGATGGAGAGAGATGAGAGAGTGGGAGATGCTGGATGGGGAGGGATGAGAGAGTGGGAGATGCTGGATGGGGAGAGATGAGAGAGTGGGAGATGCTGCATGGGAAGGGATGAGAGAGTGGAGATGCTGGATGGAGAGAGATGAGAGAGTGGGAGATGCTGGATGGGGAGAGATGAGAGAGTGGGAGATGCTGGATGGAGAGAGATGAGAGAGTGGGAGATGCTGGTTGGGGAGAGATGAGAGAGTGGGAGATGCTGGATGGGGAGAGATGAGAGAGTGGGAGATGCTGGATGGGGAGAGATGAGAGAGTGGGAGATGCTGGATTGGGAGGGATGAGAGAGTGGGAGATGCTGGATGGGGAGAGATTAGAGTGGGGAGATGCAGGATGGGGTGAAGAGAGAGTGGGAGATGCTGGATGGGGAGAGATGAGAGAGGGGGAGATGCTGGATGGAGAGATGAGAGAGTGGGAGATGCTGGATGGGGAGAGATGAGAGAGTGGGAGATGCTGGATGGGGAGAGATGAGAGAGTGGGAGATGCTGGATGGGGAGAGATGAGAGAGTGGGAGATGCTGGATGGGGAGAGATGAGAGAGTGGGAGATGCTGGATGGGGAGAGATGAGAGAGTGGGAGATGCTGGATGGGGAGAGATGAGAGAGTGGGAGATGCTGGATGGGGATAGACGAGAGAGTAGGAGATGCTGGATGGAGAGAGATGAGAGACTGGGGAGATTCTGGTTGGGGAGAGATGAGAGAGTGGGACGATGGTGGATGGGAAGAGATGAGAGAGTGGGAGATGCTGGATGGGGAGGGATGAGAAAGTGGGGAGATGCTGGATGGGGAGAGATGAGAGTGGGGAGATGCTTGATGGGGAGAGATGAGAGAGTGGGAGATGCTGGATGGGGAGAGATGAGAGAGTGGGAGATGCTGGATGGGGAGAGATGTGAGAGTGGGAGATGCTGGATGGGGAGAGATGAGAGAGTTGGAGATGCGGGATGGGGAGTGATGAGCGCGGGGGAGATGCTGGATGGTGAGTGATGAGAGAGTGGGAGATGCTGGATGGGGGGAGATGTGAGAGTGGGAGATGCTGGATGGTGAGAGATGAGAGAGTGGGAGATGCTGGATGGGGAGTGATGAGAGAGTGGGAGATGCTGGATAGGGAGAAGTGAGAGTGTGGGGAGATGCTGGATGGGGAGAGATGAGAGAGTGGAGAGATGCTCGATGGAGAGAGATGAGTGGGAGATGCTGGATGGAGAGAGATGAGAGAGTGGGAGATGCTGGATGGGGGAGATGTGAGAGTGGGAGATGCTGGATGGGGAGGGATGATAGAGTGGGAGATGCTGGATGGGGAGAGATGAGAGAGTTGGAGATGCTGGATGGGGAGAGATGAGAGAGTGGGAGATGCTGGATGGGGAGAGATGAGAGAGTGGGAGATGCTGGATGGGGAGATGAGCGAGTGGGAGATGCTGGATGGGGAGGGATGAGAGAGTGAGGAGATGCTGGATGGGGAGACACGAGAGAGTGGGAGATGCTGGATGGGGAGAGATGAAAGAGTGGGAGATGCTGGATGGGGGAGGGATGAGAGAGTGGGAGTTGCTGGATGGGGAGAGATGAGAGAGTGGGAGATGCTGGATGGGGAGGGATGAGAGAGTGGGAGATGCTAGATGGGAGAGATGAGAGAGTTGGAGATGCTGGATGGGGAGAGATGAGAGAGTGGGAGATGCTGGATGGGGAGAGATGAGAGAGTGGGAGATGCTGGATGGGGAGAGATGAGAGAGTGGGAGATGCTGGATGGGGAGAGATGAGAGTGGGAGATGCTGGATGGGGAGAGATGAGAGAGTGGGAGATGCTGGATGGGGAGAGATGAGAGAGTGGGAGATGCTGGAGGTGGAGAGAGGAGAGAGTGGGAGATGCTGGATGGGGAGAGATGAGAGAGTGGGAGATGCTGGATGGGGAGAGATGAGAGAGTGGGAGATGCTGGATGGGGAGAGATGAGAGAGTGGGAGATGCTGGATGGGGAGAGATGAGAGAGTGGGAGATGCTGGATGGGGAGAGATGAGAGAGTGGGAGATGCTGGATTGGGAGAGATGAGAGAGTGGGAGATGCTGGATGGGGAGAGATGAGAGAGTGGGAGATGCTGGATGGGGAAAGATGAGAGAGTGGGAGATGCTGGATGGGGAGAGATGAGAGAGTGGGAGATGCTGGATAGGGAGAGATGAGAGAGTGGGAGATGCTGGATGGGGAGAGATGAGAGAGTGGGAGATGCTGCATGGGAAGGGATGAGAGAGTGGGAGATGCTGGATGGTTAGAGATGAGAGTGGGAGATGCTGGATGGGGAGAGATGAGAGAGTGGGAGATGCTGGATAGGGAGAGATGAGAGAGTGGGAGATGCTGGATGGGGAGAGATGAGAGTGGGAGATGCTGGATGGGGAGAGATGAGAGAGTGGGAGATGCTGGATGGGGAGAGATGAGAGAGTGGGAGATGCTGGATGGGGAGAGATGAGAGAGTGGGAGATGCTGGATGGGGAGAGATGAGAGAGTGGGAGATGCTGGATGGGGAGAGATGAGAGAGTGGGAGATGCTGGATGGGGAGAGATGAGAGAGTGGGAGATGCTGGATGGGGAGAGATGAGAGAGTGGGAGATGCTGGATTGGGAGAGATGAGAGAGTGGGAGATGCTGGATGGGGAGAGATGAGAGAGTGGGAGATGCTGGATAGGGAGAGATGAGAGAGTGGGAGATGCTGGATGGGGAGAGATGAGAGAGTGGGAGATGCTGGATGGGGAGAGATGAGAGAGTGGGAGATGCTGGATAGGGAGAGATGAGAGAGTGGGAGATGCTGGATGGGGAGAGATGAGAGAGTGGGAGATGCTGGATGGGGAGATGTGAGAGTGGGAGATGCTGGATGGTGATGCTGGATGGGGGGAGATGTGAGAGTGGGAGATGCTGGATGGGGAGAGATGAGAGAGTGGGAGATGCTGGATGGGGAGGGATGATAGAGTGGGAGATGCTGGATAGGGAGAGATGAGAGAGTTGGAGATGCTGGATGGGGAGAGATGAGAGAGTGGGAGATGCTGGATGGGGAGAGATGAGAGAGTGGGAGATGCTGGATGGGGAGAGGAGAGGGTGGCAAGATGCTGGATGGGGAGAGATGAGGGAGTGGGAAGAAGCTGGATGGGGAGGGATGAGGGAGTGGAGATGATGGATGGGGGAGGGATGAGAGAGTGGGGAGATGCTGGATGGGGAGAGATGAGAGAGTGGGGAGATGCTGGATGGGGAGAGAGATGAGAGACTGGGAGATGCTGGATGGGGAGGATGAGAGAGTTGGCGATGGTGGCTGGTGAGAGATGAGAGAGTGGGAGATGCTGGATGGGGAGGAATGAGAGAGTGGGAGATGCTGGATGGGGAGAGATGAGAGAGTGGGAGATGCTGGAATGGGAGAGATGAGAGAGTGGGATAAGCTGGATAGTGATGAGAGAGTGGGAGATGCTGGATGGGGAGAGATGAGAGAGTGGGAGATGCTGGATGGGGAGAGATGAGAGAGTGGGAGATGCTGGATGGGGATTGTTGAGAGAGTGGGAGATGCTGGATGGGGAGAGATGAGAGAGTGGGAGATTCTGGATGGGGAGAGATGAGAGTGGGAGATGCTGGATGGGGAGGGATGAGAGAGTGGGAGATGCTGGATGGGGAGAGATGAGAGAGTGGGAGATGCTGGATGGGGAGAGATGAGAGAGTGGGAGATGCTGGATGGGGAGAGATGAGAGAGTGGGAGATGCTGGATGGGGAGAGATGAGAGAGTGGGAGATGCTGGATGGGGAGAGATGAGAGAGTGGGAGATGCTGGATGGGAGAGATGAGAGAGTGGGAGATGCTGGATGGGGAGAGATGAGAGAGTGGGAGATGCTGGATGGGGAGAGATGAGAGAGTGGGAGATGCTGGATGGGGAGAGATGAGAGAGTGGGAGATGCTGGATGGAGAGAGATGAGAGAGTGGGAGATGCTGGATGGGGAGAGATGAGAGAGTGGGAGATGCTGGATGGGGAGAGATGAGAGAGTGGGAGATGCTGGATGGGGAGGGATGAGAGAGTGGGAGATGCTGGAACGGGGAGATACAAGAGGGAGGGGGAGATGCGGGATGGGGGAGATTTGAGAGAGTGGGAGATGCTGGAGGGGGAAGAGATGAGAGAGTCGGGAGATGCTGGATGGGGAGAGAGATGAGAGAGTGGGAGATGCTGGATGGAGAGAGATGAGAGAGTGGGGGATGCTGGATGGGGAGAGATGAGAGTGGGAGATGCTGGATGGGGATAGATGAGAGAGTGGGAGATGCTGGATGGGGAGAGATGAGAGAGTGGGAGATGCTGGATGGGGAGAGATGAGAGAGTGGGAGATGCTGGATGGGGAGAGATGAGAGAGTGGGAGATGCTGGATGGGGAGAGATGAGAGAGTGGGAGATGCTGGATGGGGAGGGATGAGAGAGTGGGAGATGCTGGATGGAGAGAGATGAGAGAGTGGGAGATGCTGGATAGGGAGAGATGAGAGAGTGGGAGATGCTGGATGGGGAGAGATGAGAGAGTGGGAGATGCTGGATGGAGAGGGATGAGAGAGTGGGAGATGCTGGATGGGGAGAGATGAGAGAGTGGGAGATGCTGGATTGGGGGAAAGATGAGAGAGTGGGAGATGCTGGATGGAGAGAGATGAGAGAGTGGGAGATGCTGGATGGGGAGAGATGAGAGAGTGGGAGATGCTGGATGGGGAGAGATGAGAGAGTGGGAGATGCTGGATGGGGAGAGATGAGAGAGTGGGAGATGCTGGATGGGGAGGGATGAGAGAGTGGGAGATGCTGGATGGAGAGAGATGAGAGAGTGGGAGATGCTGGATAGGGAGAGATGAGAGAGTGGGAGATGCTGGATGGGGAGAGATGATCGAGTGGGAGATGCTGGATAGGGAGAGATGAGAGAGTGGGAGATGCTGGATGGGGAGGGATGAGAGAGTGGGAGATGCTGGATGGAGAGAGATGAGAGAGTGGGAGATGCTGTATGGGGAAAGATGAGAGAGTGGGAGATGCTGGATGGGGAGAGATGAGAGAGTGGGGAGATGCTGGATGGGGAGAGATGAGAGAGTGGGAGATGCTGGATGGGGAGAGATGAGAGAGTGGGAGATTCTGGATGGGGAGGGATGAGAGAGTGGGAGAAGCTGGATGAAGAGAGATGAGAGAGTGGGAGATGCTGGATGGAGAGAGATGAGAGAGTGGGAGATGCTGGATGGGGAGGGATGAGAGAGTGGGAGATGCTGGATGGGGAGAGATGAGAGAGTGGGAGATGCTGGATGGGGAGAGATGAGAGAGTGGGAGATGCTGGATGGGGAGGGATGAGAGAGTGGGAGATGCTGGATGGGGAGAGATGAGAGAGTGGGAGATGCTGGATGGGAGAGATGAGAGAGTGGGAGATGCTGGATGGGGAGGGATGAGAGAGTGGGAGATGCTGGATGGGGAGAGATGAGAGAGTGGGAGATGCTGGTTGGGGAGGGATGAGAGAGTGGGAGATGCTGGATGGAGAGAGATGAGAGAGTGGGAGATGCTGGATGGGGAGGGATGAGAGAGTGGGAGATGCTGGATGGGGAGAGATGAGGGAGTTGGAGATGCTGAATGGGGAGGGATGAGAGAGTGGGAGGTGTTGGATTGGGGGAAAGATGAGAGAGTGGGAGATGCTGGATGGGAGAGATGAGAGAGTGGGAGATGCTGGATAGGGAGGGATGAGAGAGTGGGAGATGCTGGATGGGGAGGGATGAGAGAGTGGGAGATGCTGGATGGGGATAGATGAGAGAGTGGGAGGTGTTGGATTGCGGGAAAGATGAGAGTGTGGGAGATGCTGGATGGGAGATATGAGAGAGTGGGAGATGCTGGATGGGGAGGGATGAGAGAGTGGGAGATGCTGGATGGGGATAGATGAGAGAGTGGGAGGTGTTGGATTGCGGGAAAGATGAGAGAGTGGGAGATGCTGGATGGGAGAGATGAGGGAGTGTGAGATGCTGGATGGGGAGGGATGAGAGAGTGGGAGGTGTTGGATTGGGGGAGAGATGAGAGAGTGGGAGATGCTGGATGGGGAAAGATGAGAGAGTGGGAGATGCTGGATGGGAAGAGACGGGAGCATGGGAAATGCTGGATAGGGAGAGATGAGAGAGTGGGAGATGCTGGATGGGGAGGGATGAGAGAGTGGGAGGTGTTGGATTGGGGGAAAGATGAGAGAGTGGGAGATGCTGGATGGGAGAGATGAGAGAGTGGGAGATGCTGGATGGGGAGGGATGAGAGAGTGGGAGGTGTTGGATTGGGGGAAAGATGAGAGAGTGGGAGATGCTGGATGGGAGAGATGAGAGAGTGGGAGATGCTGGATGGGGAGGGATGAGAGAGTGGGAGGTGTTGGATTGGGGGAAAGATGAGAGAGTGGGAGATGCTGGATGGTAGAGATGAGAGAGTGGGAGATGCTGGATGGGGAAAGATGAGAGATTGGGAGATGCTGGATGGGGAGAGACGGGAGCATGGGAAATGCTGGATAGGGAGAGGTGAGAGTGTGGGAGATGCTGGATGGGGAGGGATGAGAGAGTGTGAGATGCTGGATGGGGATAGATGAGAGAGTGGGAGATGTTGGATTGGGGGAGAGATGAGAGAGTGGGAGATGTTGGATTGGGGGAGAGATGAGAGAGTGGGAGATGCTGGATGGGGAGAGACGGGAACATGGGAAATGCTGGATAGGGAGAGATGAGAGAGTGGGAGATGCTGGATGGGGAGAGATGAGAGAGTGGGAGATGCTGGATGGGGAGAGATGAGAGTGGGAGATGCTGGATGGGGAGAGATGAAAGAGTGGGAAATGCTGGATAGGGAGAGGTGAGAGTGTGGGAGATGCTGGATGGGGAGGGATGAGAGAGTGTGAGATGCTGGATGGGGAGAGATGAGAGTGGGAGTTGCTGGATGGGGAGAGATGAGATAGTTGGAGATGCTGGATGGGGAGAGATGAGAGAGTGGAAGATGCTGGATGGGGAGGGATGAGAGAGTGGGAGATGCTGGATGGGGAGAGATGAGAGTGGGAGATGCTGGATGGGGAGAGATGAAAGAGTGGGAAATGCTGGATAGGGAGAGGTGAGAGTGTGGGAGATGCTGGATGGGGAGGGATGAGAGAGTGTGAGATGCTGGATCGGGAGAGATGAGAGTGGGAGATGCTGGATGGGGAGAGATGAGATAGTTGGAGATGCTGGATGGGGGGAGATGTGGGAGTGGGAGATGCTGGATGGGGAGAGATGAGAGAGTGGGAGATGCTGGATGGGGAGAGATGAGAGAGTGGGAGATGCTGGATGGGGAGGGATGAGAGAGTGGGAGATGTTGGATTGGGGGAAAGATGAGAGAGTGGGAGATGCTGGATGGGGAGAGATGAGAGAGTGGGAGATGCTGGATGGGGAGAGATGAGAGAGTGGGAGATGCTGGATGGGGAGAGATGAGAGAGTGGGAGATGCTGGATAGGGAGAGATGAGAGTGGGAGATGCTGGATGGGGAGAGATGAGAGAGTGGGAGATGCTGGATGGGGAGAGATGAGAGAGTGGGAGATGCTGGATAGGGAGAGATGAGAGAGTGGGAGATGCTGGAGGTGGAGAGATGAGAGAGTCAGGAGATGCTGGATAGGGAGAGATGAGAGAGTGGGAGATGCTGGATGGGGAGAGATGAGAGAGTGGGAGATGCTGGATGGGGATAGACGAGAGAGTGGGAGATGCTGGATGGAGAGAGATGAGAGACTGGGGAGATTCTGGTTGGGGAGAGATGAGAGAGTGGGAGATGCTGGATAGGGAGAGATGAGAGAGTGGGAATTGCTGGATGGGGAGAGATGAGAGAGTGGGAGATGCTGGATAGGGAGAGATGAGAGAGTGGGAGATGCTGGATGGGGAGGGATGAGAGAGTGGGAGATGCTGGATGGGGAGAGATGAGAGAGTGGGAGATGCTGGATAGGGAGATGAGAGTGGGTGATGCTGGTTGGGGAGAGATGAGTGAGTGGGAGATGCTGGATGGGGGGAGACGTGAGAGTGGGAGATGCTGGATAGGGAGAGATGAGAGAGTGGGAAATGCTGGATGGGGAGAGATGAGAGAGCGGGGGATGCTGGATAGGGAGAGATGAGAGAGTGGGAGATGCTGGATGGGGAGGGATGAGAGAGTGGGAGATGCTGGATGGGGAGAGATGAGAGAGTGGGAGATGCTGTATGGGGAGGGATGAGAGAGTGGGAGATGCTGGATGGGGAGAGATGAGAGAGTGGGAGATGCTGGATGGGGAGAGATGAGAGAGTGGGAGATGCTGGATAGGGAGAGATGAGAGAGTGGGAGATGCTGGATGGGGAGAGATGAGAGAGTGGGAGATGTTGGATTGGGGGAGAGATGAGAGAGTGGGAGATGCTGGATGGGGAGAGATGGGAACATGGGAAATGCTGGATAGGGAGAGATGAGAGAGTGGGAGATGCTGGATGGGGAGAGATGAGAGAGTGGGAGATGCTGGATGGGGAGAGATGAGAGTGGGAGATGCTGGATGGGGAGAGATGAAAGAGTGGGAAATGCTGGATAGGGAGAGGTGAGCGTGTGGGAGATGCTGGATGGGGAGAGATGAGAGTGGGAGATGCTGGATGGGGAGAGATGAGATAGTTGGAGATGCTGGATGGGGGGAGATGTGAGAGTGGTTGATGCTGGATGGGGGAGAGATGAGAGAGTGGGAGATGCTCGATGGGGAGAGATGAGGGAGTGGGGAAATGCTAGATTGGGAGGGATGAGAGTGTGGGAGATGCTGGATGGGGGGAGGTGAGAGAATGGGAGATTCTGGATGGTGGAGGGATGAGAGAGTTCGAGATGCTGGATGGGGAGGGATGATCTAGGTCTTACAGTAAGTTCCTTGCAGTCTCCCCAAAAGACACAGGTTCCTCAATACTTGTATTGGGTCAAGTAGTGATATCCTGGGTCTCTTTTAATAATGGTTGATGGACCTTTCCTCCACGAATTTGTCAAGCCGTTTTAAACCCAGCTACATTAACAGCTTTTACTACATCCTCCGGAAACAAATTCCAGAGTTTGATTACATGTTGAGTGAAAAAATATTTTCTCTTATTTGTCTTAAATAGTTTAGCCTGTAGCTTCATTGCATGCCCCCTAGTCTTTCTATATTCTGATTGCGTAAACAATCAATCTACATTTACCCGTTCCACTCCGTTCATTAATTTATAGCCTTTATCATATCTCCCCTCAGCTGTCTCTTTTCCAGGTTGAAGAGCCCTAACCTTTTTAGCCTCTTTCCATAGGAGTATCCTTCCATCCCCTTTACCATTTTGTTGGCTCTTCTCTGTACCTGTTCTAATAACGCTATATCCTTTTTCAGATTTGGCGACCAGAATTGCACCAATATTCAAGGTTGGGTTATATCATGGAACAATACAGTGGCATTATAATATCTTTTTTTAAAAATTTCCATTCCTTTCCTTATGATACCTAGCATTCTATTTGCTCTCTTGGCCGCCACTGCACACTGGGTGGAGGGCTTTAACATGTTATCCATGATGACAACTGAATCTTTTTCCTGGGTGGTGGTTGCTAATGTGGAACCTTGCATCGTGTAACCATAGTGTAGGTTGTTCTTTCCTAGGTGCATAACTTTGCACTTCTCCACATTAAATTTCATTTGCCATTTGGATGCCCAGTCTTCCAATTTATCAAGATCCCCTCGCATTTATATAGCGCTACAAGTCATACGCAGTTCTGCAGAGACATGTAGTAGTTAGTCCCTGCTCATCAGAGCTTACAATCTAGTCAAGACAAATACAGAGCTGTCTACCTGTTAGTTCACTGCTTCAATAAACATAAGAGATTAGTAAGACAAGATCTTCCTTGTCTAAAGCCATGTTGGCTGTCTCCCATTAAGCCATGACTATTTGCATATTGTGTAATTTTGTTCTTTATAATGGTTTCTAGCATTTTTCACAGTACTGACGTCAGGCTCATTGGTCTGTAGTTTCCCGGATCACCCCTGGAACCCTTTTTAAAAATTGGTATTACATTGGCGATCCTCCAATCTTCAGGTATTACAGATAATTTTAATGATAGTTCACAGATTACTAATAGCAGGTCTGCAATCTCACATTTCAGTTCTTTCAACACCCTTGGATGTATACCATCCCGTCAAGGTGATTTGCTATTCTTAAGTTTATCAAATAATTGTAATACTTCTTCCTGGTGTATCGATATTTCTTTCAATTCTTCTGCAGTATCACCTTTAAATACCACTTCAGTCATGGGTAACATCCCTACATCTTCCTCAGTAAAGACCAAAGCAAGAATTCATTCAGTCTCTCCGCTATAGCCTTGGCAGACTAGATGGACCATACTGGTCTTTATCTGCCATCATTTACTATGTTACTATGTCCCCTCTTGCTGCCCCTTTTACCCCTCTATCATCTAATGGTCCAATTGACTCTCTCTTAGTTTTTTTTTTTACTACGAATGTACTTGAAAAAGTCTTTATTATGCGTTTTTGCTTCCACAGCAAGTTTCTTCTCAAACTCTATGTCTGCCTTATCAATGCCTTGCATTTAACTTGTGAGTGCTTGTGCTGTTTCCAGGATTCATCGTTTGACTCTTTTTTCCATTTCCTGAAAGATGCTTTTTTGGCAACAACAGCCTCTCTGACCTCACCTTTACACCTTGCTGGCAGTTTGTTGGACTTCCTTCCACTTTTCTTAAAGCGTGGAATACAGTTGGTCTGGGCTTCCAAGATAGTGTTTTTTCAACAACACCCAAGTCTTTAACCTTTGTAACTACTCCATTTAGTTTTTCTTAACTATTTTCCTCATTTATCATAGGCTCCCCTTTGAAAGTTAAAAGGTAGCACTGTGGATTTCCTTACCATTAATTAAATCAAACGTGATCATGCTATGATCACTATTGCCAAGTGGCCCCAACACTATTATCTCTTGCACCAGACCTGGTGTTCCACTAAGGACTAAGTCCAAAATGGCTTCCGCTCTGGTCAGTTCATGAACCAGCTGCTCCAAGAAGCAGTCATTTATTTCATCTAGGAACTTTATCTCCTGAGCATGTCCTGCCGTGACGCTGACCCAGCCAATACCAGGGTAATTGAAACCACCCATTATTATTACTGTGCTGTAACTTTTGTTAGCGTCCCTAATTTTTTTGAGTATTTCATCATCCATTTGCTCATTCTGGCCAGGCGGTCGATAGTACAGGCTGGAAACCCACCTCTTCGCTGACGCTTTCGGATCTTGGCTCACCTAGTCTCCTTCGTGTTTCCTCACCATTCCCCCTAGATGTATCCCATGTCTACAGCTCTATGTTGTCTATCTTGACTAGATTGTAAGCTCTGATGAGCAGGGACCTTCTTTTACATGTATCTGTGCAGTGCTGCGTATGCTTTGTAGCGCTATGCAAATGTTCAGTAGTAGTAGTAGTAGTAGTAGTAATATAGTGCCACAACAACTCCCCTTCTTCCTACCATTTCCTTCCTGAATAAACTATAGCTCGATATAATTACATTCCAGTCATGGTTTTCTATTAATAGAACAGGAAGTCCGGAGCCAGGAGAAACACATCCATCATGTGATCCCCCACCCCAGTGAACCATGACATACTTCTACAACGCCTAAAAGAATGGTGCAAATCCTACCTATCCAATAGGTGGCAACGAGTCAAGGCAGGCCACACATCCTCAGAACCATTTCTGCAGACACAGGGGGTACCTCAAGGATCGTCCTTATCGGCACTGATGTTTAATATCTACATGCAGCCGATATGTGATTTGATCCGATCCTTCAACGTACAATGCCTTGCTTACGCAGACGACATCCTCCTTTACATGCCGTTCACAATTGACCAACCAGTGCTCTCCCCAATAATCAGATGCTTCGAAGCTGTAGCCGAATGGCTGTTGACACAAAATCTATGGATCAACCATGACAAAACTGATATTCTATTCGTCACGAGGAACCGAAAGTTCATACCTCCCCCATCACTACATGCCAACAATGTAGAGTTGAAATCCAAATCCACAATCCGTTATCTTGGCATCACGCTTGATCAGCACCTGGATATGACAACACATGTGAAAAACGTCACAAAGGCAATATATCATAAGATCAGAACGCTGCGTCACTTCCGCCCCCTACTGGATTTCACCGACTACCGAACAACCTTCCAGGCATTAGTCCTCCCACATCTGGATTTCGCTAACATCATCCTCCATGGTCTCTCACAATCAACCTTAAATCCGCTCCGCCTAGCTATGAATGCAGCTGCAAGAGTCCTTTCTGGATCGTCAAGATCTGACCACATAACGCCTATCATGAAAGATCTGCATTGGCTACCTTTACATGCCAGACTCCAATACAAGTCAATAGTCCTTACTTTCAAAGCCCTAAATAACCACCCCCCTACGCCAATCAGCAAGCTAATCCAGGGTACCCCTGAAAATAGAAACAGGAGGCCTACAGCAATGAACACCTTAGTAGTCCCCAAGATGACGACTAAGTGCACAAAGACTACCTCCAACAGGGCCTTCTCCATATTTGCTCCTTTAAACTGGAATGCCCTTCCCCATGAAATCCGTGGCATCAAAAGTCTAGTCCTATTCCGAAAAGCCTTGAAACACCACCTGTTCACAAAATGCTACCCAGAAACCATCCGAGGTAAACACACAACTGGCAAGCTTCCCACATGCCCCAGCCGCCCTAACACCTTAATACAAACAGAAAATGGTTAGCCTACACATAAGCCCAACCGCTAATCATCACACGTGTACTAGCCACCCACAAATGCACATGTAACATCTAAATGAGTTAGAGTATTGTACATAATATAGAGTTTATTTATTTATTTATTTATTTATAGACTCTTATATACCGCACTATTAGGCATCAGCGCGGTTCACAAAAAACAGTGAGATACACAATTCAACAGTACTTTGTGTTTACAGAAAACAGGAGAATATAACTCGGATAACAGGGTATATAATTAATAAACATAGTCATAATATAATAATAATATTAACTTGAGTTAACTTGTACATAGTTTTCCCGGTTTATCCCATGTTTAATTTCCTGTTTCATTGTAAACTCAATGTTGCTTGTATGCACTGTAGTATGTTTTTGTTCAATGTACACCGCGCTGATTATAATAGCACGGTATAGAAGAAATGTTAAATAAATAAATAATAATAATAATGTCTCCATAACTGCCACTAAATCCAAGTCAGCCTCTTCCATTAAAGTCAAACCATCTGGGATCTTATTTCCCATGCTACAAGCATTTATACACACCACTTTTCAGATGCTGCCCTATCTACCCATTTCTACAGAGGTATTTAATGTTTCACTTACCTGGGGGTTTACTTCACCCATCCCCATCGAATCTAGTTTAAAGCCCTCTTTATTAGGTTAGCCAGTCTGCTGCTGAAAACACTTTGACCCTTCTTGGACAGATGGACACCATCTCTGCTCTGCAGCCCTCGGAACATCATCCCATGGTCCAGGAATTCAAAATGCTCTCAATGACACCATCCACGCAGCCATGCATTTATCTCCAGGATGCGAGCTTCTCTGCCTTGGCCTTTACCCTCAACAGGGAGGACTGAAGAGAACACCACCTGCGCCCCTATCTGCTTCACCCAGGGGCAGCCCAAGGGGGGTGCGGGGCCATGTGTGGAGACTCGGTGCGGAGCCTCATTTGCATAGATATTTGCATAATGTTACCATACACTAACTTTTAGTAAACATGCCTCTTAATGAGTGTATGGATAAAGAAAGACTAAAATATTTCTGTTGTTAAGTGCCGTCGAGTCAGAGTCGACTCATGGCGACCCTCTGGATAGCTATCCTAAATTGTGTTCGGTCTTGAGTCAGGCGGCTCATTGTTGACAGACTGGTACCCGTAGCTGCTGTTATTGTCTCAATCCATCTCATTGCTGGCCTTCCTCTTTTGCGTTGGCCTTCTAGTTTGCCAAGCATGATGTCTTTCTCTAATGATCTCTCTCTTCGCATGATGTGTCCAAAGTATGAAAGGCGAAGTCTTGTCATCTGAGCTTCTAAAGAAAGCTTAGGTTTGATCTCCTCTAGTACCGACTGGTTTGTTCTTCGGGCAGTCCATGGTATACACAGTATTCGCTGCCAGCACCATAATTCAAAGGCATCAATTTTCTTCCTGTCTATCTTTTTCACTGTCCAGCTTTCACATCCATATGATGTTATTGAAAATACCATGGCTTGAACAAGTCGAATCTTTGTATGGAGAGAGACATCTCTGCTCTTGAGAATCTTATCTAGGTCTTTCATAGCCATTCTGCCAAGAGCAATGCGTCGTCTGATTTCTTGACTGCTTGTTGCTTCTTTATTGATAGTTGATCCAAGTAGGTTAAAGTTGTTCACGATTTCAATTTCTTCTCTCCTTCAACGATGAACCTGTTGATTATGCCAGTTGTCATGATCTTTGTCTTCTTTACATTAAGGTGCAGGCCCATTTTGAGACTATGTTCTTTGATTATGAGAAGCAAATGTTTCAGATCATCTTCACTTTCAGCCAGTAATGTGGTATCATCAGCATAGCGAAGGTTGTTGACAAGTCTTCCACCAATCTTCACACCTCTGTTGTCTTCATACAATCCTGCTTCTCTGATGATTTGTTCTGCATATAAATTAAAAAGGTAGGGGGAAAGTATGCAGCCTTGTCTTACACCTTTGCTTATTTTAAACCATTCTGTTACTCCTTGTTCCGTTCGAACTGTTGCTTCTTGATCAATGTACAGATTGTGCAAGAGTACGATCAGGTGTTCTGGTATACCCATGCTTCTTAATGTGGCCCAGAGTTTCTCATGGTTTACACAGTCAAAAGCCTTGCTATAGTCGATAAAGCACAAATGATGTCTCTCGTTCCTCGCCCTTTCCTGAACCCTGCTTGCACTTCAGGTAGTTCTTGTTCCAGGTATGGTTGTAGTCTCTTTTGAATAATCTTCAGTAGAATCTTGCTGGCGTGTGGGATCAGAGCGATTGTGCGATAATTTCCACAGTCAGTTGGATCATCCTTCTTTAGTATTGGTATAAACACAGATCTTTTACAGTCAGTTGGCCATGATGTTGTCTTCCATATTTCTTGGCAGAGCCTTGTAAGTATGGTAACAGCTGCATCAGATTGATGTAATACTTCTATGGGAATGCTATCAATGCCTGGTGTTTTGTTCTTTGATAAGGCTTTCAATGCTGCAACTTCTTCTTTCATCACCAATGGTTCCCGATCATAAGGTACAGGTTGAAACGGCTGTTGGTCCACTTGATCTTTATCATATAAAAACTCTGTATATTCCTTCCACCTTTTCTTGATCTTCTCAGCATCATTCAACATAGAACCTTGAGCATCTTGAAACATTCCAATTCGAGGCTGTAACTTTTTCTTTAACTCTCGTAGCTTTAGGAAACCCGATCTTGTTGTTCCTCTAATAGTTTCTGCTTCTATTTCCTTGCATGTGTCGTTGTAGTACTTTTCCTTGTCCTGTCTTGCTGCACATTGGAAATCTCTGTTGAGTTCTGTTATTGTCTTTCTTTCTCCTCTGGCTTTAGCTTCTCTGCGTTTCTGGGCAATTTTCTGAGTTTCTTCGGTCATCCATTTTGGTCGTTTTTGCTTTTTCACCTTTTGTAGAGACTTCTCGCTTTCTTCCAACACAACCTTCTTGATGTCATTCCATAACTCTTCTGGAGCTCTGTCTTTTGTATCTAAAACAGCAAATCGATTTTGCAGGCAGTCTTTTAATTCCAGTGGTATATTCTCAAGGTCATATTTTGCTGCATTCATGAGTGGTTTGCTCTTTTTCAACTTTAGCTTGAGTTTGCATACTAGTAGTTGATGATCTGTACCACAGTCAGCTCCAGGTTTTGTCTTTGTTGATGTTATAGAACTTTTCCATCGTTGACTTTCACAGATGTAGTCAATTTGATTTTTATACAATCCATTGGGTGAAGTCCATGTGTACAGTCGCCGCTTGTGTTGATGGAAGAAGGTGTTTGAGATGAATAGGTCGTTGGTCTTGCAGAATTCTATCAGTCTTTCTCCAGCTTCATTTCTGTTGCCAAGTCCATATTTTCCAACTACTGTGCCTTCTTCTTTGTTGCCAACTTTTGCGTTCCAGTCACCCATGACTATCAGGATATCCTGTTTGCATGTTCTGTCAATTTCAGCTTGTACTTGTTCATAGAACTCTTCAATTTCATTCTCTTCTGCAGCTGTTGTTGGGGCATATACTTGAATTATAGTTGTGTTGCTAGGCATTCCTCGTAGACGAATAGAGATTAAGCATTCACTGACTGCATTGTATTTCATTACAGTTCGTGCAAGTTTCTTCTTTATTATAAATGCAGCACCATTTCTTCTTTGTCTTTCATTTCCAGCATAGTAGACCATGTGATCATCTGATGCAAAGTGCCCGATGCCAGTCCTTTTCAGTTCGCTGACACCCAACAGAGTGAGTTGTACACATTCCATTTCATTCTTGACCACCTCCAACTTCCCTTGGTTCATGCTTCGTACGTTCCATGTTCCAAAGCGTAAGACATCTTTACAGCTTCTGACTCTCATTTCATGCGCAGCTACATCAGCAATCAGGCGTCCCGAGGGCTTTGATCCAACCACATCATAAATGCTGGCTTTACTCTGAAACGTCTTCAGTATGGATAAAGAAAGACTAAAATATTTCTACATTACTATAATCCAGTGCCAACTGCCAGGCACATTAGGAACTACTACAAACACTGCCCATTTAGAACCAATAGCAAACCCGCCGTATCATAACAGCACTACCAGGACTCACAAAGCACCAGACCCTACCTATCAAAAGGCAACACTGCATATATTAAATCAATACATTTCAGAGAATAACAATACATGACCTACTGTGGAAAGAACAAGTATTAATGTCAAATAGGAATTATATAAACAGAATACCTCAGCTCAGTTGCACATGCAGAACATAAACCATCACCAAACAAGAACAACATTATTGTCACATCAGTATGTAATTTGTACATAGTTTTCCCTGTTCTCTCTCCTAGTTGTTCTCCCTTTTCGATGTAAACTTGAGAGTGCCCTGTGGTCCTCGAGTCGTTCTGTTAATTGTAAACCACACTGATGATAAAGAGCGCAGTATAAAAGAAATGTTAAATAAATAAAATAAATAAATAAATAAGGAATCATAATTTAGAAATAGGAAGATAATAATTAAACTGGGAACCCCAAAAGCCAAACTTGGAATGTACAACAACACTGTAGAAATAAAACTATAAATTAATTTCCTCTTGTACCAAACAAAGCACAGACGTTAATGATGCACATTTCCCAGAGCTTTCATATTCCAGTTAATAAATTCAAAATAAAGAGATATCTTTCTACCTTTTGTGTATTTTTTTTCAGTTGCAATTGCTCCAGCCACTTTCTTCTGGTTTTTTCGTGTTTTCTGCTAACTCTCCATCGTCTGCTGTCCATTTGTCCTTTCTTCTTTCTTCTAGTTTCTTTCCATTCTCTCTCTACGTCTGCTTTAACATACTAATCTTTCTCCTTTTGCTCTTTCCTCATTCCTATTTCATCCACTCAAATTTTACTCCTCCATCCTCAATCCCCACTTATTCTCCCAATACCCAGCCAATTGTAGATTTTTCTTCCCTCCCACACAAAATATTTTTCCCCTCTCCATTTCACTCTCCCAGACCCATCTCATTCTAATCCTCCCCCAACATCAGCTCCCTTCTAGTTCCAGCCCATTTCTAGTCCTAACCCCCCATACATTTCCAGTCCTATCCAAGTCCCTCCATCAGCTCATTTCCAATCCCAGCCCCCCCCCATCAGCCCATTTCTAGTCCTTTCCTAGCCCCACCATCAGCCCATGTCAAATCCCAGCTCCTCTCCACTCAGCCTATCTCCAATCCAAGCCCCCCATGAGCCTACTTCCAGTTCTAGCCCCTCCATGTCCATTTCAATCCAATCCCCCAACACAGCCCATTTCCAATTTTAGCTCCCCCAACAGCCCATTTCCAGTCCTATCCTAGCCCCTCCATCAGCCCATTTCCTGTCTTAGTTCCCCCCCCCACTTAGCAAATTTCCAGTCCTAGCTCCCTCCCCTCACAGCCCATTTCCATCCAAGCCCCCCGCCCCATCAGCTATTTGCAGTTCAAGCCCCCCCTTCCACTCAGCCCATTTCCATTCCAAGCCCCCGTCCCCATCAGCTATTTGCAGTTCAAGCCTCCCATTCCACTCAGCCCATTTACAGTCCTAGCAACCACCCCAACCCATTACTAGCCCCCCATAGCCCATTAGCAGTCCTAAGCACCCCATCAGCCCACTTCCAGTCCTAACCCCTATCACCCCATTTTCAGTTGGCCCCCCCATAGCCCATTACCAGTCCTAACCCCCCATCAGCCCACTTCCAGTCCTAACCCCATCAGCCCATTTCCAGTCCTAGCCCCCCATAGCCCATTACCAGTCCTAAACCCCCTCCCATCAGCCCACTTCCAGTCCTAAACCCCCATCACCCCATTTCAGTCTTAGCCCCTCCCCATAGCCCATTACATCCTAACCCATCAGCCCACTTCCAGTCCTAACCCCTATCACCCCATTTTCAGTTGGCCCCCCCATAGCCCATTACCAGTCCTAACCCCCCATCAGCCCACTTCCAGTCCTAACCCCATCAGCCCATTTCCAGTCTTCGCCCCCCATAGCCCATTACCAGTCCCACCCCCCATCAGCCCACAGCCCATTACCAGTCCTAACCCCATCAGCCCACCTCAAGTCCTAATCCCCCATCAGCCCATTTCCAGTCCTAGCCCCCCATAGCCCATTACCAGTCCTAACCCCCTCCCATCAGCCCACTTCCAGTCCTAAACCCCCATCACCCCATTTCAGTCTTAGCCCCTCCCCATAGCCCATTACATCCTAACCCATCAGCCCACTTCCAGTCCTAACCCCATCAGCCCATTTCCAGTCTTAGCCCCCCCACAGCCCATTACCAATCCTAATCCCCCCATCAGCCCACCTTCAGAGTCGTGAAGAGAGTTTCTCCCTCGTGGCTCTGTTAAGCTCACCAGTGCTGATGGGAAACAGGCATTTCCTGTTTCCCATCAGCCCCGGCGAGCTTAACAGAGTCACGAAAGGGAAACTCTCCCTTCGTGGCTCTGAAGCCGGTGCCAAAGGGACTAATGCAGGGAGAGAGAACACTGCTGGGCATGGGAGGGGGGGGGGGGGGTTGCGGGACACTCAATTCTGCTGCTGCCACGGCAGCAGCAGCCAGCTTTTTTTTAATTTTTAAAATGTACTTTTAATGCAGAATGTTCTTTGCACGGGGCCTCCTGAAACGTGGGGCCCTGTGCAAAAAACATTCTTGCTCGATGGACGGGTCGGCACTGGCTTCACCCTCTGTCCCAGAGCCATGAAGTCATTTTTGATACGCTCAGAGGGATACCTTGCAGTATCATTTGTTCTGACATGGATGAGCAACATTGTGTAATAGTCAGTGGGCTTGATGAGTTTCGGCAAACTCTCCGTAAGATCTTGGATTTTGGCACCAGGCAGACAGCATACCTCTCTGGACATCAATGTGATCAGCAGTTGGACGCCTCAGTACCCCTCAGAAGAGAGTCACCAACCACCCCTGCCCTTCGCTTCCTCGTGGTCACTGATTCTGCAACTTTGGGGTGCTCGAGCTCTTGTTCTTCCCTTTCCAGGGATGCTTTCACCTCCTCCACTTCCAGGGCTGCATAATGGTTCTTCAGTTCAAGCGCTGGAGGAGTTGGAGGGCCAATACTGCAGGTTCTGTGACTCGTGTCCAGCCTTCTTCCTTCTCTGCTTCTCATCTTCACCACTGGATCTTTCAAGAAGCATTGAGGCAGCCATGAGGCTCTTACATAAAGTAATCAGCCTGCTATTTCAGTGGACACCCTTCCCCCACTCCAGGTCTGAGCACAGTATCCCCTAGCCCAGAAACCAACAGACCAGAGCACACCGGTTTGGACAGGTCACCCAGGTACCTTCCCCAGGGGCTGCTGATTGGTGGACAGGAAATACCTGTGGCAAATGGGATTATAGAATGAGTTTGAAATTATACTGTATTTAAGGCATTGAAGGACGTCCCTCGGGGCTCAGACTCTTTTGTTGGAGGGAACCGGCTCTCTGTCTGATCCTGTGTGCACATTAAAGATCCTGTTTGCATTCCAGCCTGTCTGTGAGTTTTCCTTCTGTGGGTGAGTGATTGAATAAGAGCTTTTCACAGCGTTTGCTATAACATTTTGGTGCATTGGCCAGGAAAATTTAAAAGAAAAGCCTCTCTCTCATTGCACCCACAGTGGGAAGACTACTGCTTTTTGCAGGATCGGGGCCTCCACCGGTCAGGGACCGACCCCTCCAGGTGATTAACGATCCTTGGCGCCACGGGGCCCCTTTTGTGCTCCGAAGGACTCTTTGACTTGTGTGGTCAGTCGGTCCCTGCGGCTGAATCCCCGATTGAAAACCGGCTGGATAGACTGGCATCCAAACTACCTGTCTGATCAGAGTTCTGGTGAGTACTGCTACTTTCTGTACTCTATCTGTGAGTCCTGGTAATTTCTGGGAACCTGTAGCGGCCCGATCAACCGCAACGAGCAGTCCTAATAGGGGCCTTAGTGGCCCTGAAACCATTGCTCGTCCTGTCTGTATCTGTATCTGAATCTGCTGTATCTGAATCTGAATAAGAAAAAAGGGGGGGGGGCGCTTGCTTGCGAGCGCCAGTAAATGACTGCAGTATAAATTTAACTTTGCCACCTCGGGCCCCTTAAAGGTATTTAAAGTGCAGTGCTGCCAAAGCTATTAAAAATTGCCTACTTAACCGCCTTAAGTGTGCCTTTCAAGAATAATTGCGCTGATCGCAATTCTCCGATGATCGGGGCGATTTATTTAGAGCCTTTGCCCCATGTGCTCCTATAGTGTTGGGGGCTTTTTGTGTTGCTGGGGGTCTCTTTTTGTGTTGCTGGGGGTTTCTTTTGTGTTGCCATGAGCTCCTATAGTGTTGGGGGCTTTTTGTGTTGCTGGGGGTCTCCTTTTGTGTTGCTGGGGGTTTCTTTTGTGTTGCCATGTGCTCCTATAGTGTTGAGGGTTTTTTGTGTTGCTGGGGGTCTCTTTTTGTGTTGCTGGGGGTTTCTTTTGTGTTGCCATGTGCTCCTATAGTGTTGGGGGCGTGTTGCTGGGGGTCTCTTTTTGTGTTGCTGGGGGTTTCTTTTGTGTTTCCATGTGCTCCTATAGTGTTGGGGGCTTTTTGTGTTGCTGGGGGTCTCTTTTTGTGTTGCTGGGGGTTTCATTTGTGTTGCCATGAGCTCCTATAGTGTTGGGGGCTTTTTGTGTTGCTGGGGGTCTCCTTTTGTGTTGCTGGGGGTTTCTTTTGTGTTGCCATGTGCTCCTATAGTGTTGGGGGGGGGGGTTTGTGTTGCTGGGGGGTTTCTTTTGTGCTGCCATGTGCTCTTATAGCTCCATCTAGTGGACATTAGAAAAATAGCTAGCTATATTTCTCATATTACTATTATCCACATGGTAAAAGTTAAATCCTACGGTACAGCTAGAGAGTATGTGTGTGTGTATGTAATGTGTATTTGTAACAGCTGCTACTGAGGAAAGAGAGTGTATGAGTATTCGCTGCTGAGACGTCTCTGTTTTCTGTTTTCCCTCTTTCTTTTTTCCCTTTGTGGTCCTGTGTGTTTTGTGCAACCAAACTCTGCCTGTTACCTGGATTATATTGTATATTGTATTCCCAGAAGTGAGATTAGAAAATTTACACTGAGCATTGCATTCCTAGAATTGGGATTACAAGATTTGCACTGTAAATTGTGATTTTGCAAATTGTGATTAGAGCATGGGGTTCTGGAGGCTAAATTGTGGTGGGGGAGTATCCGGACCAGCTTCCCTGTATAGATTCATGGCTGGCCCATGTGGTAAATGTGCTGTTATGTAAAAACCTTTAGTGTCTCTGTGTTTAGTTGTGACATTAGGGAAAGAAAGTTTTTGTCCAGACATTAGGTCTTTATATTTCAGGATTGATTTGATACTCTATCAGTAAAAGGTGAAGTTATTGACGAGTCGCCCCTGTGTCCCCAAACAGTGAAAAACACCAGGTCTACTGATTGCAGGGAAGGGGACAGTTTGGAAAGGGGGGTGGGGTTTGCTGTGTGTGGACTGTAGTACTGGTATAGCAGTGAAGGAAGACAATTGCTTTGTTTGATGCATATCCAGTTTCATTGCTATGTTTCATGCATGGTCAGGGAACCAGGTGTTTTGGTCACACCTCTCAGCAGTGAGTGGGGGGTGATTGAAACTGCTGAGATAGTTTGCATAGCTATAGAAAGATACTGGGAGGAGTTCCTTCTTCTAGCAGATAAATGGAGGCACATTAGAGAGGACAAAAGAAAAAAAATCACCTAGGAGTCTTTCTCCTAGCAAACGCCACACCTAGTCTCCAAACAATCCTCTGGTCATCAATTTAGATTGTAGAGTTTATTCTTTCCTGCTTGGTACATTAAACTGCCTTGTCATTTTTCTGATACTACAATGATATTGCATTCCAGGTATCTACCAACCTTTTTATGGAAAAGTATCAGTTTCATGCTTGTTTTGAACTGTAGGATTCAAGGTAATTACTTTGCCTTGTTAAGCACTGTGCTGACAAATGATGAACAGAACAGTAACATCATAGACGCATTGGTGTCCAGAGAAAAAGTGTACCTTGTTTTGAGGGTTTTCAGTTTCAGGAGTACAGTATATTATAGCACTGTGAGAAACAAATCTTTTTAGTTTATACACTTGCACTTTGTTACCAAATATACTGGTAGCAGTACATTATGTAGAGGTCCAGCAATAATAAGGATACATTAGTACCTATGTATGTGATTGGTGGAATGATGCAGGTGATGGGGAGTGTTGTGAGGGATGAAGTGGGATATTAAGCAGGACTTTGGCTGGACATTAAACTGATTAAGGAAATTTGAAGTGATGTATCTGGCTAATGAATATGTAAACAAAAAAAAAAAAAGAAAAAAGAGATGAGCATTTTATTCCTGAATGGGGCCTGGAGCCATGTCACCAAATTGCAATCCAGGGAGCCCAGCGGAGGGAGGTGGCCGGGGTCCAGATGGAGCAGACCATCCCGAGAACTCAGAGCTGCCCACCGCTGAGATGTGTGAAGGAGTCCCTATCTGGATCAGTGTGTCACATTGAAAACGGGCCAGGGTGTCTGCCTATGAGAATGAGAGGTTCAAATTTTGAGAGAGACAGAACTTGAACTTCAGAGAAAGGTGAAGCACACTGCGAGGTCCTGGGGAACTGCTGAGAGGCAGGAAAAAGAACTGTTGGACTGACTGGGGGGTTTTTGGGGGCTTCTGTGAATGATTGTATTGTTATCCTTTTAATATTGTTTTCTTAGAAAGTAACTGAAATCTACAAGCCATTTCGGCTTCAGCAACTGCAATACCCACACCAGCTCAAGTTTTTGCTGTACTATTCTCAGAACTTTATTTATCACATTATTAAGCACTGCTGCTTTTGACATACTTTTCATGTTATGTGTTTTCAATATTATTGACCAGCTGCAAGAAAATGATGTTACAATGTATGTTGTCTCTAGGGAACAGTACCAGAAGCTGCTTTTCTGATGACCCCTATCTGTCTCAAATGGTTGCTTGTCCATTGCCCTTAGTGGGATTAACTTTGCCCCATAAACAAGAAAAGAAAAAGAAAAATTGGGAATGAAGGGAAATTGGCTGATAGGTATGTCTAGTATGGCTGCATCCTTGCCTGAGGCTGTAATACATTATGATGACACGGAAAAAGCATGTGGGCTAAGAAAATGAGTACCCAGAGCCCAGCACAACAAGAGTAAAGCCAGGGGGAACCATACTCTGAACATAAGTGCACAGAGAATGGACCTAGCTAAGAAACAGGTCAGGCCTGAAAGTGCACAGAAATGGACCCAGCACAAGAAAAGACATGCCAGGCCTGAACAGGTTAAACAGGCCTGAGCAAGCTGGGCAAGCCTGGACAAGTTAAACAGGCCAAACAAAGCTGGTGATACAAAGTACTCATATGCCCTGAAGACTACAGTGCCAGTGATTAATGAAGCAAAGGGAATGGCAGGGTGCAGCCAGAATGACTCAACACTAGCAAGAATAAAAGCCATTAATATGCTGATAAGGGTGGATCCCAGGGAAAGAGCCTTTGCCCCAAAGGAAAGAGGCCTCTGCAGACTTTTTGCACACGGCCCTCCTTTGTCCCAAAGGAAAGAGGCCTCTGCAGGCCCTGCAACCTTTTACAGTCAGAACAGCAACTTGTGCACACGGAACAAAAATTTTTGTGCAGGAGTTGCTATAGAGGGTATAGGGTATGTGTTGTTTTAAACTCACTGATGCAAGTGTTTCCATTGAACACTCTATCCAAGATCTAAGTGATCTAGTTAATCATATTACTGACCCGTCCATGGGTCCTGGGTGGTTTATGAAGTGGTTCAGTTGGCCAGGGGGACTAAAAATCCCAGTGGTAGGGGTTCTTTTTATTTACTGCTATGTGCCATTCTGCCATGTTGTATCCCCATTCTTTACCGCTTCATTACCACCACCCTTGACACCCTGGTAGAACGCAAGGCGATTACCACTGTCATGGCCCTGACCCAATACACCCCTCTGCGGCTTGCCTCCAGTAATGCAGCCCTCAACCGCCTCTAGCGGTTGAGGTCTCACTTAAAAAGGGGGGAATGAGGCAGCCATGAGGCTCTTACATAAAGTAATCAGCCTGCTATTTCAGTGGACACCCTTCCCCCACTCCAGGTCTGAGCACAGTATCCCCTAGCCCAGAAACCAACAGACCAGAGCACACCGGTTTGGACAGGTCACCCAGGTACCTTCCCCAGGGGCTGCTGATTGGTGGACAGGAAATACCTGTGGCAAATGGGATTATAGAATGAGTTTGAAATTATACTGTATTTAAGGCACTGAAGGACGTCCCTCGGGGCTCAGACTCTTTTGTTGGAGGGAACCGGCTCTCTGTCTGATCCTGTGTGCACATTAAAGATCCTGTTTGCATTCCAGCCTGTCTGTGAGTTTTCCTTCTGTGGGTGAGTGATTGAATAAGAGCTTTTCACAGCGTTTGCTATAACAGCATCTCGCCAATGTACTTCTCACTCTCTTATTTATTTAATTTATTTATTTATCCAGTTTTATATACCACCTTTTGCTGTCTTGAATGCTCCTCAGCCTCGAAACCTCCTCTCTAAGTTCCTCCACTTGTTTCCTGAGAGCTTCAGCATGCAGGCACCCTGCACATGGAACCAGTCCTTCAACTGGCATTGCGACCTGTGTCTGGAGAGAGGCAGAAGCTGTAATGGGGGCAACAGCTTTAGCAATAAGATTTTTCCCAGCCATTGCTTAGTTGGTGGATCTTTGGTACCTGTTAAGTAAAAAAGAGAGGCCTACCTGAGTCTCTATCTGTTTCTCAGCTGCCCTTTAAGAAGAAAAAGCAGCTAACTTCTTTTAAGTGTGTTCTAACAGTGCTGGTCTATGATCCTCTGTGTATCTAAATGGGGAGTTTCCCTGTGAAGCAAGAACGCTCACATGGGGTAGGTGGGTGTTGGGACAGGTAGCGATGGACCTAACACCTGATGAGGTCAGTGACTTGAAAGAGTTAGCTGTGAATGAACTGACAAGAGCCTTGGCCAATCCCACGAACACACAAAAAAAGTTCGCCTTTGTTGTATAGAAAAAAAGACTTTATCCTTTAAAAATGAACAGCAAATCCCCTTTAAGAATTAGCTTTTAAAAAAAGAATACCTTAACTCCTTTGAGAGCTTTCAGGCAGAGTATTGCCTTGCTTTGCAATGAGCCCTTCAGGTATGCCAGTACCTGAAAGACCTTTATACAAAGCTGTCCAAAGCTCTCTCAATTGCCCCCCGAGAACTCTTCGAAATAGTGAAATCACTAAGGAAGGATATATCACGGCAAACCGAAAAAAACAATCTCACCCCACAGACGATAGCAGACTACTTCCAGACCCTAACTTTCACACACCCATTATCACAGCAGATCAGAGCAAAAGAGCCTTCAGGTACTCCGCTCCCACATTTTGGAACTCTCTCCCCGAGTATACTAGATCAATCAAGGATCTTCAAACCTTTCGCAAACAGCTAAAAACTCTACTGTTCGCGGAATATTACAATGCCTCCTCATATTCTTCCCCCTACACTAACCATGACTCCCCTCCCTCCAATGGCACCAATACACCTTTGTAACCTGCTCTTCCATCATTATTTACTGTAACTAGTTCGGACTCAGCTGTCATGTTACCACTGTATAGGTAACAAACTATCATGTAAATGTATATAGTTTTCCTGTATCATAGTTACTGATTTTGTTCTCTGTAACCATTTTTGGGGGGGGGGGGGGGGATTTTTGTTCACTGTAAACTGCCCTTGATCGATGGAAGGGGCGGTATATAAGGAAGGTTTAAATAAATAAAATAACATGGAACTCATTCAGAAATGTTACTACTTAGACAAAATCATCATAAGCATCAACACAACCACTTCACCACTTGACCCTTGTCCAGTCAGCTGGATCAAGCTAGCAAGACAGGAACTCATTCTAACAACACTGAATATCACCCAGCTATCTCTGCAACAAAGATACATACCCCACGATCTCAAAACTGCCTCCATCTGCCCTGCAAGGAAAGGGACATCAAACAATATCAACCAACCAACCAACCTTCTATAGGCCCATAGCCAACCTCCCCTTCATTGTTAAAATACTAGAAAAAATCATGTCAACATCTCCAGGATCACATAGAAATACATCATCCACTTAACCACCAACAATACGGATACAGACCACACCATGGAGTGGAATCCCTAATGACCACCCTACTACCTGAGTGTGTACGTCAGGCGCCTTCTCTGACCCTTTTCAAATCCAGGCTGAAAACTCACCTCTTCGCTGCCGCTTTTGGATCTTGACTCACTTGATCTCCTTGTGGTGTTTGTCTTGACTAGATTGTAAGCTCTGATGAGCAGGGACTGTCTCTTACATGTCTGTGTATTGCTGCATACGTCTTGTAGCGCTACACAAATGCTCAGTAGTGGTAGTAGTAATAATTTAGCCTTGCCCAACCCCCAAAGCGCCTGTACGCATGGGTGATGGTATCAAGCTACCAGATTAAAAAGGGGTTCAGTTCTTGCTCCACCATAATGCTCATAAAGTTATTTATTTATTTATTTTATTTAGCTAGGCTTATATATCGCTTTTCACTGGGTCAAAGCAGTTTACAGTGAAACAGATCATCAGCTACATAGAACAAGTATCATTTTAGAGAACAGTTAACAAAGTTACATGGCAACAAATAACATCTTAGTTATACAGTCTGCATAACAGCAATCATTGAACTACATACAATCAGAGGGCTACATACAGTGGTATATTCTTTAAATATTTACACGCACAGGTGTCATGCAGGGGGAGGAGGGACTAGCGGAAGTGCTTCACTATCTTCCTATCCTTCTTGCCGGTCTCTTTCTTTTTCCTTACTAACCTTTTCGTCCCCTTCTTGGTTCCTTAGGAGTAGTGAGAAAATGTCGATGAAATCCCGCTTTTTCTAAAGAGGAGACCCCATTGCACGTCACCCCTGTCAGGCTACTCCAAGATTGGGTGCAGCAAATGCCCCTTTATGTACTGTTCCTGCCCCCATGGCTGCCTCAATGTCGCCACCGTTGTCCCATTGCTGAGCTGTCCGAAGCCCCTAGCCAGACCCTGGATGCTGATTGCTTTTTAAACGTTTGTAGGACTATTTGGAATCTACTTTCTAGAGCGAGCTCCCCATCACTATCTGATATTGTGCTTGAAAGATCCCGCACCCTGGAACCCCCCGTAGACTTACTGGAAGGAGCTGCCTGCGTTAGGACACACACTGTATTGACTTGTAGTGCATTTGCTGACTCGTTCGCCACGCTGTGTGAAGCCTCGAGGTGTTGCCTAACTAGCCCAGGACCATTCTGGCTGACTTGTTCATGGAGGACCCTGATGAGCTCCTCCATCTTGTCACTCGTCTGCCTTGGCGCACAGACCTGCTGCATTGACACCGCCCGTTTGTTGCGCCATGTGGAAGCCGCAGCCGTCCCATCCGCTCCTTTCTGCTTCTGAGCCATGGTTGAAGCCTTGACCATTGCTATGGCCGATGCTGACAGCCAAGTCATGGATCCTCTACCTCGCGCAACCGTGCGGCACCTGCCCTTTGTCATGCTCTGGCTGCTGTAGTTCTTCCTAGGCATACCTGCAATGTGAAAATTGCTATGAGAGGCAACAAAAAAGAGAAGGTCATCAACTACATGTCACACACCCCCACCTCCCCACGGTGAGCCGAGAATCTCCCAGAAGCCAGCCTATGTCACCGTGCTGTTACACTTCTCAGTTTATTAAATCTCTCTTTTTTATTTTTGTAATACCGCTGACTTCCCCCCATGCCCAGCACATACACATATCCAACTTCATTGTTTGTATATACACATTTCTTTTTTTTTTTTTATAACCAGGTCCTGGACCTTACGTGCGCCTACCATTTACAAAGATTCCCTCTTCCACTTTGCAGGCAAGTGCAATTCAAAATGTCACCAGTAGAGGGCAGCCCTGCCTTGTACCATTAGCACTTTTTTTTTTTTTTTTGTGCTGTCAAGTCAGTGCTGACTCCTGGCAACCCAGCTGCCTCTGGGTTTTCTTGGCAATATATCACTGGAAGTAGATTGCCAGACCTTTTCTTCTGAGGCAATGGAGGGTAAAGTGACTTGACCGAGGTCAGGAGGAGTGCCAGTGGGATGTGAATCCTTGATCTTCTGGGTACTAGCACATTGCAAACAGATAACTTAATTTACAGGCAAGTGCAGTTCTGAAAGATACCATTAGGTGGCAACATTTATTTTATTTATTTATTTATTTAACAATTCTTTTATACCGCGCTATTATAATCAGTGCGGTGTACAATAGAACAAGAACATACTACAATGCATACAGGTAACATTGAGTTTTACATTGAACAGGGAAATTCAACAATAGGACAACCGGGGGAACTATGTACAGAATAACTTAATGGTATATACAGTAATATCAAACTCGATTGGATGTTACAATGTGGTTCACTAATAAGACTAGAGAGAAAGGTTGACCTGCTAGCCCTTTTCAGGTTGTATTGAGGTGGTAGTTTTGTTAGTGACTAGGTTGACTTCTGGGTAGCATTTTGTAAACAGGTGGTATTTCAATGTTTTTCTGAATAGGATTAGGTTTTTGATAGCACGGATTTCGTGAGGTAGTGCATTCCAGTTTAGAGGAGCAAATAAGGAGAAGGCCCTGTTGGAGGTGGCCTTAGTACACTTCGTTATTATCTTCGGGACAATTAAGGTGTTCATTGATGTGGTTCTCTCCTTTTTCTGTTTTCCAGGGTGCCATGGATAAGCTTGCTGATTGGTGTAGGGGGGTAGTTATTTAGTGCCTTGAAAGTAAGGACTAAAGACTTATACTGGATTCTGGCATGTAATGGTAACCAATGCAGTTCTTTCATGATGGGTGTTATATGGTCAGATCTTGATGAGCCGGAGAGGACTCTGGCGGCTGTATTCATGGCTAGGCGGAGCGGATTTAACGTTGATTGAGGGAGGCCATGTAGGATGATGTTGGCAAAATCCAGGTGTGGGAGGACTAATGCTTGGAAGGTTGTTCGGAAGTCTGTGGGTTCTAGTAGGGAGCGGAGGTGATGTAGCGATTTGATCTTATAATATACGTTTTTTGTGATGTTCTTGATATGAGTTGTCATATCCAAGTGCTGATCCAATGTGATGCCGAGGTAACGGATGGTAGCTTTTGATTTCAACTCTATGTTGTTGACGCGTAGTGATGGAGGCGGTATGAACTTACGGTTCCTTGTGACAAAAAGAACGTCGGTTTTGCTGTGGTTTATCCGAAGGTTTTGTGATAGCAACCATTCAGCTACAGCCTCAAAACATTTGATTATTGGGGAGAATACTGGATGTTCAATTGTGAACGGCATATATAGGAGGATGTCATCTGCGTAAGCGAGACATTGTACATTAAAGGATCTGATCAAGTCACATATCGGCTGCATGTAGATATTAAACATTAGTGCCGATAAGGACGATCCTTGAGGTACACCCTGTGATTGCAGGAATGGTTCTGAGGATGCGTGGCCTGTTTTTACTTGTTGCCACCTGTTAGATAGGTAGGATTTACACCACTCGAGTGCTGTGCTTTGAATCCCCTTATCTTTCAAGCGTTGTAGGAGTATATCATGACTCACAGAGTCGAAAGCAGCGGAGATGTCCAGGAAGATGAGGACGAAACCCTGTTGTATGTTGTTTATTCCTGTCACTAGAACATTGAATAGTGTTGTAAGGACTGTGTCAACTCCATGTGCTTCCCTGAAGCCATGTTGCGATGGATCTAGTGGTGCTTCAGTGTCAATATGATGTTGGATTTGTTGTTGGGCGGCCTTCTCAATGATTTTTGCAAGCTGAGGGATGCTCGAGATAGGTCTGAAGGAATCAACCTTGGATGGGTCCAGTCTATTATTCTTCAGTAGGGGCTTGATGGAAGTGTGTTTTAGGCTCTGTGGGAATGAACCTGATGAGAAAGACTGGTTCAGTATTTTGCTCAATATTTGACTGAGGTCATGTCGCATGTCCTTGATCCAGCTGGCTGGACACGGGTCATTAGGAGCTGTACTGGGGTTGATTGAGGCAATAATGTTCACAACCTCGCTATTTGATACAGTGGAGAAGTTGTGAAGTGGCATAGCATGGGATGTCTTAAGTGAAGTGGGGGCGTTATTGACATTTATGTCTGTGTTGGTTTTTATCATCTTTGACTGCAGGTAGTTTGCGTAGTCCTGCGGCTGCGGCATGGGAGGTTGAGCTGATACCGGTTCACCTGTTATGGACTTTACTATGCTGAACAAAGCATGTGGTTTGTTGATGGAGCGTTTTATTAATCCTGAGTGGTAAGTTTTCCTGCTTTGTGCTATCTTTGCTCGGTGGGTAGATAGGTATGAGCTGTATGCTACCAGCGCCTCGGGGGAGTGAGTTCGTCGCCACTGTCGCTCGAGTTTGCGTAAATGGTGGAGGGATGAACGAAGGTCTGTGGAGAACCATGGAGTATGTTCACGTTTTCGAATTTTCTTTTCGGTGAGTGATGGGCAGGAGGCAGCTCTCAGGTTTTCATCCCATTTGGATATGAGATCATCTAAGTCCATGGTTGTGTTGGCCATGAGAGGTCTGAGATTCTCTAGGACTATGCTCTGGTTGAGTGGTCTAAAGCGGGTTGAGTGGGATCCAGATGTGTTAGGGGACTTTCGGCTTTTGTGGAATGCATTAATGGATATATTGAAACTGAGAAGACTGTGGTCCGACCAGGGTACTGGTATTACCGATAATGCGAGAGTTAGGGGTATTGAGTCGTTGGAGAGAGGTGCGAAAATGAGGTCTAGTTTACCACCCTTAGTGTGGGTGGGTGAATCGACATGCTGTTTGTAACCTAGGTCCTCCAGGGCGTCAAGGAATGCTGCTGAGTGGCTGTCTTGAAGAGATGGGAGATTAAAGTCACCGATTAGCCAACTTGGTGAGCGTGAGGTGGATGCGGAACATGCCTGCTCAATTATAGTTGGAAGATCATCTGGTGAGGGGGAGGGTGCACGATAGAAAAGGTGGATTGTGCAGAACTCATTAGTTATAGTGAGGGAGTCAAGGTACGTTGAGCTAGAGGAGTTGCACATCTTGAAGTGTAAATCAGCTTTGGCCAGGATGAGGGTTCCGCCTCCTTTTTGACTGGATCTGTGAGATGTGTATATCACAAAACCTGGTGGCAGCATCTGATTCAGTAGTACGTTGTCACAGTCGGATAGCCAAGTCTCAGTAATCATCAAGATGTCAAGATTATATTGGGGTATCAGGTCGATGGCTGCGGGCCATTTAGATCGTACTGATCTGGCATTTATCAGTGCACATTTTAGCAGGCGTTGGTGATGTTGCTTCTCTTGTATCCTTTTGATGGTTTGGAGAGGAATGTTGAGTAGATGGGAGTGGGATGTAAAGTTATTTTTTGCTGTAGAGTGGTGGGGGAATTCGGACCATCTCCTTCCGTATGAGCGTAGGATTGGTATGTGATATGTATCATGGTTGAGAGCATTTGATGAGTAAGGGAGACCAAGGGTAAGGAAGGTCATAAATAAGAGCAGAACTTTGTACATTCTCTTGCATTGTCTTGCATAATAGGACATGGCAGACAGGTATATCCCTTTAGCTACCCTCGTGTTTTCTGACCTTTGATAGCTGCCCAGGTTCCTTCCTGATGCCCGTCGGTTACCCCCTGCATAACAAGCAAACACACTCATTCACTTCTGTCCTTTCAGTCCCCCTTTTTCTTTTCTTAATATACTTTAAACTATCACCGATATGCTATTTACTATCATTCTAAGCATCCAGATCTGCCCCACTGCCAGGATCCTTAGAAGACCACCTGGCATTGCCAACTCCACCATAGCCACCGACAACCCGTCCTGCAAATGCTGTTCTCCTACACTCCATCGTGGTTCCTTTGCCCATTGCAAGATGGCCACCTGGAAGGACCTTTATGCTGTGAGCCTGGTGGCTACTTGCTCCCTGCTATACCCTCTGCTCCATCTCACATTCCTTCCTCTCCTTCTCTTTCCAAAGGGCTCCCCCCCCCCCCCCCGGCTCATTACCCTGCTGTTCTCCTGCTGCATCGGCGAGGCCCCCGCCAGCGGAGGGAACTCATAAACTGGCATCAAGACCTGCAATCCCCATCAGGACCCCAGAGGCCTGCCCGGTGACGATGCCTCAAACAGATCACACAGGACAAGAGGGAGATCTCCATGGTCATCTTGAAGGTGCAGGGCTGCAAGGATCTTGCCCAGAGAGGCAGGGATGGCAAAATTAAATTGCCCAGGGGGATTCCTTCCTCATGCCACCACCATTTGTTAGTGGCCGCTGTCCCCTTCACTCCGCTGTCTCAGTCCTGCCAGGACCATTTTAAGGCCTCCACGCGCTCCGGCGGCCACAGCCTCCAACTCCTACCTGATGTGCCGCTGATGGGGTAAGCACAAAGAAAGCCGCCAATGGCCTGCAATCTGGAAGGGAAAGAGGGTGAGTCAAGGCTCTGCAGCCACTAAAATAGCCCCCGTCAGGCCTCCCCCACCCTTTAACCCCTTCCTGTCCCCCTCTCTACCCACCTGTGTCCCACGGCTGCTAATCAGCCATGGGAGTCTAAGAGTGGACAAGAGTTTTAGTAGAGTGTTCAGAGAGGAAGGGGCGGATTTTGCTAACGTTGTAGAGGAAGAAACCGCAGGTTTTTGCTATCTGTTGAATGTGTGTGGAGAAGGAAAGATAGGAGTCAAAGATGACCCCAATGTTACAGGCTGAGGAAACAGGAAAAAATGAGTGTTGTCAACAGTGATAGAGAACAGAGGAAGGGGGGAAGAGGGTTTAGGGGGAAAAATAAGGAGTTCAGTTTTAGCCGTGTCTAACTTCAGATGGCGGTTAGACATCCAGGTAGCAATGTCAGATAAGCAGGCAGAGATATGATCTTGGAGTGAAAGGGAGATGTCAGGAGTTGATAGATAGATTTGAGAGTCATCAGCATAAAAATGATACTTAAATCCATGGGAAGAGATAAGGGCACCAAGGGGCTGGGTATAGAGAGAGAAAAGGAGACGGCCCAGAACAGATCTTTGGGGGACTCCAACTGAGAAAGAGATGGCACTTGAGGAGGAACCAGCAGAACAGATACTGAAAGAGTGATTGGAAAGATAAGAAGAGAACCAAGACAACACAGAATCCTTAAAACCAAGACAGGATAAAGTGTCAAGGAGGAGGAGGTGGTCAACAGTATCAACAGTATCATAATCCTTGTTATAATGTAATATTGTAATATAGTTCCATAAGGTTCTATGTATCTGTTTGATTTTTGTTGTAATGTAAACCGCTGCTGATCCTTGGAAGCAGCGGTATATAAAAGCTGTGCAAATAAATAAATAAATAAAAGCAGCAGAAAGGTCAAGAAGAATGAGAATTGAGTAGAGGCCTTTCTGAACACACTGTTAAGACACTTATCCACTCCTTAGTCTAATTTGTAACCTGCTCCTTGCTGGTCTCCCTCTGAATCATCTCGACCCTTCAATCTGTTCAACACTCTGCTGTGCAGCTAATCTTCCATGAGCCTAATCATGTTCATATTACCCCTCTTCTCAAGTCACTTCACTGGCTCCCTATCCATTTCCACATCCAGTTCAAACTTCTCCTGCTGACCTATATGTGCCTTCACTCTGCAGCTCTTCACTACCTTTCCTCTCTTATCTCTCCCTAAACCCCTCCTCGGGAAGTCCGCTCTTCTGGCAAACTGCTTCTCTTCCATTGCCAAGTCCATACTTTGCTCCTTTCACCTTGCTGCTCCTTATGCCTAAAACAAACTACCTGAGTCTGTACGTCAGACGCCTTCTTTGACCTTTTTGAAATCCAGGCTGAAAACTCACCTCTTCGCTGCCGCTTTTGGATCTTGACTCACCAAATGTCCTTTGTGTTTCCTTACCATTCCCCCTACATAGTAACATAGTATATGATGGCAGATAAAGATCAGTATGGTCCATCTAGTCTGCCCAGCAAGGCAGATGTATCCCATGTCTACAACTATTGTGTTGTCTGTCTCTTAGATTGTGAGCTCCAATGAGCAGGAACCATCTTTTACCTGTGTCTGTGCAGTGCTGTGTGCGCTTTGTAGTGCTTTACAAATGTTCAGTAGTAGTAGTAGGCCTTTGGACTTAGCCAGGAACAAATCATAGAGGCTTTGGCAAGAGTTGTTTTGGTAGAATGAAAGGGACGAAAAACAGTCTGAAGTGGATCAAGGAGGGCTTGAGAAGAGAGAAATTTGAAACAGCGGCAGAGAAGTGCACACTGAAGACGTTTGGAAATGAACAGGAGAAGGGAGAGGGGTCAATAATTAGGAGGACAAAGAGTCGAGTGAGGGTTGTTTGAGGAAAGTGATGATTACATCATGCTTGAAGGCTGTAGGGAAGGTTGCAGTGGAGAGCAAAAGACTGAGAATAAGTGAGATGGAACTTATGGAAGGGATGACGGAGGAGGAGATGGGTGGGGATAGGATCAAAAGGGCAGGTAGTAAGTTTGGAGGGGGAAAGAAGAAGAAAGGTTTCCTCAACAGAGATTTTAGAAAAGGATGGAAGGGTGATAGAGGTTGAGGGGAAAAGTTGGTATTGGAGAGGGGGAAGAGTGAATGAGGAAGAAGAAGAAGATTTGGTGAGGAAATGAAGAGTAATCTTATGGACTTTGTCATGGAAATAGTCGGCCAGGGTTTAAGAGGGATTAGAGGTGGAGGTGCCCTAAGTAGAGACAGCGGGGTTAAGTTATGTTACTCTTTATTTGATATACCACATATCTATAAAAAATGATGTGGTTTACAATAGCAAGAGGCAAGACAGTCAGAAGGATGAAATAGTTTTGCTTAGTTAACCAGAGGGTTAATAATAAAATACATTTTTGCCTTGCTAAGCTGGGGAACTGCTGTCCAGTGTTATCTGTGGCAACTGGATGTGTTTTTCTTTCCGCTCCAGGGGAGTTTTGCAGACGCCTGAGTGGTGTGTTTAGGTGGGGGAAGTGCAGGGATCTCAGGAGTGTGCAGCCTTTCTGAAAAAGAAAAACTGCAGAAGCTTAAGAGAGAGGGAAGCATAACAGAGGCAGCAGTGTGGGGCAGGTGAACATAAGTGTAAAGATTGGGCTGTGTATCTGTGAGCCTGATTTGAACTTTTAAAGTACTGATGCAGAGAGGAAAATAGACGAGAAGACACTGGCTGTCTTTAGATTGACTTGGGTGAGAAAAGCTGGTGTTAAAACTGCCTGTTACAGGAACTGCTGCTGGAAAGTAATCCTATTCACCCTGATTTAACTGAGCATTGGAGGTGAGTGAACATAAGAACATAAGATCTGCCATACTGGGTCAGACCAAGGTCCATCAAGCCCAATATCCTCTTTCCAACAATGGCCAATCCAGGTCACAAGTACCTAGCAGTTTCCCCAAAAGACACAGGTTCCACAATGCTTGTATTGGGGCAGCAGTGGATATCCCGTGCCCTCTTTAATAATGTTCCAAGGGTTGCAGAGCAGAGATGGCATCCATCTATCCAAGAAAGGTTGATGCTTCTTCAATAGCAGACTGGCTAATCTACTGAAGAGGGCTTTTTACTAGATTCACTGGGGATGGGTGAAGAAAGCCCCCAGGTAAGTGAAACATTAAATACCTTTATGGAAATAGGTAAAAGGGGCAAGATATAGAAAGCGGTGTGTATAAATGCCCGTAGCATGGGAAATAAGATCCCAGATGTTGAAGCTTTGGTGGGAGAGGCTGACTTAAATTTTGTGGCAGTTACAGAAACATGGTTCACAGAAAACCATGACTGGGATGTAACTATACCTGGCTATACTTTATTCAGAAAGGACAAGGTAGGAAGAAGGGGAGGAGGAGTGGCACTATATGTAAAAACTACTATTAAAGCTTTGGAATTACAGAGCTTAAAAGGGAGAGAGGAGGCATTGTGGGTTAAACTAGAAAGAGGGAAAGAGAAATCTATTTGCATTGGTGTGATATACAGACCTCCCTCACAAGAGGAAGAGGTGGACAGAGAGTTAATTGAAGACATGCGCAGCATTGCTAGGAAAGGGGAAGTGCTACTGATTGGAGATTTCAATATGCCAGATGTTGATTGGCACATTCCTGCTGCAGTATCATCTAGAAGTAAGGAGATCCTGAATTCTCTACAGGGAGAACTATTCGGGCAATTGCTAACAGACCCCACACGTGAAGGGGTCATACTGGACTTGGTGCTTATCAATGGTGAAGGTGTTTCTGATGTTATAGTTGGAGATCATTTTGCATCCAGTGATCACTAGATGGTGTGGTTTAGTATTAGGACTAGGGCTGATAGAATCCATTCAACAGCAAGGATCTTAGACTTCAGGAAAACTAACTTTGCCAAGATGGGCCAATACCTCAGGGAGTCCTTAGCAGAATGGGAACAGCAGGGGGATGTAGAAAAACAGTGGGCAAAACTGAAAGGGGATATTTTAAGGGCAACCAACCTTTTTGTTAAAATGGTAAATAAAGGTAAAAGGAAAAGGAGACTGCTATGGGTTTCGAAAGAAGTAGCTGAAAAGGTGAAGAAAAAGAGGGAGGCCTTCATGAAATACAAGAGATCACAGAGAGAAGAAGACAGGCATCTGTATTTGGAAAAACTTAGAGAAGCTAGCAAAGTAGTCAGGAAAGCAAAGATTCAAAATGAGGAGTGAAATAGCCAATGCAATAAAATGGGGGAATAAGACATTTTTCAGATATGTTAGTGAAAAGAGGAAGGGCAAAAGTGGTACGTCAGACTCAAGGGTGAAGGGGAGGAATATGTAGAAGCTGATGAGGATAAAGCGGAATTGCTTAACAAATATTTCTGTTCTGTATTCACAGATGAAGAACCGAGGAGAAGGACCTCAGAAAACACCCACAAATAGGAACAGAAGCGAGGGACATCGTGAACAATTTTCAGAAGACTGTGTTCGTGAGAAACTAGCTCAACTTAAAGTAGACAAAGCGATGGGACCAGATGGGATACACCCGAGAATACTGAGGGAACTTGGGGACGTTCTAGCAGCTCCACTGACTGACCTTTTCAATGCCTCATTGGAGTCGGAAGCGGTGCCAAAGGACTGGAGAGAGGCTCATGTGCACTGTTCCCTCTAAGCTGTGCGCGTGTGCGCACACCTCACCGAGTGAGCGCACATAATTTACAACAGAGCACACAAAAATTACGGTTCTGATTCTGATAAAAAACAACACAGACTTCTTAAAATTTAAAAGTTGTGATTGTAATTACTAGAAATTTTCCGCTTCATTTAGTAATTGTCTATTTTCATTTAATTTGATTAAAATCAATGTGGTGTACATACTGTATTCTGACGTGTAGTCAAATATAACTCCGAGTGTCATTATGTGGCGCACAAAAATTTAACCTTCCTTCAAAAGCTGCACAACTGATATTTTACGCGCACACAGCCTACAGAAAATTAGAGGGAATATTGCTCATGTGGTGCCTTTATACAAAAGCAGAAGTTCATATGATCAAGCACAGATTTTTGCGTGAAGAGCGTGGCAGAATACAGAAGTGTATGGATTTTAATGGAGAGGTTATGCATGTTTAAATATTATCAAGAGGGCCTTGTAATTTAGGCAGCTAGCTATTGGGGGCCAAAGCAATTGTCTTAGGATGGGCGTAATCTGGAGGCTCCGTACAAGGTTCGGGCTGCAATGTTCATGGCCATTTGCAGAGAATGAAGTGTGTAGCTTGGCAGCCGTGGAGAATGATATTTGCATAGTCAAAGTGTGGAAAGATAAGTGCCTGGAATACTGTGCGGAAGCTGGCAGCCTCCAGCAGTAGACGTAGATGACGGAGGGTCCTTATTTTGTGGTATACTTTTTTTTTTTTTAGTCTTTTTTATACCGCGCTATTTGACATCAGTGCGGTTTACATAAAACAGATACTTATACGGTGCAGGGGACTGTTCCGTATTTACAATAAACAGGTGATTAAAACTTGGATAAACTGGAATATTTAGTGCCGGTGGCCGGATAGTGCCCTGGCATTGAATATTTATTTATTTAGCTGGGTTTATATTCAGCTTTTCTCAGGGTCAGCGCAGTTTACATCGAACAAGGAATAATAGGGTACATTGATCATCCTGTTAACTTATGTACATTTAGTGTGGTGTTAGCTATACAGACAGGTAGTAGATAACTTATTTACAAGTACAGTACATATCAAGACTGAAAGTTGGGCATTAACTTATTTACAATCTGGGAAGTAATTTCCTTGGAAATTTAGCTTATTTACGTGGAGGTGGTCAGTATTTACAGGTCGTTCCTATACTCTTCACCATGTAACAGTGTTGGAGTGCTGTATTTGATTTATTGTTCTTGTGGTCTGAGCTACATGGGCAAAACATGTCGCTCGCTCCGTGTGCGATTGATTGAGCACCAGAGCAAACTTTGACATTTTGTTGAAGGAACGACTATGGTTAAACACTGTCAGTCTGTTAATCAAGTTTTTGAAGAGCTGCGTTCACTGGTTATCACTCAGATATTTCTGTCGGTGTACGGCGGGAACTGGGATAGGACTCTAATTCAGAATGAACAATGTTGGATTTTTCAGCTCAACACATTGGAGCCGCCTGGACGTAATGATTACAGCGACTGAAAGACCGGTTTTTAGTGATGGCCTGGGCGGGATAGTTCAGAACATTGTTTCACTCCAGTGTTTCACTTCTTCATTTTCTTTCAGTTTTTTGTTTTACTGTTTTGATCGTGTTGATTTTATTTTTCTTTTCTTCGTCTCTCCCCTTCTAGTCTGTTTTAGTTTTTTTGTGAAGGGGAAGGAACGTGGAATTTTACCCAATGGCACTGTCAGGGAGTTGCTTTTTAATTGCGCATGCACAGTGGTTTTTCTGTCTTGTGTTGGAGGACTTTGTCGGCTGCCCTGCTCCATTCTGAGCTGTTTCCGAAAGGCGAGGAGGTCGCTGGTACATCTGATATTGATTGGTAGTGCGTTCCATATTGATGAAGCATAGAGTTCGAAGGAGCGGGTGCAGGCATGGTGGCTGTTTCTTGTTCTTGCGTGGGGGATGAGTAGTGTGCTCTTCATGGGTTGTCTTGGAGTTCTGGTGGAGTGTGTGTAGATGGGATGTGTCCTGAGACAGTGGCTAGCTTTGTGTGTGAGGAAGAGAGTCTTGTACTTGATGCGGCTCTCTAGAGGAAGCCAGTGAAGCTATTTGGGATGGGTGTAATGCTTTCAGCGTAGTGCGTGTTGTTGTGTGCTGTCTTCAGGGGTTAGTCTTCAGTGGTGACAGCTATGCGTTTTAAAAGTGTGAACCACCACCACTGAATATTGGTCCCTAAGTTCCTTGAAGTACTGGCAGAGAGAAGGCGTCTCCCAGAAACCTCTCAGCTATTCATGCAGGTCATGGCATCTTTATACTTCTGGAAACCATATTTCTCTTGTTTTAAAGATGTTTTTACTGTGGAACTGCACATACGCACGCTGCGGTGTTTCAGTTTGACTCTTCTGGTGATGTTTTTCACTTTAGTTTTTGTGCCAGCAGCTCTGAGTTGCATCTGTTTAAAGATGTCTCTAAGTGACATCCTTCCGTGTGTCCCTTAATGGAGTGACTGCCCTCGTTCCCCCTCCCCTGCACCACGTTCACCTACAGGAGAGAAGTAAAAGGAGGTCAGAGGAAGAGCTTCTCTAGAGCGAGGATCAGAGGTGATCTGGCTGACGAACACGAGCAGTTATGTGGGCAATAACCACAGAATTGCTTTTCCTTTAAGTGTTTCCAGGGAGAGGGTGGTGCAGGGGGAAGACAATGTAAAAATGTATAAGTTGGTGCTTGTTCTGTTGGCTCACTCCTGGCGATGCGTAAGCTGGGAGTCCTGCTTTAATAAAGAAAAGATTGGGACGTAAATGTTTCTGGACAGGAATATGTAGCTTTCGGTTGTCTGTATGGCGAAGTTATCCAATCCCAATGGGGCGGGCTTCGGACCACTCTCGGAGCATAGAGGCAGTTAAACGGTAGTATACTTGGTACGGATAAGTTATCCACACAGAGTCAGATGTGTAGCATAGATTCAGCAACTGCACTAGTGTGTTCACTGCATCTAAAGATCTGGCTACGTTTCCTGTGCGTGCTAGGAAGGGCTTAAAGGTGGGAGCTAAGCTCGGTGTCTACTGCGTTGTCCAGTGTCTGGAAATTATGGCTGAGGGGTGCGGCTTACCTGCATCACATGTCTACCCATGAATCTGTCTGTCACCATCCTACCAATCCATTTTCAGAGACTTGGCACCACATGCACTAAACATTCACAATCAGTATCATCACTTATTTACATTCTCTTATATACCGCGCTATTCTGCATCTGTGCGGTTTACATTGAACAAACTGAAATTACATTGAACAGGGCATTATAACTTGGAGATAACTATTTTACAGGGAACATGGGCTATGGAGGGTTAAGTGGCTTGCCCAAGACCACAAGGAGCACCTGTGGGACTAGAAACCCCAGTCCTTCCAGCCCAAGGTTGCTGTCCTCTAGTGGGATTTGAACCCCCAACCTTCCGGCCTGAAGTACCTTGCCCCAACCACTAGGCCACTCCTCCACTCCACTTTACATTACGGCTCGGTTTCCACTTTTCCTTCTTTAATAGTTCCTACGTCTTTCTCCATATTTTGTTAACTTTTCCATATTCTTCTTTTTTTTTTGTTTTAAACATCTTTATTGTCCTTTTCAACATACATCACAACACAACTGAGTCATGCCCGATGGGCTAAACTTGCTTCAGGGCAGTAACAATTCCAACAACAGTTCAAAACATGGCATCCTGATGCCCTTACTGCAGACATTAGGACATTTATCTTTCTTTTCTTTACCCCTCCCGATACTGGTGCCCAGCGCTATCCCTCCCCTCCCCCCTCGGGAGCCATTTGTATCGCAGCCACTTTTTGGTTTTATGGTTCCTACACTGGTAGAGCTCAGTTTGTGCCAGATTATCTAGAGCGTTGACCCAATGTTTGAATGCCAGGGGCCAGGCCCCCTCCATTGTTGCAAGATAACCTTTTTGGCTCCCCAGATGCCCAATAAAATGAATTTACACTCCACTTCGCTCATTTTAAGCATCTGCAATGGCGCGGGGTCCCCAAGCATTAACAATCCATATGACCATTCTATGTACTTTTGGACTATATCTTCTGTCCCCCTCAGTGCCTTCCGCCAGACCGCTGCTAACCCGAGCATTCCAAAAAGGCATGGCGGAAGGTATCTGGCCAAGTTCAACATCTCTGACAGGTTGCCGACTCCCATATGCCTAACTCTGCTTCTCGAGCTCTCGTAAGGTAACTGCGACGCAAGATTTGATATTGCATCTCCTAATAACGGCTATAACTTGTGACCTCCTTTATTGTCTGGAACGCTCATTCTAACTGCTCTACTGGGATTATGTCATCCACATCTTCCATCCACTGGGCGGCCAACCATTCCAAATATTGGGAGTCCAGCCTCTCCTGCAACAGCCTTATCCAATTTGAGAGAGTGCTCCATTTGGGTTCCAGCCGACGCAAGTCATCATCGGTTTCCACGCTCTCTAGGTTAGTCGGGTGATCTCCTCGCAGCCCATGCCAATAGTGGCGGATCTGCAGATTTTGATAGCAATGGGAGTTCTGTAGTCCAAGCTTGTCCTGGACACATTTAAAGTCTGGGAATGACCCACATCCTCACTGCAGGAGCCGCCCAATATCTAAGCAGCCTGCTGATTCCCACCACCTGAATTGACCTACCTCCACCCCTGGAGGGAACCTCGGGTTTCCCAAAATTTGCAGAAACAGGGTAACACACCAATATGACCAGCCCTTCGCTGCCCACCACCACTATGCCAGCTGCAGCAGGTGCATCAAGGTAGCAAACTCCCGTGCTGCCAAGTCCACCCTTGTATGGTGAAGCATATTCAGCAAGCAATAAGACCAACTCCAATGGTCTAGGAGGCCTATCAGGGCACAGCGGTACACTTCATGTCCAGCTTCATATATGTAATGTATTAGTGCAGCTACATTGTGAAACCCATAAGATATCCTTGTGCCATGGGAGAATCAACTCATTGTTGATGAGATCCCTGTGGGCAAAGGGAAGGGGTCTTCACTGTGATCGTGGCTCTCTCCTTCTATCCGCGGGAGATGAGATCCCTGTGGGCAGAGGGAAGGGGCTCTTCATTGTGATTGTGGCTCTCCCCTTCTACCCATGGGAGATGAGATCCCTGTGGGCAGAGGGAAGGGGGTCTTCGATGCAATTGCGGCTTTCCCCTCCTGCCCATGGGAGATGAGATCCCTGTGGGCAGAGGGAAGGGGTCTTCATTGCTGATGAGATCCCTGTGAGCAGAGGGGTCTCCAGTGTGATGGTGGCTCTTCCCTTCTGCCCGTAGGAGATGAAATCCCTGTGAGCAGAGGGAAGGGGGGTCTTCGAAGCAATTGCAGCTCTCCCCTCCTGCCCATGGGAGATGAGATCCCTGTGGGCAGAGGGAAGGGGTCTTCGCTGTGATCATGGCTCTCCCCTTCTGCCTGTGGGAGATGAGATCCCTGTGGACAGAGGGAAAGGGTCTTCATTGTGATCGCGGCTCTCCCCTTCTGCCCGTGGGAGATGAGATCCCTGTGGGCAGAGGGAAGGGGTCTTCTGTGTGATCACAGCTCTCCCCTTCTGCCCGTGGGAGATGAGATCCCTGTGGGCAGAGGGAAGGGGTCTTCTTTGCTGATGAGATCCCTGTGAGCAGAGGGAAGGGGTCACCAGTGTGATGACAGCTCTTCCCTTCTGCCCGTGGGAGATGAGATCCCTGTGGGCAGATGGAAGGGGTCTTCTCTGTGATCACAGCTCTCCCCTTCTGCCCTTGGGAGATGAGATCCCTGTGGACAGAGGGAAAGGGTCTTTGTTGCGATCGCGGCTCTCCCCTTCTGCCCATGGGAGATGAGATCCCTGTAGGCAGAGGGAAAGGGTCTTTGTTGCGATCGCGGCTCTCCCCTTCTGCCCGTGGGAGATGAGATCCCTGTGGGCAGAGGGAAAGGGTCTTTGTTGCGATCGCGGCTCTCCCCTTCTGCCCGTGGGAGATCCCTGTGGGCAGAGGGAAGGGGTCTTCTCTGTGATTGTGGCTCTCTCCTTCTGCTTGTGGGAGATTTCTCTGTGATTGTGGCTCTCTCCTTCTGCTTGTGGGAGATTTCTCTGTGATTGCGGCTCTCTCCTTCTGCTTGTGGGAGATTTCTCTGTGATTGTGGCTCTCTCCTTCTGCTTGTGGGAGATTTCTCTGTGATTGTGGCTCTCTCCTTCTGCTTGTGGGAGATTTCTCTGTGATTGTGGCTCTCCCCTTCTGCCCGTGGGAGATGAGATCCCTGTGGGCAGAGGGAAGGGGTCTTCTCTGTGATCACGGCTCTCCCTTTCTGCCCGTGGGAGATGAGATCCCTGTGGGCAGAGGGAAGGGGTCTTCCTTGCTGATATCCCTGTAGGCAGAGGGAAAGGGTCTTCTCTGTGATTGTGGCTCTCTCCTTCTGCTTGTGGGAGATTTCTCTGTGATTGTGGCTCTCCCCTTCTGCCCGTGGGAGATGAGATCCCTGTGGGCAGAGGGAAGGGGTCTTCTCTGTGATCACGGCTCTCCCCTTCTGCCTGTGGAGATGAGATCCCTGTGGGCAGAGGGAAGGGGTCTTCCTTGCTGATATCCCTGTAGGCAGAGGGAAAGGGTCTTCTCTGTGATTGTGGCTCTCTCCTTCTGCTTGTGGGAGATTTCTCTGTGATTGTGGCTCTCCCCTTCTGCCCGTGGGAGATGAGATCCCTGTAGGCAGAGGGAAGGGGTCTTCTCTGTGATCACAGCTCTCCCTTTCTGCCCATGGGAGATGAGATCCCTGTGGGCAGAGGGAAGGGGTCTTCCTTGCTGATATCCCTGTAGGCAGAGGGAAGGGGTCTTCCTTGCTGATATCCCTGTGGGCAGAGGGAAGGGGTCTTCCTTGCTGATATCCCTGTGGGCAGAGGGAAAGGGTCTTCGCTGTGATCGCGGCTCTCCCCTTCTGCCCATTGGAGATGAGATCCCTGTGGGCAGAGGGAAGGGGTCTTCACTGTGATCATGGCTGTCCCCTCCTCCTCTTGCTTATGGGCAGATGAAAATTCTACCTGCTTGAACCCTCAGCATAGGAGCTGAAGTGAAATGTGCATACTGAACTTTTAAATGTCTGTATGGAAACACAAGAAGTCTAAAGAGAAGGTGGGAGAGTTAGAGTATGTAACACTGAACAGAGAAGTAGATATATTTGTCCTTCGGCCTTTTTAGCTGGTTTGCTAGCTGCTGGTGCCTCTCAGCGTCCTCTACGTTCATCACAACACAATTTGATGGCCGCCCCGTCTCTCTCCTTAATCCATCTTGAGCTTGTGTGCTGCCCCCACTCTATGCAACAATTTGTCTCTGGACATTAGGTCTGAATCCTCCCATAGGAAATTTAGGTCTGCTTTGAGTGTTTATGAGTCTAATATTCAGCAAGAGTTGTTAGTGTGATTACAGGAATAAAAGTAGTCCGTTGTTCCAGCGCCAAAGCTTTGGTGTGACACTGTGCAGCAGATGCCTCAAATCAGCAGAACTTTTTATCAGAAACAAAAATCACAAGCTGCCTGGCAGAAGGAGCTGAGATGTTAAGTTGCCCGAAGGAGCTGAGATGTTAAGTTGCCCATGATACCCGGCGATTCCCCTGCAGCACTACCAGCAGAAACACCGACCTCCTGTCAGCACATATCGAAACACAAGTGGGTCAGTTTCCAAACACCCTGCTCACTGATTTTTTAATGTTTGTTAGTGGCATTTAAATTATCAATGTACTGTACGTATATCCAGACAGCGAGCAACGCGCAATAGACTTGGAGAATAGTGGCCATTGCTTTAATGTCCAGCATCTAAATGTCTGTCTGTAGTTAAAAAATATATACCAATAATAGATCAGTACTTAAATGATCAATTCAAACAATCTGATCTCAAAAACATTGAGGAGAACATACAAAACATACAACAATTAAATACATACGTGTAGGAACGTTCGTTGTGCCAGGAGATAAATTAACTCCTTCGAATAACGAACCTCTCCTTTTTGATCTTAAAATGAAATTGTGCAAGTGAACTAGTGCAGAACTTCAAAATCAGAACCAGGAAAGCCACAGTGCCAAGACTCACTGGTTTGGTTCCAGTTGCCAGCTTTAAGAACTTTGGTTGTGTTTTTTCTATTCGGGCACTGTGACGTTTCTGGTTCTGATTTTGAAGTTCTGCACTAGTTCACTTGCACAATTTCATTTTAAGATCAAAAAGGAGAGGTTCGTTATTCGAAGGAGTTAATTTATCTCCTGGCACAACGAACGTTCCTACACATATGTATTTATTTGCTGTGTGTTTTGTATGTTCTCCTCAATGTTTTTGAGATCAGAGTGTCTGTAGTGTTAGGCACAACGTCCATGCTTTGCTATATGAATACGTTTGTTTGAATATTGGACTATTTTCTCAAAGCTAGAAGGATGCTTGGGTGCATACGGAGAGGAATGGCTAGCAGAAAAAAGGAGGTGATAATGCCTCTGTATAAGTCTTTGGTGCGACCTCATTTGGAGTATGGTGTGCAATTCTGGAGACCGCACCTTCAAAAGGATGTGAACAGGATGGAGTCGGTGCAGAGGGTTGCTACCAAAATGATTAATGGGCTTCATTATAAAGCATATGAGGACAGACTTAAGGATCTTAATATGTACACCTTAGAGGAAAGGCGGGATAGAGGTGATATGATTGAGATGTTTAAATACCTCCGTGGCATAAATGTTCAGGGAGAGAGCCTCTTCCAATTGAAAGCAAGTTCTGCTACGAGGGGACATGGGATGAGGGTGAAGGGAGATAGATTCAGGAGTGATATGCGGAAATATTTCTTTACGGAAAGAGTAGTGGATCCGTGGAATAGTCTCCCAGTGGAGGTGGTAGAGATGAGGACAGTAACTGAATTCAAGAAAGCATGGGACCAACACAGAGGATCTCTAAAGGCAAAAAGTGGACTGTTGTAGTTGTTATGGAAGGACAGACTAGATAGGCCATGTGGTCTTTTTCTGTCATCATGTTTCTATGTTTCTATGTTTCTAACTTGGCTATTTATACTTGGTCACCAGGATCTTTCTAAATTCCTCAGTGGATACTGGGCTTGATGGACCTTGGTCTGACCCATATGGCATTTCTTATGTCCTTATGTGCCTGCAGTTCATCCTAAAGTAGTGGTGTGGACCAAGGGGCCCAGGCTCTAGCAGCTTCTGATATTAAGAGAGGCATTGGTAGAGATAGAGGAATTCCAGCGATCCAAGGTCATCGTCATCCGCTCTTGATCTGATTGTTGCCCAGTGTTCTCTAAACTCTTCTCACCTCTTCTTTTATATATGCACCTCAAATTTGATACTATTGAGAGTTGCTGTCCATCCTGTATCAGGTTTCTGATCAAAAACTCACGAGAAGATGATCAGACCAATGTATAATTGAGAGATTACAGAGATCCCCATTTGCAATCCTCCATTGTAGTACAAATAATGAATCCCATTGCAGACATGGAGGCCTGACCTCCCATCACTGACACCAGAGAGAACTAGAAATGCCCATCTCTACCTACTTAACAATATAAGAACATAAGAAATGTCAAACTGCGTCAGACCAAGGTCCATCAAGCCCAGTATCCTGTTTCCAACAGTGACCAATCTAGGTCACAAGTACCTGGCACTTTTCCAAAAAGACACACAGATTCCATGTTGCTTATCCCAGGTTAAGCAGTGGATTTCCCTAGTCCTCTGTAATAATGGTTTATGAATCTTTGTTCCAGGAACTTGTCCAAATCTTTTTTAAACCCAGCTACACTAACAGCTTTTACTATATCCTCCAGTAACCAGTTCCAGAGTGAAAAAATATTTTCTCTTATTAGTCTTAAATATGTTACCCTGTAGCTTTATTGCATGTCCCCTAGTCTTTCTATATTCTGATAAGGTAAACAATCGATCTACATTTACCTGTTCCACTCCGTTCATTAATTTATAGACTTCTATCATATCTCCCCTCAGCCGTCTCTTTTCCAGGTTAAAGAGCCCTAACCTTTTTAGCCTTTATTCATAAGAGTATCCTTCCATCCCCTTTACCATTTTGGTGGCTCTTCTCTGTACCTTTTCTAATAACGCTATATCCTTTTTAAGATACGGCGACCAGAATTGCACACAATATTCAAGGTGCAGTCTCACCATGGAATGATACAGAGGCATTATAATATCTTTTATTTTATTTTCCATTCCTTTCCTTATGATACCTAGCATTCTATTTGCTCTCTTGGCTGCCGCTGCACACTGGGCCGAGGGTTTTAACATGTTATCCACAATGACGCCTAAATCTTTTTCCTGGGTGGTGGTTCCTAATGTGGAACCTTGCATCGTGTAAACAGTTTGGGTTGTTCTTCCCTATGTGCATAACTTTGCACTTGTCCACATTAAATTTCATCTGCCATTTGGATGCCCAGTCTTCCAATTTATCAAGATCCTCCTGCAATTTTCCACAATCCTCATGGGTTTTAACAACTTCATCCTCCCTCCTAATCTCACCCAACCCAAAACCATAGGTATACAAGCTTTCCCTTGTCCCACCAACTTACTCCTCACACATATATATTAAACTATAAACATCACCTTATGCATATGCTAGAAAGAACTAAATAAAAGCAAAGATAAAAACTTCCAAAATCAGTGACACCCAACAAAGAAGTCACATGATGAGGGGCAGAAAGGGGCCTGTCCCTCCATCACATGCTTCAACCACACACAACAGCGGCACTTGTCAAGGTCCCAATGGGTGCCAGGACACAAAACACCTCATCCCAGCACTGAAGGATGACAGGCGCAGCCGTCACGGAAGCCCTGCAGGAAAAGGAGCCATTCACTACGCGCCAGATCCCCTCTGATAATAGAACGGAGAGTCCCATCAGCACAATTAGCCTTTTATGGACAAATCTTTCTCGACTATCTTCAGGCTTGGGCAGAGATTGAATAATGAATTTTCTCTTCTGTTCCACTAGCGTACAATATAATGCAATACAAGTTATTGTTAGATAGTTCCTTCCTGGATAACTCGGAGCAATTCACAACATCACATTCAAAATATAATCACAACATTACCAGCTATCCATAAAGGCAAAGAATGGACACACCTTCCAAACCCAATCACTTCTTTTATTGAGGCAGAGGAAGAGATGAGCACCACTACCACTTGCCCCCTCAAACAAAATAATAACGTGACACTTCCAACAGCTCCCAAAGATACATGAGACATGATGGATTTTCTAAGCACAGTGCCAGGCCGTTCTTCCAAGGCAGTAGCGTGTAAAGTGACTAGCCCAAGGCCACAAGGAGTGCCAGTGGGAATCCAACCCCAGTCACGTGGCCACCAGGTCACTGCTCTAACCAACAGGCTACAATCCCTCTGCCATGTCCATTTCTTAGATAAACTGAAGAGTAGCAAATCACCTGGGCCGGATGGTATACATCCAAGGGTGTTGAAAGAACTGAAATATGAGATTGCAGACCTGCTATCAGTAATCTGTGAACTATCATTAAAATCATCTCTAATACCTGAAGACTGGAGGATCGCCAATGTAACACCAATTTTTAAAAAGGGTTCCAGGGGTGATCCGGGAAACTACAGACCGGTGAGCCTGACGTCAGTACCGGGAAAAATGGTAGAAACCATCATAAAGAATAAAATTACTCAGCATGTAGATAGTCACAACCTAATGGGAGACAGCCAACATGGCTTTAGACAAGGAAGATCTTGTCTTACTAATCTGTTATGTTTTTTTGAAGGAGTGAATAAACAGGTAGACAAAGGTGAGTCGGTTGATATTGTGTATCTGGACTTTCAGAAAGCCTTTGACAAGGTCCCTCATCAGAGACTTTTGGCAAAACTAAAGAGTCATGGGATAGGAGGCAGTGTACTATTGTGGATCAGGAAACTGGTTAAAAGATAGAAAGCAGAGGGTAGGGCTAAATGGCCAATTTTCCCAATGGAGAAAGGTGAATAGTGGTGTACCCCAGGGATCTGTGCTGGGTCCGCTGCTTTTTGACATATTCATAAATGACCTGGAAAGTGGAATAACGAGTGAGGTGATCAAATTTGCAGATGACACAAAACTATTTAAAGTTGTTAAAACCCAAGAGGATTGTGAAAAATTGCAAGAAGATCTTGATAAATTGGAAGACTGGGCATCAAAATGGCAGATGAAATTTAATGTGGACAAGTGCAAGGTTATGCACCTAGGGAAGAACAACCCAAACTATGGTTACACGATGCAAGGTTCCACATTAGGAACCACCACCCAGGAAAAAGATTAAGGCGTCATTGTGGATACCATGTTAAAACCCTCGGCCCAGTGTGCAGCGGCGGCCAAGAGAGCAAATAGAATGCTAGGTATGATAAGGAAAGGAATGGAAAATAAAACAAAAGATATTATAATGCCTCTATATCGTTCCATGGTGAGACCGCACCTTGAATAGTGTGTGCAATTCTGGTCGCCGTATCTTAAAAAGGATATAACGATTTTAGAAAAGGTTCAGAGAAGAGCCACCAAAATGGTAAAGGGGATGGAAGGATACCCCTATGAAGAAAGGCTAAAAAGGTTAGGGCTCTTTAACCTGGAAAAGAGACGGCTGAGGGGAGATATGATAGAAGTCTTTAAATTAATGAACGGAGTGGAACGGGTAAACGTAGATCGATTGTTTACGTTATCAGAATATAGAAAGACTAGGGGACATGCAGTGAAGCTACAGGGTAAACTATTTAAGACTAATAAAAGAAAATATTTTTTCACTCAACGTGTAATCAAACTCTGGAATTTGTTACCGGAGGATGTAGTAAAGGCTGTTAGTGTAGCTGGGTTTAAAAAAGGTTTGGACAAGTTCCTGGAGGAAAGGTCCATAAACCATTATTAAGAAGTGACCGAAGATATCAATGCTTGACCCAGTACAAGCATTGTGGAACTTGTGTCTCTTGGGGAAACTGCTAGGTACATATGACCTAGATTGGCCACTGTTGGAAACAGAATACTGGGCTTGATGGACCTTGGTCTGACCCAGTATGGCATATATTATGATCTTATGTTCTTATGTTTAAGGGAGCTTTTTGCAACACTTCAATATTTACTGTGACCCTCAGAAACAGACAATGTTGATTTGGGCCCAAGTGCTCAGAGTTAATTTCTTGAAAGCCAAATCAGAGTGAAATAGTCAGCCCTTGATTTGTATTTGCGAGTTACACCAGAGGCCGGTGGCACCTGGAACTAATTTAATGAGGCTGATAAAACAATGGCTGAATGTGTGAATGTGTTCAAACTTCTCCTGCTGACATATAAGTGTATTCACTCTGCAGCTCCTCAGTACCTTTCTTCTCTTATCTCTCCTTAAACCTCCCCCTCGGGAACTCCGCTCTTCTGACAAATTGCTTCTATCTTTGCCCTTCTCTTCTATGGCTAACTCCAGACTTCGCTCCTTCCACTTGCTGCACCTTACGCCTGGAACAAACTACCTGAATCTGTAGGTCAGGCGTCTTCTCTGACCCTCTACAGATCCAGGCTGAAAACTCACCTCTTCGCTGCCGCTTTTGAATCCTGATCTGCTTATCTCCTATGCAGGCCGGTACCTAGCCCTATGCGAGCGGTGCAGCCGCACAGGGTGGAAACGCTTAAGGGCGCATTTTAGCTGTCTTCCGTTGCCTGCCGCCGCCTCTTCTTCTTCTCTCAGTGGCGGCAGGCAATGGCAGGACAGCTAAAATGCGCCCTTAAGCCTCCTTGCCGGCATGCTAAGCAGATCTGTGCCTTCCTGCAGGTAGGGACAGATGTGCTTAGCATGCTGGCGACTTGCACATCAGGCCCGCCTCTTCTGTCCCGCTGCGGGGGGGGCCCCCCGCACGCGCCCGATGTGCAAGTCGCACAGGGTGCAGTCTTCACTCGGTACGGCCCTGCTCCTATGTGTTTCCTTAGCATTCCCCTAGATGTGTCCTTGTCCTCAGCTGTTGTGTTGACTGTCTCCAGTAAACTGTAAGCTCTGATGATGGATTTAGGGGGAAACATAAGGGATGAGCCGGGACTGTCTCTTACATGTGTCAGTGCAGCGCTGCAAGTACTATACAAATGCTCAGTAGTAGTAGTCGATAAGTTGTCTACTAATGCGGCTAAATATCTTGGGAATGGTATATCATCATTTCAGAAGGATGCAGTAAATCATTTGTATAGTGCTACAAGCTGTAGACAGCACTATACAAACAGATGTAAGACATAGTCCCTAGTCATCAGAGCTTACAATCTAATCAAGATGAAGAACACCACAAAACTGGGGACTTAGGCATGGCAAGATACAGATAAGTAATGAACAAGAGAGTGAGCAGCCTTGAGGAGGTGGGTCTTCAGTCTGGACTAATAGGGCCAGAGAAAGAGCCCGACGGACGGACTCAGGTAGTCTGTTCCAGGCATAGGGAGCAGCGAGGTGGAATGGGTGAAGTCTGGAGTTGGCAGTGGCAGAGAAGGGCACAGATAGAAGGGATCTGCCAGAGGAGCGGAGTTCCCAAGGAGGGGTGTAGAGAGAGATAAGAGAGGAAAGGTAGTGAGGAGCTGCAGAGTGAATGTACTTATAGGTCAGCAGGAGAAGTTTGAACTGGATGCGGAAACTGATAGGTAGCCAGTGAAGTTACTTGAGAAGAGGGGTCATATGAGCATGATGAGGCTGGCAGCTCAGTTTTGAACAGATTGAAGGGGAGAGAGATGATTCAGAGGGAAACCAGTGAGGAGCAGGTTGCAATAGTGTAGATGGAAGGTGACTAGAGCATGGATGATGGTCTTAGTTGTGTGCATAGAAAGGAAGGGGCAAATTTTGCTGATGTTACAGAGAAAGCAAGGCAGGTATTAACTGTCTGTTGGATGTGTGCAGAGAAAGAGAGTAGAGTCAAAGATGACTGCAAGGTTGCAAGCCAAGGGAACAGGGAGGAATAGATCATTATCCACAGAAATAGAGAAGGGGGTAGAAGATGGATTTCGGGGGAAACATAAGGAGCTCAGTTTAAGCCATGTTCAAGTTCAGATGGCAGTGAAACATCCAGGTAGCAATGTCTGATAAGCCGGCAGAGATCTGGGCCTGGATTCCTGGAGAGATTAAAGGTGCAGAAAGTTAGATCTGAGAGTCATCAGCGTAAAAATGATAATGAAAACCACGGGAGAAAATAAGTTCAGCAAGGGGGACTGAGCCTAGAAGGAGAAAAGGAGAGGTCCCAAGACAAAGCCACGAGTTACAGCAAGTGAAAGCAGATAGCAATAGAGGAGGATCTACCAGAACATACAGTAAAAGCGTGGAGGAAGAGATACGAAGAAAACCAGGACTCCCAAATCCAAGCAAGGACGGTATTGAGGAGAAGCTGCTGATCTGGTGTGATGCCAGATAGGTTAAAACGCACAAGTTTGAGACCATTATTTAAGAAAAACAGCAGTTGCTTTAGACAATTGTGCTGGTTTTCAATGTATTTTGAATCTCCCACTTATTGCAAAAATTACTGAAAAGGTCGTGCACTTGGTGACAGGACGTTTTGGAACTGAGCAGGTAATAAGTACAACAGAATATGGGTTTCACAGTGGTTATAGTATTGAAAAGCTAATGACAGTGCTTGTAGATGAAACTGCGTTTTTTGGGGGAAAAGGACGCTGCCTAGTTTTTGTTCTTTTTGGCTGTAACCGTTGCATTTGGTTCTTCTGTATCTGAAGGAATACTATGGTTGGCTAATATTGGAATGGGTAGAGTTACGATAAAATGGTTTGTGTCCAATTTGAAGATCAACACTGGAGCGTAGCTTTAGAAGGGAAGTTTCCGAGCGCTCCTCCTTACATAGAGGGGTAACACAAAGTCCTTCACTATTAGCCCCCCAGAGATGTCTCTCCTACTTTTTACCGAATATGATTCAAGTTTTTAATTCTGGTTCACAAGGCACTTTACTCTGAACCCCCCACTTATCCCTGTCCAAACTGCTCATTCGCCATCATCCCACAATATCCCTTTACTCATCACACAGCAACATGCCGGTTATGCCGTTATTTAGAGCAACAAAGGCCAACAAAGAACCTTGTTATGGGGTCTAGCCTTCCAGTCATCCTTCCTTCATGTATTTATAAAGCTTTTATATAGTGCCCCTTCCAGAGATCAGGGGTGGTTTACATTGAACATAACCAGTTACAGAGAACACGAGAGATTACAGGCAAAGTATATACAGAGTAGATTTATGGATTTGTGTGATTATTCAGCTTCAGGTGTGACGCCCTACTGTGCATTTTTACAAGTCTCTTCGGCAAGGAGTGGTCCTCATTCTTGAGTTTAATTAGCAAAATCTAATGGGGGGGGGGGAGGATGAGCCTGAAGGATAATTGAAGGGGGAGAAAACTGAAGGTTCCCCTTCCACCAGCCTTATGGAAAGGAAGGTTGATGTCGCAGCAAGCTCTGGTACAGGCACGGCCCTCACATGGGCGCCCTGTACACGAGCCACTGAATTGCCAGGAAGCTGCTCTTCTGTCACAGTATCACAGCAAGACTTTGGGGGTTATTTGCACAGGAAGTAACTGTGGGAGTAAAGCTCTTAGTGCTGCTCCGTTCTTTCCAGGCTATGGTGCACACAGGGCAGGAACTGAGAGTGTAACAGGATTTCCTGTTCATAGCACACCAGTTTCTTTCACTTTCATGCCCTGGGTCCACGATGAAGTCACGCTCTCTGCTCCTGCTCTCCATCCTTTGCTATCCCATCACTGCCCCTGTCCCAGCGCAGAAAGGTGAGGCAATAATTCATTCCCCTCTTCCTCAGGACAGTAGATACGCCCCTCCTGCCCTCTTCCATCTGCTCTCCCATCTCTGCCCCTCTTCTCATTCTCCTCGCTAGCAAAGGGAACTGGTGTGTGGTCTCTACCTTCCTTTCTCCTTCTTGAGTGTGAGATCAGCAGTACAGGTATGTAACATTGCGACTAATCTTCTTTGGGACGCTTCCTGCTCTGCTTATAGGAAGGGCGTAAGACTGGTGTCTATTACAGAAAACATGTTACAGGTCATTTTACAAGGCTTGCTCAGCATTTACACGTGTAAATGTTCTATGGGGTGTTTATTCAACCGTGCTACCGGTAGCATGATATTTACTGCGAGGTTTGGGCATCACATTGAAAGGTAGCAGGGTCCTAGTGCCAAAACCCCAGTGCTAGCCTGGTAATGCACGTCAGGGTAGGGACTGGGCGTTGCTGGTGTGTCACGGCTAGTGAGGGCATTAGTGGCCCATGTCAATCATGTGTGACGTCTTTGGTACAGGTGCGCTTAAACCCACTCACTGCACGCAGATGCTGGCTTCACGCTGAAATGTCCTGGCCCGCACTAACTGCAGGGGGATGGAAGCGCTGAACCCTCCGAGCTAGTAACGTAGCCCATACACGCATTACCAGCTCGGGCCTTAGAAATGGCTCTAAATGTTAGAAAACCATTCACATGTGCAAAGGCCACAGTCAGCAGGTCAGAAGCGTTTGTGCATATTTCTGATTTTAGATCAACAATACGGCTGTACTTTGAAATATGTGGATGGCGGTATTTATGTCTGCTCCAAGGTAGGTGTGTCAATGAACTCTGCATTTGCACCACTGAGTGAGAGGGCACTGTGCATCCTGTGAAACCCCCCCCCCCCTCAAAAATTCAAGCAGAGCTTAGTGGTTAAAGAGCCTGGGACCAGCAATCCCACTGACTGTCCTGTGACCTTCGATAAGGAGGTCATTCCGGAAACCGAATAAGGATTTGTAAGTGCACCAGGATGTTTATGTGCCAAAAATGTCTACAAGCCTATTCCAGTGCACAGCGTCCGGGAACATTTATCTTGCTAACATGGGGATCTCAGAACATGTCCGGGAGAATGGAACAGAGTATAAAGCGTATTTAAGAAAAGCCCGTGTATGTTTTGGGAGGTCCCCATAGCCCTGCCGGAGACATGGAATAAGGCCAGTACTTAGAAAATATTCTGCTGTGTTTGTATAACGGTGGTGACTAGTCACTTGTAAACTGGTTGAATGCAGTATGGAAAACCACCACATGATGCATTTATAAAGAACAGAAATCAGAGGTGTGGGGATCTTGTAAGCTAAAGAGTCAGTAATAAGTACCCTGAAAGAAGTATTAAGAAGAGCAACAGTGATAGTTCTGGCTGTGCCGACATTTGCTGTTTGTGCTAAAGGAGCTGAAAAGTGGGACTGTGGATGTAGGAATAGTGGGAGGGTGAGCATGGAAAGGATTCTGGTTTGGACGAGAAACACCGATCAGATTTTCAGTCCTGGGACTCTGTGCTATTATGTTATAGCAGCTGTTATTTATGGGTTCAGGGCGTGTGTGTGTGTGGTTTGAGGGTTGCACGGGAGGATCTGATGTGTTTATCTGCAATTCAGGGGGCACGTGAATGCCTGGCCAGTACCTGGACCATACAGATGACCACAACATCACCGGATGCCAGCGAGTTAGGGCAGAAAAAAATCACAGAAGGTTCATTCATAGCTGAATGTCAAAATATATCCCTTTCACTAATAAGAGACCCTCAGGCTAAGAGCAGTCAGTGCAAACAGCACTGAAAGATGCCCAATAGCACCAATATCGGCCTCTAAAAATGTGCACTTCTATAGAGGGTTTTGTGAGATCGGTAAGGCTCCATACTTAGCATTGCAAAGACTGTTCTTAGAGATGGCCAAGGAAAGAATAACTAGGGATTTCTTCTACTGCCGTGTATGTTTTGGTGGAAGATATGTCATGACAAACATACCACTTTCTCCTTGCTGTTCTAATATCTGTGAGTGCGCCGAGATCACCTTGTACTGTCGGGCATGCAGCAGACTGGTATATCTAGTCTAGTCTGCATCAACATTTATGCATCATGAGTAGTTTGCATCAGCACAACACTGTCAGTGAGAGGAGCAGCTTAGGAGATGCACGTCTTACAGGGGGAGCGTAGCCATGGCGGAGACGGGCAGGATCAGAAACATCCGTCTTCTCAGAATACATTGAAATGTCCTGGCCCGCACTAACTGCAGGGGGATGGAAGCAGATGCCCCTGGTGTTAGCGCTGAACCCCCCCCCCCCTCGAGCTAGTAATGTGGACATCCAAACCGTTTGCTGTCTATACCCATGTCTCATTTTTCCATAGTGGTTTGCTTGTGCCGGGCTGGAAACGCTTATGTCCCCGATTCTGCAACCGCGGGTGCATCTAAACCCACAGTTGGTAATTAGGTGAAATCGGGCCCATTTTCAGTTTGGACACATCCGCGGGCCAGATGTGCATGTTATGGAATCAACCTCCATGCACTTAACCCTCCATTGCCTCAGGTACCAGAGTGTAAACCCTCCAGGGACAAGGAAATACATACAGCACTTACTATTGGAAAGGTGCAAGCTAAATAAAATCAGTTTTCCCTGGAAATCCAGTTTTGTAAAATCTGACACTTAACGTCTGTAAGTACCAAAAAACACACACATAGGCTGCAAAATTATCAGTTGCATGAGGAAATAGACCATGTTTAGCAGAGCCTTTTGTAAAACATTCGGAAAACTGAGCACTATATTTAAGTAGACAGCACTGTTACCTGGGATGGTTAAGGTGCAACTACATTCCCCCAGTGTAAGATCACGGTGTGCTGATGTCTCATCAATGTTCGTCTATACCTCACTCGTGTGTTATTCAGCTGTGTCCATATCTCACAGGTGTGACTGTGTTTCTTTGGGGTACAAATGCGGCATAATAATATTTGATTTACATATTTTATGTGCATTCATTTGATATATGCAATTCTGCAAGGAACTTTATGTGCCCAGATCTCCTTTAGGTATGACTGAAGCGTATCCAAATCTCTCTAGGATATGATTGAGGTGTGTCTTTATCTTCTCATTGTAAATGCAATGTGTGCCTTCAAGTCAATGTGGATTCCTAGTGACCCAGCAGCTCCTGGGCTTTCTTGGCAGTGTGACCAGAAGTAGATTACCAGACCTTTCTTCTGAGGCAACAGAGGGTTAAGTGACTTGCCCAAGGTCACAAAGAGTACAAGTGGGAAATGAACCCTGGTTTCTTGGTCAGCAAGCCAATGCTCTAACCACTAGGCTACTCCTCCACTCCAGTGAGGCCCATGGTATGACTGATAATAATGACCTTACTCCAGGGAGACCAAGTCCAGGCGTGGTAATGCGAAAGACAGACCTTTATTTTTCATATACCAGGGACTACCCGACACAGGCCATGTTTCATTACCTTCGTCAGGGGTTTTAACTGGCACACTAAAATCATAAATATCAATAAAACCTTATCATAATTCATAAGTATAAATAAATAAAAACAATAAAAACTTGAACAATGATAAATGATCACACATAAAAACCAAATTAATACCAATCATAAATATACACACTACAAATGAAAACATTTATACAAAACAGTGTGTATACCAAAAATGTTTGTAAAATAATCATAAACATGTTAAAAACAACAAAAAAGGTGACACAAAATAAATAAATGAATCTGTACCTCAATGAGAGTCTTATCTCTTACATATCCTTGTTGTACTCGATACCGAGTATTAGCCCTAAAACGGGTCTGTAATCACTGAAAAGGACAATAACAATGTAAAACCTATATAAATATAATGAAACCAAGAGAGGACTATATTGTTGTACATTACTTAAAAATCTGTTGAATATTATATACTGTGGCCACGGAGCAGGAGCGAAATGTTAAAACACAAGGAATCTGCTTAAACCAAAAGAAGAGGAATCTTGAATAAACCACACCATACCAGACTAATTAAAATGCCTAAAAATAAAACCATAAAAAAACCATAAGAACAACAATATTTTTCTTTTAGCCAGCATTTTTACATTTTATGCCATCCATACTCAATTTATATATAACATTACAGTATAATGGCGTTTTTTCATCAAGTTTGAGCCTGCGTTTGTTTGTTTTTCCTGCGTTTAACAGCTCCTCTCCTTTAAAGTGCATGTGCGGGCGTTCTTAGAATCATTCGTACAAAACCTTTGACACACCCATCATACCTCTAGGCGACAATCTTCATTAGACTCCAAGATATACAGACACCGACTGATATCTCCATGGCATAGAACTGAGCATCTCCATTACGATTGCCAGATGACTCCACATTTCCAGGACAAATTGATCCAGTCCTGGTTTTTCCTCATTGTAAGGAGGGACTTCTAGTTCTGCTTTCAGCCTGGCCTGAAAATCTGGAGCCAGTAGACAACCCTCATGTTTATATCTCCCAGAAATATGACAGATGTGCCCATATCTCCAGGGGGTACGATATGATATGAACGTTTTCCAAATCTGATAGGGGTTCCATTGAAGTGTTTCCGTATCTCTTTAAGGTAGATTGAGGTGTGTCCATGCTTTGAAGGGTTGTGATCAAGGTCTGTCTGTATGTCTCTGGGATATGATTGAGGGGTGATGGTATCTCCCTGGTGTACGATCGAGATACGACAGTATCTCCTCTCCACTGCTGCTGCTCCTGCAGCCTTCAAGCCTGCTGTGGTCACACCTCTCCTCAAGAAACCTTCATAGTAACATAGTAAATGACGGCAGATAAAGACCAGCATGGTCCATCTAGTCTGCCTAGCACGATGGCAAGCGTAGGTGCACCTGCCGCTCCGTGCAGGCCACCCCTCCCCATGCCCCTGTTTAGGGGTGAACCCACCACTCCATGCAGGACACCCCTATTTGTTGAGAAATTAGATGGTTCACAGTTTATTTTGATTTTATCCTGTTGCTGTAAAGGGATCCACTGTGTTTGTCCCATGCCATTTTGAATTCTGTCACCGTGTTTGCCCCCAACACTTCCATCGGGAGGGCATTCCAAGCATCCACCACCCTGTCTGTGAAAAAGTATTTCCTGACATTGCCTTTCAATTTACCACCTTGCAGCTTCATGTTATGCCCTCTAGTTTTACAGCTTCCCCGTCTTTGGAAGAGGTTTGTTTGTTCATTATTTCTCTTTAAGTATTTAAAGGTCTGAATCATATCTCCCCTGTCCCTCTTCTCCTCCGAAGTTTACATGTTTAGGTCTTCAAGTCTCTTCTCATAAGGCTTCTGACGCATGCTCCAAATCATTTTGGTCGCCTTTCTCTGAACAGTTTCCAGTCTTTTTACATCCTTTGCAAGATACGGTCTCCAAATCTGAACACAGTATTCCAATTGAGGCCTCACCAGTGACTTGTACAGTGGCATTAGAACCTCTTCCTTTCTGCTGGTAATTCCTCTTTGTATGCAGCCCAACATCCTCCTGGCTTTTGCCACCGTCTTGTCGCACTGTTTTGCCACCTTGAGATCTTCAGAAATAATCACACCAAGGTCTTTCTCCTGATCCGTGCACACCAACCTCTCGCCCCCTATCGCGTACATTTCACTTGACCCTAGTCGTCCTTCTAATTATCGTCCCATCTCCCTTCTTCCCTTTATTTCCAAACTTATTGAGCACGCAGTCCTCCACCGTTGTCTTGAACTTCTTTTCTCTCAAGTCGTTTTGGATCCATTTCAATCTGGCTTTCATCCCTTACATTCTACTGAAATGGCACTTGCCAAAGTCTCCAGCAACTTGTTCCTGGCTAAATCTAAGGGCCTCTATCCTCATCCTTCTTGACATTTCTGCTGCTTCTGACACTGTTGACCACCACCTTCTCCTTGACACATTGTCCTCACTTGTTTTTAGGGACTCTGTGCTGTCCTGGTTCTCTTCTTATCTCTCCCATCGCTCTTTTAGTGTTTGTTCTGGTGGTTCCTCATTTACTGCTATCCCGCTGTCAGTTGATGTACCCCAAGGGTCTGTTCTGAGGCCCTCTCCTTTTTTCTCTCTATACTCAATCCTTTGGTGCTCTATCTCCTCCCATGGATTTCAGTATCATTTTTATGCTGATGATTCTCAGATCTATCTTTCTATGCCTGATCTTTCTCTGACACTCGAGGCCTGTATCTCTGCCTGCCTGTCTGACATCGCCACCTGAATGTTGCACTGCTGTTTGAAATTGAACATAGCTAAAACAGAGCTCCTTATTTATTCCCCTAAACCCTCCTCCCCCTTCCTCCTTTCTCTGTCTCTGTAGATAATGATCTTCTACTTCCTGTTTCCTCAGCCAGTAACCTTGGGGTCATCTTTGACTCCTCCCTTTCCTTCTCCTCACAAATCCAACATATAGCTAAAACCTGTCATTTCTTTCTCTATAACATTAACAAAATTCACCCCTTCCTCTCTAAACACACTACTAAAACCCTTGTTCGCTCTCTAATTACTTCCCGTCTCAACTATTGAAATCTCCTCCTTGCTGGTCTCCCTGAGGCACCTCTCTCCCCCCTTCAATCCGTTCAGAGCTCCGCTGCACAGCTAATCTTACACCAGCCCCGAGATCCTCTTTTAACCCCTCTTCCAAAATCACTTCACTGGCTCCCCTTCTGTATCCAATTCAAACTTCTCCTTCTAACTTATAAATGCATTTACTCTACTGCCCCTCGTTAGCTCTCCTCCCTTCTCTCTCCTTACACCCCTCATGAACTCCGCTCCTCCTCAGGCTCTCTTCTCTCTGTGCCCTTTTCTTCTTCTGCAAACTCCAGACTTCGATCCTTTCACCTGGAACAAAGTACTTGAGTTTGTGTGTCAGGCTTCATCTCTCCCGCTTTTCAAATCCATGCTAAAGGCTCGCCTCTTTGAGGCTGCTTTTGGATCCTGATTGCATACTCTGATGAGCAGAGACCATCTCTATCTATTTTTGTACAGCGCTGTGTACGCCTTGGAGCACTATATAAATAATTTCAATAGTAGTATTTCTTTGGGATATAATTGAGGGGTGATGGTATCTCCCTGGTGTACCATCAAGATAAGATAGTATCTCCTTTGGGTAGGATCGAGCTGGTTATCTAAAGTTCCATAAGGCTTTGAAAATTTATTTTTTTTATTCAAGTTGGAGAGGGTGGGGACTGGGGGAGGCTTGATAATCAGCTTTAAAATTGATTTTATATTGTTATTGTTTTACCAGAAAAGTCTAATTGAAGTGTTAATATGGCTTACTGTTTTGCAAAGAATTTGTAATCTAAGTCATTTTGTTCACAATTGATTTATTTTACCCATGTGAATGGTGCACTTTTTATTATGTTTTGAGTTTGATTGTGTATTGCCTTGAGTTATTTTATTAGGCAATTATGAAAGTGTAAATAAATTTTGAAAAAACTACACCCCCGTGCACAGCCAAGGTGACATAGTATGATAGTATAACACAGACCCGTTTTCAAAGGGTTTAATTTCCTAATTTTAGGAGTTAGGCATTTAGGGCCCGATATTGAATGGCATTTACATGGTTTACAAAGCTGTCAAATCAAATTGTAAAAGCTCTTAAACTACAACATTCCACATTGTAAACCCATACACCATTCACTTATAAGCAATGTGACCTCAGGAAAGCTCGATATCTCACACAAAGTGAAAATCTCACTTAAAGAGCAGCTGACGCTTACATCATCGGTCACCAAAGCCCATTCCAACTTCATTCACAGTACTCATACATACCAAAACTAAATACCACCCAATCAAATAACACCAAAGGGAAATCTTCTAAATACAACATACAGTCACTCACAACCACACTACCACACCACACAAGCAGATAGCGTCAAGTACATTGAGAAGGAATTTACCAATGTTCAACAACAGGAACCGGCAGGACTACAGAAAACCCCTAAAAAAGAAGGGGAAAATACATAATAAATATATAGAAAAATCGCTAGCCCAAAAGGGTCCACAATTACTTATCTTTAAACAGCGACTCTCCAGCAGTCACAGACGAGTCCAGTAGTGAAATGCAATCTTCAAAAGCTAAAAAGCTATAAATTCAACAGGAAAGGAAACAGCAGGAAACATTCATCATATATCATGAATGTTCAGATGTGGTTCAGATGATATATCATTTGTAAAGTCCTAACAGGCAGCCACTGTAAATATGTATTAAGTACCTGTATGTAACTACAATATTCAATCTACTGTAAATCTTGTCACCCTATGCTTGCTGTGCTCTATCCCCCCCCCCCAAATCACATTGTATATAAATTAATCCTGGCCAGTACAGCCAAACCTCCTATGTATAGACACCGCTGCTGATCACTGGAAGCAGCGGGTTACAAATGTACACTAAATAAATAAATAAATATGATGAATGTTTCCTGCTGTTTCCTTTCCTGTTGAATTTATAGCTTTTTAGCTTTTGAAGATTGCATTTCACTACTGGACTCGTCTGTGACTGCTGGAGAGTCGCTGTTTAAAGATAAGTAATTGTGGACCCTTTTGGGCTAGCGATTTTTCTATATATTTATTATGTATTTTCCCCTTCTTTTTTAGGGGTTTTCTGTAGTCCTGCCGGTTCCTGTTGTTGAACATTGGTAAATTCCTTCTCAATGTACTTGACGCTATCTGCTTGTGTGGTGTGGTAGTGTGGTTGTGAGCGAGTGTGTGTTGTATTTAGAAGATTTCCCTTTGGTGTTATTTGATTGGGTGGTATTTAGTTTTGGTATGTATGAGTACTGTGAATGAAGTTGGAATGGGCTTTGGTGACCGATGATGTAAGCGTCAGCTGCTCTTTAAGTGAGATTTTCACTTTGTGTGAGATATCGAGCTTTCCTGAGGTCACATTGCTTATAAGTGAATGGTGTATGGGTTTACAATGTGGAATGTTGTAGTTTAAGAGCTTTTACAATTTGGCTTTATCACTTCGCTCTTGCACAGCTATTTTCTGTAATATTACAAAGCTGTCAGCCATGTAAACGCCGCTATAGAGGGCTATTCATTGGCAGTAACACAGTTAGGGCTGATGAATATTCACCGGTTCCGCTGCCGCGTGTCGTGGACGTTCCAGGATGGAGCAGAGGTGGCTTCCTTTGCTAACCAGGCAGTGGTGATATTGAACTGCTGCCCAGTTAGCGACCCATGAGTAAAGATAGGCCTGGGAAAACCGCAACTATTTTTATCTGTGGGAGCTAACTGGGCAGTGGCTCAATATCACCGTGTAGAGCACTGCGGCGCATAGCAGAAGACCCAGATTTCAGTTCCGGTGGCTGGATTGAATATTGGGGGTTAAAGTTCAGTGGTGATGGCTATGCACCTTAGAGGTGCGGAGCCAGCGCAACTGAATATCAGGCCCTTAATTCCTACCGTTGAAAATTAAGCACCTAAATTAAGGCAGCCTAAAAGTAAATGTCCAAGGCAGTGGGGTTAGGATGGGGCAGAACGTTTGCATTAGGAGATTCATTTGGCTGGATAAATCCAGGCATTGCAATATCTGACTTAAATATGACCAGTCAGCGTTCAACAGCCTTTCCCTGAATCCCAAACTCCCCCTTCCTCCTTCTCCACAGCCCAGTCAAGGAAAAAAGTGGCCCTCTGTGTTCCTGACACCTCATGCAAAAAATGGCCTCCTCTGACAGCCCCCCCCCGCCCCCCATCCTGATCCCCCTACCAGTATTCCCAGTACCAGGAGGAGCGGGAGTAGAATCTTGCTCTGATCCCCCTACCAGTATTCCCAGTACCAGGAGGAGCGGGAGTAGAATCTTGCTCTGATCCCCCTACCAGTATTCCCAGTACCAGGAGGAGCTGGAGTAGAATCTTGCTCTGATCCCCCCACCAGTATTCCCAGTACCAGGAGGAGCGGGAGTAGAATCTTGCTCTGATCCCCCCACCAGTATTCCCAGTACCAGGAGGAGCGGGAGTAGAATCTTGCTCTGATCCCCCCACCAGTATTCCCAGTACCAGGAGGAGCGGGAGTAGAATCTTGCTCTGATCCCCCCACCAGTATTCCCAGTACCAGGAGGAGCGGGAGTAGAATCTTGCTCTGATCCCCCTACCAGTATTCCCAGTAACAGGAGGAGCGTGAGTAGAATCTTGCTCTGATGCAGTAGAGATTATTCAAGGCAGAAAAGGTGAAGGAGGACGGGGCACTGGAGAGACGGGCTAAATGTTAGAGATAAAAATCAGTTCACACAGGCACAATCCCAGACACCACACGGCAGACCAAGGTGGCCCCTCTGTGGGGGCCAGAGCACAACATCAGGGACCTAAGAGGAAATGTCAAAACAATCCAGAAATGTAAGACTTTAGAAAGTAAAAGAAGATACTTTGGGCCTCTCCCGCGAATGCTTTGCTGATTCACTGACATATTCTGATATCTTGAGGGGGGGGTTCACATGTCAGACATTATATGTTAGTCCCATAAAAAGCCGCTGCCTTCTTTCCCCTTTTCATTGATTTTATTTCTATCAACAGCCAGTGGAGTAAGTTCCAATGAAGCCCCCAAATGAAACTATGCTGAGGACCCCTCCCCCACTATTGTAACAGCACCAGTATGCCCCCCCCCCCCCGATATGCCCCCTCCACTTGTGCACCCTGCTTGGCCAATTTACATTAACTGGTTTGCCACACAGCCTCCCTCCAGGCCCAGCGGCTGTTACCTCCCAGGCTAAAGTCTCATGCGGTGTGGAAGGTCGCCGATGTCGTCCTGAGGTCCTCCGCATTGCAGTGGCTGCCTGGGCAGAATCTATGCCACTGTCAACAGCTGACCATAGACACCTGCTGTAAGTCTATGGCTGGAAATGTAACTAAACCGCTCCTCGCTGTGCATGCCGCATCTGCCGCTCAACATCTTGAGCAGACAAAATCTCATATTTAGGGCCCCCCAGCCTCCTTCCCTTCCTTTGTCTAACCACAAACAGCTGCCCATAACTCCATCAGCTGCACACTGGACAGATCAGGCGTAGCGGGCACCAGCGTTTCATACTCACTCTGCCTTCAGGGCCTACTCCTTCCGTCTCTTCACCTTTCGCAAAGATGGACCCTCTGCGCCGATCCGGTGCCATCTTCAGATTGTACTCTGGTGGGACTGAGGAATCTCCAGATCTCCCCAGTGCAGAAGTGATGGAGGTAACGCCATAAAGCCTCTTTTATCCCGCCGTGTGAATACGTTCAGAGACAGAGTTCAGAGTACACAAATGTGGACATACGTGAGGGTGATAGCACGAGGAGTCGCACTCGAGGTGTGTAAATCACGATACATTAGGGATTTATGCATGTGAACTGCTGCCTTCCACTGTGGACATACGCATGGGCAGCTTGCAGGGGGCATGGGAGGACAAGGAGCACATGCAAACCGAGGCCCGAGCATTTAGACCAGCTCTAAGACTGGCGGACGTGATCACACTGTAAATTAACACGTGCATTTGACCACTTCTTGCACTTTAGAAAGAAAGGTAGGCGCCTTCACATACGTCCCTTAAAGAGTGTTTTAACGGACGCCCCTCATCACACGCATATATTTATTTCCTCCTCTTCTGTAGGGGTGTAAATGCACATCAGCATTTGAGCACATGGGGCTCGTTCTTGGAGTCTACTTCATCAGGACCCAGAGAGACCCCTATGTTGTCCCTTAGGATTTCATGCATAGGTATCCTGTCACAAAAGGACTCCATATGTCCCGCTGTCTCCTCAGAGTAAACATATCCTCGTGGTCTTCCACGGGGGTCAGAGTCACGGAACAAGGCGTAAGCAGGGTCTGGCCCGGTGGAATCAAACTGCTTCAGGATAGAAGCATATGAAATTCAGAAAAGCCCAAAAGCTGCAGGGTGGGGGCCTGTAAATTGCTGGGCACGAAGTAGAATAGAACAGGGCAGAGTCCCTAAGAGCCACTGAGGGTCGTCAGAAGCAGAACAAGGGCCTGACGCTGTCTCCTAATACGTGAGGGACGTTCACTGACTTCAGTGCTTCTCTTACAGAGCTCCAGTGCATCGTCTACAACGGCGACTACATGGAGTGCACATGGACAAGCCTCGGGACGCACGCGGGCAACTATTCCCTCTACTACTGGTGAGTGAGCGCAAAAGCCTCCTGCCTCTGTCCTTTCCTCTATAACCCACAAGTACTCACGACCCTCCGTCCTGTGAAATAAGGACAGTGTCTCTGGAGGTTTCAGTCTGCGATCAGTTCTGCCCTGCCCCACTCCTGCCTGTGTTATAAGGACAGTGTTTCCGGAGGTTTCAGTCTGTGCTTAGTTACGTCCTGTCCCTTTCCTACCTGTGTTATAAGGACATTGTCACTTGAGGTTTCAGCCTGTGATCAGTTACCTCCTGCATCTGTTATAAGGACAGTGTCTCTGAAGGTCTCAGTCTGTGCTCAATTAGCTCCTGCCCCTCTCCTGTCTGTGTTATAAGGACAGTGTCACCAGAGGTTTCAGACTGTGCTCAGTTCCATCCTGCCCCTCTCCTGCCTGTGTTATAAGGACAGTGTCACCAGAGGTTTCAGTCTGTGATCAGTTACGTCCTGCCCCTCTCCTGTCTGTGTTATAAGGACAGTGTTTCCGAAGGTTTCAGTCTGTGCTTAGTTACGTCCTGTCCCTCTCCTGTCTGTGTTATAAGGACAGTGTCACCAGAGGTTGCAGTCTGTGATCAGTTACATCCTGCCCCTCTCCTGTCTGTGTTATAAGGACAGTGTCTCTGAAGGTCTCAGTCTGTGCTCAATTAGCTCCTGCCCCTCTCTTGTCTGTGTTATAAGGACACTGTCACCAGAGGTTTCAGTCTGTGATCAGTTACGTCCTGCCCCTCCTGTCTGTGTTATAAGGACAGTGTTTCCGAAGGTTTCAGTCTGTGCTTAGTTACGTCCTGTCCCTCTCCTGTCTGTGTTATAAGGACAGTGTCACCAGAGGTTTCAGTCTGTGATCAGTTACATCCTGTCCCTCTCCTGTCTGTGTTATAAGGACGATGTCTCCGGAGGTTTCAGTCTGCGATCAGATACGTCCTGCCACTCTCCTGCCTGTGTTATAAGGACATTGTCACTTGAGGTTTCAGCCTGTGATCAGTTACCTCCTGCATCTGTTATAAGGACAGTGTCTCTGAAGGTCTGTCTGTGCTCAATTAGCTCCTGCCCCTCTCCTGTCTGTGTTATAAGGACAGTGTTTCCGAAGGTTTCAGTCTGTGCTTAGTTACGTCCTGTCCCTCTCCTGCCTGTGAAATAAGGACAATGTCTCTGGTGATTTCAGTCTGTGCTCAGTAATGTCCTGCTCTCTTCTGCCTGTCTCATAAGGACAGTGTCTCTGGAAATCTCAGTCTCTGCTTAATTACGTCCTGCCCCTCTCCTGACTGTGTTACAAGGGCAGTGTCACCCAAGGTTTCAGTCTGTTCTCACATACATCCTGCCACTTGCCTGCCTGTGTTATATGGACAGTGTCACCGGAGCTTTCAGCTTATGCTCAGTTACATCCTGCCCCTCTCCTATCTGTGTTATAGGGACAGTGTTTCTGGAAGTTTCAGTCTGTGCTCAGTTACGAACTGCCTTTCTCCTGCCTGTGAAATAAGGACAGTGACTGGTGGTTTTAGCCAATTCCGTCCTGCCCCTCTTCTGCCTGTGTTATAGGGAGAGTGTCACTTGAGTTTTCAGTCTGTCCTCAGTTACATCCTGCCCCTCTCCTGCCTGTGTTATAAGGACAGTGCCTCTGGAGGTTTCAGTGTGTGCTAAGTTCTGTCCTGCCCCTCTCCTGCCTGTGTTATAGGGACAGTGTCTCTGGAAGTCTCAGTCGATGCTCCATTACATCCTGCCCTTCTCCTACCTGTGTTATAAGGACAATGACTCTGGAGATTTCAAAATGTTCAAAGTTTCGTCCTACCTCTCCTGCTTGTGTATTAAGGACAGTGTCACCGGAGATTTCAGTCTGTGATCAGTTACAACCTGCCTCTCCTGCCTGTGTTATAAGGACAGTGTCTCTGGAGGTCTCAGTCTGAGATCAGTTATGTCCTGCCCTCTCCTGCCTGTGTTATAAGGACAGTGTCACTGGAGGTTTCAGTCTGTGATCAGTTATGTCCTGCCACTCTCCTGCCTGTGAAATAAGGACACGTGTCTGGGGATTTCAGTCTGTGCTCAGTTATAACACAGGAAGGAGAGGTGTAGAACATAAGGACAGTGTCACCCAGGGTTTCAGTATGTGATCAGTTACAACCTGCCTCGCCTGCCTGTGTTATAAGGACAGTGTCTCTGGAGGTCTCAGGCCGAGCTCAGTTATGTCCTGCCCCTCTCCTGCCTGTGTTATGAGGACAGTGTCTCTGGAGGTCTCAGTCGATGCTCCGTTTCGTCCTGCCCCTCTCCTACCTGTGTTATAAGGACAGTGTCACCGGAGATTTCAGTGCGATCAGTTACAACCTGCCTCACCTGCCTGTGTTATGTCTCTGCAGGTCTTAGTCTGTGTTCAGTTATGTCCTGCCACTCTCCTGCCTGTGAAATAAGGACAGCATGTCTGCGGGTTTCAGTCTGTGCTCAGTTATCACACAGGCAGGAGAAGTATAGAACATAAGGACAGTGTCAGCCTAGGTTTCAGTCTGTTATCAGTTACGTCCTGCCCCTCTCCTGCCTGTGAAATAAGGACAGTGACTCTGGTGGTTTCAGTCTCTGCTTAGTTCCATCCTGCTCCTCTCCTGTCTGTGTTATAAGGACAGTGCCTCTGGAAATCTCAGTCCTGCTCAGTTATGTCCTACCCCTCTCCTGCCTGTGTTATAAGGACAGTGTCTCTGGAGGTTTCAGTCTGTGCTCAGTTACGTCCTGCCCCTCTCCTGCCTGTGAAATAAGGACAGTGACTCTGGTGGTTTCAGTCTCTGCTTAGTTCCATCCTGCTCCTCTCCTGTCTGTGTTATAAGGACAGTGCCTCTGGAAATCTCAGTCCTGCTCAGTTATGTCCTACCCCTCTCCTGCCTGTGTTATAAGGACAGTGTCTCTGGAGGTTTCAGTCTGTGCTCAGTTACGTCCTGCCCCTCTCCTGCCTGTGAAATAAGGACAGTGACTCTGGAGATTTCAGAATGTTCAAAGTTTCGTCCTACCTCTCCTGCCTGTGTATTAAGGACAGTGTCACCGGAGATTTCAGTCTGCGATCATTTACAACCTGCCTCGCCTGCCTGTGTTATGTCACTGGAGGTCTCAGTCTGTGATCAGTTACGTCCTGCACTCTCCTGCCTGTGAATTAAGGACAGTGTCTATGGTGGTTTCAGTCTGTTGTCAGTAATGTCCTGCCCCTCTCCTGCCTTTCTGATAGCGACAGTGTCTCTGGAGGTCTCAGTCTGTGCTCAGTTACATCCTGCCCCTCTCCTGCCTGTGTTATAAGGACAGTGTCTCTGGAAGTCTCAGTCGATGCTCTGTTACGTCCTGTCCTCGCCTGCCTGTGTTATAAGGACAGTGTCACTGGAGGTTTCAGTCTGTGATCCGTTATGTCCTGGCACTCTTCTGCCTGTGAAATAAGGACAGCGTGTCTGGGGGTTTCAGTCTGTGCTCAGTTATAACACAGGCAGGAGAGGAGTAGAACATAAGGACAGTGTCACCTGAGGTCTCAGTTACATCCTGCCCCTCTTCTGTGTATTAAGGACAGGATCACCGGAGGTTTCAGTTACATCCTGCCCCTCTTCTGTGTATTAAGGACAGGATCACCGGAGGTTTCAGTCTGTGCTCTGTTATAACCTGTGTCACCTGCCAGTGAAATAAGGACAGTGTCTCTGGAGGTCTCAGTCTATGCTCCGTTACTTCCTGCTCCTCTCCTGCCTGTGTTATAAGGACAGTGTCACTGGCGGTTTCATTCTGTGCTCAGTTATGTCCTGTCCCTCTCCTGTCTGTCTTATAAGGACAGTGTCTCTGGAGGTCTCAGTCTATGCTCCGTTACTTCCTGCTCCTCACCTGCCTGTGTTATAAGGACAGTGTCTGTGGAGGGTTCAGTCTGTGCTCAATTCGTCCTGCCCCTCTCCTGCCTGTCTTATAAGGACAGTGTCTCTGGAGGTTTCATTCTGTGCTCAGTTATGTCCTGTCCCTCACCTGCCTGTGTTTAAGGACAGTGTGTCTAGTACTTTCAGTCTGTCTTTGGTTACGTCACACCACTCTCCTGTCATTGTTATAGGGAAAGTGCCTCTGGAGGTATCAGTCTGTGCTCAGGTATGTCCTGCCCCTCTCCTGCCTGTGTTATAAAGAATCAAAATATCGCAGGGGTAGTAGCAACGACAAGTTATCGCCTAACGCCTTCCTCCCTCCTGTGCTATGAAGGGATAAGGCATTCTGCATTGCCCCCTCTTTCACTCCACCCAAGGCAAATGGCGCCCTTGGTGTACAACACTGCTCAACCTGTACCCGTTTCCTCCCCTCAACCGCCGGCAGTCTGCCACAGTTTTAGCTGTGAGGCTACGTAATGCAGATGTGCTGTAAATTGGGAATTCCTATACCCCCTTCTTCCTATTTTTATAGAGGCATTTCCTTGCAATACCCTTCTCTGCACTTTCTCCAACTCTCTTTTGGGGATACTCACTGGTAACGTTTGAAAATGGTACAGAATTTGAGGCAGAAACACCCTCTTAATCTCCACAATCCTGCCCAGCCAGGAAAGAGAAAGTCGCGACCAACTCTCCAACTCTTCAGACATCTTCTTCCATAATGATGGGTAATTTGGCTCATAGCTTTTAGAAGGATCTTTTCCAATGCACACTCCCAGGTTTTTTAAACTCTGAGCGACCCACTGAAACAGATACAGTGTTCGCACCCCTTCCTCTTCCGCAGGGGACATAGTCAGGTTCAGCCCCTCAGTTTTATCCTGATTGACCCTAAACCCAGAAACTTGATGAAAACCTATCTATTTCTGCTACCACCAATAACAGGAGTATATCACCCGAAAACAGGATATTTTATGTGCCTCCCCCCCCCCCACCTCAATGTCCAAAATATCCTGTCACCGCCTCACATGTTTTGCAAAAGGTTCTATCGAGAGAGCAGACAACAATGGGTACAAGGGGTAACCCTGTCAGGTGCCACTTCCTAAGGAGAAAAAAAATGGAGTAATCCCCATTAATGTTTACGCACACTCGAAGAGCTCGCCACCCAAAACCTTCCTCCCACCCCAACCATGGTTTCCCAGAAATACCCCCAATTAACTCTATCAAAGGCTTTTTCCGCATCCGCGGAGAGTGCCATGGCTGGGTAACCCTCCTTCCGTGCCACCCAAATTAGGTTCATCACCCTCTTGACGTCTGCTGCCTGCCGCCCATTAGTAAACCCAGTTTGGTCCACATTAATTTGCCTAATCTGAGGGCCAAAATTTTAACCAGAATTTTGATGTCTAATTTCAAGAGAAACTGGACGGTAAGAGGAGCAAATAGTGGGGACCTTACCTGGCTTTTATATGACAGAGAAACCCGTCGTTCACATGAACGGCTCTAACTCTCCCCTTCCACTGCCATTGAATAGATGCACTAACACAGCTGCCAGTTGCCCCTCAAATGTTTTATAAAAACGTACTGTATACCCATCCAAGCCTGGTGTCTTATCGCTTACCAGCCCTCTGATTACCGCCTGCACCTCTGTCAAGGATTTAGGCCTATCACTGCACTCTGAGCTTCCACAGAGTGAACACCGAGAGTCAGCAACCCCATCATTATTCTCTTCATAAAGAGCTTTATAATAATCCCAAAACACCTTATGAATGGCGTCACCCCTACCTCCCGCTTTCCCTTAGCACAGCCCCCTGTGCTTGTCACGCCCTCAGCTTCCTAGCCAACATCTTACTGCGCTTAGTACCAAACTCAGAATATTTTAGTTTTAAGCATTATACGAACTTATGGCTCAGACCATGTATCCTGTATCCTGTTTCCAACAGTGGTCAGTCTGGGTCACAAGTACCTAGCAGATTCCCAAAGAGGCACACGGGCTCCATTGCAATTCAAAATTCATTCCCTCAAGCTGCAACGTTTGGAATTTTGTTCTGGCCTCCTCTAATGCATTCTTAACTGAAGCTGACCCTCCTGCCTCGTGCATCTCTTCCAGCGCCCTCACCCTCCTGCCTCGTGCATCTCTCCAAGCGCCCTCACCCTCCTGCTTCTCTTCCAGCGCCCTCACCCTCCTGCTTCTCTTCCAGCGCCCTCACCCTCCTGCCTCCTGCATCTCTTCCAGCAGCCTCACCCTCCTGCCTCGCGCATCTCTTCCAGCGCCCTCACCCTCCTGCCTCGCGCATCTCTTCCAGCGCCCTCACCCTCCTGCCTCGTGCATCTCTTCCAGCGCCCTCACCCTCCTGCTTCTCTTCCAGCGCCCTCACCCTCCTGCCTCCTGCATCTCTTCCAGCAGCCTCACCCTCCTGCCTCGCGCATCTCTTCCAGCGCCCTCACCCTCCTGCCTCGCGCATCTCTTCCAGCGCCCTCACCCTCCTGCCTCGTGCATCTCTTCCAGCGCCCTCACCCTCCTGCTTCTCTTCCAGCGCCCTCACCCTCCTGCCTCCTGCATCTCTTCCAGCAGCCTCACCCTCCTGCCTCGCGCATCTCTTCCAGCATCCTCACCCTCCTGCCTCGCGCATCTCTTCCAGCGTCCTCACCCTCCTGCCTCCTGCATCTCTTCCAGCACCCTCACCCTCCTGCCTCGCGCATCTCTACCAGCGCCCTCACCCTCCTGCCTCGCGCATCTCTTCCAGCGTCCTCACCCTCCTGCCTCGCGCATCTCTTCCAGCGTCCTCACCCTCCTGCCTCGCGCATCTCTTCCAGCGTCCTCACCCTCCTGCCTCCTGCATCTCTTCCAGCGTCCTCACCCTCCTGCCTCGTGCATCTCTTCCAGCAGCCTCACCCTCCTGCCTCGCGCATCTCTTCCAGCGTCCTCACCCTCCTGCCTCGCGCATCTCTTCCAGCGCCCTCACCCTCCTGCCTCGTGCATCTCTTCCAGCGCCCTCACCCTCCTGCCTCGCGCATCTCTTCCAGCGTCCTCACCCTCCTGCCTTGCGCATCTCTTCCAGCGCCCTCACACTCCTGCCTCCTGCATCTCTTCCAGCAGCCTCACCCTCCTGCCTCCTGCATCTCTTCCAGCGCCCTCACCCTCCTGCCTCGCGCATCTCTTCCAGCGTCCTCACCCTCCTGCCTCCTGCATCTCTTCCAGCGTCCTCACCCTCCTGCCTCCTGCATCTCTTCCAGCGTCCTCACCCTCCTGCCTTGCGCATCTCTTCCAGCGCCCTCACCCTCCTGCCTCCTGCATCTCTTCCAGCGTCCTCACCCTCCTGCCTCCTGCATCTCTTCCAGCAGCCTCACCCTCCTGCCTCCTGCATCTCTTCCAGCAGCCTCACCCTCCTGCCTCGCGCATCTCTTCCAGCGTCCTCACCCTCCTGCCTCGCGCATCTCTTCCAGCGCCCTCACCCTCCTGCCTCGCGCATCTCTTCCAGCGTCCTCACCCTCCTGCCTCGCGCATCTCTTCCAGCGCCCTCACCCTCCTGCCTCGCGCATCTCTTCCAGCGCCCTCACCCTCCTGCCTCCTGCATCTCTTCCAGCGTCCTCACCCTCCTGCCTCGCGCATCTCTTCCAGCGTCCTCACCCTCCTGCCTCGTGCATCTCTTCCAGCAGCCTCACCCTCCTGCCTCCTGCATCTCTTCCAGCACCCTCACCCTCCTGCCTCGCGCATCTCTTCCAGCGCCCTCACCCTCCTGCCTCCTGCATCTCTTCCAGCGCCCTCACCCTCCTGCCTCGCGCATCTCTTCCAGCGCCCTCACCCTCCTGCCTCCTGCCTCCTGCATCTCTTCCAGCGCCCTCACCCTCCTGCATCTCTTCCAGCGTCCTCACCCTCCTGCCTCGCGCATCTCTTCCAGCGCCCTCACCCTCCTGCCTCGTGCATCTCTCCAAGCGCCCTCACCCTCCTGCTTCTCTTCCAGCGCCCTCACCCTCCTGCCTCGCGCATCTCTTCCAGCGCCCTCACCCTCCTGCCTCGTGCATCTCTTCCAGCGCCCTCACCCTCCTGCTTCTCTTCCAGCGCCCTCACCCTCCTGCCTCCTGCATCTCTTCCAGCAGCCTCACCCTCCTGCCTCGCGCATCTCTTCCAGCGCCCTCACCCTCCTGCCTCGCGCATCTCTTCCAGCGCCCTCACCCTCCTGCCTCGTGCATCTCTTCCAGCGCCCTCACCCTCCTGCTTCTCTTCCAGCGCCCTCACCCTCCTGCCTCCTGCATCTCTTCCAGCAGCCTCACCCTCCTGCCTCGCGCATCTCTTCCAGCATCCTCACCCTCCTGCCTCGCGCATCTCTTCCAGCGTCCTCACCCTCCTGCCTCCTGCATCTCTTCCAGCACCCTCACCCTCCTGCCTCGCGCATCTCTACCAGCGCCCTCACCCTCCTGCCTCGCGCATCTCTTCCAGCGTCCTCACCCTCCTGCCTCGCGCATCTCTTCCAGCGTCCTCACCCTCCTGCCTCGCGCATCTCTTCCAGCGTCCTCACCCTCCTGCCTCCTGCATCTCTTCCAGCGTCCTCACCCTCCTGCCTCGTGCATCTCTTCCAGCAGCCTCACCCTCCTGCCTCGCGCATCTCTTCCAGCGTCCTCACCCTCCTGCCTCGCGCATCTCTTCCAGCGCCCTCACCCTCCTGCCTCGTGCATCTCTTCCAGCGCCCTCACCCTCCTGCCTCGCGCATCTCTTCCAGCGTCCTCACCCTCCTGCCTTGCGCATCTCTTCCAGCGCCCTCACACTCCTGCCTCCTGCATCTCTTCCAGCAGCCTCACCCTCCTGCCTCCTGCATCTCTTCCAGCGCCCTCACCCTCCTGCCTCGCGCATCTCTTCCAGCGTCCTCACCCTCCTGCCTCCTGCATCTCTTCCAGCGTCCTCACCCTCCTGCCTCCTGCATCTCTTCCAGCGTCCTCACCCTCCTGCCTTGCGCATCTCTTCCAGCGCCCTCACCCTCCTGCCTCCTGCATCTCTTCCCGCAGCAGCACCCTCCTGCCTCCTGCATCTCTTTCCAGCAGCCTCACCCTCCTGCCTCCTGCATCTCTTCCAGCAGCCTCACCCTCCTGCCTCGCGCATCTCTTCCAGCGTCCTCACCCTCCTGCCTCGCGCATCTCTTCCAGCGCCCTCACCCTCCTGCCTCGCGCATCTCTTCCAGCGTCCTCACCCTCCTGCCTCGCGCATCTCTTCCAGCGCCCTCACCCTCCTGCCTCGCGCATCTCTTCCAGCGCCCTCACCCTCCTGCCTCCTGCATCTCTTCCAGCGTCCTCACCCTCCTGCCTCGCGCATCTCTTCCAGCGTCCTCACCCTCCTGCCTCGTGCATCTCTTCCAGCAGCCTCACCCTCCTGCCTCCTGCATCTCTTCCAGCACCCTCACCCTCCTGCCTCGCGCATCTCTTCCAGCGCCCTCACCCTCCTGCCTCCTGCATCTCTTCCAGCGCCCTCACCCTCCTGCCTCGCGCATCTCTTCCAGCGCCCTCACCCTCCTGCCTCCTGCCTCCTGCATCTCTTCCAGCGCCCTCACCCTCCTGCATCTCTTCCAGCGTCCTCACCCTCCTGCCTCGCGCATCTCTTCCAGCGCCCTCACCCTCCTGCCTCGTGCATCTCTTCCAGCGCCCTCACCCTCCTGCTTCTCTTCCAGCGCCCTCACCCTCCTGCCTCGTGCATCTCTTCCAGTGCCCTCACCCTCCTGCCTCGTGCATCTCTTCCAGCGTCCTCACCCTCCTGCCTCGCGCATCTCTTCCAGCGCCCTCACCCTCCTGCCTCGCGCATCTCTTCCAGCGCCCTCACCCTCCTGCCTCGCGCATCTCTTCCAGCGCCCTCACCCTCCTGCCTCGCGCATCTCTTCCAGCGCCCTCACCCTCCTGCCTCGCGCATCTCTTCCAGCGCCCTCACCCTCCTGCCTCACGCATCTCTTCCAGCGTCCTCACCCTCCTGCCTCCAGCATCTCTTCCAGCGCCCTCACCCTCCTGCCTTGCGCATCTCTTCCAGTGTCCTCACCCTCCTGCCTCCTGCATCTCTTCCAGCGTCCTCACCCTCCTGCCTTGCGCATCTCTTCCAGCGCCCTCACCCTCCTGCCTCGCGCATCTCTTCCAGCGCCCTCACCCTCCTGCCTCGCGCATCTCTTCCAGCGTCCTCACCCTCCTGCCTCGCGCATCTCTTCCAGCGTCCTCACCCTCCTGCCTCGCGCATCTCTTCCAGCGCCCTCACCCTCCTGTACCCTTCTTCCAGTACCCTCATCCTCCTGCCCCATATATCTCTTCCAATGCTCTCACCCTCTTCTACCCTTCTTCCAGCGCCCTCACCCTCCTGCCTCGCGCATCTCTTCCAGCGCCCTCAGCCTCCTGCCTCGCGCATCTCTTCCAGCGTCCTCACCGTCTTGTACCCTTCTTCAAGTACCCTCATCCTCCTGCCCAATGTATCTCTTCCAATGCTCTCACCCTCTTCTACCCTTCTTCCAGCGTCCTCACCCTCCTGCCTCGCGCATCTCTTCCAGCATCCTCACCCTCCTGCCTCGCGCATCTCTTCCAGCGCCCTCACCCTCTTGTACCCTTCTTCCAGTACCCTCATCCTCCTGCCCCATGTATCTCTTCCAATGCTCTCACCCTCTTCTACCCTTCTTCCAGCGCCTTCACCCTCTTGTGCCCTTCTTCCAGCGCCCTCGCCCTCCTGCCTCGCGCATCTCTTCCAGCGCCCTCACCCTCCTGCCTCGCGCATCTCTTCCAGCGCCCTCACCCTCCTGCCTCGGCATCTCTTCCAGCGCCCTTACCCTCCTGCCTCACGCATCTCTTCCAGCGCCCTCACCCTCCTGCCTCCTGCATCTCTTCCAGCGCCCTCACCCTCCTGCCTCCTGCATCTCTTCCAGCGCCCTCACCCTCCTGCCTCCTGCATCTCTTCCAGCGCCCTCACCCTCCTGCCTCGCGCATCTCTTCCAGTGTCCTCACCCTCTTGTACCTTTCTTCCAGTACCCTCATCCTCCTGCCCCATGTATCTCTTCCAATGCTCTCACCCTCTTCTACCCTTCTTCCAGCGCCTTCACCCTCTTGTGCCCTTCTTCCAGCGTCCTCACCCTCTTGTACCCTTCTTCCAGCGCCCTAAGCTTTTCCTTGTTACGCTGAGCAACCCACATGATGCCTTCATCCTTCCCATATCTGGTCCCACCTCCCCATTATCATTAAGTTCAAAGAATTCTTTAATATGCCACTCATTAAGCTGCCACAAATCTCTACATCCTCGCCTCCTCAGCCTCCTCACTGTCAGCCAGACGGACTCTGTCTGATGACGTGATCGGATGTGGATATAGAGATTCCACCTGCACATTCCGATCTACAAGGACATAATCAATCCTAGAATAAGCCTTATGAGCTGAAGAATAGAATGAATACCACCCCCCCCCCCTCCTGGATGCAGCATGCCACAAATCCATTACGACCCTCAATTTTCTCCCATGCCTTTTCCTCCCAACCATTGTCCCCCAGATTTGTCTAAAGAAATCCTCCAAAGCTATATTAAAATCCCCCCCCCCCCACACTATTAATTTGCACTCTAAGAATTCAGTTAACTCAAAGCCCAACTTACTCCCGGTTAGGAGCATAAATGTTCACCAGCATCACCTTTTTCCCATTGAGGCTCCCCTTAAGCGCTATGTAGCTACCCTCCAGGTCCTTGCAGACCCTCTTCTTCAAAGAGAAGGGCCTCGTGTAATAGCAGAGCCGCTCCTCCTGATTTCACCCCCTCTTTCTGCCAAACATGTTTGGATAGCTCCTATCTCTTAGTATCCCATGATCCCGGATCCTTAAATGTGTCTCCTGAACAAAAACAATACCCCAACGAAGGCGCTTGAGCTCTTATAACAGCAATTGTCATTTGCGTGGTACATTAAGACCCTTTGCATTAATGGAACCCACTCTCATTAAACTCCCCTTTTCCTTTTACCTTCTACCCTGCACTCCCCCACTACTCCAGTACCCAGAGACTCCTTCCCCCCTCCCTCCTAGGCAGTCCCAGCGTGGAAGGAAGTCTCTCCACTGGCAACACTTTACTCCACTGTCCCCTGCTCGAAACCCTCTTCCCTGCACCATCGCCTCATCTATGCATTGAGACTGGAGCTCTGCCTGCTTTTTGGGTCCTGTGCATGGGGCGGGAAGCATTTCTAAGAATGCTACCCTGGAATTTCTGGATTTTAACCCAAAAGCACAGATTTGGCTTCTAGATCCTCCCTCCCACATTTTTCTATGTTATTGGTATCCACATGTACAAGACAGCCAGCTCCTCCTTAGCATTATCTAAAATCTTGTCTAGGTGGCGCATAAGATCCTTCACATTCACACCAGGCAGGCAAGTTACCAGACAATCTTCACATCCGCCAGTCTCCCAGCTGCCTAATGACTGAATCGCCAACTACAATGGTTATCCTAAGTCTTCACGCCTAAGCACATGCCTCTGGAGACATATTCTCAGTGTAAGAAGATACTGCCTCACCTGGAGGGCAGTTCCTAGCTACAGGATAGCACAGTTACTTACCTGTAACAGGTGATCTCTGGGAACAGCAGGATTAGTCTTCACATATGGGTACGTCGGTACCGACGGAGCCTGCACGGGAATGCTTCCCAGCATCCAATCAGAAAGCTTTTGGGAGCATCCCTCGTGCCTGCGCGGTGACTTCCCGCCTTTCCCACTGCCTCTCCTCAGTTGAGTTTCATAGCTGAGACAGAAGGAGAGAAAGAGGAAGGAAGATAGATAGATACAACTCCTAGGGGAGGTGGGTGGGTTGTGAAGACTAATTCCTGCTGTTCCCAGAGATCACCTGTTACAGGTAAGTAACTGTGCTATCTCCAGGAACAAGCAGGAATGAGTCTTCACATATGGGGACTCCCTAGCTGTGGGTGCCAGGAGAGATCCCATAAAATGCTATTCCCTGGAACAGGACGGCATTTCCCAACCTGGATCCCCGGCATCCCCTGAGGGATGGGGGGTAGGAGTTGAATAGAGAAGAGCTGTAGAGGAACAGCGAATCTAAAGACTACAGAGAAAAAGAGTCTTTAGAATGTATGTCAAGTATCATTAAAATATTTAATGAACTAGTACAATATAGAGCTTACCTACTGGATTGTAGGAAGTAGAACTGTGATGGAGTGTACTGTAGATGCAGTAGCGGAATCCTCAAGGTAACTTCACAGCAGTGAGGATGAAGTTCCAAATCTGGAATGGGCAGGTGACCCAGGTGTCAACTGGGGTAGGAGAAGAACGGCAGGTCTTCAATGGAAAGCTTTATGGGAAAAAGCTGAAAACTCTTTTAGGTACAGAGTTATTAACATTGAGGACTAAAAGAAGAAGACTGACCGATCTGGAGAATTAGCCCAGTCCTGAAGGGAAGAGGGGGTATGGAAAAAAGCCGCTATTCCCAGGGAGAACAGAAGTGTACTCAGAAATACTGAAGATGTACACTGTCTTTCCTAGCTGGTAAGAGATAGGAAGACATTGAAGTTTGATACTTCATAGACAGGGAGATCTATAACAAAAATAGAAGCTGTTGACATCACAGCAGTAATTGTGTGTATAACCGCTCCCACTTACTGAGCCGCATGAGAATAGGCAAGTAGACTGTCTGGACCTCTTAAGAAGGTAAAAGCTTTATAGCACAGACAGTGAGGGAGAGAGCAGGTAATACATGGCGTCCTATGGACATCTCCCAATGGGCACATATAATTATATATTTATATATATATATATGGAGATACATACATATCTATATATGTGCATATATGTCTAGATATGTGTGATATATATAGATATATATATAGATGGGCATGACTTATGCCCACACAGACTATAGAAATATGTATGTATAGGACATATACATACATGAATATAAGTCTGAGGATACATGCCTGCAACTGAGCCCCACAAAAACATTCACATGGGGAATGTGATGGGAAAAGATTCATCTAATAATGAGGGGGTAAAAACCACCTGAAGATATATAGAGAATCTATTTCTGCGGTGCAGGAATGTAGTTCAGTGGAATAACCAGTATGGTTGCGTGAAAAAACAGAGGATAATAGCAGTCTGGCAAGAGCACGTCAGGAGTACTTCAGGACTCTGACATGTCCAAAGGACAAAAAAACCCCGCATAGACTAAGATACCAGGATGACCCAGCCAAGGGACACAGGGGTATCAGGTACAGTAAAAGAGCATGCGTTGTTCGAGTGGAGCAGAAAAGCATAATGCCAAACTGTAAGGAAAAAGGGGTAGATTCCTGCAAGATTGGGAACTCCTTGGACATTCACGCAGAAAAAGCTTGTCTTCTGTATCACAACAGGAGACAAGAGGGTATAAAGAACCCATATAGTCATGGAATGATTATATAAGTTTTTTCTACTATATGGAAAAAACCCTTAGAGATAAAGTTCAATGCTCTGTAGCAAGGGCCCATAGTAGTAAGCTTCTCTGAAGATTACAGAGAGCATTGTGCAGGAGAATTATGAGATAAAACTGACTGAAGTCAGGTGTGTTGCCACATCCTAGGAAAGGATATGGCTAGAAGAAGATAACCTGCAGTGAGTAGTATTATGCAAGATAGTTGGAAGTAGCTTGCAATGAGCACTAGAGTAATCACTGGAACTCCTGCATGCACAGCAACTGAACAAAAGAGCAGAGGGGATTCTCCTGTATAAAAACAGAGAGAAAAACAGACAAAGGGAGCGGAGAGATTCCCGTCCCTGTCTGATGAGTTGTGCAGAGCATGCATTTAAGGATAACAAAAAGTCTACACTGGAAAGAAAGAGAAGTGTTTCAGTATGGTACCAACTCAAGCAGGGGAAACCCTGGAAGAGAGGGGGTTGGAAGGTGACTTACCATATGGTAAGTCAGCTGAAGGAAAAGATGTCCATGTGGGGACAGAAACTATCATGGGATAGTTGTAACCTCCCTTCGTAGTAGTAAGAAGGGGAGAATTCTGTAACCCATGGACAAAAGTATCCTAACAGCTTAGCATACTGAGAAAGAAAAAACCAGTGTAGAGTTTGAAGAATAAACTTCTGCTAAGAAGAAGTTAACTGTAGATTGCAACATACAGGAACCTATGGTTGCTGGTTATGATTAGACTGGCTGGAGTCTGGAGACTTCAGACTAGGATGAGATGTCCCTTGCTTGGGTACATCTGGAGGATGGGCAGGAGAAGGGTGAAACCTTCTTTTCTTAGGGAAAGAAGGTTTGGTAGGACATTTCCTACGTCCTGGGGAAAAAGAAGGCTTAGGATGGTTTCTAGAACCAGGAACGTCAGTGGAGCAATGAGCAACCTGATGTAAAGCCTCTCTATTGAAGAGATTTTCTCCAGTACAAGGAGAATTACCCAGTGTATGTTGTGCCCATCTGCTCAAGTCTGAAGCTTGCAGCCAGGCTATACGATGTGCTCCAATGGCAATAGCAGAGGATCTGCTGACAGACTCAAAAGAGTCTAGAGAAGCACGAGAAAGGAACCAAGAGATATTCCTGCTATGATTAAGAAGCAAGGAATAGTCAGTGGCCTTAGGCTCTGACAAAAAAGGGGACAAAAGAGATAATTTCTCTGTGACCTCCTGAAGTGTCAGACTCATATAAAAAATATATGAAATAATTCTTGAAGCCAGCATAGAAGTTTGGAAAGTTTGACGTCCAAAGGCATCAAGTGCTTTAGATGCACGACCTGGCGGATAAGAAGAAAGCTTCTTCTTGCTTCTTACCTTCCACATTGCTGATTCCACTACAATGGAATGATGTGGAAGTTGATTTTTTTGAAACCCTGGAGAGGGAGGCACCTGATACAGAACATTAGTGGCTGTAGAAGGCGAAAGAACCTTTAAAGGTGATTCCCACATCCTCAGAAGAAGATCCTGCAAAGAATGATGTAAAGGAAGCATTATATTTTCCTTTTCTGCAGGATCTTGGTTAAGAGTAGAGCCAGGAATAGGAATGGCAAGAAAGGTTGCCATGTCAAGGAGAAATTTCTGAAAAGAAGGATCTCCAATAGGAACTATTCCTGGGTAAGCTGAGGTTGAAGGAGCAGCTTGAGCACCAGAAGACATACTGGCCTGGTGCAGAAAAAGATTCCTGCTAGATGGACAGTGATACTGACAGTTCTGATTCGAGGCAGCTAGTACTGCATCGTCAGTGCCCGGTATCGATTCCAAGATAGGCATAGAAAGGATCGATGGCACCGATGGAACTGCAGGAATCGACATCGATACCGATACCGGTATCGGAGATGGTAATGTCATCGAAGCAGTAATCGGGGGCTGCTGAAGCGGTACCGAGGTAGCCAGAGAGCCTTGGTGAATATCCCCGGTACTGCGTAGTCGGAAACGATATGGATCGGTTCCGAAACGCGTCGGTACCAAGTCATCTAGACTGGATATCGATTCTAGACTCGGCATCAAAGGGAGCGAGTCTATCGATGCATGTCTAGAAGGTACCGACATTGGTGGTGGTATCGGCGATGCCGATACAGGAAAGTCAATCGGAGTCGTATCGATTGGTTCCGAAGGTACCGAGGACGTCTGAAGACGATGCCTGGTGAAGAGAGGAACACTCGACACCGGTGCCGATGTCGGGGTATCGGTACCGCTCGAAGCCGATACCAACCCCGAGCATGACGAAGATACAGGAAAGTCAATCTGGGTGGTATCGATCGGCTCCGAAGGTACCGAGGATACCAGATGACAGGTGAAGAGTGGAACACTCGACACCGATGCCAATGCCGGGGTATCGGTACCGCTCGAAGCCGGTACCAACCCCGAGCATGGCGGAGATACAGGAAAGCCAATCTGGGTCGTATCGTTCGGCCCCGAAGGTACCGAGGACACCAGATGACGATCCCTGGTGAAGAGTGGAACACTCGACACCGGTGCCGGGTTATCGGTACCACTCGAAGCGGATACCACCCCCGAGCACGGCTCAGGTATGTTCTGTGAGAGGTGAGCCCCAGGAACAACCTGAAACCCCGTAAATGCTTTGGAGCCCGAAGACCCCCGCCGGGGTTTTATTGCCAATGGGGTCTTGAGGGCAAGGCCGGAGCCGTCATCATGCTGGGCATGAGACTTACCCTTCAAGAATTGGCTAGTCTTAACAGACTGTTTGTGGGTTACCTGATCCTGGAGAGAAGAATAAACCGGTGTCCTCACCTCAGGAGGAAAAACGGCATCGAGGGAAACTCGAAAAAGGGAAGGTCTTCTCCCAATAATACAGCCTGATGGATCAGGGAAAAAAAGGGTCAGGACCCAAACAGGTTAGACACCAAGCTTTGGAGTCTAAAAAGAAAACTATGTTTCCACAGTGAAGGCACTTCTTAGGGGAAGAAGGCTCCATGTTGGAGAGGCCTGGTAGGCCCAAAAAGTTAAGACAAAAAACTGAGGAGAAAAAATTTCTCTAAGTTTAGAAAAGAAAAGAAAAAAGCACCGGCGGTACCGGTATCGGTGGGAAAAACAGCCGCGACCACAAGAAAACAAGGAAATAAGAATTTTAAAGAAAAAGGTTTCTGCGGTGACAGGAGGACATCCTGTCGGCTCTGCGGAAAAACGAAAACTGAGGAGAGGCAGTGGGAAAGGCGGGAAGTCAGCGCGCAGGCGCGAGGGATGCTCCCAAAAGCTTTCTGATTGGATGCTGTGGAGTATTCCCATGCAGGCTCCGTCGGTACCGACGTACCCATATGTGAAGACTCATTCCTGCTTGTTCCTGGAGATCACTTCCTGACACACCAAGGTGATGCCCTCCTTTCAGGTGATCTTTTTTCTCCATGGCAACACACAGGCTGCTAGACTGGAAGTGTGACTTCTCTATTATGTCCCTAATGGTCTCCTCTATATACCTCTCTGTCTGCCTCAGCTCCTCCAAGTCCACTACTCTAGCCTGCAGAGATCAACTTGTTCTCTGAGAACCAGGAGCTCTTTGCATCTAATGCACACATAAGACCTCTTACCAACAGAGAGATAATCATACATGGCCCCCCTCATTCCAGAGCTTCTTTTCAACTGGAAAAAGGCCAACTCCTATGCATATACACCATGGAGGTATTTAAATGTCTCTATCATATATCCTCTTTCCCGCCATTCTTTCAAAGTAAATATATTGAGATCTTAAGTATATTCTCATATGCTTTATGATGAAGACCACTGATCAATTTAATAGCCAGCCTCTGGACTGACTCCATCCTATTTTATATCCCTTTGAAGATGCATTCTCCAGAATTGTATAAAGTACTCCAAATGAGGTCTCACTACAGACTTATACAAAGGAGCTATCAACTCCTTTTTCCTGGTGGTCTTTCCTCTCCCTATGCACCCAAGTATCCTTCTGGCTTTTGCCATCATGTGGGGCTTCTTTTAATGTTTGTATTTTGGCAATTGTATTCATATTTATGTATCTTTGTATTGTTGTTTTATCCTTTTATGGTTTTAATGTTTATGTATTAAAGTTGTACTGTATTTATTTTGTACCCTTTGTCTGCTTTTATCATCACTTTTTATTGTTTAATTTTATTGGTGTGGTGTATAGCACCTCTATTTCTGTGTTTGTCACATGTGTAAACACCACTTTAGATGGGCTTTCTTCATTCATGGCAATACTCTCCACAACTTCTTTCCCTGAGGGACTCTTTACAACAGGTCTGCAAGTTAGACATGAAATCCCCATTTTATATAGGCAAGCCATGTCTCACTGAAAATTTTTAGACCAGCATTTACACCTGCCCCCAGGCACAAACAAGTGTCTGAGGTAGGGACAACTGTGATTGCCAATGTTGTAGCCCCATCCCCAATTGCTACCTTGACCTTGAGTACCCCCCCCCCCACCCCCTGACTGCCCCCAGACTCTACCTACTCCTCTAGCCAGTGTTCAAGCCCACTTCCCTCCCAAGCAGCCTTCATCCCCCCAACCACCGCCCAAAGCAGCTCCAATTCCCCCACCTCCCTCCCTAGAAGTTCAGCCAAGCCCCCTCCCCAGGTAGCTCTTATTCCGCATTCTCCCTGAATTTTGAATACCATCTTGTTAGCACTTGGGATCATCTGACTGCTAGCTGAGGAGTGACTTTACATCACTCCTGCTCCCACTGTCCACTAATGACCCCTGGTAAGCCCCTGGGTTGAGTAGGGGGGGGGAGTTGGAGGGTCTGGGGGGAAGCCATTTGGAGGGGGAGTTGTTGTTATGGAGGGGGTTGAGTAGAAGGTATTGTGTTGCAGGGGTTGCCATTCGGGTGGGTTGTCATTTTAGGTGAGTCGAGACAAGGGTATTGTGTTACGGGAGGGTGATTAGGGGGAGGGGAATCAGATTTGCTTGGTGAGGAGGCTTTGCTGTGCTCCTGGGGAAGGAGGTAGGCAGGATCAGAGCTGCTTTGGTGAGGTGATTGGAGGGATGGAGGCTGCTTCAGAGGGAGGGAAGCTTGGATACTTAGTTGGCGAGCAGTTAGAGTCTGGGGGTGGCATGGGGGAAGATACCCGAGGTCAAGGCAGGGATCAGGGGGCCCTGACCTGTGGTGCTGAACCGGTATGCAGAGATTGTAAGAAGCTGCTTCCACACCTAGGTAGGAGGGGCGGTTCCATGTCATAATTCTCCACGGCCGGACATGGATGAGGGAATTCCTTTCTAGATGTGCCTTTCGTTTCACTCTCTGCCCAGTGGCATGTCATAGGTTAGTTGAAATGTCTTTACTCTAGGATGTATGTATTATATAGCTTTCTCTTCTTCCATTTCTTCGGCCCTTTCCCTCTCCCGCTCGTTCTTCATTTTTCTCTATCCTCTCTGCCCTGGGAGGTCTTGTCATCCCTTTTTCCTCTCCTCCCTGACTGTACGCCTCAGCTCATCTCGTTTACTCATCCTTGGCCGACATGTTTCCCTGGTTTAGGTACAACTTGGAGTCACACAATGCTTCAGAGTGCCGACGTTACATTCAACAGCAGAACTTAAACATTGGCTGCAACTTCACCAAGAGCGAGCTGAAATGGTTCACCCCATTGCATATCCAGGTGAACAGCAGCCATGGGCCCCAGCGTCTCCTCATCGAATCCTCAGACTTAAAGCTGCAAGATCTAGGTATGAAAGAACATTCCCCTAGATTCCCACCTACAGAAACTCCCCTAGAACATGGAGACACCCAACTTCACAGAGAGGGAGGAGTACTATTACTACTACCCTTTATCATTTGCATAGCGCTACAAGGTGTATGGAGACAGTCCCTGCTCATCATCTAGTCAAGACAGACAACACAACAACTGGGGACTAGGATAATTCTCGGGGAATGGTAAGAAAACACATAGAAGTTGAGAGCGTGAGTAGAGGAGAGTTCGTATAAGTGAAGACTAGGTCCGAGGAGTGCCTAGCATGACGCCTGGAGACAGAAACATGCTACTTGAGGCCTACGTCAGCTAGATTTTCAGAAAGCCTTTGACAAGGTCCCTCATGAGAGACTCTTGGCAAAGTTAAAGAGTCATGGGATAGGAGGCAGTGTACTATTGTGGATCAGGAACTGGTTAAAAGATAGAAAGCAGAGGGTAGGGCTAAATGGCCAATTTTCCCAATGGAGAAAGGTGAATAGTGCTGTACCCCAGGGATCTGTGCTGGGTCCGCTGCTTTTTAACTTATTCATACATGACCTGGAAATGGGAATAATGAGTGAAATTTGCAGATGACACAAAATATTTCAAAGTGTTTAAAACACAAGAGGATTGTGAAAACTTGCAAGAGGACTTTGATAAATCGAGAGCCTGGGCATCCAAATGGCAGATGAAATTGAATGTGGACTACTGCAAAGTTACGCACCTAGGGAAGAACAACCCAAACTATGATTAACGCCAGGACCCACAGCAGCACTGCCCTGTCCCGAGATGGTGTCAGGAAACATCCTTGTCCCAGCGGTAGGATGTCGAGGCCTGTCTCTCCCTACAGAGCACATTTTCCATCTTTTTCTCACTACGTGGCCGATGCAGAAAACTAGCGCAGCCTTTACGTGCAGGTAATGCAACTATCAGGCAACTATTACCAGCACGCCAAATGCAGAAAAGAGATGGACGCACGCGTAAACAGCAACGGAAAGGAAGCACACAAAGTAGCGCAAAGAGTATTTAAATTATAGGCAAATGAGCTGCACATATTAAGGTGGCTAATACTGTGTGCACCCAATGCAGAGAAACGCGCAGAGGATTTTGTAACCAGCCTTAGCGCCAATCTCTCTACGCCTGGTCTGAGGTGGCTTAAAAGCCCCCGACAGTATTTTGATAGCATTGGGAGTTCTCCCCGATGCTTGGATTATCTGAGGTGAAGTGTCAGACCGATGCCATTGAAATACTGTTGGGGGGCCGGTGCCCATGACAGAAACCAAATCCCTGGTGCCTCAAGGGCCCAGACCCTCCCACCCACCCAACTAAGAATAACCCTGGTGGCCCAGCAGCTCCAAACCCCCACCCCCTGCTGCTACGTTTACAAAGGAGCGCTGCCCATACACTCCTGCTCCTGTGCCGCCATCTTGTAAATGGTGTATCCTAGAATGCACCAGGTGGGGTCACGGGGCACCATTTTTCAAGATGGTGGCGCAGGAGCAGGAGCACGTGGTCAATGCTCCCGCTTCTTTATAAAGGTACGAGGAGGAGGTAGGGGGTTCGTGGCCACTGGGCCACCAGGGTTAGTTTTCATTGGGCAGGTGGGGGGATCAGAACTGCTGGGCCACCAAGGTTATTTTTTGTTTGGCAGATGGGGGCAATTGGGGCCACTGGGTCACCAGGTATTTGCTTTGTCGAGAGCGTCAGCCCCCTGACAGTATTTTGATGGCATCGAGGGCTTTCCGCAATCCCTGAATCATCTGAAGGGAGTTTGACACTTTACCTCAGATGATGCAGGCATCGGGGAAAGCTCCCAATGCCATCGAAATACTGTCAGGGTGCATGTACAGATTAGCCATGCAGTGCCCCTGTTTCTCTGGGAGAGCATGCCAAACTTACGCCGACTTCTGTGAGCACGTGTTTGGCTTGCTCTCCCAGTTTAACGCTGCCCTTTGCGCCACAGTTTAACGTGTGGCTAATTTGCATATGCGCCTCTTTCTGCATGCCGGCGCTGAAGTCGCTTGCTGTCGGTGCGTTGTATAGAGGCGTACAGAGTTAATAGTCTGCGACTTCAGAGCCAGCTTTCTGGATCGGCCCCTATGGAACTAACTGACAAAAGATAAATCCAAGCATCAACACTAGGAGGTATCAAAGGTCAAAGAGTGGGGAAGACTTGGGCAGGGCATTGTGGAAGGGTTTGAGTGGTGGTTTGATAGCACGAGGCTGTCGAGGCCAGGTTATCGGCAAAACATAGCATACAGAAAAGTAAATATAATCGATAATTTGGAATTATGTGTCTATTTCAGTGAAGCCGGATCCCCCTGTAAATCTTACTATAAGAAATATAAGTAAGAACCAGCTGGTGCTGAACTGGAAAGCTTCGTACAATAACGACTGTTTGCAATTCCAAGTGCGCTTCCGGAGCAGCACGGACACCAAGTGGACGGTAACACTTCCTCCCACCCAATTCTGACCCCTCTTTCTGACATGGTGTGGACACTGGGCTCAAACTTCAAATGATCGAGCCACCATTTAGACAGTTCAGAAGCTAGATCATCCCCATTCAAAACTGAGCAGGGCTCAGGGATAAATTTAGCTGCTTTACAGAGTGGATAGACCTGAAGTTGGAATTGAGTTGGGAAACGATAGCTCCAGGTGCTGTCTGCTTACTGTATCAATGCTGTTAACCCCCTGCCCATTCCTGCCCCATCCTGCCCCCTTAATACAAATTTCTGCTGAGTTAGCTGGCGAAAGATGAGCCCCCGATCTCACGGGGAGCGAAGGGCAGAGAGTAGGCAGAAGCTCTGATCCGCTTCCCACGTTGACCCTTCTTTTTGTTTATCTAATATAATTCATTAAGACATCATAACGGTTCACATTTATTATCATAAATGAGGGTGAAGGAAAAGTGAGAAGTGAGGGGTACCTCAGGGCTCCATCTTATTCACTATATTGCCCTTTTTGGGGTCTGTTAACTAAATGACGACTTCTTTACAGCATCTGTGCAGATGACGTCATATCTAGTGACGTGTAGCTTAGAGACATTAACAGGGGCTATTACACAGCTACGCTCGTCAGTGGTGTGACTAGTCATTTTGATACATCTCAGATATCGATTTTGCATTGCGCGGACATTGGGGAAATCCCCCGCATCAATTTTGACAAAAGCAGGACTAGAGATATCAACATAAGACAAGTTTTGTGATATTCCCCCGAAGCAGAACTTTTTGTTATAGATGGATAGCCTGAAAAACAATGTTGTATCAGGGTGAATGGTGATTTTGATATCTATAAAAGAATATTCTTGAACTTAGATTTATTTTTAATAAATAAGTGAGGTACCCCTCACTTCCCTGTAAATAGTTATCTCCAAGTTATAATGCCCTGTTCAATGTAATTTCAGTTTGTTCAATGTAAACCGCACTGATGCAGAATAGCGCGGTATATAAGAGAATGTAAATAAATAAAATAAATAAATAAAATAATAATACTGCAAAGTTATAGGGATTAAAACGGACTGTGTCTCTACTTTTTAACTGAGTTGGAATGATTTTGTTAATGGTCCAATAAGAGAATTGTTTAGAAAATGAGGGTGTTTTTGGACGTAACATTTTATGATATATATATTAGTCCCCCTGGGGTGTATTTGTTTTTTATTAAGGCTTGTGATCAAGTTGAATAAATGAAGGAGGTACAGCCTCTTTTCCCGAATTTCCACCCTGGGTTCCAGCATGCTTAACGCATAGACTCATCTACTAACCTGCAGTAATATCTTAACACACATTAATGTGAGTTCAGTGCTTAGTAAATAGGGCCCACTTAGAATAATTGGCCTTTCTTCCTTAACATTAACGTGTGTTCTGCATATTAATGCACATTAATGTGCATTAACGCTGTCTAGTAAATGAGGGCCTTTTCCAGTCTCAGGCGGTGGAGGATGAACTGATTTGCCCAGATCACAAGAAGTGAAAGTGTGTCAGTGGGAGCAGTGGCATTTCAACCCTGTCCTCTCTGGTTCTCAGCCACTGCTTCGGTCACTTTGAAGGGCAGTGGGAGGAAAAGGTTTGAAAGATCAGATGAATGTCATGGCCTCGGTTCTGTGACCCAGCAGGGACCAAGGCATAAAACTATCCACAGAATTCCTAGGTATGACCTTCCCGATGGGAACTATACTGGAAATCACACGAAGGAAGTTAAAATAAATCCCCACAGATACTACTATCAAACGCAGATGTTGCTCCTTAACCCTTCCCTTCGTGGTGATGGTGTATAATGTATCATTCATACTTCCTCAGAGGTGCGATATTTGGGTAATGTGGTTTGTGCCGCTGAATGATGTGCACGGACAGCCAGCTAGTGGTGATAGTCAGCTATTAGCCAGTTATCCCAAAGCGCTGAAAATTAGGCACCTGAAAGACTCACCTAACGTTCACCAGTTTAGCGAATATCGCAACTGCCCAATTAGCTGTAACTCCATCCGGCCAACCCAGATATGGTCCCGGCATTGAATATCCGGGTGCAGAGTTAAGCAGCGATGGCTAGCCAGCGCACAAGTGCTGCTCACCCCACTGAATATCCCTCCTTAACATTTACGGCTCATATCGAGCAAGGGAGGCTTTTATAACATCAGGTAAAAGGTGATCTCTCAAGGGAAGACTGGTATAATTCTGCTTCCAGTTGATTATCGCAAGCCTTGCATGAGGGACTCCAACTCTGAAAGCTCTTCGGTGGATACAGAATGTTGCAGCTTGTCTCGTAACGGCTCTTAAACTTCACGAACACATCTCACCAATCTTGATGAACTGCAACAGGATCCCTATGACTGTTAGGGCAAACTATGAGATGCTATTTGTAACCTACAAGGTACTTAGGACCTCAGTAGCTTTGCCTCGTGTTTCCCCATTAACTAAGTACCATAATTTAACTCAAATTAAAAAACAAAAAGGTTTCTCTTCATAAAAATGTTTTAAGTTTCCTTTGAAACTGTGAAATGTCATCCGATGGCAGGACATTTCATAATCAAGGACCGCTCTTTGCAACGAGGGACTAGAGCGGTTTACAAATCTAAATTCAAGTACCAAATAAAACCAAAGAAACAGAACTACAATAACAGGAAAGAAAGACTAGGGACAGATAAACAAAAAACAAAACATAAAACTGGTGCCCACACTGCCCTATCACACCCTCCCCTCAAAGGCCAAAATGAAAAATGTGTTTTTAAAAGGGATTTAAACTGCTCCCCAAGGCTTGCGTTCGTAGCTGAGTGTGAGCCCATTGCGCAGGAAAGGCGCTATGACGCTGCCTGGAGTGTGCTCCTGATACAGGGGGGAGCTCAGGGATTTGTGTTTTGAGAGCGGAGGAACCTTCCTGGGCAGTACGGTGTGAGAAGAGACGATAAATACAGAGGGAAGCCAGTGTAGAAGTCTTTGTATGTTAACACAAAAACTTTAAATGAAAGTGAAATGAGAGAGGGAGTCAGCGAAGCAGGAAGACATGATCACACTTTCTTACATTCAATAACAGATGAATTGCCGTGTTCTGAACTAACTGTAATGTTATTAAATTATAAGATCGACCTCTGCGATCATCCTACTGTCACCCCAGAATCTGGACAGCCTTTGACGTGCCCTCTGCCTTTTCTCTTAGGAGCAAGACGTGAACACTTTGACGTTCTCGCATCCCAGCGTAGACCCTGACAAGCAATACACCTTTCTGGTCCGCAGCAAGATTAGCAAGTATTGTGCCAACACCATCATCTGGAGCAACTGGAGTTGTGCCATCAGCTGGGGGAAAAACACAACCATACCTGGTACAAACTGCCTGCTGTCTCAACACACAAAATCCACTCAATGCAGAGTGTCAAGAGCCAAAGCATTTCCTAACAGAACCATCCCAAACCGCCCAGGTCCCTTCCCTCCCAAAGCATTCTCTAACAGAACCATCCCAAAGTGCACGGGGTCCCTTCCCTCACAAAGCATTCCCTAACAGAACCAGCCCAAAGCACCCGGTTCCCATCCCTCCCAAACCATTCCCTAACAGAACCATCCCAAAGCACCCAGGACCCTTCCCTCCCAAAGCATTCCCTAACAGAACCATCCCAAACTGCCCGGGTCCCTTCCCTCCCAAAGTATTCCCTAACAGAACCATCCCAAAGTGCCCGGGTCCCTTCCCTCCCAAAGTATTCCCTAACAGAACCATCCCAAAGTGCCCAGGTCCCTTCCCTCACAAAGCACCCAGGTCCCTTCCCTCCCAAAGCATTCCCTAACAGAACCATCCCAAACCGCCCGGGTCCCTTCCCTCACAAAGCATTCCCTAACAGAACCATCCCAAAGCACCCGGGGTCCCTTCCATCCCAAAGCATTCCCTAACAGAACCATCCCAAAGTGCACGGGGTCCCTTCCCTCACAAAGCATTCCCTAACAGAACCATCCCAAAGCACCCGGGGTCCCTTCCATCCCAAAGCATTCCCTAACAGAACCATCCCAAAGCACCCGGGGTCCCTTCCATCCCAAAGCATTCCCTAACAGAACCATCCCAAAGCACCTGGGGTCCCTTCCATCCCAAAGCATTCCCTAACAGAACCATCCCAAAGCACCCGGGGTCCCTTCCATCCCAAAGCATTCCCTAACAGAACCATGCAAATCACCCAGGTCCCTTGCCTTCCAAAGCATTCCCTAACAGAATCCTCCCAAAGCGCCCGGGTCCCTTCCCTCCCAAAGCATTTTGTCAGAGAGAACGATAAGATTCTCTCCGAAAACATAAACCCATTGAAATCTAAGGGACAACTCCAAAAGATTCCCCAACTCATCAGAAAGAACCAAGGACCCCTTACCCAAAACATTTCACTGTGGAGTGCTCATGGGGCCCTCTACCAAGGTATTCTGAGAGAAAGAGAACTTAATCCCTTCCCCCAAAACATTCCACCACTACAAGACTTGACAGCTCATCTGATAGCATTTCCTCAAAAAGAACACAGGGTTGCTCTTATATCTCCCTTTTTCCGCCTTTCCTCCAAAGTATACATATTGAGATCCTTAATTCTGTCCTTATATGCCTTATGACGAGTCCACTGACCATTTTGATATATAAGAAGATAAGAAATGCCTTATTGGGTCAGACCAAGATCCATCAAGCCCAGTATCCTATTTCCAACAGTGGTCAATCCAGGCCACAAGTACCTGGCAGGTCACCAAAGAGATACACAGGTTCCACAATGCTTGTCCGCTGGAAAGCAGTGGATTTTCCAGGTCCTCTTTAATAATGGTTTATGGACCTTTCCTCTAAGAACTTGTCCAAACCCTTTTTAAAACCCAGTACAACTAACAGCCTTTACTACATCCTCCAGTAACAAATTCCAGAGTTTGGTTACACGTTGAGTAAAAAAATATTTTCTCTTATTAGTCTTCAATAGGTCACACTGTAGCTTCATTGCATGCCCCCTAGTCTTTCTATATTCTGACAGCGTTCCACTCCATTCATTAATTTATAGACCTCTATCATATCTCCCCTCAGTCGTCTCTTTTCCAGGTTGAAGAGCTCTAACCTTTATAGTCTCTTCATAGGAGTATCCTTCCATCCCCTTTACCATTTTGGTGGCTTTTCTCTGTACCTTTTCTAATAACGCTATATCCTTTTTAAGATACAGCGACCAGAACTACATACAATATTCAAGGTGCGGTCGCACCATGGAACGATACAGAGGCATTATAATATCTTTTGTTTTATTTTCCATTCCTTTCCTTATGATACCTAGCATTCTATTTGCTCTCTTGGCTGCCGCTGCACACTGGGCCGAGGGTTTTAACATGTTATCCACGATGTCCCCTAAATCTTTTTTCTGGGTGGTGGTTCCTAATGTGGCACCTTGCATCATGTAACCATAGTTTGGGTTGTTCTTTCCTAGGTGCATAACTTTGCACTTGTCCACATTAAATTTCATCTGCCATTTGGATGTCCAGTCTTCCAATTTATCAAGATCCTCTTGCAATTTTCCACAATCCTCTTGGGGTTTAACAACTTTGAATAATTTTGTGTCATCAGCAAATCTGATAACCTCACTTATTATTCCCATTTCCAGATAATTTATAAATATGTTAAAAAGCAGCGGACCCAGCACAGATCCCTGGGGTACCCCACTATTCACCTTTCTCCACCATCATTTTTAAGAATCTTCACAATGTTGATCCTTCAGCTGTCTCCACTGCTGACTTATCACCTCTTTCCTCCACTATGTCATCTGAGTCCATTCATGGAGCAGTATCCTGCTATAACATTATACTCTCCTCTGCTCTGGATGCACTCGTTCCTCCAGTTCCATGCCCTGTGAGGCATACTGTACCTCAATTCTGGCTGTCTTCTACATCCCACTACCTACGTTCCTGTGCCCACTCAGCTGAGCGCCTTTGGCTTAAATCATGTACCCTTGCTGACTACCTACATTTCACATTCATGCTAACCTCTTTCCAGTCAGCCATAGCACTCGCCAAGCAAGAGTACTGTCGCCATCTGAGTAACTCTCTTGCCTCTGACCCTAGCCATCTCTTTGCTACACTCAGCTGTCTCTTCACTGTCCCTCCTCCCCAATCCCTTCTTCATTGTCTGCCCAGACCTTGGCTTCCATGACAAAGTCCAGAAGATTAGACTTGAATTCTCTGCGGAGTCACCTCCACCTCATCGTCCCCCTCTTCAATCCCAAATCCTTCCCTCACCTTTGGTCACCCCTTTCTTCCTTTTCTGAAATCACTGAGGAGGAAACTGCAAATCTTCTCTCCTCCTCCAAACTGACTACCTGCTCCTCTGATCCCATCTCCTCCCATCTACTAAGCTTTATCTCTTCCACCATCATTCCTTCCTTCCATCTGTCATATCCTTAATGTATCACTTTCCACTACAGCTGTTCCTGTGGTCTTCAAACATGCTGTGGTTAAACCTCTCCTCAAAAGGTCTTTACTAGATCCTACCTGTCCTTCCAGTTATCAACCTATCTCTCTCCTCCCCTTTGCTTCAAAACTACTTGAATGAGTGGTTCACTGCTGCTCTCTTAACTTTCTTTCCTCTCAAGACCACCTGGACCCACTGCAATCTGACTTTCTTTCTCTACATTCCACAGAAACGGCTCTTGTCAAAATCTCTAGTGTCTTGTTCCTCGATTCTCATCCTTCTTGACCTGTCTGCTGTCTTTGACACTGTTGATCACCACCTTCTCCTCGATACTCTGTCCTCACTTGAATTTAGGGGCTCTGTTCTGTCTCTCCTATTGCACTTTTAGTGTATGTTCTGGTGGTTCCTCCTCTACCTCCATCCCACTTCCAGTTGGTGCACCTCAGGGCTCTGTCTTAGGATCTCTCCTTTTCTCTCTCGATATGCAGTCCCTTGTCATACTTATTTCTTCTCGTGGTTTTCAGTACCATCATTATATTGACGACGCTCAGATCTACCTTTGTGTACCTGAAATTGCTCCAGGAATCCAGGCCTGGATGTCTCACTGCCATCTGAAACAGAGCATGGCCAAAACTGAGCTCCCACTCACCAGCATAGCCTCAACCTTGTATTCTTCTCTAATTGTTTACCCTCAAACTTCTGTACCTTATTTCTTCCATTATCTGACCATCACCTGCTACATTTCACTCTTCATCACCCCCCCCCCCCCACACCTCAGTCTCGCCCAGTCTCCTCCAACCTCTTTAGAAATCTTCATGCTGAGGAAACCATATATCTTCTTTCCTCCTCTAAACTCACTACCTGCTCCTCTGATCCTCTTCCCACCCATCTCCTAAGCTCCATCTCTTCCACTGTCATCCCTTCTATCTATCATATCCTCAGCCTATCACAGTCCACTGCAACTATTCCTGCAGCCTTCATGCATGCTGTGGTCACACATCTTCTCAAGAAGCCCTCACTAGACCCTACCTGTCCTAATTATCAACCCATTTCCCTCCTCCCCTTCATTTCTAAACTACTTGAATGTGCAGTTCACCACCATTGCCTTGACTTTCTCTCCTCTCAAGCCCTTCTGGATCCATTGCAATGTGGCTTTCGTCTTTTATATTCTACTAAAACGGCTCTTGCCAAAGTCTCCCGTGACCTGTTCCTGGCAAAATCCAAGGGCCTTTATTCGATCCTCATCCTTCTTGACCTTTCTGCTGCTTTGCACACTGTTGACCGCCTCCTTCTACTCGACACCTTGTCCTCGCTTGGTTTAAAGGGCTCTGTGCTATTCTTGTTCTCGTCTTATCTCTCCCACCATACTTTCAGTGTTTGTTCTGGTGGATCCTCCTCTATTGCTTTCCGGGTCTCAGTTGGTGTACCCCAAGGATCTGTCTTGTGTCCACTCCTTTTCTCTCTCTATACTCAGTCCCTTGGTGCACTCATCTTCTCCTTCAGTACCATCTTTGCGCTTGTGAATCTCAGATCTACTTCTCTAAAACTGAAATCTCTCTGGCAATCCAAGCCCGGATCTCTACCTGCCTAACTGACATTGCTGCCTGGATGTCTGACCACCATTTGAGAAAGGAGAAAGGGTGAGTTTAGGGGGACAGATAAGAAACTCGGTTTTGGCCATGTTCAATTTCAATCTCTGGATAACGCTCTACTATTCCCTGTTTCCTCAGCTCACAACCTTGGGGTCATCTTTGACTCCTCTCTCTCCTTTTCCACACACATACAACTGATAGCTAAAACCTGCTGTTTCTTTCTTTACAACATCAGCAAAATTTGCCCATTCCTTTCTGAAGACACTTACTAAGACACTTATCCACTCCTTAGTCATCTCCCGTCACCTCCTTGATGGTCTTCCTCTGAATCATCTCTCTCCCCTTCATTCTGTTCAAAACTAAGCTGCGCGACAAATCTTCCACCAGCCTCGATATGCTCATATAACCCCTCTTCTCAAGTCACTTCATTGGCTCCCTATCTGTTTCCATATCTAGTTCAAACTTCTCCTACTGACCTAGAAATGCATTCACTCTGCAGCTCCTCACTACCTTTCCTCTCTAATCTCTCTCTACATCTCTCCTCGGGAACTCCGCTCTTGTGGCAGATCGCTTCTATCTGTGCCCTTCTCTTCTACTGCTAACTCCAGACTTCAATCCTTCCATCCTGCTGCTCTTTACACCTGGAACAAACTACCTGAGTCTGTATGTCAGGCTTCTTCCTTGGCCCTTTTCAAATCCAATCTGAAAAATCACCTCTTCGAGGTCACTTTTGGATCCTGATGTGTTTCCTTACCATTTCCCTAGACATCCTTGTCCTCAGCTGATGTGTTGTCTGTCTTATTTATTTATTTAATTTAACGTTTCTTCTATACCGCGCTATTATAATCAGTGCAGTGTACATCGAACAAAAACATACTACAATGCATACAGGCAACATTGAGTTTACAGTGAAACAGGATATTAAACATGGAGAAAACCGGGGAAACTATTTACAAGCTAACTTTATACTATGTACACTTCTCTAACTCATCTAGTTGTTACATGTGCATTTGTGGGTGGACAGTACACGTCTGGTGGTTAGCGGTGGGACTTATGTGTAGGCTAACCATTTTCTGTTTGTGTTAGGGCGGCTGGGGCATGCGGGTGGGTTGCCAATTGAGTGTTTACCTCGGATAGTCTCCGGGTAGAATTTTGTGAACAGGTGGTGTTTCAAGGCTTTTCTGAATGGGGCTAGACTTTTGATGCCTCGGATTTCATGGGGAAGGGCATTCCAGTTTAAAGGAGCAAATATGGATAAGGCCCTGTTGGAGGTTGTCTTTGAGCATTTTATCGTCATCTTGGGGACTACTAAGGTGTTTATTGTTGTAGGTCTCCTGTTTCTATTTTCCGGGGTGCTGTGGATTAGCTTGCCGATTGGCGTAGAGGGGTGGTTATTGACTAGATTGTAAGCTCTGATGAGCAGGGAGCGTCTCTTCCATGTGTCGGTATAGCGTTGCATATGCCTTGTAGTGTTAGAAATAAGTAGAAGTAGTAGTAAGACCCTTCCAGTGCACCCATCACAGAAAGTCGAAGGCATCCCTCCCAATGCTTCTAACATGAAAAGCCCTATGTATTTCCATCAATGAAATCCCCGTCTCCCTCACCCCAAGCTTCCTACCTCAGAGTTACCAGGTTTACTCCCCTCGCAAAGCATTATGCTCCACAAAACCCATGGTGCCCCTCCCAAAACATTTCCCAAAGTGAGCCCAGGCTACCCAAATGCTCTACCCCACAAAGTAGGCAAGGTCTGCCTCTCCCAGAGGATTCCTGGGCCTCATACAGTCATCCTGTTATCCTTTGCCAGTTACATGCACGCACGCCCTTTCACTTATTGCTGATATAGCTGCACCTCTGACTTTCCCATCACCCCAGAGCCAACCATGCTCAGTCTTTTTAACTGAGTTTCTTTATTCCTCAGATGCCTCAGATCTGATTTGGTCTACCCAGACACTGGTGACAAGTCTTCTCTCCTGTCTACTTTTCATACTTCTGCTAATTTTACTGATCAGAAGGGAGAGGTAAGTTTTCTAATGCTCAGTTCCTCAACCCTTGTCATGCATGAAACTATGAAAAGCATAGGGTGGTGCTAGCCGAGGTGATGAGCAACAGGGGGTGCCATCATTCACCTGTTGACACTGAGGGATGAGCTAGAGCAGATACTGTGGAAGGTGCTAGAAAAAGTGTTATTCTGAGGAAGGTTCTATGGACAGTACTAGAGAGGGTGCTGCACTTTCCTCGTCCAAGAAAGCGTCCTTCCCAAGCTCACATTATAGGCCGCATCCTTCCTCTTCCAAGCAAGCATCCTTCCCATGCTCACATTATAGGCCGCATCCTTCCTGTGCTGTGTGGAGCTCTCCTTCCCATGCTCACATTATAGGCAGCGTCCTTCCTGTGCTAGGTGGAGCTCTCCTTCCCATGCTCACATTATAGGCCACGTCCTTCCTGTGCTGTGTGGAGCTCTTCTTCCAATGCTCACATTATAGGCCGCGTCCTTCCTGTGCTGTGTGGAGCTCTCCTTCCAATGCTCACATTATAGGTCACTTCCTTCCTGTGCTGTGTTGAGCTCTCCTTCCCATGCTGACATTATAAGCTGCGTCCTTCCTATGCTATGTGGAGCTCTCGTTCCCATGCTCACATTATAGGCCGCGTCCTTCCAATGCTGGGTGGAGCTCTCCTTCCTATGCTCACATTATAGGCCATGTCCTTCCTGTGCTATGTGGAGCCCTCCTTCCCAAGCTCATGTTATAGGCCGCTTCCTTCCTGTGCCGGGTGGAGCTCTCCTTCCCATGCTCACATTATAGGCTGCTTCCTTCCTGTGCTGGGTGGAGCTCTCCTTCCCATGCTCACATTATAGGCCGCGTCCTTCCTGTGCTGTGTGGGGCTCTCCTTCCCATGCTGACATTATAGGCTGCTTCCTTCCTGTGCTGTGTGGATCTCTCGTTCCCATGCTCACTTTATAGGTTGCATCCTTCCTGTGCTGGGTGGAGCTCTCATTCCCATGCTCACACTATAGGCCGCTTCCTTCCTGTACTGGGTGAAGCTCTCCTTCCCATGCTCATATTATAGGCCGCATCCTTCCTGTGCTGGGTGGAGCTCTCCTTCCCATGCTCATATTATAGGCCGCGTCCTTCCTGTGCTATGTGGAGCTCTCCTTCCCATGCTCACATTACAGGCCGCTTCCTTCCTGTGCTGGGTGGGGCTCTCCTTCCCATGCTCATATTATAGGCCGCGTCCTTCCTGTGCTATGTGGAGCTCTCCTTCCCATGCTCACATTACAGGCCGCTTCCTTCCCGTGCTGGGTGGAGCTCTCCTTCCCATGCTCACATTATAGGCCGCGTCCTTCCTGTGCTGGGTGGAGCTCTCCTTCCCATGCTCATATTACAGGCCGCTTCCTTCCTGTGCTGGGTGGGGCTCTCCTTCCCATGCTCATATTATAGGCCGCGTCCTTCCTGTGCTATGTGGAGCTCTCCTTCCCATGCTCACATTACAGGCCGCTTCCTTCCCGTGCTGGGTGGAGCTCTCCTTCCCATGCTCACATTATAGGCCGCATCCTTCCTGTGCTGGGTGGAGCTCTCCTTCCCATGCTCATATTATAGGCCATGTACTTCCAATGCTGGGTGGAGCTCTCCTTCCCATGCTCACATTATAGGCCGCTTCCTTTCCGTGCTGGGTGGAGCTCTCCTTCCCATGCTCACATTATAGGCCGCATCCTTCCTGTGCTGGGTGGAGCTCTCCTTCCCATGCTCATATTATAGGCCGTGACCTTCCAGTGCTGGGTAGAGCTCTCATTCCCATGCTCACATTATAGGCCGCTTCCATCCTGTGCTGGGTGGAGCTCTCCTTCCCATGCTCACATTACAGGCTGCGTCCTTCCTGTGCTGTGTGGAGCTCTCCTTCCCATGCTCACATTACAGGCCACTTCCTTCCCGTGCTGGATGAAGCTCTCCTTCCCATGCTGACATTATAGGCCGCGTCCTTCCTGTGCTGGGTGGAGCTCTCCTTCCCATGCTCACATTACAGGCCACTTCCTTCCTGTGCTGGGTGGAGCTCTCCTTCCCATGCTGACATTATAGGCCGCATTCTTTCTGTGCTGGGTGGAGCTCTCCTTCCCTTGCTCACATTATAGGCCGCATTCTTCCTGTGCTGGGTAGAGCTCTCCTTCCCCTGCTGACATTATAGGCCGCATTCTTCCTGTGCTGGGTGGAGCTCTCCTTCCCCTGCTGACATTATAGGCCGCATTCTTCCCGTACTGGGTGGAGCTCTCCTTCCCGTCCTCACACTGTAGAAATTCAGGGATGCTTGTACTTATGGGCACCAGGTACAGCCAGGGCCTGAGCAGGAATATGTGGTGCCCTAGTCGTTCTGCCCCATGCAAACAGAACATTTGCATTGGACAGGGCAGGAGCGGCAAATCCACGGTATGCAGTGGTTTTCTTCTTGTTAGCCCTGCTGCAGGTCCTGGAGAGATGTGGCAGGAACGGGCGCTCTACGTGGCCACCTAGTTTTCCTAATGGTAGCGTCAGCCCTGGGTAGAGGGTCCCGTAACAGCAGAGCAGAGAAGAATCATTCCCTCCATGCCTACCATCCCACCCCCACTCCTTTGTTTTTACAGGATTGTTCTTGGGGAGGGGCTTAGATCGCTGAGTTTAATTAGCTACATCTCAGGGGTGTGCACTTTGGGCCAGAGTCTTTGAAGTACCTAGCAATGGTGCCAGTACAAGGCCGTTAACACTATGTAAACGTTGAAAACAGGACACTGCACACTGTGACTGCGTTTGATCCGCCTTCCCACTGGAGGAGAAACCCGCAACCAGCAGCATGAGATTAAGAGACGAATGTAAGACAGAGACAGGGTCAGTGGAATCAAGCGGGGCGAAAAAGAGAAGATAGGGGAGAGGGTGACCGCAACATGGAGAAGCTAAAAGTGAACCCATTCACAAACGTTCATCCCGGGCCCCTTAGAGACCTCCTGTAAGAGACGCTGCAGGGGGCGGTGGTAGAGCAAATGTTGCACAGCCTGGGCTCTGTCCTTTCATTCGGGGGAATTGTTTTTTTCTTACTAATATATGTGAATTTAATATTGTAATCTTGAATTTCCTTTTATTATTTTTTTTTCTCTTTCTAGAATTTGGCTTATTATTGTCCCAAACATCCCAAATCCTAGCAAGAACTTTGAAGAGCTTTTCCGAACTCATAAAGGCAACTTTCCCGTAAGTTTACGCAGCATCCAGAAGGCAGTCATTCCAGCTTCTCAGGTTCTAGTAGGGTCTAACAGTGCAGCTCCCATGGGGGAGAGCCGGCTCTGAATTCTGAGCCCATTGCATTCCAGAGGCCCTGAGTGAAGGGAGTCCAGTCATTGCACAATGGTGACACCTAGTGGCCAGACACACTTACTACGTTCTAGAGAAAGCTGGTCAGTGGGCCCTTGCTGCTGGATATCATGGAGGAGAGGGTTAACGATGAGGAAATGAAAGGCTAATAGTGCCATAGCTTCAGAGGACGCAGAAGTGTGTGATTCCTGGCACAAAGGAGGAAATGCTTTTACTTTGCATATTTACAGAGGCAAGAACTGCATTATGCTTTGATTCAGATAACTTATTGGTGTGATAATTTCACATGTGTTGCCAAAGTAATATTCATGCAAGGTAATTCAAAGTGGCTAGGAAAGGCACACACTTCGCCTGGGTAAAATTACAGCTGTACCGAGGCCCTGGAATCCTTTGTGTATGCGGGCCAGTAAGAATCACTGCATAAGCCTATATTTTGGATAATATGCACATCCCACCCCTGTTCTGCCTTTTCCCTGCCCTAGAGAACACCCAAATGTCGGTTCTGTAAAAGCAGACGCTATGATGTCTCTGCGCTCACTTTTTGCGTGCGTATCCATTGGGCAATCTCACAAGAGCCTTAAAATGATGTTCTACACACTCGAGTCTGTTATAAGATATCCCCAAGGTGATCAAGGTAAATTGTAGCATAAAACAATTTATAAAGTAGCGATAAGAGGACTAAAATCAAAGATCAGGGTGCAGTGAAGCAATGAGGGTTCTCCGTAGGCAGCAGGGGAGATGATGGCGTAGACGCGATGGATCCGGTGTTCAGTTCTGCTTGAGCTTAGAGAAGCGTTTAGAGTGGGCTCTTCCCTCCGCATCTCAGCCAGCTCCCGAGAGCTGTGGTCTAATGGGCAGGGTGGGAGATTCCCCTGCTGCTGCAACAGCTCAGTAACTCCGCCTTCCCCACAGACAAGCAGGGGAGATACAGGCACACTGGCGACTTCCAAGCTATGGGCCAATGTGCACAGCTGCAGATGGGTGACCTGGGTCATAGGCTTGTCTCACAGATTGCAGCCAGTGCAATGAAACTGCAAATGTGACTGGAGGTGGAACTCTAACAAGCAAAAAGGTGATGGAGAGCTGGCTGCCCTAAGGCGCTATTCCTGGAAGCACGATGCATCCATGTAGCATGGCTGGCCTACAGATGTTCACATGAGGTGTTGCCCTGTGGCTGACCAGTTCCTGCTTTTGCACATAGGCTGTGGACACCATTTATTTATTTATTTACATTCTCTTATATACCGCGCTATTCTGCATCAGTGCGGTTTACATTGAACAAACTGAAATTACATTGAACAGGGCATTATAACTTGGAGATAACTATTTTACAGGGAACATGGGCTATGGAGGGTTAAGTGGCTTGCCCAAGACCACAAGGAGCACCTGTGGGACTAGAAACCCCAGTCCTTCCGGCCCAAGGTTGCTGTCCTCTAGTGGGATTTGAACCCCCGACCTTCCGGCCTGAAGTACCTTGCCCCAACCACTAGGCCACCCCTCCACTCCACTCCTCCACTTCATGCCAGGAAGTGGACAGTTGGCTGTCTAGTAGCAGAAGTTGATACAGTCAAACATTTGGAGGCTGGTAAACGCAGGTTACAAAAAGCAAGGAAGACTTCTGCAAGTCTTTCATGCCATCGAGGTAACATACAGTAGAAGAGCTCGTTTGCAGTCCAAGATATGATGTTTTTCTTCCGCTGGACCGGAGTGCGGCACAGGAAAAGACATCGGTGGATATGTGGATTGGTTGACTTGGATGTCAGCTACCGCTTTTGGAAGGAACATGAGACAGTAGTGGTGGGTGGTAGCTCCAGCCTCATAGTGAAGGAGGGGAGGCTGCTGCCGCACAGAGGTGGAGAGCAATTTCCTCAGGGGTCGCACAGCACTAAAGGCTATAGCAGAGGTTGTCGGGGGATCCAGTGTAGTGCAGTGGTCAGCCATTTCCAGGTGGACGGTAAGACACGCTCTGTAACTGTGTTGCAGCTGGGCCTGAGGCGAGGTTGCTGGTAAGGAACATCTCCTCAGATTATCAATGCTGCAGTCAAATGCGCGTCTGATCTATGTTAAAATTGGTGTATCCTGGTTCCTCGTTTTTAAAGAGCTTTGTCTTGTGAGGGGAGAGGAGAGCAGTGACTGGTTCGGAGCATGCTAACATAAGACTGAGGTGAGGAGGGAAGAGCGCCACCTAGCTCACAGATCTTCAGGTGATGTCCCAGATAGTGTGCCTGCATGTGCCCTGCTTGTCTGTGGAGAAAAAATATTCTACTGTGCAAGGGAAACAGCTGAAGGGCGGCATAAGACCATCATTTTTGAATTGGGGGAGGGTCGTGCCACTGATGCTGCCACCACCAAAAATGAGAAATGGAATTGGGCAGTGTGGTGGGAGCTCCTGCCTGGGGTGGCAGAAACTCTTGTCCCATGAAAGTAGCTTGAACCTCACACGCTGTCTCTGTCTGTGTCTCCACAAGGAATGGGCAGGAGTGTGCAAGGACATTGCAGAGAGATTCACACCCAGCTACAATGAGACCCTGTGTTACGTCAGCGAGGAGCCTTTGACTGAGAGAGGAGGGGTAGAGACAAGCCTCTGCCTCCACCCAGAGACCAAACCCCAGACTGTCTCATGTGTTGCCGCAGACCCACCGACTGGAGACGCCCAGAAGCTCCCCGTCACCCACCGACAGTGCGCAGTCAACACAAGTCTGTAAACGCAAAGTCTGATATGTAGTGGATGGAAGGGGGGGGGGATTTTCAGCCATGCTGCCCAGTTATTCCCAGAACACCCCCTGCTCTTGTCTCTTCAATCCAAACATCAGTAGATCCAGCCTGAAATTTTTAGCCTTCACCAGTAGTTAGTTAAGTCAATGGTTTGGAATAGCGATCTGATATGATAACGCCCCCCTCCACCAAAACACACTCAGGGGGACACCGCCACTCATACACACCTTGTGCACATCAGGCACACAAACGCATTCAGAAAGCTTTGGGCTTCCCACCCGTTACCACAGTGTCACCTTCTCCCTGGCATCCAAACGTCTAGATTAAGCGGAAAGGGGAGGCGAAGGGATAGTTAGGCAAGAGTCAGACAGTCCCTTGGGGTCTAATTTGAATACTCTTTCTCTACACACCGCTAACAGCTGTTGTTCCTCCTCGTCCCTGCAGTCATGTGTTTGTGCTGTCCTACCAGCCACTGCTTTGATGGGGTCTCTCTATATCGCATCCGGTGCAGTCCACAGGAGGATTCAGCATTCAATCATGGAGATGGCATCGTTCTAAGGTTACCCGATGTCCCCAATTTTCAGGGATTGTCCCCAAGAGCTGTGTCCCTGAATACTATCTGCTCGGCAGCCTCCTGTCCCCAGTTCCAGCAATGGGGAAGAGGAAGTAGAAAAAAAATTATCTTCAATTTAATGACTTGAATGTGTCAGTTTTTAAACTTCACAGGGCTGAGCTTCGAAGGCGTTTACACGGGCGACTTCCCTGTTTACCCAGGTAAATGTTGTATCTGGGATTTTCGAAGGGCACCTACACGGGTAGGTCCCTAATGCTATCCGCTTAGCAATGGGGTATGTTGCGGGCCTTCCGGGGCAGAGTGGAGGTGGGCCATGATGCTACCCATGTAACGCCAATTTTCAATGCTACACGCTTAGCACTCTGCACCTTAAAGGTAGACATGAGAAAACCTCGCCTAAATTTAAGGTGCTGGGGCTAACAGTGTAGCACCAAAAATCAGAGCTACATGGGCAGCTCCTGCGGCTTCCTGACTGTGCGGCGACACCTGGATTTCCCATGCCGGGGCCGCATATGACCCAGCGCATAGCACCGCCCAGCTTAAAATCATTATCTTTATAGCTTGCACAGTACAGGGGAAACATCACGGTTTCTATTTCTCTGTCTGCTTGAAAGTGATCATGTTGCTATCATTGCTTGAATGGAGGGAGAGCAGGGTGATAATTCCTCGTCCCTCCTCCATATCTTGTTACTCAAACCTGGAACTATGGTGTCCCTTCCCCCCCCCCCCCCAACACACACACACACACACACACACACACACACACACACTTTGCATAAGTGTCCCAGATTTGCCTGCAGAATATCTGGTAACCTTACATTGTTTCCTATGCAGTCTAGACTAGATTTGGAGTGATCTTGATGATAACATATGAGCTTGCCCCGACAATATGAGAGATGATACATCTCTCCTTCGACCATATATGCCATCCAGACGACACGGCTTCCATACATCCATTATTGAAAAGCTCTAAGCTAGACCCCGCAGAACCCAACTCATACAGGCCTAATTCAAACCTGCAACCTTCCTTGCTAAAATAATTTAAAAAGTTGTCTTGTTTCAATTAACAGGATTACATTAACCTAAATGCACCTCTTGACCCACACCTACATGGCTTCCACTCTGGTCACGGAGTTGAGACTCTGCTAATCTCCCTCATTGATCGACTCATGAAAGGCAGTGTAAATAGCTTATGTATATAGTTAACCCCGTTATCCAAGTTTGTATTCCTGTTCCATGTAAAACCTGACAGCTTGTGTTTTGGTCGTTCAGTTATAATGTAAACCGCGCTGATGCTAAATAGCGCGGTATATAAGAAATTGTAATAAATAATAAATAAATAAATAATAAAATGGTTAGCCTACACACAAGCCCATTCGCCATTCACCATACGTGTACCACCCACCAACAAAAGCACATGCAATTTCCAAATGAGTTAGAGTATTGTACATAGTATCGAGTTAACTTGTATATAGTTTTCCCGGTTTATCCCATGTTTAATTTCCTGTTCATTGTAAACTCAATGTTGCTTGTATGCATTGTGGTATGTTTTTGTTTGATGTACACCGCGCTGATTATAATAGCGCGGTATAGAAGAAATGTTAAATAAATAAATAAATAAATAAATAAAAACCAAAGCAGGGATTTGTCACCATATTCCTGGATATCACTGCAGTATTCAGCACAATATGCCACAACATACTAATTCAGCGGTTACAGTTCATCGGTGTCAACAACTGAGCCCTACGCTGGCTTCGATCTTACCTGTCAGGTTGTCAATAAATTGTGCAGCTCTGACCCCTAACCACAAAAACAAGGAGTATCCCAGGGCTCATCACTATCTGCCCTTTTGTTCAATATTTACATCCAGTCAATCTGCGAACTCATCCAATCACATGATGTATTAAGAACATAAGATATGCCATACTGGGTCAGACCAAGGTCCATCAAGCCCAGTATCTTGTTTCCAACAGTGGCCAATCTAGGTTACAAGTATCTAGCAGTTTCCCCAAAAGACACAGGTGCCGCAGTGCTTGTATCGGGGCAAGCAGTGCATTTCCCGGGTCCCTTTTAATAATGGTTTATGGACCTTTCCTCCAGGAACTTGTCCAAACCTTTTTTAAACCCACCTACACTAACAGCCTTTACTACATCCTCCGGTAACAAATTCCAGAGTTTGATTACACGTTGAGTGAAGAAATATTTTCTCTTATTAGTCTTAAATGGGTTACCCTGTAGCTTCATTGTGTTCTATCATCTATAAGCAGATGACATCATGTTTCATACTCCCTTCTCCACCATGACTCCAGACTTATTTAGCTGCTTTTCACTGGGTCAAAGCGGTTTACAGATGTATGCTAACAGGCACTTTTTGTTCCCTTGTCCCTGAAGGGCTCACAATCTAAGCGTACCTGAGGCAATGGAGGGTTAAGTGGCCATGGGACTAGAGACCCCAGTCCCTCCGGCCTGAGGTTACTTGTCCCTACGTGGGAATTGAACCCCTGGCCCTCCAGCCTGAGGTAACCTGTCCCAACCACTGAGCCACTCCTCCCTGCATTGAAGTGCATTGAAGCACTTCAAACCAATAGTGAAGTGCTTCAATGCAATTGCCCTCTGGCTCTCTGAGCACTGCCTCACAATTAATTACAGCTATACCGAGGTGCTTTTCATATCCAAAGATCAGATTTTCTCTCCACCAAAATCACTAAAGGTTAACATAGATCTTGTAGTCAAACCCGAGGTCCGCTATCTCGGAGTAATCATTGATCAATACCTCACACTACAGTCGCACAAACAGCGGAACCAAAGCCATTTACAACAAAATAAAGACACTTCAGAGACTGAGACCACTACTTGATACTAATGACTTCAGGACTGTCTTCCAGGCTATGATATTTCTTCACCTGGATTACTGTAATTCAATCATCCAAGGCTTACCAAAAAGTTACCTTCACCCATACCAACTTGCCCAACATGCAGCGGCCAAAATCCTCATTGGGGCACCCATATCACCCCCATCCTGAAAGAGCTCCACTGGTTACCTTTACTAAGCAGAATAAAATATATATATATTTTTTTATTTATAATTTTCATACTACTTACAAAAGCAAGCATAAGGAAATATAAGAGCATTTACATTCGTAAACTCACAACGTAACATTAGTTACATAAGTAACTCTTACAACATAACTTAACAGCAAACACACTATCACTTAGCCCACAGTAAAGGGGAGATATTACAAAGATAACACAGGTCTGCAAAAAAATTTTTTTCGAGAGCTGTTTTGATTATTTCACATAATCTTTATGTTTTTTGGTGCGCTGAATCCGAAAATATCCTCCATTTTGTCCTAGGACATCACGTTTCCTGACAATTTAGGTAACTATGTTAAATAAGGCAATACCTCAAAATAAATGGAAATAGACATAAAATTAAAGTTTTATTACAATATTTTCATGAAAATCTTTTTGAACTGAAATGAGCTCACCTACACACACTAAACTCGATTCTTCTTCCTTGTGAGGCTCCTCTTGGTGCATTTACGCTTGTGAGTAGCATCTGGAATGTCTCTCTGAAGCATCCAACAGTAGTCTGCCATCATTGTAATGCTCCATTTTCCCTGGTATCTCCTTTCCATCTCTTTAATGTCTTGGTGGAATCGTTCACCTTGTTCCTCACTCACAGCTCCCAAATTTTCAGGAAAGTAGTCAAGGTGGGACTGGAGGAAATGCACTTTCAAACTCATCAGGCAACCTAAAGCTTGAAATGCTTTCAGCATTCGTCCGACGATCTTTTTGTAGTGAGGATCTTTGTTATTGCCTAAAAATTTCTGTACGACTTCTTTAAATGCAATCCACCCTTCTTTTTGAGGATCCGTCATGGTATTGACAAACTCTTGATCAACTATAAGCCTTCTAATGTCTGGTCCAATGAACACACATTCCTTCAATTTTGCCTCCGACAGGCCTGGAAACTTGGTGACCAAGTATTTGAAGCATTCTCCATCCCTTGGAAGTGATTTTACGAATTGCTTCATCAATCCCAATTTTATGTGGAGAGGTGGTAGAAGAACTTTATGGGAAGAACATAAGAACATAAGATATGCCATACTGGGTCAGACCAAGGTCCATCAAGCCCAGTATCCTGTTTCCAACAGTGGCCAATCCAGGTCATATGTACCTAGCAGTATCCCCAAAAGACAAAGGTTCCACAATGCTTGTATTGGGTCAAGCACTGATATCCTGGGTCCCTTTTTTAATAATGGTTTATGGACCTTTCCTCCAGGAACTTGTCCAAACCTTTTTTAAACCCAGCTACACTATCAGCTCTTACTACATCCTCCGGTAAAAAATTCCAGAGTTTGATTACACGTTGAGTGAAAAAATATTTTCTCTTATTTGTCTTAAATAGTTTACCCTGTAGCTTCATTGCATGTCCCCTAGTCTTTCTATATTCTGATAGCATAAACAATTGATCTACGTTTACCCGTTCCACTCCATTCATTAATCTATAGACCTCTATCATATCTCCCCTCAGCCGTCTCTTTTCCAGGTTGAAGAGCCCTAACCTTTGTAGCCTCTCTTCATAGGAGTAGCCTTCCATCCCCTTTACCATTTTGGTGGCTCTTTTCTGTACCTTTTCTAATAACGCTATATCCTTTTTAAGATACGGTGACCAGAATTGCACACAATATTCAAGGTGCGGTCTCACCATGGAACGATATAGAGGCACTATAATATCCTTTGTTTTATTTTTCCATTCCTTTCCTTATGATACCTAGCATTCTATTTGCTTTCTTGGCCGCCGCTGCACACTGGGCGGAGGGTTTTAACATGTTATCCAAGATGACTCCTAAATCTATTTCCTGGGTGGTGGTTCCCAATGTGGAACCTTGCATCGTGTAACCATAGTGTGGGTTGTTCTTTCCTAGGTGCATAACTTTGCACTTGTCCACATTAAATTTCATCTGCCATTTGGATGCCCAGTCTTCCAATTTATCCAGATCCTCCTGCAGTTTTCCACAGTCCTCTTGGGTTTTAACAACTTTAAACAGTTTTGTGTCATCTGCAAATTTGATAACCTCACTCGTTATTCCCTTTTCCAGGTCATTTATGAATATGTCAAAAAGTAGCGGACCCAGTACAGATCCCTGGGGTACTCCACTAGTCACCTTTTTCCATTGGGAAAATTGGCCATTTAGCCCTACCCTCTGCTTTCTATCTTTTAACCAGTTCCTGATCCACAATAGTACACTGCCTTCTATCCCATGACTTTTTAGTTTTGCCAAAAGTCTCTGGTGAGGGACCTTGTCAAAAGCTTTCTGAAAGTCCAGATACACTATATCAACTGAATCACCTTTGTCTACCTGTTTATTCACACCTTCAAAAAACATATCAGATTAGTGAGACAAGATCTTCCTTGTCTAAAGCCATGTTGGCTGTCTCCCATTAGGCCATGACTATCTACATGCTGTGTAATTTTGTTCTTTATGATGGTTTCTACCATTTTCCCCGGTACTGATGTCAGGCTCACTGGTCTGTAATTTCCTGGATCACCCCTGGAACCCTTTTAAAAATTGGCCTTACATTAGCGATCTTCCAATCTTCAGGTATTACAGATGATTTTAATGAAAGTTCACAGATTACTAATAGCAGGTCTGCAATCTCATATTTCAGTTCTTTCAACACTCTTGGATGTATACCATCCGGTCCAGGTGATTTGCTACTATTCAGTTTTTCAAATAGTTGTAATACATCTTCCCGGTGTAGCGATATTTCTCTCAATTCCTCTGCAGTATCACCTTTAAATACCACTTCGGTCTTGGGTAACATCCCTACATCTTCCTCAGTAAAGACCGAAACAAAAAATTCATTCAGTCTCTTTGCTATAGCCTTGTCTCCTTTTACTGCCCCTTTTACTCCTCTGTCATCTAATGGTCCAACTGACTCTCTCACAGGCCTTTTGCTACGAATGTACTTGAAAAAGTCTTTGTTTCGTGTTTTTGCTTCCGTAGCAAGTTTCTTCTCAAATTCTCGCTTTGCCTGCCTTATCAATGCTTTGCATTTAACTTGCCAGTGCTTGTGCTGTTTCCAGTTTTCTTCGTTTGGCTCTTTTTTCCATTTCCTGAAAGATGCTTTTTTGGCAGCAACAGCCTCTCTGACCTCACCTTTAAACCATGCTGGCAGTTTTTCGGACTTTCTTCACTCTTCTTAATGTGTGGAATACAGCTTGTCTGGGCTTCCAGGATAGTATTTTTAAACAACGCCCAAGCTTGATGCAAGTCTTTAACCTTTGCAACTGCTCCTTTTAGTTTTTTATTAACTATATTCCTCATTTTATCATAGTCTCCCTTTCGAAAGTTAAAAGGTAGTATTGTGGATTTCTTTACTATCCCTCCTCCACTAATTAAATCAAACACGATCATGCTATGATCACTATTGCCAAGTGGTCCCAACACCCTTATATCTTGCACCAGATCTGGTGTTCCACTAAGGACTAGATCCAGTATGGCTTCCCCTCTGGTTGGTTCATGAACCAGCTGCTCCAAGAAGCAGTCATTTATTTCATCTAGAAACTTTATCTCCCTAGCATGTCCTGCCGTGACACTGAGCCAGTCGATACCGGGGTAATTGAAATCGCCCATTATCACTACTCTGCTGTAACGTTTGTTAGCTTCCTTGATCTCTTTAAGCATTTCATCATCCATTTGTTCATTCTGGCCAGGCGGTCGACAGTACACTCCCTCTGCCATCACCTTCCCCTTCATACATGGAATTTCAATCCATAGAGATTCTACAGCAAATTTTGTTTCCTGCAAAACTTTAATCCTACCAAAGTTTCTCAGAGGACATTTTTTTCACCGACTGTTAGCACCCTCGGCTGCCAACTCTTCTTGGTCCAGTGATTTTGTCGGTCTCGACTGTCCCATAGACACAGAAAACAAGGATATTTGGTATATCCAGCTTGTTGCCCGAGCAGCATGCACAAGACCTTCAAGTCCCCACACACTTGCCAACCATGGTCTTCATATTTAAGTTTACGAAGAACCAATTCCAAGTTCTCGTAGGTTTCCTTCAAGTGTATGGAATGACCTACAGGTATGGAAGCGTAAAAACCGTTGTGGAGTAAAACTGCTTTGAGACTTCTTTTTGAAGAATCTATAAAAAGACGCCATTGCTCTGAATCATATTGGATTTTAAACTGACCCATCAGACCTTCGGCATCGATGCAATAAACCAACTTGTCTTCCTGGGCGAAGTAAGGAACGCACTGCTTTTCACAATGTCTGAACCATGAAGATGACACTCCTGGCAACAATAAATTCCTGCTTTTCAGCCTTGATCCGAGTAACTCAGCGGCATCTTTGGGAAGATTCAAGTCTCCTACCAAATCATTCATCTCCTCCTGAGAAAACAATTTTGGTCTTGTATTATCTTCAAAGTCAGAACTTGATTTGTCATCTGGTTCAGGTACGACTTCACCTTCATCAGAGCTAGGTATCTCTTCCAAGGTAGCAGGGGGCTTGGGTACTGGTATATCTGTGCCATGGGGGATGGGACGAATTGCCGAGTGAAGATTGGGGTATGAAATGGAATGCTTCCATTTGGAATTAAACCCTTTCACATCACATGAACAAAAGTAACAGTCGTCACTATGGTTCTTTTGCTCTCGCCATACCATAGGAATCCCATAACGGAAAGATTTTTTCTTACCCTTGAACCAGTTTCGGAGGTCCTCAACACACCGTTTGTACACGAGACGTCACAGTGCTGGCCACGCCCCCCTGCACTGACCAGAGCTGCTGCTATCTGCCCTGTGTCTCCCTCCCACTGGATTCTTCAGGAAAGATTAATCCCTTCTACCATTAGAAGCACGGACTTAAAACTTGCTTAGCTTATGTATATATTGCTGACCATCAGATTTACAGTGCTATTTTTTTTTTACATAACTCGGACAACCCCTTTAAGGTTTTTTGGCATTTTATATCTTAAATGCACTTATGTGAATTAATTAATAGTAATTTTAATTAATTAATAGTAATTTGAAAAAATTGATAAATTTGAAGACAATTTTGCATGTTGTGGCAAATCATGACGTCTAGGAGTTTTTTCAATATTTTATTTGTTTTCAGCACACCAAAATACATGGAAATTAGATGAAAATAATCAAACAGCTTTTTAGTCGCAGACCTGTGAAATTAAAATTAAAGAAAACATAAGAGCAAGCTCTAAACACGAGACAGCATTTAATCATACTTCCCACCCCTCTCCTATTTATTACCGTGCCCCTCTTTACCCTCCAAGAAAACCTCTAACTGAGATGCATCCATCCAAGCAGAATAAAATATAAAAACCTCATAACAACCTTTAAAACCTATCACGAGCTATCCTCACACTACCTTCAATCTATTCTAAGAAAACTGTCTAATAAATCGGCAAAGAAGAAACACTGTTGAGCACCTCCTCGCTTTCCTCCAGACTTCACTAAATTTAAGCAATCAGCTTGTGTGTACGCATTTCCCTTGTATAGAACACCCTACCCACACAGATCAGAACCACAACAGATCTTATGCACTTCAGAACACTATTAAAAACACTCAAAGAACAAATCCAGGCTAAGACGTCACCTCTTCGAGGCCGCTTTTGGATCCTGATCCATGTAGTCTCCTGCTCTCCAGCTATGTGCTTCCTTACCAATCCCCTAGACACATCCTAGTCTCCAGCTGTTGCCTTGTCTGTCTTGACTAGACTGTAAGTTCTGATGAGCTGGGACCATCTCTTACATGTTTCTGTACTGCACTACGTGTGCCTTGTAGCACTATGCAAATGATCAGTAGTAATAGTAGTAGTAGTGGACTCAGTCTTCCAACAGATTATGCGGTACTGGGGGGCCACAGTAATGGACCTGATGGTTTGGCAGTGAAGGCCAAGGAGAGCAGGCTTTTCAGCCGGAGAAAGGTCTGTCTTGCTAGTGCAAAGGTGGCCTCACAGTGACCTCCAGTATGCCTTTCCCCAGTAGTTCAGAAGGTGGAGTCGCACTTGGGGTTCATGGTACCTGTGGCCCCAAATTGGCCATGGAGGCCTTGGCACATAAACCTGGTTAAACCAGCTGTGGAGAATCCGTTTTCCTTGCCCTTGGTGGAGGTTCTCTTGTATGAGGCCAATTCAGATACCATATCTAGTTCAGTTCTCACTGGCCCTCAAAAGGGTGAAGCAGAGTTGAAGGCTTCTATTGCTCAGTGGATTACATGATCAAGGGCCAGAAGAGACCCTCAGAATTGTTGGTTCATTCTACAAGGGCTCAGAAGTCTTTCTAGGTGGAGTTGCACTTCTTTGTACGACAGTATAAACTAGCAGGATGCAGCCTCTGGGGCGAAGATATTGCAGGCTGCCCATCATTAGGAACCATTTTGTACTTCTCATGCCTCTGGAGTGTATTAGAGGGACAATGAGTTAGGGGAAATTAGGCCTTACCTGCTAATTTTCTTTCCTTGAGTCCCTCCAGTCCTGGTCCCACCCAGGGAGCTTTGGCTTGGTGTCCATTTCCAGAAAAGTTCTTTTTTGACAGAAACAATTAAGTGTTCATAGTTCACCTCTTTTTGTTAGCCAATTTCTGCTATAATTGTTTCTCTGTTCTTCTTTCATTAGCTATTGGTTCAGTATATCCAGGCCCTTGTTGGGGTTACTTATAAATAAACTGAGCACCCTAGGGATGCGCCCTAAAGTGACTGGTTGGATTAGGAATTGGTGAGTGGGAGGCGACAAAGAGTACAGATAAACAGAGCTCACTCTGAGGAGAAGGAGGTTACCGTTGGAGTGCCACAGGTATCTGTCCTTGGTCGAATTCTTTTTAACATTTTTGTTAGTAATATTGTGGAAGGGCTATCGGGTAAGGTTTGCCTCTTTGCAGATGATACCAAAATCTGCAATAGAGTAGACACCCAGGAAGGTGGAGATAACATGAGGAGGGATCTAGCTAAGCTTGAAGAATGGTCTAGAATCTGGCAGCTGAGATTTAATGCAAAAAAATGTAAGGTCATGCATTTGGGCTGCAAAAATCCAAGGGAGCGAGACAGTATAAAGGGTGAAGTACTTCTGTCCACCAAAGAAGAGCGGGATCTGGGAGTAATTGTGTCTGACGATCTTAAAATGGCTAAACAGGTAGAAAGGGCAACGGTGAAAGTTGGAAGGATGCTTGGGTGCATACGGAGAGGAATGGCTAGCAGAAAAAAGGAGGTGATAATGCCTCTGTATAAGTCTTTGGTGCGACCCCATTTGAAGTATGGTGTGCAATTCTGGAGACCGCACCTTCAAAAGGATGTGAACAGGATGGAGTCGGTGCAGAGGGCGGCTACCAAAATAGTCAGCGGACTTCATCATAAGGCATAAAGATCTTAATGTTTATTTATTAGAGGAAAGGTGGGATAGAGGAGATATGATAGAGACATTTAAATACCTCCATGGCATAAAAGCCCCTTTCGATTGAAAGCAAACTCTATAACAAGGGGATATAGGATGAGGGTGAAGGGGGATAGATTCAGGAGTAATAAGCAGAACTATTTCTTTACGAAAAGAGTAGTGGATCTGTGGAATAGTCTCCCAGTGGAGGTGGTAGAGATGAGGACAGAATCTGAATTCAAGAAAGCATGGGACAAACACAGAGGATCTCTAAATAAAAAAAGGGGACTGTTGTAGTTTATATGGAAGGACAGACTAGATAAGCTGTATGGTCTTTTTCTGGCATCATGTTTCTCTGTTTTTCTTAAAATATATAGAAACATAGAAATATGACAACAGAAAAAGACCACATGGCCTATCTAGTCTGTCCTTCCATAACAACTACAACAGTCCCCTTTTTACCTTTAGAGATCCTCTGTGTTTGTCCCATGCTTTTTTGAATTCAGTTACTGTCCTCATCTCTACCACCTCCACTGGGAGACTATTCCATGGATCCACTACTCTTTCTGTAAAGAAATATTTCTGCATATCACTCATGAATCTCTCTCTCTTCACCCTCATCCCATGTCCCCTCATAGCAGAACTTGCTTTCAATTGAAAGAGACTCTCTCCCTGAACATTTATGCCACGGAGGTATTTAAACATCTCAATCATATCACCTCTATCCCGCCTTTCCTCTAAGGTGTACATATTAAGATCCTTAAGTCTGTCCTCATATGCTTTAAAATGAAGACCACTAATCATTTTAGTAGCCACCCTCTGCACCGACTCCATCCTGTTCACATCCTTTTGAAGGTGCGGTCTCCAGAATTGCACACTATACTCCAAATGAGGTCGCACCAAAGACTTATACAGAGGCATTATCACCTCCTTTTTTCTGCTAGCCATTCCTCTCCGTATGCACCCAAGCATCCTTCTAGCTTTTGCTGTCGCCTTTTCTAACTATAGCTGTACTTGCATTTCCACAACTCAGCTCCAGGAAGGCAGTCCTGTACTGCAGCATAGAAAGCATTTAAGGCTTCACCTATCTGTGTAAGATCGGTGCCATCACGATTCCTCCCTTGGAATATTAGCAACTACAGGCAGTGAACAGAAGCTCCAGTCACCTCCTCAACCTGACCTTAACTTGCAAGTACAACTACAAAGCAAACAAAATTACAAAATTTAAATATTGAAGAGTTTATGAAGAACTGAGTGTTTAATAAAGATTATAGATCTGTATATGGACTTTGGTGAGCGGAAGAGACTGATGACTGATAAGGAGAGCTTAGAATAAGTGGTATGTCCGTCTGTCCACTATCTGCTCTGATGTTCTCTCCTTCACTCTCGTAATAGGTTTCTTACCTTTAATTTCTGGTAAGGTGTTTCTGCCCCTACACCCATTCCAAGGGATAATGCCTGGAGGTTTTCTCTTGCCGTAAGCCTGCAAGACATTTCAGGAGTCCCTTCCGCACACTCTGTCCCTGTCCCTATTCAAATCCAGGCTAAAAATCCACCTGGCTGAAGTTGTGTTTAAATCTTAACCACTTCTTTTCCTATTCATACCTGCATTGTTTTTGGCTATTTCCTATAATAAATGAAACCCCCCAATTCTCTGCCTTTGTTCTGCTTGTCTTGAATAGATTTATGCTCTATAGAGCAGGGACTGTCTTCGATGTGTAAGTTTGATATTGCTGTGGACATGGGAGGTAGCAGAGTGAGAGGTAAAACTTACCAGTGGAATAGAACGAGAGGTACAACGTGCTGAGGGATGGGAGAAAGGCAGAAAAACAGAGATGGAAATAAAGCAAGAAAAACAAACTTGAGTACTAGGGGTTTGAGAATCCCCTTTCCAAGTCTGGAGATTCCTCTCTGCACTTTTCCTTTACCAGAGAGGCAGAGAAGGGAAAGTGTGCTGATGGAAGTATGGAGAAGGGTTTCAGCATTGTGTTCACGGAGGAACGGACAGCTTTTGGAACTCATACAGGGGTTCAGAAAGCAATGAAAACTAGCACAGTCACATCTGAAAAAACTCTTCCCAGCCCATCCTTCTGTGGGCACTTTCTACATGCTGCCCAAGACTCACAAACCTGCAAATGCAGGCGGACCCTTCGTATCAGGTATTAACATACTCACAGAAGAATATCCAGACTTGGAAAGGGGATTCTCAAAGTCCTAGTACCCAAGACAGACAGCTTCATACAAGACACCACAGACTTCTTGATGAAGCTAAAAGACATTGAACAGCGACCGCCTGGCCTTCTCCTGGTCACAATGGATGTGGAATTACTATACAGCAACATTCCACGTACAGATGGAGGAAATTCCTTAGGTCATCTACCCTGGACCAGCAATACACACCAGAAAGTGTTACAGAATTCATTCTAACTCACAACTACGAGGGGGTACCCAAAAAAACCAGGAATAACATTGCCGTGGGCGGAGCTTGTGTAGTACGCACGTCTGCCGCTAGGCGTGTATAGTGCAACTCATTGTCAGTTCAGTGCCACCTGTGTTGTCGACCTGGCTTGTTCTGTTCATCTGCAGTGATTGTTTTTGCTAGCGCTGTTTTGTTCTTGTTTCTTTTTTTATGACGACAAGTTTAAGTGAACAACGTGCAGCTGTGAAATTTTGTTTTCTACTCGGTAAAAATGCTGCTGAAACTGTTTTAATGTTGAAAACAGCTTATCAAGATGACGCTATGGGAAAAAGTCAAGTGTACCAGTGGTTTGCTCGGTTTAAAAATGGCGACATGTCGATTGATGACAAACCTCGTTCTGGGCGTCCATCAACTGCCCGAATCGACGAAAATATTGAAAAAATTTGAGAGCTTGTGCTCACAGACTGTCGACAGACAATTGATCAACTGTCAGAGATTAGTGGGTTATCTTGGAGCTCGGTTCAGCGAATTTTAACGGAAGATTTGGGAATGAAAAGGGTTGCTGCCAAGTTTGTTCCTCGGGTTCTGACTGACAATCAAAAGGAACATCGAGTTGAAACATGTCGTGTTTTGAAACAACAGCTTGAAACTGATCCAGATTTTCTGTCAAAGGTCATTACAGGTGATGAGTCATGGTGCTATGGTTACGACCCAGAAACAAAGCAACAGTCAAGCCAATGGAAGACGTCATCGTCACCCCGTCCAAAAAAATGTCGTCAAGTCAAATCAAACATCAAAACAATGCTGATTTGCTTTTTTGATGCCAAGGGGGTAGTTCATTCAGAGTTTGTTCCCCCAGGTCAGACCGTCAATCAAACCTTTTATTTGGAAGTTTTAAGAAGATTGCGCAACAGTGTTCGTCAAAAAAGACCCGATTTGTGGCAGACAGGAGACTGGTTCTTCCACCACGACAACGCACCTGCACACACAGCCATCTCTGTTAGACAGTTTTTGGCTAAAAATGGCATGGTTCCGCTGCCCCACGTACCTTACTCGCCTGACCTGGCTCTGTGCGACTTTTTCTTATTTCCACGCATGAAAAAGGGGCATGAAAGGACACTGATTTGACAACACTGAAGAAGTCAAGAAAAAAAGGAGGGAGGAGCTGTCAGTCGTTTCTAAAGATGACTACAAAAAATGTTTCGAACAGTGGAAGCACCGGTGGGACAAATGTATCAGTTGTAATGGAGAGTATTTTGAAGGGGATAAGGTTGTTTTGTAAAGAATTTTGAAAAAAATAGCTTTTAAAAAATAATTCCTGTTTTTTTTGGGTACCCCCTCGTACTTCAGCTTCAATAAGGACATCATTGGGAGCAGCTATGAGTACGAGGGCGGCCCTCACAACTACTTCAGCTTCAATAAGGACATCATTGGAAGCAGCTATGAGTATGAGGGTGGCCCCCTCAACTACTTCAGCTTCAATAAGGACATCATTGGGAGCAGCTATGAGTACGAGGGCGGCCCCCTCAACTACTTCAGCTTCAATAAGGACATCGTTGGGAGCAGCTATGAGTACGAGGGCGGCCCCCTCAACTACTTCAGCTTCAATAAGGACATCATTGGGAGCAGCTATGAGTATGAGGGCGGCCCCCTCAACTACTTCAGCTTCAATAAGGACATCGTTGGGAGCAGCTATGAGTACGAGGGCGGCCCCCTCAACTACTTCAGCTTCAATAAGGACATCGTTGGGAGCAGCTATGAGTACGAGGGCGGCCCTCACAACTACTTCAGCTTCAATAAGGACATCGTTGGGAGCAGCTATGAGTACGAGGGCGGCCCCCTCAACTACTTCAGCTTCAATAAGGACATCGTTGCGAGCAGCTATGAGTACGAGGGCGGCCCCCTCAACTACTTCAGCTTCAATAAGGATATCATTGGGAGCAGCTATGAGTACGAGGGTGGCCCCCTGTGATAAGGAAGCTTATCATAGCTCAGGAAGGAGCTATAGAAAAGGTGAAGTGACTTTGAACAAGCAACCTGTCAGTTCTGGTAGAAATAAGAAAACAGAATTTTCCCATAAAAGACTACCAGTCCCAGAATGCACCAGGTTTCCAACAGCCATTAGAGGAGCTGAAGTGGGGAAACGTGTGTTCAATCAGGAGGGCTATGAGGTAATCCCTAAGCACTCATCTCAAAGGGCAGGGCCTGATTCAGCACAGCTGCGCTGTGTTAGGGAGGATCACTCATCTAAGCAGAATAAGAGTAGAGTTTATTCTACAGATGACCATCTTCATGATTACCTTGGATATCCAGAGAAGGATCATCAGTTTCATCTGAAGGATCATCAGAAGCAGAAGCCAAACCAGACGGACAGAGAGGGAAAGAGACCCTCTGGAAGAAAGAGGAGAAAAGCCTTTGAGAGGTCTAGAAGAGTCCAAAGCAGTACGTATACTGGGAGGTATTCCAAGGGCCAGCATACACCATTGGACTGGGGAAAGCCAGAGGAATGGTGCTGCAGAGCTAGGAATCACCAGACGCTACCTGTGAGGGAGACGGCTGCACGTGGAAGGGACCCTAAGACCCGTGCCAGAAGGTATGTGAAGAGTGATCCAGTGTCCAGGGATCTGGATTGGAAGGCTGGACATAAGAACTGAACTACATACTGGCCAGGCTATATAGAGAGGAACTCTAGCAGCAATGGAAGCTCAGGTATGAACACTGATCTATGCCCTAGCTATAACCTTGAAAGACAGCAGGGAAACAAGTATTCTCCTGAAAATGCTCCATTGAGAGATTCATCTGTGCCAATCCATGATATTGAACCCATGCTTGTTGAACAAGGGGGAATAATAGCAGATGAGGATCCTGTTTATATGGACTGCTCTCTATCTAAACTCCGTTGGTAACTTTCTGTTATAAAGTACAGCAACCATCACAAAGAAATACAAATTTGTTCTTTAATCTACTCAGAAAAGCTCCTGAAGCAGGATTTGACCCACACAGTAGAAAGCAAGCCAGCTAAAGGGGTTTCAGCTGGATAACTGCTAGCAATTAAGCCTTACCTAATTGCTTGTGAGCTAGGAGAGAATCACTTCTGTATCTATGTGGGAAGTAATCAGAAGTTAATCTGAAAAGAACAGTTTGTTTCTTGCTTTGTGGCTTTTCATTTGTTGATTTCCTGATTTTGACTTTGTTTTTCCAAGTTAACACTGAAAGCAAGTAACCTTATTTATGTGCTACCAAGCATATCTGTGTTGGGAGAAATAACCCCATAAATAAATATCTTATTGGCTTTACCCAAGAGCACAACTAAATTATTGTCAGCAGCTGTGTCTGGTGTGAATGAACTACATTGCCCACAATACCTTGCAAATCATATAGATATATGCACTTGACAAGACTGTGAAGATTCTCACCCAGGCAGCCGTCTGACACCCCTCAACTACTTCAGCTTCAATAAGGACATCGTTGGGAGCAGCTATGAGTACGAGGGCGGCCACCTCAACTACTTCAGCTTGAATAAGGACATCGTTGGGAGCAGCTATGAGTACGAGGGCGGCCCCCTCAACTACTTCAGCTTCAATAAGGACATCGTTGGGAGCAGCTATGAGTACGAGGGCGGCCCCCTCAACTACTTCAGCTTCAATAAGGACATCGTTGGGAGCAGCTATGAGTACGAGGGCGGCCCCCTCAACTACTTCAGCTTCAATAAGGACATCGTTGGGAGCAGCTATGAGTACGAGGGCGGCCCCCACAACTACTTCAGCTTCAATAAGGACATCGTTGGGAGCAGCTATGAGTACGAGGGCGGCTCCCACAACTACTTCAGCTTCAATAAGGACATCGTTGGGAGCAGCTATGAGTACGAGGGCGGCCCCCTCAACTACTTCAGCTTCAATAAGGACATCGTTGGGAGCAGCTATGAGTACGAGGGCGGCCCCCTCAACTACTTCAGCTTCAATAAGGACATCGTTGGGAGCAGCTATGAGTACGAGGGCGGCCCCCCCAACTACTTCAGCTTGAATAAGGACATCATTGGGAGCAGCTATGAGTACGAGTGCGGCCGCCACAACTACTTCAGCTTGAATAAGGACATCATTTGGAGCAGCTATGAGTACAAGGGCGGCCCCCTCAACTACTTCAGCTTCAATAAGGACATCGTTGGGAGCAGCTATGAGTACGAGGGCGGCCGCCACAACTACTTCAGCTTGAATAAGGACATCATTTGGAGCAGCTATGAGTACAAGGGCGGCCCCCTCAACTACTTCAGCTTCAATAAGGACATCGTTGGGAGCAGCTATGAGTACGAGGGCGGCCGCCACAACTACTTCAGCTTGAATAAGGACATCATTTGGAGCAGCTATGAGTACAAGGGCGGCCCCCTCAACTACTTCAGCTTCAATAAGGACATCATTGGGAGCAGCTATGAGTACGAGGGCGGCCGCCACAACTACTTCAGCTTGAATAAGGACATCATTGGGAGCAGCTATGAGTATGATGGTGGCCCCTCAATATGCCAAACGTTTCATGGCAGAAGCAGAAGAGGCAGTTTTGAAGGAACATCTGACTAAACCCTTCAAATACTACTGCTACATCGATGACATTTTTATCATTTGGACTAAGGAAGAGGAGTTTCAAACAATTTCACAATTCTTTGAACACATGCCATCCCTCAATCAGATTCAAAATTGACTACTCCTCAGGAAAAGTTAAATGAAACCAAAGGATGAAAGATTGATAATTGCAGCCCAGGATCGGGGATACAGATGAGATGGTTTACAGCAAGTATTGTAAAAACTGGCAAAACAGACATATGTCAATTCTGTAAGAAAGAACTGAAAACAGTGACTCATCTTATAGCAGGCTGTGAAGTTCTGATGACAGAAAATTTCTATACAGAAAGACACAACAAAGTAGCACGCCTCCTCCACTGGAAACTCTGTAAACACTACTACATCATTGTCCCTGAAAAGCACTGGGATCATGACCCTAAGAGAATAACAGAGGATGAAGAGGTTGTGATCAACTATGACATTCCCATTGCAATGGATAAGAATCTTATGAGGAAACCTACTATAGGGGTAATGGAGAAAAATACCAGAACAGCATTGATTATAGAGGTGTCAGTCCCAAGTGATTATTCTGTGAATCGCATGGAGAAGGAGAAGATCTTCAAGTACCAAGAAATGTAGTCAGAGACTAAGAAAATGTGGCAGAAAGATACTGAGATATTTCCCATTGTGTTGGGAGCCACAAGCTTGATTAACAGGAATCTCCAAGCACATCTTGATAAATTACCTATACAAGTAACATCTTACGAACTCCAGCAGGAGGCTCTCTTTGGCACAATGCAAGTACTATGGCGACTGTTAGCAGTAAATGTGAGAGACTGAGATGATACTCCCCTCCCCACCCTGGTTTAGGAGTGAGGTCATGACTGTCATGTTATGTGCAAAACTATCCCATTAGGAGAAATTGCCCCAAGTAAAGTTAATTTTCTGGGCACAACCATTTCTATCAACAGTGGCTGTATACGACATTAATATACAAGAAACTATCTGACAGATGTAGTTACCTTTACAATTCCAGTTTCCACCCTTCACATACACAGCCAAACGACGACATAGAAAAACACCTCAAAATCTTGGTTGAATCCTTTAAACAAAAAGGCGACTGTCCCAAAATCCTTTCCAGAAAGATTGCTTCTTTGGTTAAAACACCCAGAGAAAATCTATTGCAATGCAAAAAAAAGAAAACCGCAGAGGAAGTTCCCGTTACAGTGCCTAAAGCGGGATGAACTAGGAAATATCATAAAAGACTTACAAGCAGCACTCCAGGAAGACGAATTACTGAAAGAGAGATTCCCTGCTCCTCTGGTGTTGGTCTTCTGGCAACCACCAAATCTGAAGCAAAAGGTACCGACAAGCAAACTCTGTAAAGAAGCCCAGGAGAGGAGAATGGCCCAAGCCCCTGAAACATGCCAGGCTGCACATTGTGCCAGCACAGGACCCCATAGTTACCGACACGGGAAAACATTCGATATAAGGGGATCCACTGCAGAATACGCAATAAAGGAGGCTGTGTTGGAGAGACAGGCCTTGTGCAATATTCCCTCTAATTTTCTGTAGGTTGTGTGCGCATAAAATATCAGCTGTGCAGCTTTTGAAGGAAGGTTACATTTTTGTGCGCCACATAACGACACGTGGAGTTATATACTTTAAAATTTGACTACACGTCAGAATACAGTATGAACACCACATTAATTTTAATCAAATTAAATGAAAATAGAAGATTACTAAATGAAGTGGAACATTTCTAGTAATTACAATGACAACTTTTAAATTTTAAAACGTCTGTGTTGTTTTCTATCAGAATCAGAACCGTAATTTTTGTGCGCTCTGTTGTAAAGTATGTGCGCTCGCTCGGCGAGGTGTGTGCGCGCGCACACGTGCACAGCTTAGAGGGAAACAGTGGTCACGTGTAAGGACAAGAATCAATTCATACAGACAGCACAGAGCAGGCGAAGGTGTCACCTATGTATCAGGAAACGTTGCTCAGAACCAGAAGACTGCAGCAACAGCTCCACATTTTGATATCTCTTCCTCTCAACATTCCTGCCAGCCACCAATGACTTGCTTCACATTCGCTGTCTTTCTCTCAGTGTTACTAACGAGGGTCCATTTTCTTTCCTTCCACAGGGCTTTCCCTGCCATCTCTGCTACTACCTGCTATTTATCATTTGTGTAGCACTATGAGACCTATGCAGCACTGGACACCTGCCCTCTTGCCCTATCATGACTCAAATCGTACTGGACGCAGTGCTCTCGCCAAATGAGCAGATGACGTCCTTCTTTGTGTTCTGTCACATCTGCGCAGCTTGTTCTGCCCACACTTCCACTCAGTTCAGACTTTTGGTACTGGACTTGGTTATCACTTGGGTAGTGTCACCCCTTTACTGTGCAGCGCCTCCTGATGGTCACAGTTGGTACTGCACCCGGGTGTATAGTACTGGCCTTTCAATACTTATAGTCCTTGCCAGTATGTAAATAAGTTGTGACACCGAAAATCGGTTTAACTGGGTTTTATTCCCCGTCCCGTAGGATTCTTTTCCAAAAGTATAACAGTCAAATAAACATAACCCTTCTCGGGTAAACAAAAGAACTATAACAAAAATAGCTTTACCTTTCAGCAAACAAAAATAGGAATGAAACAGAAATACAGCTTGTCAGCTTTCCAGATGAAGGCTTCTCAGGAATAGTTCAGCCTTCTATCTGAGAGACTCTATATGGTCAGCTATTATAAAACTACAGTCCATTTGTTCAACAGACAATTCAGCGTTGTCCTCAATTTCATAAGGCTCACATTGCATGGGAACACTGTCAGATACAGAGGCTTCGTTACTTCTCTTCTGAGGTAACTTGCTTAACAAACTTTCCAGCTTGTGACGTACTTGTCTTTCTATAGCAGGTATCTGTTTGGCTTTACCGTATTCTCTTGAGTTGCTTAGCCAGGAGCCTTTCCTCTGCCTCTGGTAATTAGGCAGAGTAAAGCAGTCAGCTGCCCAGCTATCAGAGAGTGGAACCTTTGCACGGGGTTTTGTTTTAACAGGAGCTTTGTAAACAGCTGTTGTCTCCAACGGCAGTTTCTGTGAAGGCTTGTGCCAACTATATTCCTCTGAAGGATTCTCTCCCAAAGGTAACAAGCTTTGTTCCCTATTCTGTTTGTAACCCAGATTCTGGAGCTTTCCTGCTTTCCTTAAATTAGCATTATAAGGCTTTTGTCTTTCATACAAATGCCTCTCATAGATCAGCTTAGCATTTCTCCTATCTGGTTCAGAATAGCTTTTCCTAGCTTGTTGCTTGTGTCTTAAGGCATAGCTTCTATCAAGGCTGCTGCATACACTGTCCCTGTCTGAATTCAGCTGTTCACTTATTTCACTTAAATGTTCATCAGACTCACTCAGACTTTCATTCAGCCAGTGCCTTCTGCCTTGCTGTGGAGACCTGGGATATCTGTCTCCTTCCCAGTCTGGATATCTCCTTCGTCTCTGAGGTTCCTCAGCTCCTCTCCTAGCTCCCTCGGCTCTCTCTGCCTTGCCCCGTAGCTCCTCTTGTGAGCTGTGCTGATTATTTACGTAATCCCCAGCTGCACCACACCCTAGCCTATTGGGGTCAGGTGGGACCTTCCTTGCTTCCCTACTGGCTGGGTGATAATTCCTGGCTTGTGACCTCATTCCCTTATACTCCTTCTGATACCCTTGTGTCATGTGCTCTCTCCCTACGTCAGTGTTTACTTGAGGAGTAGTGTTTTTTAGCACCACAGGGGGCTCTAGAGAGTCTGCTCTGTGACAGTAGATTACTGCAACGTCCTTTATAATTGACCTTCCCCTCTGTTCCATCCAGAACCTGTAACTGGTCCTCATCAGACTAACCCCTCCTCACTCCCGACCAACTGCTGCTGTTCTCCCTTATGGATTTCTGGTTCCGCAGACGGAGCCTCCTCTCTTGCAAGCAGATTAAATGAGGGTAAGAGAAGGGTTAACCATCTTTCTGTCTGTTTTATTTCCTCCCCTATATTTTATTGTATTGTAAGTTGCCGTGAAGGCCTTTCTGTGCTCCCTGGCAGTATAGCAAATGCTGAAACTAAAATAAAACAATTTAAGAACAAAACTTTTGAAATTAAGTTGATATGACACTTCCAAAGAGACCAGACAGGACGTAAGAAAGACCTGGGCTTTCTATCCCATTATAAACCATAGATTCCTACAGCCCTCTCACCATCTGATCCCCCCCCCCCCACACCCCCATCGCTGGAGTGCTCTGCGGATTCACTGATATATTAAGATGTATTATAGTCCAGTAAGAAGGTATCATCTTATTTTCTTTCATTCATCAGCCATTAAAGTGCACCGACGTGTCGGTGGAAGTTGCCATCTTACTCTGGGGAGGGGGCAAAGGGTAAGGAAGTCCTATTGGCAGAGGGGGCAGGGGGACCAGTTCATCATTAGTGCCTGCAACATTTGGGGGGGGGGACACCGCTCCCTATGCCCCTCTAAACTACGCCTATGCTAACACAGGAAGCCCAGTGGGTCAGAAAGAAAATAATGACAGGTTTTAGCAATGTATAAAAAAAGGAGTCAACTATGACCCCAAGATTATGGGCTGAGGGAACTGTCTGTCTCCTGCGTAGCGATCCTTTCACCTCTCCCTCTTCCGTCCACCCCTCTGTCTCCTGCGTAGCGATCCTTTCACCTCTCCCTCTTCCGTCCACCCCTCTGTCTCCTGCGTAGCGATCCTTTCACCTCTCCCTCTGTCTCCTGCGTAGCAATCCTTTCACCTCTCCCTCTTCCGTCCACCCCTCTGTCTCCTGCGTAGCGATCCTTTCACCTCTCCCTCTTCCGTCCACCCCTCTGTCTCCTGCGTAGCGATCCTTTCACCTCTCCCTCTTCCGTCCACCCCTCTGTCTCCTGCGTAGCGATCCTTTCACCTCTCCCTCTGTCTCCTGCCCCATCTTCTAGTGCGCATACTCTCCCATGCTCTGACCTCTGCCCCTTCCCTTTTTTTATTCACTTAAATTTTGGTTGGCAGCTTTGCATCTTCCCGGTCAAGGAGTAAAAATGAATCCTGCAAGGAGAATAAAATTACACAGTACAGTTCAAACCCTAGAGGTCAGTATTGAAAGGACTTCTCGTAACATCAGCTGTTAAACAGATGCAAACTCTGGCTATCTTCCTCCACGTCTGGACAGACATTATCCACATAGAAAGGGGGCAGCAGAGCCAATATCAGTACTATCGACCCAGCATGATCAAGCTCACTAACGGTAATTCAGCTTGAACACAACTAAGCCTGTAAATAGTCACCTACAACTATCTCCCTGTATGTCCCACCCCCGACCACCTCATTTTACTCACTGTTAAATGTGTGCACACCTCTGTTACGTTTTGTTACGTTCAAAGCACTGCGTTACCTGTAAACCATCTTGACTCGTAGAAAGAAGATATAAAGAAGAAGTTAAATAAGTAATAATAATAATATTCAGCCGCTATCTGGTGAAAATTTTCTGTTTAAGTAGAACGTGTAAATAAACATATACTGTCACTGTCCCACTTAAGCAGTGTTTTTTGTAGCACAAAAGGCACCAGACGTCACACACTGAGCTGTCCTTAAGGAGGGAATGACCGCTGAGGGACTTGCTCCTCGATAGCCGCAGAGTCACCAGTCCCGAGAGCACACCTCTTCTTGGGACAAGAGAAAACAAAGGCTCAAGGTCACATATGTGAAGTATGGACCGAGTCTTACCAAACGCACAATAACTGAACACGTGCAGACAAAGACGGAACTGGAAACCCCAAGAAGCTGGAGTCAGGTGCTGGAGAAATAGAACAGAAATGCCTTTCTCCCTAGCTCTGAGAAAAACAAGGGGCCGATATTCAAAAGCAGGACCCGCTAGTCAGCACAATATCCAGAAGCCTCGCTGCATATTCCCTCTGACCAGCCCCCCCCCCCCTCAGCATTCTCTGCGTAGTGCCGGGGTGATGTGTGCGCAGAGCTGGGGCGGCATGTGGGGTTATGCGGGATAGTCAGAAACCACCTCACACGAAACCACCAAATCGAGACCTGGCTTTGTGAGCTTGTGCTATCTGGACAGCCCCTGAATCTCAGCGCAGCACTGAAAGCAGATAGGCGCTGGCCGCTACCCAGATTCCAGCGCTTAAAAACTGACTGTGGAGTTTAAATATCAGTCGGAAAGATATCAGAGGTGCTGCACATTCAGATTCCCAATCACTAAAGCAAAACTGAAGCACAATGATCCTGTCTTTAGTGTTGGCCCAGCTCAGCCTCTGTAGCCCACGCCTCCCACATTATGCGCCCTCCACGTTCCCCGTGGGCCTGCGGAGACTGGCTGAAGACACCGCCACTCTGCACGTGTGCTTTGGGCGTGCACAGCATGCGATCTTTCATTAATACTTTGGGACAGTGGGTGAATTTTAGCAAGCAAGGGAAAGGGTGTCGGTAGTCCGTAGCACTGTGTATCCCAGAAAAAAAGTCTTGCATTCAAGTTTAGCACAGCTTATTAAATTTAAAAGCTTACCTCTTGCCTATATCTTTCTTTAGTTTGGAGTTCACGGTTCTTTAACAGTTGGGAAATGATGTCCTGTCTCACCAGTATTTTGTTTATTTAGAATTTTGTAAACTGTATATTTTTAGATCTTTTTAAAATTTTTGTAGGGGGTATTTTCTGTTTGTTTTTATGTTTTCTGGTTTCTTTAATTTTAGCTCATTTTATTATTTTGTATGTTATGTGATTTCAGTATTTTATGTAAACTGCCTTGAATGGTGAAACCAGGAAGGTGGTATATACGTTTTTAAAAATAAATAAGTAAATATTATGTAGTCCTGCTTAAATGGATAGCATGGATGAAACAGTGAAACATTACAAGAGAGACTGTTCACACTCCTAAGCTCCCCTGCAGGACAGAGAGGGATTTTTTTTCTGGTTTCTCCGTGAGTCAAGTTGATTTCTTGGTCAACAGTATAGCAGAGAAGTTGCCAAAGAACAACAAGTATCCAGCCATCAGGTCACCATCCAAGGATCACATGAGACTATTGAAAATTTTCAGGTGAACATGTGAGTAATGAATGAAGAAACCACGGGGGGAATATTCAGCAAAGAATGCTAAGACCAGATATTCAACAGCGGAATATATCCACCTTCCCCCACTGAACAACTGTGTCGCTATCTGGTCAGCGGTGATTCAGCTGCTAAAAGGATAGCACAAAGCGGATGAAGTTAGGAGAATCGTTCACCTGTCCTAACTAAGCACTTATGCCATCCTGTTGGCAGCTAAATATCACTGCTAAACGGATAGCAGCAGTCATCGCCCCGCTAACCTATAGTCACTGCCTCTCTTTAACCTACAGGCACCGCCCTCGCTTAATCAACAGGCACCGCCCCCGCTTAACTTACAGGCACTGCCCCCGCTTAACCTACAGCCACTGCCCTCGCTTAACCTACAGATACTGCCCTCGCTTAACCTACAGACACTGCCCCCGCTTAACCTATAGTCACTGCCCCGCTTAACCTAGATACTGTCCTCGCTTAACCTACAGCCACCGCCCCCGCTTAACCTACCGGCACCGCCCCCGCTTAACCTACAGGCACCGCCCCCGCTTAACCTATAGTCACTGCCCCCGCTTAACCTACCAGCACCGCCCCCGCTTAACCTACAGACACTGCCCTCGCTTAACCAACAGGCACCGCCCTCGCTTAACCTACAGACACCGCCCCCGCTTAACCTACAGACACCGCCCCCGCTTAACCTACCGGCACCACCCCCACTTAACCTACCGACACCGCCTCCGCTTAACCTACAGCCACTGCACCCGCTTAATCTACAGGCACTGCCCCCGCTTAACCTACAGGCACTGCCCCCGCTTAACCTACCGGTACCGCCCCTGCTTAACCTACCGGTACCGCCCCCGCTTAACCTACCGGTACCGCCCTGCTTAACCTACAGGCACCGCCGTCGCTTAACCTATAGTCACTGCCCCCGCTTAACCTACACACACTGTCCCCGCTTAACCTACAGGCACCGCCCCCGCTTAACCTACAGGCACCGCCCCCGCTTAACCTACCGGCACCGCCCCCGCTTAACCTACAGACACTGCCCTCGCTTAACGTATAGTCACTGCCCCCACTTAACCTACAGGCACTGCCCCTGCTTAACCTACCGGCACTGCCCCTGCTTAACCTACAGGCACCACCCCCGCTTAACCTACAGGTACTGCCCCTGCTTAACCTACCGGCACCACCCCTGCTTAACCTACAGGCACCACCCCCACTTAACCTACCGGCACTGCCCCCGCTTAACCTACAGCCACTGCCCCCGCTTAACCTACAGCCACTGCCCCCGCTTAACCTACGGGCCTCCCTGATTTTAAAAGCCCAATTTTTTAGCAATCTTTGGAGATCTTCAGCAGCCTTAACCCAATAGTGCAGCTGATTACATTGATTGCATATTAGCTGGCTAACAGGTCTTCTAACTGACTAAAACGTTCTGAAAATTACCCCCAACCTCCCCCCCTGCCCACACACACAAACACATATTTACACGTTTACTTTCTAGCCAGAAGTAAGGGGCATGGTCCAAATTAGATTGATCTGACCATTGAACAAAGGTCAGCAATTGTGTTTCTATAATCTGCCACAAGCTAACTTTGTGACCTTTCTCTGTGATATTACATTTTTGAGAAGACTTTAGGAGTATAAATGCATTGCTTTGGTTTATTCTGTTTCCAGTCCTTCTCCCTGCCTCTGGGAAACCCTTTAGACATATGCTGTGGGTGCATTTTAGATCTCACGGCTGAGGGATGGGGCTAGTCGCCGAAGGATCACTGGCAGATTAGTGTTCCTTGTGATTAGCCCTCCTGCACTAGCTGTAAGGGGAGGGTGCCACTTTGCACTACTGTAGTGCACCGATACTCCTGGGACACCTTTGATGTTTCTACAGATAGGAAGCCAAGCAGATAAATGTGGGCATGGGGTACGTGTGGGTAAAGCGATGACAGACTCCTCCTTCACCTCTGGGCTATGGGGAAGAGGGGGACGCTTGCAAGCCTCAACCTTCAGGGGATTCTCACAACTCTGTAAACACCACCCTCAGCCCACACTCCAAGTATATCAATGCCCAAGTAGGAACTGACTGAACAAAATACAAGTCTTTACTGAATGACAGACAAAACTAAAAGTCCAAAATAGCAAGAAGGGTCCTTTGCGGAAGACAACAACGAGTAAATGGATTAAACAGAAGCTTTGTCTGATCTTCTTGAAAGCAAACTCCACTTCTCAGTATGCCGAGATGGGATAGACACCTGCATTAGCAGAATCTCCTCATCTTTCAATTCCTCCTCTTCCTCTCTCTCCTGGTGTAGGATCCTGAATGCTCTCCAGACTTTCATGGAAGCAGTTCCCCACAGATAGTCAACCTCACCGAGTCACTTTTTCAAGCGCATAGATCACTGGGGAATCTGTATGTGGACATACTCCCCAGAATGCACTTCTCTTCTTAGTAAGGTCAATGAGCCACCTATGGGCTTAGACTCTTCTTCCAGTCCAAAAACTACCTGTTGCTTGGATACTATGATCTTGAGTCCAACTTGTATGAAGAAAGATGGAGGTCTAAAAGATCTTTTCTTTTCTCCAGAGACTACCTACATTCAGTGGCAGTATCACCGTAAACAAAGACACACAGAAGTGGTTAAGCTCCACGGAGTGACAGGCAGAACCATACCAAGCTACAAATGCACCCAGTGTGACTCATGAGTCTGGTGCCCCCAGGCATGAGCAGTATCTCCCACTTTTTGAGCTTCCTAGAAGCCCAGTGATGATATCAGTACCCCTCCCATACTTGCACCATGTGTGGCCACACCGCTCGCACGGCCCTTAGTATGGCCCTGGTGGCAGGTACAACTCTTGCCCCCTCACTGGGCAGACTAGACAGACCTTGCTGGTTGTCTTCTGCCATCATTTACTATGTTACTATTAGCATGTAGAAGCTGCCCAGTTGCCTCATTGATATTTTCCGTGTGAAGACTTGTACAATGACTCCTTCGGCTCCAAGCACTTTCCAACAAAGACGCCGCCTCATCTTAGTTCTAATCTCCAAGTAGTATCTAAAACTGTGTTAATGCAGGTCCTAAGTGTGTGTCTGAGAGTTGAGGGTCATGCGACTTCTTCAAGGTCACAGTAAGCAGTCGTGGGAAAGGAGGGATTTGAACCCGAGCTTCCATGATGCTCCACTAGGAGGGATCTAGCTAAGCTTGAAGAATGGTCTAGAATTTGGCAGCTGGGATTTAATGTTAAAAAATGTAAGGTCATGCATTTGGGCTGCAGCAATCCAAGGGAGCAATACAGTATAGGAGGTGAAGTACTTTTGTCCACTAAAAAAGAGCGGGACCTAGGCGTGGTTGTGTCTGATGATCTTAAGGAAAATCATTTTTATTATGATTATTATCATTATTTATACAACAGCAACAAGTGTTACAACATCCCAGTTCACAAGACCAAGCTCCACACTCGTTATTGGACATTGTTAAACTCTTTCACAATGGAGAATCCCCCTTGGTCAAATAGTACAAGATACGCTACTGTAACATTAATACTATCCCTAACTTTACTACACTATCTAAACAGAACATGAACAAGCTGAAAGTATGATAAGTTGACAAACTAACCGAGTACAGATATCGCTCACTAAGTGTAACACAACGAATATAGATCAAGTCACAAATAATCAACCCACAGCTCCCTACTTGAATTCCCCTTTCCCCCTTCCCTCCCACCCCACCCTTCTTCTTTCCCCCTCCCCTTCCCCACCCCCCTGAACCTCTACGCCCCCCCACTCTGCCGACCATCCATCCCTCCACATCCACTTATCCCTCCCGCCATCCATCCATACCTTCCTACTCATGATCTAGATATCTCAAATAGCCATGTTTAATGTTCAGATGCCTTAATTAGCGTGCCTATTGCAAACTAATAAACTTAATGCTCTCCTCAGGATTCTACTCAATATCCAACTCAGGGTTCGTGTCCGCACTCCCTGTTGACATTGGCTCCCAAATTTTTTCAAAGCTTCTTTGTTTATTGCCCCCTAGCAATCTGGTTGTTTTCCTCTCCATGGCCATTAGCTCTAACATAAGATGCTCCCATTCAGTAAGCCCTGGGGAGTCATCCGCTACCCAATGACGCAATATACATTGTTTACCCACTACGAACCCCTTCCCCAATAATTTCCCCTGACACATTCCCCCTGAGACTCCTCCCATGCCCACTCCAAACAAACAGCAGTCCGGGGTGAAGGCTGAAGACTGAGGCAGCCAAGTATTAAGTTTTGCCCAAACCCCCCGCCAATTCTAGACCATGTCTGGTGGGCACGTGACAGATGCGTGTAATCCCTCTCCCCTTCATGTAACACTCGCCAGGTGTCTACCAGCTCCCCCATCCTACAAAGATAACTTACCCCTTTTCTATTCCACCCTCCACCCAACCTCTGGTGGGATCTGTCCATTTCATGATCGTGGGGGCAATTAAAATCTCCAGCCAGTATAGTAGGAATTTTTGGTACTTTTCCCAGCCTAGCCAATATATCCTTAAAAAATTTGTGACCATATACATTGGGCGCATATATATTGCCCAAAAGCATTTCTTCCCCCTGAACCTTTGCATGCAAAAATATGAATCTACCCAAGGGGTCCACATCTTCCCTTAAGATTTCCAGCTGTAGATCTCTCCTAGCTAATATCGCTACTCCTCGCTTCCTACCCCCCGAAGAAGCAGCATATACCTGCCCCACCCAGTCTCTCTTGAGCTTGCCATGTTCCTGAGAGTTTAAGTGCGTTTCTTGCAGAAAAGCCAGTTGGGCCTTACCTCTCTTTAGGGCTTGCAGAATTTTCGTACGTTTAATGGGAGTGCTAACCCCACCCACATTCCATGTTACAATGCGCAGATCATGTGTGCAACATGTTCATTCTCCTGACTCCTCTCAATCATTCTAATATCCTCTCCACCCAAGGTTGCCCAGCCTCAACCCCGAGCTCGAAGCTACACAAGGGAGCGCGGAAGCAACTCCTCCAACTGCGTCTCTGAGTATAGAAACTATGCACTGCAAGACTCCGGTTTTGCTCAGCACCACACATTTCAACCTTACACCATCCACCCATACACAACTTCCCTTCATACCATTCATACCTCACTCGCTCCCCTCCCCCCTTACTCTTAACCCCATATCTCAAGATAGTCCTTACTCCCAGTTCCCCCTACTGGGATCTCACCCCCTTAAGACACGGCAGGGCTGCCTCGCCCACTGCCACCGTCACACATCACACTATTGGATCCTAACATTCCTTTTACATTCCTAACCATTTTACAAACATCGCTATCGCACCACCCACTCCAACAATTAAACACAATTACCATTGCACCTGCAGCTTTACACTACAACCATAATCCTAGAGCCAGTTACACCATCCCATTTCTTAAATAGACTATGCCAGGTCCTCTCGTAGCAGTTCTTTTAAAACGCTGTCCCAGAACCAAAGTTCTCACACTGGCGCGCTGATTGCGTCTCCACTCTCCCCTTCCAAATCTTCCAAAAATCATTTTGCCACCATTGCAGAATCAAAGGTGAACTCCTGACCTTTATTTGAAACTCTCAGCACTGCCGGGTATGCTAATGTGAACCCGGAGCTTCTTTTTGAAGAGGGCAGCACAAATAGGCGAAATTTCTTTTCTTTTCGTTGCCACAGCAGCCGAGTAGTCCTGAAACATAAGCAGCTTGTGGTTGTTGAGTTTCAGCTCTCCTTTTTTTCGATAAGCTTGAAGCAATTGAGTTTTATGCTGAAAGCTGAGAAAACGAGCAATAACAACTCTCGGCCTGCTCCTGGCCTCCGATTGTGCGCCAATGCAGTGTGTGCGCTCAACTCTCACCTTGCCAGCCAGAGTGATCAGGCCCAGTTCTTTCAGGAGCCAGTCCTCAATTAAAGACAACAGCATAGAGTCCGTCGTATCTTCTGGCACCCCTGTAATCCTCAGGTTATTACGCCGCGACCTGTTCTCTAAGTCTTCAACCTTCTGTTGCAGGGCTTCAATTTGCTTTCTCTGCGCCGTGGTCTCATGAGCTTGCCACCCCTCCCCATCCTCTACAGACGCCACGCAATGTTCCAGTTCATCCCTTCGTTTACCAATGTCCAACAACGATTCCCCCACTGCCTCCAACTTCTTTAATACCTGATCAAACTTGGGGTCCAGCAGTTTTACAACCTCCTTTGCAACATCTTCAGTGCAAGATTCTATACTCTCTGATCCCGGGGAGGGCGGTTGCAGTAGCATGGAAGTAGAGGGCCCCGGTTTAGGGTTTCTGTCCCGATCTTTTTTTCCAATTACCGGCATGGTAAAGTCTCCAGTTTTCACACTCGCAGCTCCAGCCCAACTTCACGTTCGTTCCCGGTGCAATACTCTTAATGAGGTTCGCACAGACAGCGATAAATTCAAGTTAAATGTTGAGGCAGCCCCGGAGTGAGCAAGGAGTCCTCCTTACCCTCTCATACATCACCAGACGTCTCCTGTGTCTGATGATGTTAAAGTAGCTAAACAGGTAGAAAAGGCGCCAGCAAAAGCTAGAAGGATGCTTGGGTACATAAGGAGAGGAATGGCTATCAGAAAAAAGGAGGTGATAGAGGGGAGTATAACCGTAGGTTTTGTATTTTCCTCCTATATATGGGCTAGTTAAGCCTTAGTTTCCTAATGATGTTTTTTTTGTGTTTTCTACTGTATATCCACAGCAGAATCCCAATAATGTGGACTATATCAGTTTTGTTTTCTTATATGCTTGGTACTGTGAGATGATTTTTTTTTCCTCTCTGATTGTCTTTATCTTTTAGTTGTTGTATAACTGACTAAAATTCAAATAAAAAAAAAAAGAAAAAAAAAAAAAAGAAAAGGCGCCAGCAAAAGCTAGAAGGATGCTTGGGTGCGTAAGGAGAGGAATGGCTAGCAGAAAAAAGGAGGTGATAGTGCCTCTGTATAAGTCTTTGGTGCGACTTCATTTGGAGTATAGTGTGCAATTCTGGAGACCGCACCTTCAAAAGGATATAAACAGGATGGATCCACCAAAAAACAGCACTCTGCCATGGAAGCAACCAAAAACCAGTCTGGAAACGTGGCAGGGGGGTAAAAAAACAGCCTTTATTAGTCCAAACAGATTGAGTGTGCCTATAAACCCGACACTGGCCGTGTTTCATATAATACTTCCTCAGGGGTATATGGCTCACTAGAAATAAATACATAAATAGAGCAAAACACAAAAAATAAAAACATTAACATTAAAAACATGTCTGTGAACACTAAAAACGACCTAAAACGACATGTATATATCATCACATTCTAAAAAAATAATAAATAAATAATTAAATGACCATCTAAAAAACAGTTTGATAACCATATATAAAAAATGCATAGATAAAAAACAAATACAAATTGTATATAATCTCAGAAACCATAAAAAAGTATACATAAGTATAAATACCATATAAATTTCCAAATTACAATAATATTAAACAATTGTACACACACTAAAAACAAAACACAAAAACCAAAAGAGGAGGATAAACGGGGGAGCAAAGAGAGCCCATAAAAATTTATACTAAACAATAAATTATACATATCATATATAGATCGGGCGATAAATGAATATACATACAAAGTATTAAATATATCCTAAATGATTGGAGGACCAAAGGGACAGGAGTGAATCAGTGAAAAACATTCCACAATTAAATGTATATTATGTCTATAAATGTGGACCCAGATGGAAAAACAAAAACAAATGGAACAATAAAACTTGAACTGTAAACAGGATGGAATTAAAAAATGTCAGATAGGATTTAACACCAGGGATAAGAAGGGGTGTGGGAAAAACTAAGAAAATGTAAAAATGTACCGCTGTATCGATATCGTGTTTAAGGAAGAGCCCCTAACCATACAAAAAACGATAGCCAACGCTGCGTCTATTTCCACAAGCGTCGCCCTTCTACCGGGGTAAATGAAACCTTTGTAAAAAGAATTGCTTCTAAGTTAATAAACATTGTATACATTGTGTGTAATAACTGCTGTTGTATCAAAACCAAAGATTCCTTAAGGGAAATAAAAGGTTTCTACGCACAAGCTCCTAACATATTGTTATACATAGTAAACACTACAAATAAAAATTAATTAATGCTGGTGATTGCTGGCAGAAAGGGAACTTAGGAGACAGAAATCACAAATAGATATATCAACAAATGAACTTGTAGATTACTAGACTGCCGACGCAAAAATATATGGAATCATAGACAGATATTGAACCATTATGGCATAAAAATTCAGCAGCCAACGGCACGATAAACAACCCGAGCTACACATAGGATAGCTTAAAAACACATAAAAATACTGAATCGAAACCTGTAAAGGAACTGCAGGACCGCTGATGGCGAACGTTGCTCAAAAATGACCTTTCACAGAAAGAACGCCTGCACATGCGCCATAGCCTTTTAAAACCCCTTTCAGCGGGAAATAATGGAAGTAATCTGATTGGATAAAAATAATTAATATCAAGCCCGATACAAAATTTAAATAATATTTGCTCTCAAGAGACGAGCGGATTGAAAGAAAGAAGACCTATCATGTATAGGGCAATTGTAAAGGACGGCGCTGAACCACAAAAAATACCAGCGCTTACATAAATATTATCACAAATGCTTGTAGGTACAGTAGAGGGCAAAGAAACTAAATGATAATAAAAATGTAAAAACAAGAATTTAGACCCAAGCACATTATATCCAAAGAAACATATACTGCGGTGTTGATAAAAATGTATTCTTTATTGCACAATCAAAAGATACCTGCAGAGAATAGATCAAAAAGAAACTAAAGGAATGACTATGTAGAACCACGAAGAGAACAATAGCTTCAAAAAATCACAGGAATACAGATAAATCTTGATCCAAATTAAGCCCATGTGGAGAAATGGTATTAAGTAGAAATATATCTTTTTGTTCCAGTCGTAAAGACGTTTTAACTAAATCTCCTCCTCTCCAATTATGTTGAACCTTCTTTAAAACAAAGAATTTTATATCCGCTATTTTGTGTCCCATATCTAACCAATGCTGTACTAGTGGTTTATCTACCAATTTCTTTCTAATGCAGCTCTTATGTTCTACTATACGTGTGCATACACTCCGATTGGTTTTACCCACATATAACTTAGCGCAAGGGAACTGAATCACATAAATAACATTAGATGTTTCACAATTCGAAAAGTCATTTATGTAAAACTTCTTTTGAGTGCCTGGATGAATGAAGCATTGCGCACCGGTAAAGTGTGAAGGCTAACAGAGCAATGACCGCACTGAAATTGCCCCTTGTATTTGGATAATACTTTACGTTCTGTAAAGGCCGAGGGGACTAAAAGGTTCCAGAGGTTCACATTTCTCTTGTGGGCTACTGTAAGCGAAACATTGGGAAACCCAGGAAGGGTCTGTATAAGACGCCATTCTTTCTTAAGTATCTTTACAATTTTATGTGACTGTAAAGAATATAGGAGAGGACATACAAATTTTGGTTGACTATTCTCTTCTTTCAATTTTAACAATGTATCACGTGATTCATCCCGAGCCCTCTCATAAGCTTTTTCAGTACAACGAATGGGATATTGACGTGTCTTAAATCTATCTGTCATGTCTCTGGCATGATATTCAAAATCCTGCATTGTCGTACACACCCCTTTCATCCTAAGGCATTGTCCCACAGGCAAATTCCTTTTAAGGGCAGGATTATGAAAACTAGTGTAATGTAATGTTGGTTTTTGTCTGTAGGTTTTCTGTATAGCGTTGTGGTGATCCTCTTCCCTTCCTTCCTAACTAAAAGGTCCAAATAGGGTATTTGTATGGGATCATAAGTGATATGAAAACGTAGATTCACATCTAATGCATTGATCCATGTATTGAATTCAGATAATGTATCTGTAGAACCCTTCCAAAGTATAAAAATATCATCAATATAATGTATCCACAGCATAACTTGATTCTTAAATGAGTGTTCTTTCAAAAAATTCTCTTCAAATTGGAACAGGATGGAGTCAGTACAGAGGGTGGCTACGTTAGTGGTCTTCATTACAAAGCATATGAGGACAGACTTAAGGATCTTAATATGTACACCTTAGAGGAAAGGCGGGATAGAGGTGATATGATTGAGATGTTTAAATACCTCCGTGGCATAAATGTTCAGGGAGAGAGCCTCTTTCAATTGAAAGCAAGTTCTGCTACGAGGGGACATGGGATGAGGGTGAAGGGAGATAGATTCAGGAGTGATATGCGGAAATATTTCTTTACCGAAAGAGTAGTGGATCCATGGAATAGTCTCCCAGTGGAGGTGGTAGAGATGAGGACAGTAACTGAATTCAAAAAAGCATGGGACCAACACAGAGGATCTCTAAAGGTAAAAAGTGGACTGTTGTAGTTGTTGATATGGAAGGACAGACTAGATAGGCCATGTGGTCTTTTTCTATCATCATATTTCTATGTTTCTAATCCTCCAGTCAGTCTAAAAGAATAAATCCCAAAACACAAAATCCAAGATGAAAAGCAAACTAGCTTTTAGTGCACATATCAGAAGTACAGAGAAAGTGATTGAAAGTCCTGATGGCTCTTTGGCTTCAGGACTGGTTGCTGCCCCCCCAGAAGCTGCTGCACAGTTTGGGAGGGGAGCGCAGAGGAAGCAGTCACAGATTCAGGGAGGATATGGTCGGGGCCAGAGGTTCACAGATGCTAGCAGGAGCTCAGTAGGCAGGATTGTGCTGGTGGCCGGATATGACCCCAGCATTGAATACCTGGGTCTAATTTAAAACGGTGGTGCCAGCCACTTTAATCGGGTCGGCTGCTGCCATCGATTGTTTGCCCCATGGAATAAGATGGGTAGCACAGTGCTGAATATCGGGGTTTATTGTGCCTCACTCAGCTGCGCTCTCCTTTACATCTTTGCCTATTTACAGCTGAGCTCTGTCTGGACGGCTCGCCAGGCAGACGGCTTGAAGGATCCTCCTGTTCCCCATTCTAATATCACTGTCCCATAAACACAACACCTACAGCTTCCTCTATCGTCTCCTGCGCCAACCCTCTCTTCCTCCTTTGCATCCAGGATTCTCCTCCTTTCATTAGTCCTAACCCTAACCAACCTTCACTGGCACTTGGAGCTCAGCCTCTGGGTTCTCAGTTTGTCAGGAAGTCGCTTATTTATTTAGCTGTATTTATATCCCGCTTTTCACCGGGTCAAAGCGGTCAATTGGGGGATACATTTAACACGAGGGGATATGAGACACATACGCTAATACTTAAGGGAACATGGGCAATGGAGGGTTAAGTGGCTTGCCCAAAACAACAAGGAGCACCTGTGGGACTAGAAATCCCAGTCCTTCCGGCCCAAGGTTGCTGTCCTCTAGTGGGATTTGAACCCCCGACCTTCTGGCCTGAAGTACCTTGCCCCCAACCACTAGGCCACTCCTCCCACCTTACCCTTACACTTGAAAAACACACTCTCTTCTCGTTTCTGGAAGCCCCCCAGCTCCTCTCCTGACTATCATAGCCGTCGCCTAGTGAGCCGTCCAGACAGAACTCAGCTCTAAGCAGGCAAAGATGTAAAGGAGACCGAAGCTCAGTGAGGCACAATAAACCCCAATATTCAGCACTGTGCTACTCATCTTATTGCATGGGGCACAGTCAATGGCTGCAGCCGACCGATTAAAGTGGCTGGCACCAGCGTTTTAAATTAGACCCAGATATTCAATGCCGGGGTCATATCCAGCCACCAGCGTTGACGATCTCGCATGCTCAGATAGCATTTTAGCTGAATGGGCAGCGACAATATTTTGATGCAGCCCAGTTAGCTAAACCGGCTAATGTTAGGCCAACCTTTTGTATGCCTAACCTTAGCCAGTTTATGTTCATTGTCCGGTGACTGAATATTGCCGCTGACTGGTTAACCTTAGCGCTACCCCATCAATACGTCAGTGTTACGTGCTAGGCTCAGGGCATGCAGTAACGTTAGGAGGAGATATTCGCTGGCACAAGACGGCGATGTGCTCGAATTTACACAGTTAGCAGGTTAATCCTTGTGAATAGAACCCCATGTGCATCGTGAACTGAAGATGTGGATCAAGGGGTTCAAGCAGACGACAATGCGAGCACTTCCAGTAAAGATGATGTCATTTATGTAATATTTTGAAACTGTAACATGTGACGGTATGAGTGCTTATAGCTCAATGAGTCCTTTAAATACCTATATATTGGGTTGCAATGTCTAGATCCATCAGTTCCACAAATCAACAATTCATCCCATGTGACGTCACGGTAAGCAGTAGAATCGGATCTGTTCCTGCCTGGCACTTGGGCAAAATTCATATCCTAAACTGTGGTCTCCGGTTCTTACAACACATTAAATGTTGGCCACTTCTTTGCATTTTAGTGAAGTCACAAGCTCACTGCAGCACAAATTCATCATTAGGCTCCACTGAAATCAAGTTGTAGGTGAAACGCTGAGTGGATCTGGAAACACTCAGAGCAGGATCTAAGAGGGGGTAAAGTGGGTTTCTCCCTGGAGATCACGGGGCAGGATGGGGAAGGGGGAGAGGAGTGAGGATCTGCCTTTAAGGTGTCTCTTACGCTGACATTCAGCACCCTCTGCAGTAGCCTAACATTAGGGTTTAGGCAATTTTCTTGCTATACTGACAAGGCTGAAGGTCATCAGAGCGGTTTACAATAACTACAAGCAGGTACTGGATACAATCCCTTGTCCCCAAAGGGCTCACAATCTACATGTGTACCGAGGCAATGCAGGGTAAAGTGGAGGAGTCGCTCAGTGGTTGGGACAGGTTACCTCAGGCTGGAGGGACTGGGGGTCTCTAGTCCCATGGCCAATCCTTGTGGCCTTGGGCAAGCCACTTAACCCTCCATTGCCTCAGGTACGCTTAGATTGTGAGCCCTTTGGGAATGAGGGAATAAAAAATGCCTGTTAGTGTATATCTGTAAACTGCTTTGCCCTGATGAAAAGCGGTATATAAGCTAAATAACGTGGCTTGCCCAAGATGTACCTATCGGACTATAAACCCCAGTTCCCCCGGCCTGAGATTGCTGTCCCCATGTGGGAATCAAACCTCTGGCATCTGGCACCTTGTCCTAGCCACTAGGTCACTCCTCCCTCCCAGCCCAATGGCTAGAACAGCAGATGGGAAACCAGGGTTTGAATCCCATAGCTGGTCCTTGGGATCTTGACCCTTCACTGCCTCAGGTGTGAGCTTAGAATATAACCCTCCAAGGGATACAGAAATCCCTCAATGTAACTCACCTTGAGTTACGCCTGAAAAAGGGGTGAGCTAAATCCAAAATTCCCTTCCTTATGCCTAAATCTGAGAGTCGACAAGTGATGCTGCTAACCTCCATGCCACCCGCCTCCCCATACAGTGCAGCTGCCTAATGTCTACCGCACTGCAGCTGAGCAGAAAGGAAACCGTGTGCTTTGAAGAGGGGCAGTGGCTGCCTTTCACCCTCCCTCACTAATCCCTTGTCAGCAGCAGGACAGAGTCACATCAGACCTGCTGCGATGACCTCACAAAAGCAGCAAGTGCTCAGATCACAGCCCTGACAGCACCTCGCCTGCTCTGTGAAAGGCACCAGTCTCGTTGGAGCTTAACCATCCAGCAGCAGACTGAATCGCCTGGCACCGGCCTTCTGGCGGTAAATGCCCAGTAACTGCTACGGGACCCATTAAATGCCTCACTGCTATCCACCTGCACAGCGTCAACGGCTCTGCCGCCACTCAAAGAGCACAGGATGTTCATCTGCGTTGTACATGGAGGTGAGTGTTCAGCAGGGCCAGACTCTCAGAACCAGAACCAGCACCAGCACCAGGAACATCCTCTTCACACTTACAGGACAAAAAGGGAGGAGGAGAATGGACAGACAAGTAACAGGGCAGAATCATATCAGGAGAGATTTAGCTTACGGAGGGATAAGGAAGAGGTTTGCAGCAGTGGAGTAAATCAGAAGAGGGTGGAAACGTTGCTCTTAGTGGTATCAGTGTGTTTCTCTGAATAGCAGAAGATGCACCCTAGGTCCAACCCTGGCTTTCAGTAAGTAGAATACATCTTATGAAGATGATTATGCATTACGCTACTGTATACCACATTCTCCACTTCTTTTATCCTCCGAGTACGATACTCAGTTTATCACCTGCTTTACTAAACAGCTCAAGATAAGGAACAAGAGTTCAAATCCACCACAAATAACACTATAGAAATCAAATTACAACATAAAATCAGCACAATGATACACAGAAACAGAGAAAAAAACGGTGGATAAATATCATACGGTCTATCAAGTCTGCCCATCCATGAGAACCATCCCCCCTATAATCCCTTCCCCCCACCCCTCACAAACCCTCTTTGTTTCTCATGTTTTCCTGAAACGAGATACAGTTCTTATCTCCGCCACCTCCACTGGGAGACTATTCCGTGGATCCACCACCACCCTTTCCATAAAGAAATAGTTCTCCAGATTACTCCTGATCTATCACCTTCCACCTGTGACTCCTCATTGCAGAGTTTTCTTTCAAGTTGTTTAGATTTCCATATGATAAGATACCTAATTATTAAAGGTTGTGCAATTGCATGCAGATTGTGAGGCAGGGTATCCGAATAGCAGATGAAATGTAAAGTGCACAGATGCAAAGTGAGGTATGTAGGAAAGAACAACTCAAACTATGGATTCACGAGGCTGCTTCCACATTAGGAGCTATCATCCACCTGTCACAATACACTGAAATTGTCCGTTTAGTGAGTAGCAGTGGCCAACAGAGCAAATAGAATGCTAGGTATCGTAAGGAAAGGAATGGAGAATAATGGATATTATAATGCCTTTATACCGTTCCATGGTGAGACCGCACCTTGAATATTGTGTGCAATTCCTCTTGAGCGTTGAGACAGAGCTTTAAGAATTAATAAGCTCTAAACGCAGGGCTGTGTTTGTTTTGGGACATCATTCTGGCCTGGAATGGGCGTTCGTATGGGGTGAGATACAACACTTCAGCAACAAACAGCTGTAAATTGACTGCCGGCTGGATAAGGGATTGTTGGCGTAGCTGTTGGGAGTACTACAGAACCAAACTGCAAGTTTTGGCTTTCTAATGAATTTTATAGGTGTTTTAAAGTGTTTACACAGACAGTTGTGTTGGAACACATTAGTGGTATTTAGTACACTTGAAAAACATTAAAATGGAGATTTATCACAAGAAACTTTATGGCCTCACGATAAACATTCTGACATAAGAATTTCTCAGTGGGGAGCTCTTTTTTGTAGGAAGGACATGATTATTGACACTCTTATAAATGATTCAAATCAGTTTGAAGAGAAGAATATAAAGAATATATAAGTGCTAAATAGTAGTAGTAGTAGTAGAAGAACCACATTCCTATTGCAGTAAAATTCGATGCATCTGTGATCACTTGTCAGTACTCAGAAGAATCAGCTAATGAATGATGGCTCTAATGTTCAAAATGGCCACATTCACTCCTTGTTCCATTTTCACAATGGTGAAGACAGGAGAGCTGCCTGAGACCATCAGAAAGGTGATTATCACCAAACATCAAAGGGGGGGTACAAGCTATGTCCAAAGACCCTGGGATTCCTGTCTCTACAGTTCGCAATGTTATTAAGAAGTTTTCTGCTCATGGAACTGTCAAGAACCTCCCAGGACATGAAGGTAAAAAGAAAATTAATCCAAGAAGTCTTTGAATGTTATTGCGAAGTGTTGGAAAAATATCACATACAACATCCACAGAGCTTAAGGCTGACCTGTAGCAATCTGGAGTGGTGGTTTCAACCCACACCATACACCACACACTAAACAAAGAAGGACTTCATGGACGAAAGCCAAGGAGGATCCCACTGCTCAAAGACAGACATAAAAAGGCACACCTAATCTGTGCCCAAACTTACCTTGAGAAACCACAATCCTTCTGGGAAAATATGTTCTGTGGACAGATGAAACCAAACTTGAGGTCTTTGGCAATGCAGACCAAAGATACATTTACAGGAAAAGAAATGAAACTTATAAGGAAAAAAAGCACCCTTCGTACCAGAGGTGGCCCAAGGGGAGTGTGAGGTCATGTGTGGAGACTCATTGTGGGGCCTCATTTGCATAAATAATTACATAATGTTAACATGCGCTAACTTTAGTAATCATGCCTCTTAATGAGTGTCTGGATAAAGAAAGACAACCAGATTTCTACATTACTATACTCCAGTGCCAACCGCCAGGCCCATTAGGAAGTACTAAAAACCTTGCCCATTAGGAGTGGCCTAGTGGTTGGGACAAGGTACTTCAGGCCGGAAGGTCGGGGGTTCAAATCCCACTAGAGAACAGCAACCTTGGGCCGGAAGGACTGGGGTTTCTAGTCCCACAGGTGCTCCTTGTGATCTTGGACAAGCCACTTAACCCTCCATAGCCCATGTTCCCTGTAAAATAGTTATCTCCAAGTTATAATGCCCTGTTCAATGTAATTTCAGTTTGTTCAATGTAAACCGCACTGATGCAGAATAGCGCGGTATATAAGAGAATGTAAATAAATAAAATAAATCCCATAGCAGACCCGCTGCATCGTAACAGCACTACCAGGACTCACAAAGCACCATACCCTACCTATCAAAAAGGCAACACTGCAAATATTAAACCAATACATCTCAGATAATAATTTAAGTGCTTAACAGCTCTCCTGTTCCGCACAAAACTGTTATCTGTAAACTGCACGGATTTCAAAGAGCGCGGTATATAAAAGCATTACAATTTCAATTTCAATACCAATACATCTCCTACTGAGGAAAGAGAACAAGTCAGACTGTGTCACATAGAAACTACATGAACAGAATACCTCAGCTCGGTTACACATGCAGAACATGGACCGTCACCAAAGAACAAGGGATCACAATTTAGAAATAGTAAGACAATAATTAAACTGGGAACCCTGAAATGTACAACACCTGGAATGTACAACACTGAAGAAATAAAACTGTAAATGAATTTCCTCTTGTACTAAACAAAACACAAAGACGTTAACGATGCACATTTCCCAGAGCTGACATATTCCAGTTAATAAATTCAAAATAAAAGGTATTTTTCTGCCTTTTGTTGTTTGGGCATTTTATTTTTCAGTTGCAATTGCTCCAGTCACTTTCTTCTGGTTTCTTCATGTCTTCTGCTAACTCTCCATCGTCTGCTGTCCATTAGTCCTTTCTTCTCTCTTCATTTTTTTCCATTCTCTCTCTACATCTGTAGCGACCTTTCCCTTTTGCTCTTTCCTCCATTTCTTTCTTTATTCCTTTTTCACCCGCAAAATGTTACCTCTCCATCCTCAATCCCCACTTACCCTCCCAATACTCAGCTAATCATAGATTTTTCTTCCCTCCCACACAAAATATCTTTTCCCTCTCCATCCTCATTCCCCCAGCCCAATCCTCTTCTAGTCTTCTCCCAACATCAGCTCCCTTCCAGTTCCATCCCCACCCAGCATCCACTCCCTTCTCCCATGCCCCTGCATCAGCCCATTTCCAGTCCTAGCCCCTCATCAGCCTATTTCTAATCTTAGCCCCCCCAACAGCCATTTCCAGTCCTATTCCAGCCCCCCAATCAGCTCATTTCCAGTCCAAGTCCCCCCATCAGCCCATTTCCAATCCTAGCCCCCCCATCAGCCACTTCCAATCCTAGCCCCTATTAGCCATTTTCAGTCCAAGCCCCCCCCATCAGCCATTTCTAGTCCAAGCCCCCCCCCCACATCAGCTTATTTTCAGTCCTATCCTAGGCCTCCACCCCCCATGAAGAGTCCAGCACCTGTCTGAGCATCTTCAGAGAGATCCAGGGAGGCGCAAAGCCCCTGCTCACCTCTGCAGAGCGCTGGAGTGAAGGGCAGTGTGTTCCTTCACTCCCGCTGTGTGCCAGGAAAGGTTAAAGGGTATTTCCTATTTCCCAGCATTCAGCGCGCTTCACTGGAACACAGCGGGAGTGAAGGAACACACTGTTCTTCACTCCAGCGCTGTGCAGAGGTGAGCTGGGTCTTTGGGCCTCCCTGGATCTCTCTGAAGCCAGCCCTGCTTCCTACAGTTAAATATGGTGGAGGTTCCATAATGTTCTGGGGCTATTTTGCTGCCTCAGAAACTGGAGGCCTGGAACATATCAAAGGAATCATAAAATCAGAGGACTACCAAATAGTTTGGAGCAAAATGTGCTACCTAGTGTCAGAAAGCTAGTTCTGGGTCAAAGGTAATGGGTCCTCCAGCAGATAATGACCCAAAACATACATCCAAAAATACAAAAGAATGGTTAAAAAGGAACAAATGGACTGTTTTAAACTGGCCAGCATTAAGTCCTGATCTCAGTCCAATCAAGAACCTTTGGAAAGTGCTAAAATCCACCATTGGTAAAAGGAATCCTGGAAACATTCATGAGCTGGAACAAATCGCAGTTGAAGAGTGGGAGAAGCTACCAGCAGACAGATGTACAAAACATTTTCTCAGAAATTACTGTCCGTTGCAAAGACATATTTTTTTTGTTGTATGCCTTTGAACATACTATTAAAATATTATAATGACACAATTGGAATATTTCCAATTACTTCTCTAGGCACCATCAAACTGCACCCTCCACCGATCAGAGCCCCGATCGGCATCACAGAAGAAAGTGGGATGCTGAAACCCCTCCCACTCTCCAACGCAAGACCAATCAGGGCCCAACAGCCACAGACTTAAAAGGAGCGCCTCCAGGCATGCCCACACCTGAGGGCCTCACCAGAGGGCCCTTTGGCATGGCCCTTAGGTGGGAAATAACAGAAAAAAAGAGCCAAGACCAAGAGACAGCAAACACCATGGAAAGTCTGAGGAACCAACCACCGACCTCTCACACACTGCTTCCTCCTGCCTTCAGACGCCTACTGACCACCCCACCACTCAGACAACAAAGCTACTTAAGGTACTGTAGACCCTCTAACCCACCTGCCCTTCTTACAAAACTCTGCCCCAGAACACATTGGAGTCAATTTGCAGAACCACTGATGCATTCAGTGGCAGCACTGACCATATAAAAATAGCAGGTCTAACATGACAGATAAGACACGGCAGGGCTGCCTCGCCCACTGCCACCGTCACACATCACACTATTGGATTCTAACATTCCTTTTACATTCCTAACCATTTTACAAACATCGCTATCGCACCACCCACTCCAACAATTAAACACAATTACCATTGCACCCGCAGCTTTACACTACAACCATAATCCTAGAGCCAGTTACACCATCCCATTTCTTAAATAGACTCTATGCCTGGTCCTCTCGTAGCAGTTCCTTTAAAACGCTGTCCCAGAACCAAAGTTCTCACACTGGCGCGCTGATTGCGTCTCCACTCTCCCCTTCCAAATCTTCCAAAAATTGTTTTGCCGCCTTTGCAGAATCAAAGGTGAACTCCTGACCTTTATTGGAAACTCTCAGCACTGCCGGGTATGCTAACGTGAACCCGGAGCTTCTTTTTAAAGAGGGCAGCACAAATAGGCAAAAATTCTTTTCTTTTCGTTGCCACAGCAGCCGAGTAGTCCTGAAACATAAGCAGCTTGTGGTTGTTGAGTTTCAGCTCTCCTTTTTTTCGATAAGCTTGAAGCAATTGAGTTTTATGCTGAAAGTTGAGAATACGAGCAACAACAACTCTCGGCCTGCTCCTGGCTTCCGATCGTGCGCCAATGCAGTGTGTGCGCTCAACTCTCACCTTGCCAGCCAGAGTGATCAGGCCCAGTTCTTTCAGGAGCCAGTCCTCAATTAAAGACAACAGCATAGAGTCCGTCGTATCTTCTGGCACCCCTCTAATCCTCAGGTTATTACGCCGCGACCTGTTCTCTAAGTCTTCAACCTTCTGTTGCAGGGCTTCAATTTGCTTTCTCTGCGCCGTGGTCTCATGAGCTTGCCGCCCCTCCCCATCCTCTACAGACGCCATGCAGTGTTCCAGTTCGTACCTTCGTTTACCAATGTCCAACAACGATTCCCCCACTGCCTCCAACTAATTTAATACCTCACCGCTGGGGTCCAGCAGTTTTATAACCTCCTTTGCAACATCCTCAGTGCCAGATTCTATACTCTCTGGCTCCCGGGGAGGGCGGTTGCAGTAGCGTGGAGGTAGAGGGCCCCGGTTTAGGGTTTCTGTCCCGATCTTTTTTTCCAATTACCGGCATGGTAAAGTCTCCAGTTTTCACACTCGCAGCTCCAGCCCAACTTCACGTTCGTTCCCGGTGCAATACTCTTAATGAGGTTCGCACAGACAGCGATAAATTCAAGTTAAATGTTGAGGCAGCCCCGGAGTGAGCAAGGAGTCCTCCTTACCCTCTCATGCATCACCGGACGTCTCCCGTGCCTGATGATGTTAAAGTAGCTAAACAGGTAGAAAAGGCGCCAGCAAAAGCTAGAAGGATGCTTGGGTGCGTAAGGAGAGGAATGGCTAGCAGAAAAAAAGGAGGTGATAGTGTCTCTGTATAAGTATTTGGTGCGACCTCATTTAGAGTATAGTGTGCAATTCTGGAGACCGCACCTTCAAAAGGATGTGAACAGGATGGATCCACCAGAAAACTGCACTCTGCCATGGAGGCAACCAAAAACCAGTCTGGAAACGTGGCAGGGGGGTCAAAAAACAGCCTTTATTAGTCCAAACGGATTGAGTGTGCCTATAAACCCGACACTGGCCGTGTTTCGTATAATACTTCCTCAGGGGTATATGGCTCACTAGAAATAAATACATAAATAGAGCAAAACACAAAAAATAAAAACACTAACATTAAAAGCATGTCTGTGAACACTAAAAACGACCTAAAACCACATGTATATATCATCACATTCTAAAAAGATAATAAATAAATAAATAATTAAATGACCATCTAAAAAACAGTGTGATAACCATATATAAAAAATGCATAGATAAAAAACAAATACAAATTGTACATAATCTCAGAAACCATAAAAAGGTATACATAAGCTTAAATACCATATAAATTTCCAAATTACAATAATATTAAACAATTGTACACACACTAAAAACAAAAAACAAAAAACAAAAGAGGAGGATAAACGGGGGAGCAAAGAGCCCATAAAAATTTATACTAAACAATAAATTATACATATCATATATAGATCGGGCAATAAATGAATATACATACAAAGTATTAAATATATCCTAAATGATTGGAGGACCAAAGGGACAGGAGTGAATCAGTGAAAAACATTCCACAATTAAATGTATATTATGTCTATAAATGTGGACCCAGATGGAAAAACAAAAACAAATGGAACAATAAAACTTGAACTGTAAACAGGATGGAATTAAAAAATGTCAGATAGGATTTAACACCAGGGATAGGAAGGGGTATGGGAAAAACTAAGAAAATGTAAAAATGTACCGCTGTATCGATATCGTGTTTAAGGAAGAGCCCCTAACCATACAAAAAACGATAGCCAACGCTGCATCTATTTCCACAAGAGTCGCCCTTCTACCGGGGTAAATGAAACCTTTGTAAAAAGAATTGCTTCTAAGTTAATAAACATTGTATACATTGTGTGTAATAACTGCTGTTGTATCAAAACCAAAGATTCCTTATGGGAAATAAAAGGTTTCTACGCACAAGCTCCTAACATATTGTTATACATAGTAAACACTACAAATAAAAATTAATTAATGCTGGTGATTGCTGGCAGAAAGGGAACTTAGGAGACAGAAATCACAAATAGATATATCAACAAATGAACTTGTAGATTACTAGACTGCCGACGCAAAAATATATGGAATCATAGACAGATATTGAACCATTATGGCATAAAAATTCAGCAGCCAACGGCACGATAAACAACCCGAGCTACACATAGGATAGCTTAAAAACACATAAAAATACTGAATCGAAACCTGTAAAGGAACTGCAGGACCGCTGATGGCGAACGTTGCTCAAAAATGACCTTTCACAGAAAGAACGCCTGCACATGCGCCATAGCCTTTTAAAACCCCTTTCAGCGGGAAATAATGGAAGTAATCTGATTGGATAAAAATAATTAATATCAAGCCCGATACAAAATTTAAATAATATTTGCTCTCAAGAGACGAGCGGATTGAAAGAAAGAAGACCTATCATGTATAGGGCAATTGTAAAGGACGGCGCTGAACCACAAAAAATACCAGCGCTTACATAAATATTATCACAAATGCTTGTAGGTACAGTAGAGGGCAAAGAAACTAAATGATAATAAAAACGTAAAAACAAGAATTTAGACCCAAGCACATTATATCCAAAGAAACATATACTGCGGTGTTGATAAAAATGTATTCTTTATTGCACAATCAAAAGATACCTGCAGAGAATAGATCAAAAAGAAACTAAAGGAATGACTATGTAGAACCACGAAGAGAACAATAGCTTCAAAAAATCACAGGAATACAGATAAATCTTGATCCAAATTAAGCCCATGTGGAGAAATGGTATTAAGTAGAAATATATCTTTTTGTTCCAGTCGTAAAGACGTTTTAACTAAATCTCCTCCTCTCCAATTATGTTGAACCTTCTTTAAAACAAAGAATTTTATATCCGCTATTTTGTGTCCCATATCTAACCAATGCTGTACTAGTGGTTTATCTACCAATTTCCTTCTAATGCAGCTCTTATGTTCTACTATACGTGTGCATACACTCCGATTGGTTTTACCCACATATAACTTAGCGCAAGGGAACTGAATCACATGAGTGGGCAAGGTGCAGATGTCCTAGACATCGAAAGGGTATGTAGAATGTGTCACATTCCTCCTCGATTCTCACCACCACCAAAAAAGTTGTCTAATAGACAATATTTTGGTGGTGGTGAGAATTGAGGAGGAATGTGACACATTCTATCTAACCTTTTTGATGTCTTGGACATCTGCACCTTGCCCACTCACAATCTTAAATGACAGAGGTGTAAGGCAGGGGTCTCCAAATCCAGCCCTGGAGGGCCACAAACCAGTCAGGTTGGCAGGATATCTCTAATACATATATATCTCATGCATATTCATTAGGGCTATCCCGAAAACCTGACTGGTCTGCGGCTCTCCAGGACCAGGGTTCCCCACACCCCTGCCTTAGAGGAAAGGCAGGATAGAGGTGATATGATTGAGATGTTTAAATACCTCCGTGGCATAAATGTTCAGGGAAAGAGCCTCTTTCGATTGAAAGCAAGTTCTGCTACGAGGGGACATTTATTTATTTAACAATTTTTATATACCGCGCTATTTGTTATCAGTGCAGTTTACATATAACAAAGGTTGCACAGTCAGAAGACTGTTCTGTGCTTAGATTGAAACAGGAGTTTAAACTTGGATCAACAGGGTAACTATATACATATGTACATCAAACATAATTAGATCAGGTTGGTATATTCAAGAAGAGCTAAGGCAATCTCAAAAATACTTGTGACAGAGTTATTTATGTGGAGAAAGAAAGGTTTGTGGGCGTTGGTGTGTGGATGATCAGAGGCGGGGTGGATGATTGTGCAAAGTGAAGTAGGAAAATGTGGTGTTTGATTGTATTACGGAACTGAATAAGGTCTTTAAGAACATAAGAACATAAGAACATAAGATATGCCATACTGGGTCAGACCGAGGTCCATCAAGCCCAGTATCCTGTTTCCAACAGTGGCCAATCTAGGTCATACATACCTAGCAGTTTCCCCAAAAGACACAGGTTCTGCAGTGCTTGTACTAGGTCAAGCATTGATATCCTGGGTCCCTTTTTAATAGTGGTTTATGGACCTTTCCTCCAGGAACTTGTCCAAACCTTTTTTAAACCCAGCTATACTAACAGCCCTTACTACATCCTCCGGTAACAGATTCCAGAGTTTGATTACACGTTGAGTGAAGAAATATTTTCTCTTATTTGTCTTAAATAGTTTACCCTGTAGCTTCATTACATGTCCCCTAGTCCTTCTATATTCTGATAGCGTAAACAATTGATCCACGTTTATCCGTTCCACTCCATTCATTAATTTATACACCTCTATCATATCTCCCCTCAGCCGTCTCTTTTCCAGGTTAAAGAGCCCTAACCTTTTTAGCCTCTCTTCATAGGAGTAGCCTTCCATCCCCTTCACCAATTTGGTGGCTCTTCTCTGTACTTTTTCTAATAACTCTATGTCCTTTTTAAGATACGGTGACCAGAATTGCACACAATATTCAAGGTGCGGTCGTACCATGGAGCGATACAGAGGCATTATAATATCCTTTGTTTTATTCTCCATCCCTTTCCTTATGATACCTAGCATTCTATTTGCTTTCTTGGCCGCCGCTGCACACTGGGCGGAGGGTTTTAACATGTTATCCACGATGACTCCTAAATCTTTTTCCTGGGTGGTGGTTTCTAATGTGGAGCCTTGCATCGTGTAACTATAGTGTGGGTTGTTCTTTCCTAGGTGCATAACTTTGCACTTGTCCACATTAAATTTCATCTGCCATTTGGATGCCCAGTCTTCCAATTTATCCAGATCCTCCTGCAGTTTTCCACAATCCTCTTGGGTTTTAACAACTTTAAACAGTTTTGTGTCATCTGCAAATTTGATAACCTCACTAGTTATTCCCTTTTCCAGGTCATTTATGAATATGTCAAAAAGTAGCGGACCCAGTACAGATCCCTGGGGTACTCCACTATTCACCTTTTTCCATTGGGAATATTGGCCATTTAGCCCTACCCTCTGCTTTCTATCTTTTAACCAGTTCCCGATCCACAATAGTACACTGCCTCCTATCCCATGACTTTTTAGCTTTGCCAAAAGTCTCTGATGGGGGACCTTGTCAAAAGCTTTCTGAAAGTCCAGATACACTATATCAACCGACTCACCTTTGTCTACCTGTTTATGCACACCTTCAAAAAAACAGATCAGATTAGTAAGACAAGATCTTCCTTGTCTAAAGCCATGTTGGCTGTCTCCCATTAGGCCATGACTATCTACATGCTGTGTAACTTTGTTCTTTATGATGGTTTCTACCATTTTCCCTGGTACTAACGTCAGGCTCACCGGTCTGTAATTTCCCGGGTCACCCCTGGAACCCTTTTTAAAAATTGGTGTTACGTTGGCGACCCTCCAATCTTCAGGTATTACAGATGATTTTAATGAAAGTTCTCAGATTACCAATAGCAGGTCTGCAATCTCATATTTCAGTTCTTTCAACACTCTGGGATGTATACCATCCGGTCCAGGTGATTTGCTACTATTCAGTTTATCAAATAGTTGTAATATATCTTCCCGGTGTAGCGATATTTCTCTCAATTCCTCTGCAGTATCACCTTTAAATACCACTTCAGTCTTGGGTAACATCCCTACATCTTCCTCAGTAAAGACCGAAGCAAAGAATTCATTCAGTCTCTCTGCTATAGCCTTGTCTCCTCTTACTGCCCCTTTTAGCCCTCTATCATCTAATGGTCCAATTGACTCTCTCACAGGCCTTTTGCTACGAATGTACTTGAAAAAGTCTTTATTTCGTGTTTTTGCTTCTGTAGCAAGTTTCTTCTCAAATTCCCGCTTTGCCTGCCTTATCAATGCTTTGCATTTAACTTGCCAGTGCTTGTGCTGTTTCCAGTTTTCATCATTTGGCTCTTTTTTCCATTTCCTGAAGGTTGCTCTTTTGGCAGCAACAGCCTCTCTGACCTCACCTTTAAAACATGCTGGCAGTTTTTTGGACTTTCTTCCACTTTTCTTAATGCGTGGAATACAGCTGGTCTGGGCTTCGAGGATAGTACTTTTAAATAACACCCAAGCTTGCTGTAAGTCTTTAACCTTTGGAACCGCTCCTTTTAGTTTTTTCCGAACTATATTCCTCATTCTATCATAGTCTCCCTTTTGAAAGTTAAAAGGTAGTACTGTGGATTCCTTTACTATCTGTCCTCCACTGATTAAATCAAACATGATCATACTATGATCACTATTGCCAAGTGGTTCCAACACCCTTATTTCTTGCACCAGATCTGGCGTTCCACTAAGGACTAGGTCCAGTATGGCTTCCCCTCTGGTTGGTTCATGAATCAGCTGCTCCAAGAAGCAGTCATTTATTTCATCTAGAAACTTTATCTCTTTAGCTTGTCCTGCTGTGACACTGTCCCAGTCGATACCGGGGTAATTGAAATCACCCATTATTACTACTCTGTTGTGGCTTTTGTTAGCTTCCTTGATTTCTTTGAGCATTTCATCATCCATTTGTTCATTCTGGCCAGGTGGTCGATAGTATACTCCCACTGCCATCACCTTCCCCTTCATAAATGGAATTTCAATCCATAGAGATTCTACAGCAAATTTTGTTCCCTGCAAAACTTTAATCCTTTCTGACTCAATGCCCTCTCTAACATAGAGCGCAACCCCTCCACCAATTTGTTCAGCTCTATCATTACGATATAGTTTGTATCCAGGTATCACAGTGTCCCACTGGTTATCCTCCTTCCACCATGTCTCTGAGAGTGCAATCATATCTAACCTCTCATTTAGTGCTATATATTCTAATTCTCCCATCTTATTGTTTAGACTTCTAGCATTGGCATACAAGCATTTTAGAGACTGTATTTTATTAATATTAATCTGGCTATTGGTAGGCATGGGTAATTGGGAATCTTTATGCTCTGTCTGCTCCTTACTCAAGGGCATTTGGGCTACTATACTCCCTTTTGGAACCTCACTGCTTTTGGTAGTATCCTTCAAGGATACCTTTGTCCGAACCATGCGCTCCTGGGTGACTGTCGGCTTTCCCCTATTTTCTAGTTTAAAAGCTTCTCTATCTCTTTTTTAAAGGTTAATGCCAGCAGTCTGGTCCCATCCTGATTAAGGTGAAGCCCATCCCTTCGGAAGAGCCCCCCCTTTCCCCAGAATGTTCCCCAGTTCCTAACAAATCCAAAACCCTCATCCTTGCACCATTGTCTCATCCACGCATTGAGACTCCGGAGCTCTGCCTGTCTTTTGGGTCCTGCACGTGGAACAGGAAGCATTTCGGAGAACGCTATCCTGGAAGTTCTGGATTTCAACTTCCTACCTAAAAGCTTAAATTTAGCCTCCAGAACATCCCTACCACATTTTCCTATGTCATTGGTACCAACATGTACCAAGACAGCAGACTCCCCCCCAGCACTATCTATGATCCTATCTAGGCGGTGCGTGAGATCTGCTACCTTCGCACCAGGCAGGCATGTTACCAGGCGATCCTCACGTCCACCAGCCACCCAGCTATCTACATTCCTAATGATTGAATCACCAACTATAACAGCTGTCCTGACCCTCCCCTCATGGGGACATGGCCCCGGAGAAACGTCCTCGGTGCGAGAGGGTTTTACATCACCTGGAGGACAGGTCCTAGTTACAGGATCACTTCCTGCCACACCAGGGGGGTGATCTCCTGTCACGTGACCTCTCTCCTCCATGGCAACAGGGATGCTGCCAGACTGGAGGTGGGACTTCAGGACTATATCCCTGTAGGTCTCGTCCATGTACTTCTCTGTCTTTCTTATGTCTTCCAGGTCTGCTACTCTAGCCTCTAGAGAACGGACTCGTTCCCTGAGAGCAAAGAGCTCCCTGCACTTAGTGCATATGTAGGACCTCTCACCAACTGGGAGAAAATCATACATGTGACACTTAATGCAAAAGACCGGAGAACCCCCATCTCGTTGCTGGACCTCTGTCTGCATCTTAGTTTAAAGCTTGTGTTTAGGTCTTTTAAATTCGGTATATAATAAGGATTGGTGTAGATGCTTATACTAATAAAAGTGTATCTAATACCCCTAATACACCCTGTGTACCTGAAGCTCAATTAATCTCAGGTCCTCTGTGTATGACTGATTTGGATTAAGAGCTGCACCTGAGAGCAGCCCCTTTCCTCTAAGACATAGGTGTCAAACTCTGGCCCGCGGGCCAAATTTGGCCCGTAGTGTAATTATATTTGGCCCGCGAGGCTATACCAAATGACTACTAGAGCTAGCCCGCCGGTATTATACAGCGCATTCATTCATCGCTAATACTACAAATCCCATAATGCCTTGCTGTTGTTTTGGCGCGTCAATCAGGACAGGTCCCAGAAACGCCCTCTCCTGTGTGACAGAAGTCATAGCGATCTCAAGCTACAACTGTCACTGTGGAACCCCTTCCCAAAAATGGCAAAAAGAAAGGCAGACAACAGGAACTTTCTGGACAGGTGGGAGACAGAATATTTGTTTACATATGTAAAAGACAGACCTGTTTGTCTGATTTGTGGAGTCAACGTGGCTATAACTAAGGAGTATAACATTCGACGACACTATGAAACAAAACACCATGACAAGTACAAGGACCTGGACATGACTCAAAGGAGCCAGAAAGTGGAGGAGATGAAAAGAAGTTTGGTTTCACAACAGAATATGTTCAAAAAAGCCACATCACAAAGTGAGGCTGCTGTAAAGGCTAGTTATATTGTGGCAGCAGAGATCGCAAAATCAGCCTGGCCCTTTAATGAGGGAGAGTTTGTGAAAAAGTGCATGTTGAAAGTTTGTGACATCGTGTGCCCAGAGAAAAAGCAAGCCTTTTCAAACGTGAGCCTGAGCAGAAACACAGTAGCTGATCGCACATGTGATCTTGCCACCAATCTGTATGACCAGCTTTTGGAAAAGGGAAAAGATTTCATTGCATTCTCCCTTGCTGTGGATGAGAGCAGCGACGCATCTGATACTGCTCAGCTGTCAGTCTTCATCCGTGGAGTGGACTCAAATATGTGTGTTACGGAGGAGCTATTGGGATTCAAATCAATGCATGGCACAACCACAGGAAAGGAAATTTTTGAGGAGGTTTCCAAATGCGTAACTGAAATAAAGCTGCCGTGGGATAAACTCGTGGGATTAACGACAGATGGTGCGCCAGCGATGTGCGGTAAAACAAGTGGACTGGTGGGCAGGGTCCGGGAGAAGATGCAGGAAGAGAACTGTGCAGGTGAACTAACTGTTTATCACTGCATCATACATCAGGAATCATTGTGTGGCAAAGCCCTAAAGATGGAACATGTTATGACCACAGTAACACAAGTAGTTAACTTTATAAGAGCCAAAGGTCTGAATCACCGCCAGTTTAAGTCTTTTCTGGAGGAGTGTGGTTCGGAATACGCAGACGTGCCGTATCACACAGAGGTGAGATGGTTAAGCCGAGGAAAAGTACTGAATAGATGTTTTGAGCTGCATGAGGAAATATGTCAGTTTCTGGAAAGCAAAGGGAAGGACACAGCAGAGCTTCGGGAGAAAAAGTTTCTGTGTGAGCTGGCCTTTCTGTGTGACATCTCGAGCCATCTCGATGCGCTGAACCTGCAGCTTCAGGGGCGGGGGCGCATCATCACAGACATGTACGCTGCAGTGAGGGCTTTTAAAACTAAACTGTGCCTGTGGGAGAATCAGATGCTGCAAGGAAACCTTGGCCATTTTCCCTGCTGCCAAACCATGAAAACGCAGTTCTTTACCAACTTGTTCCCATGCGCACAGTTTGCTGAAAAACTCAGTGTACTCGGCGCTGAGTTTAGCCGGCGATTTGCCGACTTTGATGTCCAGAAATGTAGGTTTGAACTGCTCAGTAATCCCTTTGCAGTTAATGTGGAAAACGCACCAACCAACCTCCAAATGGAGCTAATTGAACTCCAGTGTAATGACACGCTGAAGTCAAAGTATGATGCTGTGGGCGCCGCCCAGTTTCCACAGTTCATCCCTGACACAATGCCTCAGCTCCGCACCCAAGCTGCTCAGATGCTCTCCATGTTCGGCAGCACTTATCTATGTGAGCAACTTTTCTCCTCGATGAAGATGACCAAAACATCTCACAGGAGACGTCTGACTGATGAACACCTTCGCTCGATACTGAGGATTTCCTCAGCTCAAAGCCTGAGCCCAGACATTGATGAACTATCATCCAAGAAGAGATGCCAGGTATCTGGCTTGGGCACATCAGATTAGATCAGTGTGCAGCAAACTGAGCAATAATTAACGTTTTCTTTATGCACTTTTTCTTGCTACTCCAAGACATGGGCTTGAATGGTTGATTAATTTTATTATTGTTGTTTTATTTTAAAAATTATTATTTATTATTATTTAAATCTTATTTAATAAATGAATGTCATTGATGGTTTTTTTTATTTGAAATTTGTTTTTGCATATCTGAACTATTAAGTTATAAATTGTATAGTAATAAGTGTTGCTTCATATTCAATGTTAAAGCAAATCTTGTTTGGGTCCATATTAAAAGGTTCATTTGTTCAATGCTGGCCCGTGACTTTGTTCAAGTTTTACATTTTGGCCCACTGTGTATTTGAGTTTGACACCCCTGCTCTAAGATGTGCAAGTACCTATAAAACTACAATTACCCCAGGGGTGGGTGGGTGTTGGGGAGGGAGGGAGGGAGATAAGTCCTATTAAAGAGGGCAGTTACAAGGTACCCTGTCCAGAACCCTCAGCAGGGGGATGGGGGTACGACACAAAGCCCAGTTAGTTGAGAGAGGCAAGGTAAGTACAGCTGAGAAGGCTGAACTAGCACACCACTAAGACAAACAATAAATAATTAAACAAACAGTTAGACAAACAGTAAATAATTAAATAAACAGCTAAAACTCACAGTAAGATGTCCCAGGAGGCAAATATCCACTCACTAGCAGAGCTCTGTAAAAGTACAGCCCTTCTCTGATCAGAGAAAAGCAAACTAAAACAGACTATGCACACGTGGAGAAAACAGGAAGAAGGCTACACAATACCTCAGGGGAGGGGGGGGGAGGGGGAGGATTCACTCAGGCAGGCAAGGACAGGAAAAAAGCTTAACAAACAGCAGGTTCTGGGGAGAGAGATTTAATTCAAAATGGCTACCACACAAAGCCCAGTTAGTTGAGAGAGGCAAGGTAAGTACAGCTGAGAAGGCTGAACTAGCACACCACTAAGACAAACAATAAATAATTAAACAAACAGTTAGACAAACAGTAAATAATTAAATAAACAGCTAAAACTCACAGTAAGATGTCCCAGGAGGCAAATATCCACTCACTAGCAGAGCTCTGTAAAAGTACAGCCCTTCTCTGATCAGAGAAAAGCAAACTAAAACAGACTATGCACACGTGGAGAAAACAGGAAGAAGGCTACACAATACCTCAGGGGAGGGGGGGGGAGGGGGAGGATTCACTCAGGCAGGCAAGGACAGGAAAAAAGCTTAACAAACAGCAGGTTCTGGGGAGAGAGATTTAATTCAAAATGGCTACCACACAAAGCCCAGTTAGTTGAGAGAGGCAAGGTAAGTACAGCTGAGAAGGCTGAACTAGCACACCACTAAGACAAACAATAAATAATTAAACAAACAGTTAGACAAACAGTAAATAATTAAATAAACAGCTAAAACTCACAGTAAGATGTCCCAGGAGGCAAATATCCACTCACTAGCAGAGCTCTGTAAAAGTACAGCCCTTCTCTGATCAGAGAAAAGCCTTTGATTGATCTTATTTCTGGTGGAAGGTGGTTCCAGCACTTTGGGGCGTAGAAGGCAAAGGTTCTTTTCTTGGTCGTCTGGGTGCACTTGATGGACTCTTTAGGGACGATCAAGGTGTTGTCAGTTATCGACCTTCGCATTCTGTTTTTCGGGGTGAGAGTGATAAGGTCACTGAGTGTCGTGGGGGCTAGGTTATTGATGATCTTGAAAATGATGAGAAGGATTTTGTATGTTAATCTGCAATGAATTGGTAGCCAGTGGAGTTCCTTAAGTATCGGGGTGATATGGTCTGATCTTGCTATACCACAGAGCACACGCGCAGCCGCATTCATAGTGAGTTGCAGCGGATTAAGGGTGTTCTTGGGGAGTCCATATAGGACAACATTTGCGTAATCGAAGTATGGTAGAATGAGGGCTTGGAAGACGGTCCGGAAGTCATTATGGGGTAACATGGGCCTGAGGTGCCTTAGCGTTCTAATTTTGTTGTAGACGGATCTGGTGGTGTTTCGTATGTGCTCCTTAAAGTTGAAGTGCTGGTCCAGGGTAATCCCTAGGTAGCGAATGGAGGGTTTACTAGGGAGTTCTGCATCTCTTACTCTTAGGGATGATGGAGGGGAGAAATCTTTATTCCTTGATATGAACAGAACTTCAGTCTTCTTGAAGTTTATGCGGAGATTTTGAGATAGTAACCAGTCGGTGATGGCGTTGAAACAGTTGGTAAGGTTGGTGAAGTCTGGTTGTTTGATTTTGAATGGTGTAAACAGCAGGACATCATCAGCATAAATTAGAGTGGAGATATTGAAGGAGCGTATGATGTCACATATCGGCTGCATGTAGACATTGAACAGCAGCGCAGATAAAGAGGAGCCCTGCGGAACACCTTGATGTTAGTGGAAAGGTGCGGATGTGGTGGATCCAACTCTGACGTGCTGCCAACGATCCGATAGATAAGACCTACACCATTCCCAGGCAAGGCCACAGATGCCCTTCTCCTGGAGACGAGTGAGAAGTTGATTGTGATTAATGGAGTCAAAGGCAGCAGAGATATATAGGAAAATGAGAGCGAAGCTGTTTTCGACCTTGTCCAATCCTCTATTCAAAACGTTAGTTAGGGTGGTGAGGAGAGTTTCTACGCCGTGAGATTCTCTGAATCCGTGTTGACAGGGGTCAAGAGGTGACACTACATCAATATGATGTTGAATCTGTCTCTGGACGACCTTCTCTATTATCTTGGCTAATAGAGGTATACTCGAGATTGGGCGGTAGGAGTCAGATTTTAATGGGTCAAGTCTGTTATTCTTCAGAAGTGGTCTTAGTGATGTCTGTTTGAGGAGTGAGGGGAATGAGCCTGTTGCAAAGGATAGTCCTATGATGTTGATTAGCATCGGACTAAGTTCATCTCGCAGAGTTCTGACCCAGTATGCTGGGCAGGGGTCACTTGGAGCTGTAGAAGTGTTGTTGATGGCGACGAGATCTTGGATGTTTTTCTCTGTTGGAGCGGTGAACATTGTGATAGGTGGAAGTGAGGTGTGGGCGTGGCAGGAAGTGGTAACTGAAACTGTGTCGGTTATGGAAGATTTGGATTGGAGATAGTCAGCTGTCGCCCCCACCTGGCCAGGTAGATAACTGGTTCCAGGAGAGGTCGCCTTTTTTTTACCTTTTAAATAAGTTCCCCTAAAATGGCTGCCAGGAGGGCTGCTGGGAATTGTAGTCTTATCTTAAGGCAAAGGAGTTGTGATCCAGTGGTTAGGCATAAGACAGAGAAAATTTATTTGTTGTAATCAGGGATTCCTTCATACACAGGATACAAGTGGAAAAAAACCCAAAATATAGGATTTTACTCCTGCGCAACAGCTTCTCAAAAGAAAACAGGTACAACTTTGCTTGTATTCAAAAATGTAACTTATTCCAAAAACTATACTTCTTAAATGTTTCTCTTTACAGGAACAAAAATCTCATGAAGCAAAAACAGCTCTTTGAATGTCGCTTGATTATTACTATCAACTTTCAGCCTTATAAGTTGAGCTTAGCACTCAGCTGTTTTTCTTCTGTCGTGACGTCTTCACAAATCAGGTTGCTCTTTAAGCATGCACACATTCAACGGCTCTCTAGATTAGCCTTCTTCCACATCAGAGGCTTGACATAAAGCACATTGCATTTCAAAGGAATTGTCTTCTACCTCTCCTATTTCCATTTCTTCAATGCTATCATTCTCACACACATCCAAGGGCATCTGTAGGGAGAGCTGACTGTTCTCTTTCTTAATTAATTCATTCAACTTTTTAAGCAGGGCTTGCTTTTGCACTAGCTCCTCTGCTATGTGAGCCACTTGATACTCAGATAAACAGTCTCTCTTTATCCTGGGGTTTTGCTTACTGCTAGAATCAGCTTTTAACTCTAGAGCTAATTCTCCTAAGCTTTTACTGGTTAAGAACTGAGGAGGACACACTTGCCTGGAGTCAGAGGTGTTTAGAATCTCTCTCTGCCCTGTAAGCCAGTCATGCTGTCTTCCGTCTGCAGTAACTTCGTTTGATTGCAACAGCCTATCTTTCAGCTGGAACTGTTTTGGCACCTTTCCAAACAGTTCTCCCTGAGCAGTTGGAAGCTTTAAGTCAGCAGCCTTTGTCTCTCTCCTGCTGCCTTCGTTCCAAGGTTCACCAATACCTTTATCGGATCCTCCTTCCCTTGCTCTCTCAGCTGTTCTTGGCAATCTCTCGGGAGCTCTCTCTCTTATGCTTCCACTCTTTCCTTCACACTTTCTTTCACTCTCCCTCTTCCCCTCTGTGCTTCTACAAGTCAGCTTTTTAAACTGTTCTTCTTCCTGTGCCACGCCTTGCTCCCAGCACATGTGATTAGAGCCAGGCTTCCCTCTAACCCTGACGTGCTGCTGTGGGCGGGGCTTAGGGATGACTAAGTTATGAGTCATAGCCTCTTGGTTACCCGGGAAACCCTTGATACTTTCAGAATTAAAGGTACAGGTCTCATTTCCCTGTGTATCTCTATGCTCAGCAGTGCTCTCCTCACCACACAGCATACGACTGGGGGGAAATAGGATCGAGTTGGGTAGGTGAAGGTTCCTTAATTAGGGATTTTGCGAGGCTAAAGAGGTCTCTAGGTTTGTTTAGAGAGCAGAGAAGGAGCTTGGCATGGTATTCGCTCAATCTGAGGTATATGGTTTCGCGGTGGACTTTAAGGTGGTTCATGGGATGAGGGTGAAGGGAGATAGATTCAGGAGTGATATGCAGAAATATTTCTTTACGGAAATACACACACAATACATACACACACAAACTCACGCACACTTATACACACACACACTCACACACACCTGAATAGCGAATCATGTATTCTTGTAAATAATTTCTATAAATAGCAATGTCAGCTCGCTGACATTCCCCTGTAAATTCAGCAGTATACAAAAGTATACACCCTGTAAATAGTTCTGACAATTTACTGTTCTGTTATATGTAAAAAGTTAAGAAGTTCTTGTTCTATGTAATGTTATGCAAATGTATGCAATTGTTCCATGTAAACCGCCCCTGATCTCTGGAAGGGGCGGTATAGAAGAAATGTTGTTGTTGTTAAGTGCCGTCGAGTCGGAGTCGACTCATGGCGACCCTCTGGATAGCTATCTTAAATTGTGTTCGGTCTTCAGTCAGGCGGCTCATTGATGACAGACTGGTACCCGTAGCTGCTGTTATTGTAGCGATCCATCTCATTGCTGGCCTTCCTCTTTTGCGTTGACCTTCTATCTTGCCAAGCATGATGTCTTTCTCTAATGATCTCTCTCTTCGCATGATGTGTCCGAAGTATGAAAGTCGAAGTCTTGTCATCTGAGCTTCTAAAGAAAGCTTAGGTTTGATCTCCTCTAGTACCGACTGGTTTGTTCTTCGGGCAGTCCATGGTATACACAGTATTCGCCGCCAGCACCATAATTCAAAGGCATCAATTTTCTTCCTGTCTGTCTTTTTCACTGTCCAGCTTTCACATCCATATGATGTTATTGAAAATACCATGGCTTGAACAAGTCGAATCTTTGTATGGAGAGACACATCTCTGCTCTTGAGAATCTTATCTAGGTCTTTCATAGCCATTCTGCCAAGAGCAATGCGTCGTCTGATTTATTGACTGCTTGTTGCTTCTTTATTGATAGTTGATCCAAGTAGGTTAAAGTTGTTCACAATTTCAATTTCTTCTCCTTCAACGATGAACCTGTTGATTATGCCAGTTGAAATAGAATAAATAGATAAATAAATAGAAGAAATAGATAAATAAAAAAATAAAAATAAATAAATAAGAGTAGTGGATCCATGGAATAGTCTCCCAGTGGAGGTGGTGGAGATGAGGACAGTAACTGAATTCAAAAAAGCATGGGACAAACACAGAGGATCTCTAAAGGTAAAAAGGGGACTGTTGTAGTTGTTGATATGGAAGGACAGACTAGATAGGCTATGTGGTCTTTTTCTGTCGTCATATTTCTATGTTTCTAATCCTCCAGTCAGTTTAAAAGAATAAATCCCAAAACACAAAATCCAAGATGAAAAGCAAACTAGCTTTTAGTGCACATATCAGAAGTGCAGAGAAAGTGATTGAAAGTCCTGATGGCTCTTTGAGGTTTTCTGGCTTCAGGACTGGTTGCTGCCCCCCCAGAAGCTGCTGCACAGTTTGGGAGGGGAGCGCAGAGGAAGCAGTCACAGATTCAGGGAGGATATGGTCGGGGCCAGAGGTTCACAGATGCTAGCAGGAGCTCAGTAGGCAGGATTGTGCTGGTGGCCGGATATGACCCCAGCATTGAATACCTGGGTCTAATTTAAAACGGTGGTGCCAGCCACTTTAATCGGGTCGGCTGCTGCCATCGATTGTCTGCCCCATGGAATAAGATGGGTAGCACAGTGCTGAATATCGGGGTTATTGTGCCTCACTCAGCTGCGCTCTCCTTTACATCTTTGCCTATTTACAGCTGAGCTCTGTCTGGACGGCTCGCCAGGCAGACGGCTTGAAGGATCCTCCTGTTCCCCATTCTAATATCACTGTCCCATAAACACAACACCTACAGCTTCCTCTATCGTCTCCTGCGCCAAACCTCTCTTCCTCCTTTGCATCCAGGATTCTCCTCCTTTCATTAGTCCTAACCCTAACCAACCTTCACTGGCACTTGGAGCTCAGCCTCTGGGTTCTCAGTTTGTCAGGAAGTCGCTTATTTATTTAGCTGTATTTATTTAGCTGTATTTATATCCCGCTTTTCACCGGGTCAAAGCGGTCAATTGGGGGATACATTTAACACGAGGGGATATGAGACACATACGCAAATACTTACAGGGAACATGGGCAATGGAGGGTTAAGTGGCTTGCCCAAGACCACAAGGAGTGCCTATAGGACTAGAAATTCCAATCCCTCCGGCCTGAGATTGCTGTCCCCAGGTGGGACTTGAACTCCCGGCCCTCCAGCCTGAAGTACCTTGTCCTAACCACTAGACCACTCCTCCCACCTTACCCTTACACTTGAAAAACACACTCTCTTCTCGTTTCTGGAAGCCCCCCAGCTCCTCTCCTGACTATCATAGCCGTCGCCTAGTGAGCCGTCCAGACAGAACTCAGCTCTAAGCAGGCAAAGATGTAAAGGAGACCGAAGCTCAGTGAGGCACAATAAACCCCAATATTCAGCACTGTGCTACTCATCTTATTGCATGGGGCACAGTCGATGGCTGCAGCCGACCGATTAAAGTGGCTGGCACCACCGTTTTAAATTACACCCAGATATTCAATGCCGGGGTCATATCCAGCCACCAGCGTTGACGATCTCGCATGCTCAGATAGCATTTTAGCTGAATGGGCAGCGACAATATTTTGATGCTGCCCAGTTAGCTAAACCGGCTAATGTTAGGCCAACCTTTTGTATGCCTAACCTTAGCCAGTTTATGTTCATTGTCCGGTGACTGAATATTGCCGCTGACTGGTTAACCTTAGCGCTACCCCATCAATACGTCAGTGTTACGTGCTAGGCTCAGGGCATGCAGTAACGTTAGGAGGAGATATTCGCTGGCACAAGACGGCGATGTGCTCGAATTTACACAGTTAGCAGGTTAATCCTTGTGAATAGAACCCCATGTGCATCGTGAACTGAAGATGTGGATCAAGGGGTTCAAGCAGACGACAATGCGAGCACTTCCAGTAAAGATGATGTCATTTATGTAATATTTTGAAACTGTAACATGTGACGGTATGAGTGCTTATAGCTCAATGAGTCCTTTAAATACCTATATATTGGGTTGCAATGTCTAGATCCATCAGTTCCACAAATCAACAATTCATCCCATGTGACGTCACGGTAAGCAGTAGAATCGGATCTGTTCCTGCCTGGCACTTGGGCAAAATTCATATCCTAAACTGTGGTCTCCGGTTCTTACAACACATTAAATGTTGGCCACTTCTTTGCATTTTAGTGAAGTCACAAGCTCACTGCAGCACAAATTCATCATTAGGCTCCACTGAAATCAAGTTGTAGGTGAAACGCTGAGTGGATCTGGAAACACTCAGAGCAGGATCTAAGAGGGGGTAAAGTGGGTTTCTCCCTGGAGATCACGGGGCAGGATGGGGAAGGGGGAGAGGAGTGAGGATCTGCCTTTAAGGTGTCTCTTACGCTGACATTCAGCACCCTCTGCAGTAGCCTAACATTAGGGTTTAGGCAATTTTCTTGCTATACTGACAAGGCTGAAGGTCATCAGAGCGGTTTACAATAACTACAAGTAGGTACTGGATACAATCCCTCGTCCCCAAAGGGCTCACAGTCTACATGTGTACCGAGGCAATGCAGGGTAAAGTGGAGGAGTCGCTCAGTGGTTGGGACAGGTTACCTCAGGCTGGAGGGACTGGGGGTCTCTAGTCCCATGGCCACTCCTTGTGGCCTTGGGCAAGCCACTTAACCCTCCATTGCCTCAGGTACGCTTGGATTGTGAGCCCTTTGGGAACGAGGGAATAAAAAATGCCTGTTAGTGTATATCTGTAAACTGCTTTGCCCTGATGAAAAGCGGTATATAAGCTAAATAACGTGGCTTGCCCAAGGTGTACCTATCGGACTATAAATCCCAACTACCCCCGGCCTGAGATTGCTGTCCCCATGTGGGAATCAAACCTCTGGCATCTGGCACCTTGTCCTAGCCACTAGGTCACTCCTCCCTCCCAGCCCAATGGCTAGAACAGCAGATGGGAAACCAGGGTTTGAATCCCATAGCTGGTCCTTGGGATCTTGACCTTTCACTGCCTCAGGTGTGAGCTTAGATTATAACCCTCCAAGGGATACAGAAATCCCTCAATGTAACTCACCTTGAGTTACGCCTGAAAAAGGGGTGAGCTAAATCCAAAATTCCCTTCCTTATGCCTAAATCTGAGAGTCGCCAAGTGATGCTGCTAACCTCCATGCCACCCGCCTCCCCATACAGTGCAGCTGCCTAATGTATACCGCACTGCAGCTGAGCAGAAAGGAAACCGTGTGCTTTGAGGAGGGGCAGTGGCTGCCTTTCACCCTCCCTCACTAATCCCTTGTCAGCAGCAGGACAGAGTCACATCAGACCTGCTGCGATGACCTCACAAAAGCAGCAAGTGCTCAGATCACAGCCCTGACAGCACCTCGCCTGCTCTGTGAAAGGCACCAGTCTCGTTGGAGCTTAACCATCCAGCAGCAGACTGAATCGCCTGGCACCGGCCTTCTGGCGGTAAATGCCCAGTAACTGCTACGGGACCCATTAAATGCCTCACTGCTATCCACCTGCACAGCGTCAACGGCTCTGCCGCCACTCAAAGAGCACAGGATGTTCATCTGCGTTGTACATGGAGGTGAGTGTTCAGCAGGGCCAGACTCTCAGAACCAGAACCAGCACCAGCACCAGGAACATCCTCTTCACACTTACAGGACAAAAAGGGAGGAGGAGAATGGACAGACAAGTAACAGGGCAGAATCATATCAGGAGAGATTTAGCTTACGGAGGGATAAGGAAGAGGTTTGCAGCAGTGGAGTAAATCAGAAGAGGGTGGAAACGTTGCTCTTAGTGGTATCAGTGTGTTTCTCTGAATAGCAGAAGATGCACCCTAGGTCCAACCCTGGCTTTCAGTAAGTAGAATACATCTTATGAAGATGATTATGCATTACGCTACTGTATACCACATTCTCCACTTCTTTTATCCTCCGAGTACGATACTCAGTTTATCACCTGCTTTACTAAACAGCTCAAGATAAGGAACAAGAGTTCAAATCCACCACAAATAACACTATAGAAATCAAATTACAACGTAAAATCAGCACAATGATACACAGAAACAGAGAAAAAAATGGTGGATAAATATCATACGGTCTATCAAGTCTGCCCATCCATGAGAACCATCCCCCCTATAATCCCTTCCCCCCACCCCTCACAAACCCTCTTTGTTTCTCATGTTTTCCTGAAACGAGATACAGTTCTTATCTCCGCCACCTCCACTGGGAGACTATTCCGTGGATCCACCACCACCCTTTCCATAAAGAAATAGCTCCCCAGATTACTCCTGAGTCTATCACCTTCCACCTGTGACTCTTCATTGCAGAGTTTTCTTTCAAGTTGTTTAGATTTCCATATGATACCTAATTATTAAAGGTTGTGCAATTGCATGCAGATTGTGAGGCAGGGTATCCGAATAGCAGATGAAATGTAAAGTGCACAGATGCAAAGTGAGGTATGTAGGAAAGAACAACTCAAACTATGGATTCACGAGGCTGCTTCCACATTAGGAGCTATCATCCACCCACAATACACTGAAATTGTCCGTTTAGTGAGTAGCAGTGGCCAACAGAGCAAATAGAATGCTAGGTATCGTAAGGAAAGGAATGGAGAATAATGGATATTATAATGCCTTTATACCGTTCCATGGTGAGACTGCATCTTGAATATTGTGTGCAATTGCTCTTGAGCGTTGAGACAGAGCTTTAAGAATTAATAAGCTCTAAACGCAGGGCTGTATTTGTTTTGGGACATCATTCTGGCCTGGAATGGGCGTTCGTATGGGGTGAGATACAACACTTCAGCAACAAACAGCTGTAAATTGACTGCCGGCTGGATAAGGGATTGTTGGCGTAGCTGTTGGGAGTTCTACAGAACCAAACTGCAAGTTTTGGCTTTCTAATGAATTTTATAGGTGTTTTAAAGTGCTTACACAGACAGTTGTGTTGGAACACATTAGTGGTGTTTAGTACACTTGAAAAACATTAAAATGGAGATTTATCACAAGAAACTTTATGGCCTCACGATAAACATTCTGACATAAGAATTTCTCAGTGGGGAGCTCTTTTTTGTAGGATGGACATGATTATTGACACTCTTATAAATGATTCAAATCAGTTTGAAGAGAAGAATATAAAGAATATATAAGTGCTAAATAGTAGTAGTAGTAGTAGAAGAACCACATTCCTATTGCAGTAAAATTTGATGCATCTGTGATCACTTGTCAGTACTCAGAAGAATCAGCCAATGAATGATGGCTCTAATGTTCAAAATGGCCACATTCACTCCTTGTTCCATTTTCACAATGGTGAAGACAGGAGAGCTGCCTGAGACCATCAGAAAGGTGATTATCACCAAACATCAAAGGGGTACAAGCTATGTCCAAAGACCCTGGGATTCCTGTCTCTACAGTTCGCAATGTTATTAAGAAGTTTTCTGCTCATGGAACTGTCAAGAACCTCCCAGGACGTGAAGGTAAAAAGAAAATTAATCCAAGAAGTCTTTGAATGTTATTGCGAAGTGTTGGAAAAATATCACATACAACATCCACAGAGCTTAAGGCTGACCTGTAGCAATCTGGAGTGGTGGTTTCAACCCACACCATACACCACACACTAAACAAAGAAGGACTTCATGGACGAAAGCCAAGGAGGATCCCACTGCTCAAAGACAGACATAAAAAGGCACACCTAATCTGTGCCCAAACTTACCTTGAGAAACCACAATCCTTCTGGGAAAATATGTTCTGTGGACAGATGAAACCAAACTTGAGGTCTTTGGCAATGCAGACCAAAGATACATTTACAGGAAAAGAAATGAAACTTATAAGGAAAAAAAGCACCCTTCGTACCAGAGGTGGCCCAAGGGGAGTGTGAGGTCATGTGTGGAGACTCATTGTGGGGCCTCATTTGCATAAATAATTACATAATGTTAACATGCGCTAACTTTAGTAATCATGCCTCTTAATGAGTGTCTGGATAAAGAAAGACAACCAGATTTCTACATTACTATACTCCAGTGCCAACCGCCAGGCCCATTAGGAAGTACTATAAACCTTGCCCATTTAGAACCCATAGCAAATCCGCTGTATCATAACAGCACTACCAGGACTCAAAGTACCACACCCTACCTATCAAAAAGGCAACACTGCAAATATTAAACCAATACATCTCAGATAATAATGTAAGTGCTTAACAGCTCTCCTGTTCCGCACAAAACTGTTATCTGTAAACTGCACTGATTTCAAAGAGCGCGGTATATAAAAGTATTAAAATTTCAATTTCAATTTCAAATTTTCAATTTCAATACGAATACATCTACTGAGGAAAGAGAACAAGTCAGACTGTGTCACATAGAAACTACATGAACAGAATACCTCAGCTCGGTTACACATGCAGAACATGGACCGTCACCAAAGAACAAGGGATCACAATTTAGAAATAGTAAGACAATAATTAAACTGGGAACCCTGAAAGCAAAACTTGGAATTTACAGCACTGAAGAAATAAAACTGTAAATTAATTTCCTCTTGTACTAAACAAAATTTATTTATTTATTTATTTACATTCTCTTATATACCGCGCTATTCTGCATCAGTGCGGTTTACATTGAACAAACTGAAATTACATTGAACAGGGCATTATAACTTGGAGATAACTATTTTACAGGGAACATGGGCTATGGAGGGTTAAGTGGCTTGCCCAAGACCACAAGGAGCACCTGTGGGACTAGAAACCCCAGTCCTGGCCCAAGGTTGCTGTGCAAAGACGTTAACGATGCACATTTCCCAGAGCTGGCATATTCCAGTTAATAAATTCAAAATAAAAGGTATTTTTCTACCTTTTGTTGTTTGCGCATTTTATTTTTCAGTTGCAATTGCTCCAGACACTTTCTTCTGGTTTCTTCATGTCTTCTGCTAACTCTCCATTGTCTGCTGTCCATTAGTCCTTTCATTTTTTTTCCATTCTCTCTCTACATCTGTAGCGACCTTTCCCTTTTGCTCTTTCCTCCATTTCATTCTTTATTCTTTTTTCATCCGCAAAATGCTACCCCTCCATCCTCAATCCCCACTTACCCTCCCAATACTCAGCTAATCATAGATTTTTCTTCCCTCCCACACAAAATATCTTTTCCCCTCTCCATCCTCATTCCCCCAGCCCCATCCTCTTCTAGTCCTCTCCCAACATCAGCTCCCTTCTAGTTCCATCCCCACCCAGCATCCACTCCCTTCTCCCATGCCCCTGCATCAGCCCATTTCCAGTCCTAGCCCCTCATCAGCCCATTTCTAATCTTAGCCCCCCCAACAGCCATTTCCAGTCCTATTCCAGCCCCCCAATCAGCTCATTTCCAGTCCAAGTCCCCCCATCAGCCCATTTCCAATCCTAGCCCCCATCAGCCATTTCCAGTCCAAGCCTCCCCCCCACATCAGCTTATTTCCAGTCCTATCCTAGGCCCCCACCCCCCATGAAGAGTCCAGCGCCTGTCTGAGCAGCTTCAGAGAGATCTGGAGAGGCCCAAAGCCCCAGCTCACCTCTGCAGAGCGCTGGAGTGAAGAGCAGTGTATTCCTTCACTCCCGCTGAGAGCCAGGAAAGGTTAAAGGGCATTTCCTATTTCCCAGCATTCAGCACGCTTCACTGGAACACAGCGGGAGTGAAGGAACACACTGTTCTTCACTCCAGCGCTGTGTAGAGATGAGCTGGGGCTTTGGGCCTCCCTGGATCTCTCTGAAGCCAGCCTGGCTTCCTACAGTTAAATATGGTGAAGGTTCCATAATATAGTGGGGCTGTTTTGCTGCCTCAGAAACTGGAAGCCTGGAACATATCAAAGGAATCATAAAATCAGAGGACTACCAAATATTTTGGAGCAAACTGTTTTAAACTGGCCAACATTAAGTCCTGACTGTTTTAAACTGGCCAGCATTAAGTCCTGATCTCAATCCAATCAAGAACCTTTGGAAGGAGCTGAAATCCACCATTGGTAAAAGGAATCCTGGAAACATTCATGAGCTGGAACAAATCGCAGTTGAAGAGTGGGCGAAGCTACCAGCAGACAGATGTAGAAAACCTTTTCTCAGAAATTACTGTCCGTTGCAAGGACATCTGTTTTTTTGTTGTATTCCTTTGAACATACTATTAAAATATTATAATGACACAATTGGAATAGTTCCAATTACTTCTCTAGGCACTATTGGACTGCACCCTCTACCGATCAGAGCCCCAATCGGCATCACGGAAGAAAGTGGGATGCTTAAACCCCTCCCACTCTCCAACGCAAGACCAATCAGGGCCCAACAGCCACAGACTTAAAAGGAGCGCCTCCAGGCATGCCCACACCTGAGGGCCTCACCAGAGGGCCCTTTGGCATGGCCCTTAGGTGGGAAATAACAGAAAAAAAGAGCCAAGACCAAGAGACAGCAAACACCATGGAAAGTCTGAGGAACCTACCACCGACCTCTCACACACTGCTTCCTCCTGCCTTCAGATGCCTACTGACCACCTCACCGCTCAGACAACAAAGCTACTTAAGGTACTGTAGACCCTCTAACCCACCCGCCCTTCTTACAAAACTCTGTCCCCAGAACACATTGGAATCAATTTGCAAAACCACTGATGCATTCAGTGGCAGCACTGACCATATAAAAATAGCAGGTCTAACATGACAGATTGTCATAGGGTAGATCAGAATATGCCTATGGAAATAGGAAAAACAGAGCTGAGCAGGTCTAAAAGTGACAGCTCAGAGCACATGGATCAGGCTTGCTATGAGCAACCAGCAAAAACAAAAGCACCAGGTGTTGGAGCACGCCATAGTAGGGGATTACATCATAGCATATTAGCTGATGAGAGGCAGCTGAGAGCAGGGCAGGCTCATCGGAACACTAGGAGTGACGCAGATAAAACTCACTCAGAGTTTGTCAGTAGGAGAGCTAACCAGGATCCTAGGAGGGCTAACCAGGATTCCAGGAAGAGAGCTAACCAGGAACTTAGAGGAGCTAAGCAGGAGTACGGCAGAGGTGTTTGGGAAACAAAAGGAAAAACTTCCCACGGAGGTTCAAGCAGTGTTCCACAGGAGATAGCTGAGAGAATACCAGAGGCTGGTTACAGGGTGCTGGGCAACACTGAACAAGAACCAGGTGGTTGGTGCCACGGAGGTATTCAAACAGGCAGACGGAGGGAACCTGTGAGAGGAAGTCTCCATGAGAACAGGTACCGGGAGGGCAGTAACTATTATCAAAGGGATACTTACCTGCCCAAAGAGAAGCAGACTGTAAAAGGGAGTAGAAGGCTTGCCTGGGGAAAAAGCCACGCTAAGTTTCCGTGCTCAGAAAGCTCCGAGGGAACCGAGCCAAAGGATAGGCTAATTCCTTGTAATAGAGGGAACTTTGAAAGGGAGAGTTTCCCATACACACAGCTAGGAGTGTGTGGCCCTCTGGAGGAAAACTCCACTATATACGGTAACCTTCCAATTCACCCTGATAGAGAGGGGGAGAGAAGCCTTTGGAAAGGAGAGGAGGGTTTTTGCAACAATGATGTGAGTTACAATCATTCTGAAGATAGCTACGGGGAAAACTATGAGGACATGGAATGTGACACTTGTGGGGAAAGTCCTGAGGAGTTCCAAATGGAGTGTGCACTAATGTTCTCAGATAACATTTCCTCTCTATGCTGATCTGTTTAAAACAGAAATCCGTTGAGGGAAACGGATTGTGAAGAACTCACTTGTGTAAAGTACAAGGACTGTTTTACCTTTTTGGATTAGCTGAAGATAAGCACCTTTCTGTTAACAGTAGTTCATTTTCATTTGTACTAGAAAAATATGGTTTATTTCTTTTGATTCTTATGTGCAAAAGTTCACCCGGAAGGGAAATAAAATACCTCTTTGAAAAAGCCTGGCTACTCGTTCACAACTACCTTTTTGATTAGCTAGTGGGATTACAGATCCCAGGGGGCATTGTAAAGTCCCGGCTACATTAAGAAGAGGCCCCACTGAAGCTCCTTAGGCTTCCGCCTATAAGAGTGAGTAGGTGGGTGACAAATGGCGTAGTTCTTTGGATTTTTGCCTAAGGATTAAAAAGACACAGCTACAAGAACTACTTGTCTACTGGTGAGGACTGTATCCAGACTGAGGAGAGCCGTCGAGGAAGATTTCTCGTTGCCAGGTGCTGATGACCCAGCAAAACTTTCTCACAGGCTGAATCCTGCATGAAGCCTCAGGTAAAGGGTACCTGGGCATAACTGGGGCAGGACAAGTGTGAGAAAGGGGGCGCTGTGGGCAAGCGGAGGAATTGACGGTGGGGGAAAAAGTCGCAGTACCGCACTTGGTGGTTTTTTTTCTCTCTCTCTCCCCACAGGGACGTCGACGCCGAAGATGGAGCTGCAGGACGTTATGTGCTGGATGCAGGCACAGTGGGACAAACAAATTAAGCTGGTCCGGTATCTGCAGGAGCAGACCGCCCTGACTATGAGGGAGCAGCAAAAGCCGCTGATGGACACCATGGAGGCGCTTTTGAAGAAGCCAGTGGATGCCAGAGCAGACATCCCCTCCATATTCCAAGGAGCAGGACTGAGCCCTCATGGTGCTTTGTCACTAGGACAATTAAAGCCGCATGATAATCTGGACGATTATATAGACGCTTTTGAGCGTATCGCCGCAGTTTTGAAATGGCCAGAGGAGCAATGGGCAACTAGGTTTGCCATATCATTATCAGGCGAGGCTCTTTTTGCATATAAAGCCATGCCGGCTAGACTGGCATCTGATTATGCAGAAATCAAAAAAGCAGTCAAAGACAGACTAGGGCTGACTCCTATGCATTATCACAGAATGTTTAGGGAGGCAAGGATAAAGCCTCAGGAGACCCCTAAGGCCCTGTCTCAAAGGTTGAAAAGTTTGGCCAGAAAATGGTTAAATCCGGAAGGAAGCACACTGGAAACAATTATAGACAAAATTGTTTTAGAGCAGTATATGCAAGCTGTTCCCAGTGAGGTAAAAACATCCGACGCTCCAGCATTGTCAAACCACCGATGAGGCAGCCACTCTTGCTGAGAGGTTTTTCGCAGCAGAGATTACTGACACCTCGGGGGTAGGTCTGTGGCGAGCAGCTGGGATGGAAAATTTTAGCAGAAAAGGTAACAGGTTAAATGCTAAAATGTCTTCTGTTAATAACTTGGAAAATGTTAATGTTTTGCATGTACCCAAAGGGAAATGTTTCACCTGTGGGAAGGCCGGACATTTTCAGAGAAGCTGCCCGGAAAGAACAGTTCTGGTGTCAGGCGCTGAAGAACCAAACCAGGATGGGTTTCTCCTACCCGTCAAGGTAGAAGGTATGGATGCACTGGCACTACTTGACTCGGGGGCTGACCAGAGCATGGTTTCACGAAAGCTCTGGGAAGCCATTGAGAAGCACCGTTCGTCACCCCCGAGTCAAGCAGAAGGCCAAGTACGTATTAGGTGTGTGCATGGAGCAGGCTCACACTATCCCTTACACAACTTAGAGGTGGGTGCATTAGGAACAAAACAGCAGATGTTGATGGCTATTGTTCCAAAACTGCCCAGGGAAGTTGTCTTGGGACGGGATTGGCCACCATTTTTCCAGAAAATGGAGGAAGGGTTTAACAAACCTGGCCAGATGGCCAGTCAACCCCAGGTAGGGCCTAGAGAAATAGGGTCAGAGGCTTTAGCAGCTAGACTCCCTAATCCCTTATTTGGGAAAGCACCAAAGACCAGAGCACAATTGCAGGCACCCAAGAGGGAGGGTCCCTTAGGGAAACCAAAATTTGTGCTCCAGTTCTGTAAGGTGTCAAAACTAGCAAGAAGCCCGCAGAGAGCCTCCCCAGCAGCTGCAGGGTACGACCTTTTCAGCGCGGAGGAAGCTATAGTGGTAAAAGGGGGCAAAGCTTTGGTTGACACAGGCATACAAGTCAAAATACCGGAGGGCTGCCACGGCCGTATTGCCCCAAAGTCGGGCCTGGCAGTAAAATTCTTTCTGGATAGAGGGGCAGGGGTTATAGATCCCGATTACAGGGGCTGCATAAAGGTCCTAATCTTTAATTTTGGAGAGAAAGACTTTAAAGTCCAAATAGGCGACCACATTGCTCAGTTAATATGTGAGCGTGTGAGCTTTCCCACAGTGGAGGAGGTGTCATCATTACCACCAACTACTCGGGGGGAACAAGGGTTCGGGTCTACTGGGCGGAAGGATGTAAAGATTATGACGGCCCTAGCAGAGGAAAAGAAGGAAGAAGATCTGGGTCCTCAAATTTCTGATTGGAAGGAAAGGCCAAAACCTAGGTTAGGCGCAGGGCTCTCCCCGCAAAAGCAACAGGAATTAACCCAGGTGCTGGACAGATTTGCTGATGTCCTGACCACAAAACCCGGGGAAACCCATATCGTTGCCCACGAGATAATCACAGCGCCAGGACAAGTAATTAGGCAGCGCCCCTACCGTATGCCAGAAACTAAAAAGAGGGAAATAATAGAGCAGGTGAAGGAGATGGTCACTATGGGCATAATAGAAGAGTCACATAGTCCCTGGTCAAGCCCAATAGTGCTGGTGCCCAAGCCAGATGGGACTCTCAGGTTTTGTATAGACTTTCGCAGGGTAAATGAGATTTCCCAGTTTGATGCCTACCCGATGCCCCGCATCGATGACTTATTAGATCGCCTGGGGCAGGCCAAATATTTAACGACACTAGACCTTACAAAAGGGTATTGGCAAATGCCATTAACAAAAGACTCAAAACCCAAAACAGCGTTTAGCACGCCCATAGGGCTCTTTCAGTTCAGGCGCATGCCATTTGGCTTGCATGGCGCCGCCGCCACCTGCCAGCGCCTGGTGGATCAGGTCCTAAGACCCCACCATGACTACGCATTGGCCTACATGGACGATGTAGTGATATATAGTACAACGTGGACCCAGCACCTTGCAAGGGTAGAGGCAGTCCTGAGAGCACTGCGCAAGGCCGGTTTAACGCTAAACCCCGCAAAGTGCCTATTCGCCAGCGAGGAGGCTAAGTACCTAGGCCACATGGTCGGGAGGGGAGTAGTAAGGCCCCTAGCTTGTAAAATTGAAAGCGTGAGGGATTTTCCCCGGCCAGGAACGAAAAAACAAGTACGTAGTTTCCTCGGTTTAGTAGGATACTACAGGAGGTTCATACCTCGATTTGCCGAAGAGAGCATCCTGTTTACTGAGATGCTTCGAAAAAACGCGCCGAATACCGTAAGGTGGACCCCAGAGGCTGAAGAAGCCTTTACTGCCCTTAAGGACAAACTTTGTAAGGCTCCGGTACTACGGGGGAATTGATTTTAGCTTACCCTTCGTGGTACAGACGGATGCGTCAGAGACAGGGTTGGGGGCAGTGATGTCCCAGGTGTTCGAAGGGGTAGAACACCCGGTGACTTATCTAAGTCGCAAGCTCTCAAAAGCGGAGAGGAATTACTCCACGATAGAGAGGGAGTGCCTCGCAATAAAGTGGGCCGTTGAGGCCTTACGCTTTTATTTGACAGGCAGGAAATTCCTCTTAGTTACTGACCATGCCCCTTTGAAGTGGTTGAATCAAATGCGAAATAGCAATGCCCGGTTAACCCGGTGGCATCTAGCGCTGCAGTCTTTCGACTTCATGGTACAGCATAGGGTTGGGAAACTACACAGGAATGAAGACGCGCTATCACGAATTACGAGCTGTCAGAAAGATTCCGCAGCCCGTAATATTTTAAGGGGGGGGGATCTGTCGTGGGGTAGATCAGAATATGCCTATGGAAATAGGAAAAACAGAGCTGAGCAGGTCTAAAAGTGACAGCTCAGAGCACATGGATCAGGGTTGCTATGAGCAACCAGCAAAAACAAAAGCACCAGGTGTAGGAGCACGCCCTAGTAGGGGATTACATCATAGCATATTAGCTGATGAGAGGCAGCTGAGAGCAGGGCAGGCTCACCGGAACACTAGGAGTGACGCAGATAAAACTCACTCAGAGTTTGTCAGTAGTAGAGCTAACCAGGATCCTAGGAGGGCTAACCAGGATTCCAGGAAGAGAGCTAACCAGAAGCTTAGAGGAGCTAAGCAGGAGTATGGCAGAGCTGTTTGGAAAACAAAAGGAAAAACTTCCCACGGAGGTTCAAGCAGTGTTCCACAGGAGATAGCTGAGAGAATACCAGAGGCTGGTTACAGGGTGCTGGGTAGCACTGAACAAGATCCAGGTGGTTGGTGCCACGGAGGTATTCAAACAGGCAGACGGAGGGAACCTGTGAGAGGAAGTCTCCCTGAGAACAGGTACCGGGAGGGCAGTAACTATTATCAAAGGGATACTTACCTGCCCAAAGAGAAGCACACTGTAAAAGGGAGTAGAAGACTTGCCTGGGGAAAAAGCCACGCTAAGTTTCCGTGCCCAGAAAGCTCCGGGGGAACCGAGCCAAAGGATAGGCTAATTCCTTGTAATAGAGGGAACTTTGAAAGGGAGAGTTTCCCATACACACAGCTAGGCGTGTGTGGCCCTCTGGAGGAAAACTCCACTATATACGGTAACCTTCCAATTCACCCTGATAGAGAGGGGGAGAGAAGCCTTTGGAAAGGAGAGGAGGGTTTTTGCAACAATGATGTGAGTTACAATCATTCTGAAGATAGCTACGGGGAAAACTATGAGGACATGGAATGTGACTTTTGTGGGGAAAGTCCTGAGGAGTTCCAAATGGAGGGAGGGAGGGAGGAGTAGCCTAGTGGTTGGGACAAGGTACTTCAGGCCGGAAGGTCGGGGGTTCAAATCCCACTAGAGGACAGCAACATTGGGCCGGAAGGACTGGGGTTTCTAGTCCCACAGATGCTCCTTGTGGTCTTGGGCAAGCCACTTAACCCTCCACTGCCCATGTTCCCTGTAAGTATTAGTGTATGTGTCTCATATCCCTGCGTGTTAAATGTATCCCCCAATTGTGTTGTGACCGCTTTGATTGAAGGATAAGGCGGTATACAAAACTGTCTAAATAAATAAATAAATGGAGTGTGCACTAATGTTCTCAGATAGCATTTCCTCTCTATGCTGATTTGTTTAAAACAGAAATCCGTTGAGGGAAACGGATTGTGAAGAACTCACTTGTGTAAAGTACAAGGACTGTTTTACCTTTTTGGATTAGCTGAAGATAAGCACCTTTCTGTTAACAGTAATTCATTTTCATTTGTACTAGAAAAATATGGTTTATTTCTTTTGATTCTTATGTACAAAAGTTCACCGGAAGGGAAATAAAATACCTCTTTTGAAAAGCCTGGCTACTCGTTCACAACTACCTTTTTGATTAGCTAGTGGGATTACAGATCCCAGGGGGCATTGTAAAGTCCCGGCTACATTAAGAAGAGGCCCCACTGAAGCTCCTTAGGCTTCCGCCTATAAGAGTGAGTAGGTGGGTGACAAGATAAACAGCAGCAGCACCTCAGACCAGTTTACTACCTAATGCACTGAACACAAGCACACAGCAACCCTGAGACAAGAGCCACGGATCCCTGATTTAAGAGGATATCCCAAGACAGAAGAGCAATAAGGCTCCATCCTATCCATCCATCTGAAGACCTCCCAAGATACACTCTAACATGGATAAAAAAAGCCCACACTAATACTTTGTTGTCTAATAATACTGCTCCAAGCCTTAAAAGAAAGCACAACAGACAATACACAATGCAACATTCTAAACTACATACCAATCCTACAAGCTACCAGAATCAACACCAAGACCCCACATACAAGAGACGCAACAGATTACTTCAAATTAACCCATTAAGCCCATCAAAAGAACTAAAAAATAATCACCTGACCCCCCCAACCCCCTGAAATGTGCCTTAATCAATACCCGATGCATATAGAACAAATTCCACATCATCACTGACTATATCGAGGAACATCAACTGGATATAATGTGTATAACAGAAACATGGCTCACCGACATACCAAATAATAATAAACCAAATCTCATCACATAGTAACATGGTAACATAGCAACATAGTAAATGATGGCAGATAAAGACCAGTATGGTCCATCTAGTCTGCCCAGTACGATGTCAAGAGTAGGTACACCTGCCGCTCTGTGCAGACCCCCCTTCCTCATGTCTTTGTTTAGGGGTGATCCCACCACTCCATGTAGGACACCCCTATTTGTTAAGGAATGAGATGGTTCCGATTATTTTGATATTTTCTTGTTGCTGTAAAGGGATCCACTGTGTCTGTCCCATGCCCTTTTGAACTCCGTCACCATATTTGCCCCCACCACTTCCATTGGGAGGGTATTCCAAGCATCCACCACCCTTTCAGTGAAAAAGTATTTCCTGACATTGCCTTTCAATTTAACACCTTGTAGCTTCATGTTATGCCCTCTAGTTTTGCAGCTTCTCCGTACAAAACAGTCCAAAATCCAACAGAAAGGGAGGCAGAGTCCTCATCATCACAAGAAAGTCCCTAAGATTCAACACTCTTTCAACTCAAAGTACAGACAGCTGCAACATTACAACCATTTCAAATAAGCATATAGCTTTCTGCCTAATATGCAGACCACCCGGTACCAAGAATGAAGACATATCATTAATACTAGAAGAAATATGCTATGCTCTATCTCTAGCCCACCAAAACCCTTTATCATTCTGGGAGACCTCAACATACCCTCCACAGCCACAAAACATGGCCAAGCCTTTATACAAGCCATCGATGATGTACAATATAAGCAGATAATAGACACTCCAACCCATAACAAAGGTGGAACCCTTGACGTCATCTTTATGCCAAACATACTTCTAGAAAGATCCTGAGTGTCTTCCAAGAAGGCAGTCAGATCAAAATTATTTTTATCCTCAAGGATAGCTACTTCCCCCTCCCCTGCACTTTGATAAACAGTTTTAGTAGGAATATAATAACATTTAACAAATACTAAAGCATCGGCAGTGGGAAGGAGCAGAACATATTTTAAGTACTTCCTAAACAATATTGAAGGAGAGAGTAAACTACTACAAGGAAAATTAAGCACTCTCAAATTCTTGCTCCTAGCCATATTCTCTAAATTCTCAAGTTTTTTATGCATAATAAGACTATCCTTTATGTTAGCAGACTGAAATAAAGGTAAAGATTTAAATTGAATATTGTCGCGCCCCCTTCTTTCCAGGCGGCTGCCTAGTGGAGGGGACGTGCCTTAATATAGTCCAGAGCCGGGGCTTCTGGGAATTGTAGTTGTGGGTTCAAATAATATTGAGGCCTGAGAGTTTAAGGCAAACACAGGAATATTTATTTTTGTTTTCCACCTTCCAAAAAGAGCCTTTAAAAACTCAACGCATGTTACACAAATTAATATAGGATTCTTTCTCCCAAAACCATGTTTTCCACAAAAGAAAAGACTTTTACATACAGCACCACATAGTAACTGTTTCTGTCAGGTTAAAACGTTTGTAGTTACTTTTCTTACAACTTCCAGCATTCAGACCAAAGCTTTAATTGCTTCTTTCAGCATTAAAGACATGTAGCTGTTTTCTTCTAAAGTTCCAGCCTTCAACATAAGGTTTTAGCTGTTTCACGCAGCATAAAGCACGTGTAGCTGTTTCCTTCTTTTAAAGGCAAACAGGATTCTTGAGCAAATACTGACTTAAACAACGTCCAGCCTGTTTTGTTTTTTGCTTTGTCAGACAGTAAGATTCTAGGCCTTTCTCCTTTCAGTTAAGACCATTACAAAGTCTTATGACATAAAGAACAGTCCATTATAGAAGACTCGGATTCCTGGTCAGATTCATAACATTCAATTTGCATTTCTTCCCCATTAGTGCTTTCTGTATCCTGCTTTAATTCTCCCTGTACAAACTCAGGTTTAACCCCTTCCAGCAGCTCTAGTACTTTCCTACAATAAGACTTCTCTTTGCACACAGGCTTTTCAGCAGGCACGTGAAGCCTCTTCTCTCTCATTAAGTGGCACAGTGCCTCTAACTGACTTAAATTACTTTTAGGGGCTTGTTTACAAAGCTGCGGTAGCGGTTCGCGATCGTTATCGGAGCCGCGACCCCATTGATTTCAATGGGGCCGCGGCTCCGATAACGACCGCGAACCGCTACCGCGGCTTTGTAAACAAGCCCCTTAGTCACAGATTTACTCACGTTCCCTTTTTGAGCTGGCAAATTTCCTATAGCTTCCTGGATTATTGCCAAAGTACGTTGTTCCTCGTCAGGACTTCTCTCAGCTATAAATCTCCTCCCTCTAGAGCCCAAAGCAGTTTCTCTGCAGCACTGGCTCCTCTCTGGGTTATGGCTTCTACCACTGAGAGCCCCACTGCATTCCTCAGCGCCCTCTGTGGTTAAACATTTCCTGTGACTCGGTCTCACAGCTTCCTTCCCTCTGGAACCCTCTCTAGTGTTGTCCTTGGAAATACTCTTCTCTTCAGCTGCCCTGAAGGTCTTCCTTCCTTCAGACTTCCCCGAGTTTCTGCTTCCTTCTATTTCCCTGGTGGTTCTATTTCCTTCTATTTTCCTGCGTTTATATGAGCGTGCCTGAACTAGGGTCCCATGCTCCTTCCCCAGGTGGCTCTCATTAAATTTACTACTTGCTTCAGAGCTTGGGCGTGGCTTGTAACCAGGAGCTACGTGTGTTTTTTTCTGTTTAGGTTCAGCATGAGAGCTACAGCCTTCCTGCCTGTCTCTCTCCCTAAAGGTAAATGGGTGTTTTCCTCCTATTTCCATAGGCTCAGAAACACTTTCGCCATCACACATCCCCCCCCCTTAAGCTATTACGGGCTGGCGTGTCCAAACGCGCACAGCTCGTAATACTCGCTGGGATGTTGCGGTCTAACTGACAGTCATCGGTCTTACCCTCTCTTGCGGCCAAATGAGCCAATGCTATGCGCTCATGCCAAGGTCTTAAGACATTGATGTGATAGACCTGCTGTTGCCCTCTCTTATTCTGTACAGAGTAAGATACAGGTCCTACCTGCTTTACTACCCTATAGGATCCCCTCCATTTTCTCTCGAATTTTGGACTGGCTCCCGCCACCATCACTATTACCTTTTCCCCTACCTCTAACTGGCGAGGCTTTGTGTGTCGATCGTAATAGTTTTTCTGGCGGGTCTGGCTAATTTTTAAGTTCTCTTCTGTCACTTGGGACGTTTGATGTAAGCGTCCCCTCAGATCCCTCAAAAATTGGTGTATTCCTACCTCCTCCACCGCCGGTTCAACCCACTGCTCCCGCAATATGTCCAGGATGCCCCATGGAGCCCGCCCATACATTAGCTCGTATGGTGAGGTGCCCAAAGATGCCTGCCTCCGTTCTCTACACGCGTATAAAACAAAAGGGAGCAGTACATCGCAGTCCCCCATGTTACCGTCCAAACCCGTCCTTAACATCTTCTTCGATGTTTGGTTTTGTCTTTCTACTAATCCATTTGACTGCGGATGATAGGCTGCAGTTCTCACGTGCCGGATTCCAAAATCATCCCACACTTGGGCAAGGTAGCGGGACATAAAATTGCTACCTCTGTCAGTTAGGACTTCCCGTGGAAATCCTACCTCACAGAATAATTTCACCACCTCGGAGGCTATGGTTTTTGCTGAAATATTTTGAAGTGGAATAGCCCATGGGAACCTCGTGGCTTGGTCGACTATAACTACCATAAATTGGAACCCCTGGGGTGTCTTCCTCAGTGGCCCTACTATATCCATAGCGACCCTATGGATGGGCTCGGATATTATTGGCAGGGGTAACAAATGTACCCCTAGTGAACGGGTTGAGGTGACACGTTGGCATGAAGGGCATGCCTCAAAAAATTTGGAGGTCTCCTTAAAAACAGGCCAGGATCTGGTCCAGGGTGCAATGTATTCCTTTATGCCCACCTACCGGATGGTCATGCGCTAGTCTTAAGACTAGCGTCTTGAAGGTAGCAGGGACTACGAGTTGCCTTCGGGTATTCCCTGTATGGGGATCTAAGCTTTCCCTGTATAACACATTATCCTCCATAAAGAACCTAGGTAAGGTTTCTGACCCTTTCCGAGCATGCTCAAAAGCCTGTGACAGAGCTGGGTCCGCCTGCTGCTCCTTGGGAAAAGAGGGAAATTTTTCCACTAGTTCAGCTGGGACCCAGGGCATCTCTCCTCCTGCTTCTAGTTCAGCCCTATTCTGAGACCTACACTGCCTCTCCCGGCGTTTTTCTCCTTTTCCCTTCTTATCCGTACTCACCGAGGGAGTTATCAGATCGTCATTGGATGGCAACCCCTGTAATAGGTCACCTGATAGATCCTCTTCCCCCTCTGGGGCTTTAGACTGCGCACGGGTGGATACCATTCCTGCCTTTTGGTGTAATTCTTCCTCCAGCCCTCTCCTAAATTGGGGCCAATCCCTCCCCAATACCAGGGCGTGTGGTAACCTAGGTACGATAGCCACTGGGATTTTTCTCTTTATCCCCAGACCTTTTACTACCACATTGTGTATAGGATAATATGATTCTGTCCCATGGATGCACCTGATCCACACATTACCTTCAGGTTGCTTTGGGAGCTGACTATACTGAGCTTCAGTCTGTTTCCAGAGTTTCCGGGAGACCATGGACTGATCCACCCCTGAATCTAGCAAGGCCTCTGTGGCAATAACCTCTACCTCTACAGCTAAGAGAAAACCTCTATTCTCCTTAACGTGAGCTGTTATCAAGACTGTCCTTGCCCTACAATTTCTCTTTAAATGGCCCTCACTACCATATGAAAAACATTTTCTCCGTGGATGGTGACTCTTATCCATAGGACTTCAGGACAGTAATGCAAGCTCTGACACTCCCTCATCTGGACTACTGCAACATAATCTACCATGGCCTACCTGCCACACAAACCAATCCCCTCCGAACTGCCCTAAACACCACGGCGAGAATAATTCACAATGCAAAGAAATGGGACCACATCACCCCAATTCTGAGAGACCTTCATATTCTCCCCATTGAAGCAAGAATCAAGTACAAAGCTCTTCTACTCACCCACAAAACCATCCACCAAACACAAGGCACCCCACTCCGCACCCTACTGCCTCGCCCAACCCACAGCAGAACAACCAGACAATCCTCCAACAGCTCCATTGCCGTCCCCCACAAAAGAACCAAGGCAACACAACGGACCTGCAACAGAGCCTTTGAACTCTATGCCCCATCCCTCTGGAACTCTCTACCAAACCACATCAGGAACAACGGTGATCTCCCATCATTCAAAAAGCAGCTAAAAACCGTCCTATTCCAAGAACATCTCTGAATAGGAACCCCCCCTATTTCTCTTCAAGAACTCCAGACCAGTAACTCTGCTATCCTGTCAGTCTCTATGTTCATCCCAAAATCATCAATGTTGTGCTCCCGGTGATGGGCCCCCCCCCCCCCCCACTATTGATCCCCCCCCCCTGTTATATGTCCCACCGCTTTGACCCGGTGAAAAGCGGGATATAAATACAGTTAAATAAATAAATAAATAATAAATAGGCATACACATTTTCATTTCTCCCATCGCGGGCCTTTCCTTCCTTTATGATGTTACCACCTCTGCCTTTTTGGAAACACCACCCTTCTCCTGGCTTACCAATTCGGCCTCCATAAAGCGCTCTGCCAGTAAGGTAGCATCATTGGTGTTTCTGCAGTTTTGTAAGATCAGGAAGGTTTTCAGGTCCAGCGGAACCGCGGCCATAAATTGTTCCAAAACAATACAATCTATGATAGCATCGACAGTTTTTGACTTTGGGGTCAACCATTTCAATGCTAAATTCTTAATGTGTTGGCAAAGAGCCCTAGGTGTTTCACCAGGTTTTAACCTACTACTTCTTAGGAGACGGTGATAAATCATGGGTGTTAGACCAAGGCGGTCTCTTATTGCTCTTTTAAGCTCCTCATAATCGGAGGCTAAAGCTGTGGGCTTGGCCCGATACGCTGCCAAGGCTTCCCCGGTAAGGGAAGTGGCCACACGCACCGCCCACTGGTCTTTAGGCCATCCAGTTATAAGTGCAACCCTCTCGAAAGCCTCAAGAAAGTCGTCTACATCATCATCCTTAGTTAACTGCCCGAATGGGAATGTCCCACTGTAAGGTGTCCCCAGCCCCTGCAAAGCATCTATGGGACCTGGTATTGTCCGTGCTGGCTCCGCCATTTTCTCATGTGCTCCCAGCCATGCTCCCATCAGGTCCAGCAAGGGTTTCTGCTGCGCCTGTATCATCGCTGCAGTTTTCTCCCGGGTCTGTGCGGACATCTCACGCTGCTTTTCGAATTGTGCAGCCATCCACTGCAGTAACTCTTTCTCCATGGCGTGTCTGTACTGCAACAAGAAGAAAGGAGAAACACACCAAGTGCGGCACACACAAATGGCAACTCCTTCTTTGTCTTATTACCAAGCACTACTGCACCCCTGTATCAGTATCCTCTTATAACCCCCTTATCTAGGGTTACCTGTTACCGGTGTTGAGTTTATCAGCAACGAAGGTCGCTGCTTGTCTTCCCGACTCCAGCGCTTAACCTCTACTGCAAGTCAGCCTCTGGATCCTCAGCAGGACTCCGGTGTTTGTCTCTGGCTTCCATAGAAGTTCTGGTGTGGGTGAAAATCTTGCGCATGCCTAGGAAGTGTGGTAAATCCTCAAAACTACGCCACCTGTCGCGCCCCCTTCTTTCCAGGCGGCTGCCTAGTGGAGGGGACGTGCCTTAATATAGTCCAGAGCCGGTGCTTCTGTGGATTGTAGTTGTGGGTTCAAATAATATTGAGGCCCGAGAGTTTAAGGCAAACACAAGAATATTTATTTTTGTTTTCCACCTTCCAAAAAGCTCAACGCATGTTACACAAATTAATGTTGTTGTTGTTGTTGTTGTTAAGTGCCGTCGAGTCGGAGTCGACTCATGGCGACCCTCTGGATAGCTATCCTAAATTGTGTTCGGTCTTCAGTCAGGCGGCTCATTGTTGACAGACTGGTACCCGTAGCTGCTGTTATTGTATCGATCCATCTCATTGCTGGCCTTCCTCTTTTGCGTTGACCTTCTATCTTGCCAAGCATAATGTCTTTCTCTAATGATCTCTCTCTTCGCATGATGTGTCCAAAGTATGAAAGTCGAAGTCTTGTCATCTGAGCTTCTAAAGAAAGCTTAGGTTTGATCTCCTCTAGTACCGACTGGTTTGTTCTTCGGGCAGTCCATGGTATACACAGTATTCGCCGCCAGCACCATAATTCAAAGGCATCAATTTTCTTCCTGTCTATCTTTTTCACTGTCCAGCTTTCACCTCCATATGATGTTATTGAAAATACCATGGCTTGAACAAGTCGAATCTTTGTATGGAGAGAGACATCTCTGCTCTTGAGAATCTTATCTAGGTCTTTCATAACCATTCTGCCAAGAGCAATGCGTCGTCTGATTTCTTGACTGCTTGTTGCTTCTTTATTGATAGTTGATCCAAGTAGGTTAAAGTTGTTCACAATTTCAATTTCTTCTCCTTCAACGATGAACCTTTTGATTATGCCAGTTGTCATGATCTTTGTCTTCTTTACATTAAGGTGCAGGCCCATTTTGAGACTATGTTCTTTGATTGTGAGAAGCAAATGTTTCAGATCATCTTCACTTTCAGCCAGTAATGTGGTATCATCAGCATAGCGAAGGTTGTTGATGAGTCTTCCACCAATCTTCACACCTCTGTTGTCTTCAAATTAATATAGGATTCTTTCTCCCAAAACCATGTTTTCCACAAAAGAAAAGACTTTTACATAAAGCACCACATAGTAACTGTTTCTGTCAGGTTAAAAACATAAGATCATAACATAAGATATGCCATACTGGGTCAGACCAAGGTCCATCAAGCCCAGGATCCTGTTTCCAACAGTGGCCAATCTAGGTCATACGCACCTAGCAGTTTCCCCAAAAGACACAGGTTCCGCAATGCTTGTACTGGTTCAAGCACTGATATCCTGGGTCCCTTCTTAATAATGGTTTATGGACCTTTCCTCCAGGAACTTGTCCAAACCTTTTTTAAACCCAGCTACACTAACAGCCTTTACTACATCCTCAGGTAACAAATTCCAGAGTTTGATTACACGTTGAGTGAAAAAATATTTTCTTTTATTAGTCTTAAATAGTTTACCCTGTTGCTTCATTGCATGTCCCCTAGTCTTTCTATATTCTGATAACAAACAATCGATCTACGTTTACCCGTTCCACTCCGTTCATTAATTTATAGACTTCTATCATATCTCCCCTCAGCCGTCTCTTTTCCAGGTTAAAGAACCCTAACCTTTTTAGCCTTTCCTCATAGGAGTATCCTTCCATCCCCTTTACCATTTTGGTGGCTCTTCTCTGAACCTTTTCTAATAACGCTATATCCTTTTTAAGATACGATGACCAGAATTGCACACAATATTCAAGGTGCGGTCTCACCATGGAACGGTATAGAGGCATTATAATATCTTTTGTTTTATTTTCCATTCCTTTCCTTATGATACCTAGCATTCTATTTGCTCTCTTGGCTGCCGCTGCACACTGGGCCGAGGATTTTAACATGTTATCCACAATGACGCCTAAATCTTTTTCCTGGGTGGTGGTTCCTAATGTGGAACCTTGCATCGTGTAACCATAGTTTGGGTTGTTCTTCCCTAGGTGCATAACTTTGCACTTGTCCACATTAAATTTCATCTGCCATTTTGATGCCCAGTCTTCCAATTTATCAAGATCCTCTTGCAATTTTCCACAATCCTCTTGGGTTTTAACAACTTTAAATAGTTTTGTGTCATCTGCAAATTTGATAACCTCACTCGTTATTCCACTTTCCAGGTCATTTATATGTCAAAAAGCAGCGGACCCAGCACAGATCCCTGGGGTACACCACTATTCACCTTTCTCCATTGGGAAAATTGGCCATTTAGCCCAACCCTCTGCTTTCTATTTTTAACCAGTTCCTGATCCCCAGTAGTACACTGCCTCCTATCCCATGACTCTTTAGTTTTGCCAAAAGTCTCTGATGAGGGACCTTGTCAAAGGCTTTCTGAAAGTCCAGATACACAATATCAACTGACTCACCTTTGTCCACCTGTTTATTCACACCTTCAAAAAAACATAACAGATTAGTAAGACAAGATCTTCCTTGTCTAAAGCCATGTTGGCTGTCTCCCATTAGGCCATGACTATCTACATGCTGAGTAATTTTATTCTTTATGATGGTTTCTACCATTTTTCCCGGTACTGACGTGAGACTCACCGGTCTGTAGTTTCCCGGATCACCCCTGGAACCCTTTTTAAAAATTGGTGTAACATTGGCGATCCTCCAATCTTCAGGTATTAGAGATGATTTTAATGATAGTTCACAGATTACTAATAGCAGGTCTGCAATCTCATATTTCAGTTCTTTCAACACCCTTGGATGTATACCATCCGGCCCAGGTGATTTGCTACTCTTCAGTTTATCTAATAGTTGTAATACATCTTCCCGATGTATCGATATTTCCTTCAATTCTTCTGCACCTTTAAATACCACTTAAGTCATGGGTAACATCCCTACATCTTCCTCAGTAAAGACCGAAGCAAAGAATTCATTCAGTCTCTCCGCTATCGCCTAGTCGCCTCTTAGTGCCCCTTTAACTCCTCTATCATCTAATGGTCCAACCGACTCTCTCACAGGTTTTTTGCTACGAATGTACTTGAAAAAATCTTTATTTCGCGTTTTTGCTTCCACAGCAAGCTTCTTCTCAAATTCTCCCTTTGCCTTCTTTATCAATGCCTTGCATTTGACCTGCCAATGCTTGTGCTGTTTCCAGGTTTCGTCGTTTGGCTCTTTTTTCCATTTCCTGAAAGATGCTTTTTTGGCAACAACAGCCTCTCTGAGCTCACCTTTAAACCATGCTGGAAGATTTTTGGACTTCCTTCCACTTTTCTTAAAGCGTGGAATACAGCTGGTCTGGGCTTCCAAGATAGTATTTTTCAACAACACCCAAGCTTGATGTAAGCCTTTAACCTTTGCAACAGCTCCTTTTAGTTTTTTTCTTAACTATTTTCCTCATTTTATCATAGTCTCCCTTTCGAAAGTTAAAAGGTAGTACTGTGGATTTCTGTACTATCCCTCTTCCACTAATTAAATCAAAGGCGATCATGCTATGATCACTATTGCCAAGTGGCCCCAACACCCTTATCTCTTTCACTAGATCTGGTGTTCCACTAAGGACTAGGTCTAATATGGCTTACCCTCTGGTCGGTTCATGAACCAGCTGCTCCAAGAAGCAGTCATTTATGACATCTAGGAACTTTATCTCCCTAGCATGTCCTGCCGTGACACTGACCCAATCGATACCGGGGTAATTGAAATCACCCATTATTATTACTGCGCTGTAACTTTTGTTAGCTTCCTTGATTTCTTTCAGCATTTCATCATCCATTTGTTCATTCTGTCCAGGCGGTCGATAGTACACCCCCACTGCCATCACCTTCCCCTTTTTACATGGAATTTCAATCCATAGAGATTCTACAGCAAATTTTGTTTCCTGCAAAACTTTAATCCTTTCTGACTCAATGCCTTCTCTAACATAGAGCGCAACCCCTCCACCAATTTGATCAGTTCTATCATTACGATATAGTTTATAACCAGGTATCACAGTGTCCCACTGGTTGTCCTCCTTCCACCATGTCTCTGATATTCCAATCATATCTAACCTCTCGTTTAGTGCTATATATTCTAACTCTCCCATCTTATTTTTTAGACTTCCAGCATTTGCATACAAGCATTTTAGAGACTGTATTTTATTCATATTAATTTGGCTATTGGTAGACATGGGTAATTTGGAATCTTTAAGCTCTGTCTGCTCTGTACTCGAGGGCATTTGGGCTACTTTACTCTTTTTTGGAACCTCTCTGCTTTTGGTAGTATCCTTCAAGGATACATTCTTCCGAACCATCCGCTCTTGGGCGACTGTCAGCTTTCCCCTATTATTAGTTTAAAAGCTGCTCTATCTCCTTTTTAAAGGTTAATGCCAGCAGCCTGGTTCCATCCCGGTTAAGGTGAAGCCCATTCCTTCGGAAGAGCCCCTCCTTTCCCCAGAATTATCCCCAGTTCCTAACAAATCCAAAACCCTCATCTCTGCACCATTGTCTCATCCACGCATTGAGACTCCGGAGCTCTGCCTGCCTTTTGGGTCCTGCGCATGGAATGGGAAGCATTTCAGAGAACGCTACCCTGGAAGTTCTGGATTTCAACTTCCTACCTAAAAGCCTAAATTTAGCCTCCAGAACCTCCCTACCACATTTTCCTATGTCATTGGTACCGACATGTACCAAGACAGCAGACTCCTCCCCAGCACTATCTAAGACCTTATCTAGGTGGCACGTGAAGTCCGCTACCTTCGCACCAGGCAGGCATGTTACCAGGCGATCCTCACGTCCACCAGCCACCCAACTATCTACATGCCTAATGATCGAATCACCAACTATAACGGCTGTCCTAACCCTTCCCTCATGGGCACATGGCCCTGGAGAAACTTTCTCAGTGTGAGAGGGTTTTACATCACCTGGAGGACAGGTCCTAGTTACAGGATCACTTCCTGCCACACCAGGGTGATGCTCTCCTGTCACATGACCTCCTCCTCCATGGCAACAGGGATGCTGCCAGACTGGAGGTGGGACTTCAGGACTATATACCTGTAGGTCTCGTCTATGTATCTCTCTGTCTTTCTTATGTTTTCCAAGTCTGCTACTCTAGCCTCTAGAGAACGGATTCGTTCCCTGAGAGCAAAGAGCTCCTTGCACCTAGTGCACACGTAAGACCTCTCACCAACTGGGAGAAAATCATACATGTGACACTCAATGCAAAAGACTGGAAAGCACCCATCTCGCTGCTGGACTGCTGTCTGCATCTTAATTTTAAGTTTTTGTTTAGATCTTTAAGTTCTTTACTTACTAAAGGTTGCTATGGATATTTATACCAATAAAACTGTACCTACTACGTTTAATATATCTTGTTCACCTGAAGCTTAATTAATCTCAGGTCCTTAGTGTATGACTGATTTGGATAACGAGCTTCACCTGAGAGCACCTCCTATCTTTTAAGATGTGTAAGTACCTATAAAGCTACGATTATCCCAGGGGTGGGTGGGTGTGGGGAGGGAGGGAGGTTAAAACATTTGTAGTTACTTTTCTTACAACTTCCAGCATTCAGACCAAAGCTTTAATTGCTTCTTTCAGCATTAAAGACATGTAGCTGTTTTCTTCTAAAGTTCCAGCCTTCAGCATAAGGTTTTTAGCTGCTTCACTCAGCATAAAGCACGTATAGCTGTCTCCTTCTTTTAAAGGCAAACAGGATTCTTGAGCAATACTGACTTAAACAACGTCCAGCCTGTTTTCTTTTCTGCTTTACCAGACAGTAAGATTCTAGGCCATTCTCCTTTCAGTTAAGACCATTACAAATTCTTATGACATAAAGAACAGTCCATTAAAGAAGACTCGGACTCCTGGTCAGATTTATAACATTCAGTTTGCATTTCTTCACCATCAGTGCTTTCTGTATCCTGCTTTAATTCTCCCTGTACAAACTCAGGTTTAACCTCTTCTAGCAGCTCTAGTACTTTCCTCCAATAAGACTTCCCTTTGCACACCGGCTTTTCAGCAGGCACGTGAAGCCTCTTCTCTCTCATTAAGTGGCACAGTGCCTCTAACCGACTTGAATTACTTTTAGTCACAGATTTACTCACGAAACAACTCTGAAATGGTTTACATCATACCTCACCCACAGAAAAATACAAGTAAAATCTGGAACACTTCAATCAACACCAATCAAGCAACTACAAGGAGTACCACAAGGTTCAGCCCTCTCCGCCCTGCTATTTAATATTTATCTCCAGCCACTCTGCAGCATAATAACCAAATACAACATAAACTACAGTATCTATGCAGATGACATTATGGTCCACACCCCATTCAACATAGATCAACCAGACTACTCAAGAATAGCATCATGCATAGAAGAGATATGTCAAACTGGCTCCGGGAACGCAGCCTACTGATAAACTACAATAAAACAGAAGCAATCTTCATAACAGGAAACACCTCCTTTGTTTCGCCAAAATCTCTGCAAATATCACACAACATTATAACAGTGAAAAGAGAAGTCAAATACCTGGAGATATGCTTCGACCAAAACTTAAACTTCCAAGCTCATATAAACAAGACAACAAAAGCAGCCTACCACAAACTTAGAACAATACAAACCTCTTCTTGACTCCTGTAACTTCCCCACAGTTTGCCAAGCCTTAATAATGCCCATCCTGGACTATTGTAATATCATTTACCAAGGTCTACCAACCCAGTCTATCTATCCTTAATGTAAAATGTACTACAGCTATCCTGTATGTATATGGTTTTTGTTCCATGTGAACCGCGCTGATGACAATAGTGCGGTATATAAGAGATGTTAAATAAATAAATAAATAACCCCAACATTGAAACAACTCCACTGGCTCCCCATAATCACCAGGACCAAATATAAAGCCCTCCTCACTAACTTTAAAATCCTCCATCAACTATCCCCACCAATACTACAAACTCATCACCAAAGACCCCGAAAACAGAACAAAAAGAAAAAGCAATAAAAACCTATTAATAATACCCAAGAATAAAACCAAAGTTAAACAAACAACCTGTCACAGAGCCTTTTCAATATATGCCTCATCACTCTGTGTTTTGGATCTAGGGCTCTCATTTCTACCAACCAATCATTATGACCCGTTTAAAGTATGAGTGGCTCTTCAAAAGTTCTTTCGGAAACTACATGCCATGTTTGTCTTTGCTGATAAAGCTGCAGTAGGTGGCGGTTTTGTGATTTGAAATCCAACAAAATGAACACCTTCTGGCAATCTGGATCCTGCTGTTCTTACATATCAACGGCTGGTGTTGTCTGATTTGACAACATATGAACAACAGTCTAAACATTCCTACTCTAATCTGTCTACTAATGAATGTACTGCATTGTCCCAATTGGCATCAGTGGACAATTTGATCATCTGCAATGCCGATAAGGGAGGAGCCATAGTTCAATCAAAAACAACATAATCAAGCTGAATTTATGGCACAGTTATCTAATCATCAATATCATACAGTTCTTACTACTGGCCCTACCTCAGACTTACGGGGAAAAATCAAATGCTTGACATCAGGGAGGATGGATCACGGGGAAATAAGAATCCTTCTTGTGTAAAGTGGATTCTAAAATTCCTGTGATTTACACTGTACCCAAGATACACAAGTCTTTAACACAGCCTCCTGGTCGTCCTATCATATCTCATCATGGATCTATATTGGAACCTTTATCTACATTTTGTGACTTATTTTTACAACCAGCAGCAGCTCTGGTGAGATCTTAAATACGTGACATTTCTCACTTTCTTAGCCAGTTGGAATTACATGCACAGTCACAATTTTACACTTATTTGGTCACAATGGATGTGTAAGCATTATATATAAATATCAACCAACAAAAAGTGTTGCAATGTTTAGCCACATATTTATTTATTTATACTGCGCTCTTTAGAATCAGTGTGGTTTACATGTATACTAACAGGTACTTTTTATTCCCTTGTCCCCAAAGGGCTCACAATCTAAGTGTACCTGAGGTAATGGAGGGTTAAGTGGCTTGCCCAACAAGGAGTGGCCATGGGACCAGAGGCCCCAGTCCCTCCGGCCTGAGGTTGCTTGTCCCCATGCAGGAATTGAACCCCTGGCCTTCTGGCCTGAGGTAACCTGTCCCAATCACTGAGCCACTCCTCCCTTACCTTTACTTTACCAAAATCTTTTCTTTTGGAATTATTGGAGACCCATTCCATTGAATTTTTGGTTGTTCAGATCTATTCTACAACTGAGGGCTTGCAGACTACTCTTTTTCACAAACCGGTTCAGCGAAATACTCTTTTGCGTAAACATAGCCATCATCCTGCCCCTCTCTGTTGAGGACTCCCATTTGGCCAGTTCCTATATCTGAGACGTATTTGCTCTAAATTTGCCAAGTTTCAAAAGCATTCTTTTGGCTCTGGGATATCCCTAGATCATCATATCCTGGGCTTATAAATGGGCACGTTACTGTCATAGAGAATGGCTTTTTTTGAATACCATCTCAACTCAGTGAAGAGAGTGACAAGAATTCGACCTTTTATGCAACATATCCATGGGGTTACTTCTCTTTTACACAAGCATTGGCCTATTTTACAACTTCACCCATGCTTCTGCAAACCCCTGATGGTGACTTATTCCAGCGGTTCTAACCTCCGGGATCATATGGTACATTCTGCTACTCTTGTTGACAGACCCCCTTGTTTCCATGACAATCCAGGCCCTAACGCATGTGGTAATTGCCAGTATTATGAATCTACCTTAGAAGATGACATCTGGCATCATGACAAACGTGGTTTGAAGTTGCGATCTAAATGGCAGACTTTTGTGGTATATTTAATCATATAACCGTGTGATCTTTTTTTTATGACGGAGCATTGTTTACAGCATGGACATCAGTTTCACCAGCTACATTGGCGTATTATAGACCATGTTCCTTTAACCCCTTGCGGTGGCGATTGGACATTTAAATTACAATGGATAGAACAATGGGTTTTTAAATTGCATACTCTGGCCCCTTCAGGTCTAAACTTGGAAATTGACTGGTGTAGCCTTTTTTGAGGTGGACCAATCACTGAAGGGGCTTCCTTTTCAGGGATCCTCCCTTGACTTTGATTGGTTATTGGTGAATAGTGTCAGAATTGATGTCAGTTGCCTTCCTCTTTAAATGGTGGACAGGTTTTCTTAAGATTTCATGTTCAAAGTACTGACAGGATTTGTTTACTTTTGGGAAATTTCCTTAAAACTTGAAGCAGAGCCCCATCAATTGGACTCGAAATGTGCCACGTCATATGAGGATTCCCTCACAGTTTTTTTCTGAGCACTTTTCAATCAGATAAGAACACCTCATAAATACCATTTCATCTCACATAGATCTGGACTACACGGACCTGGATGATCTAACAAACAGATGGAACACGAACATACAAAATGCTTCAAACCCTACATCGAAAACCTCAGGTAATGCAAGCAAGCCCAGCTCCGAACCCTGGTACACGGACACTCTAGCAAGATCGAAGAGAGAACTCCGCAAAATAGAGAGAAAATGGAGACAAACCAAATCCATCAAGCTCAAAACCAAATACATGACCCTTCTTACAAAGTACAAAGATGACGTCAACTCTGCTAAGAGAAACCATCACACTAACATATTAAGTAAAGCGATCAACAGACCGCGGGAGTTATTTGAACTCGTCAAATCTCTTACTAAAACATCCCAAAGCGACAACCTAAACAACTCCATCAAGGCCCAAACATTGGCAAACCACTATGCGAGCAAACTAACTGCCACAAGACCTACACCCTACCATGACTCAACACTACCAACACCACTAAACAACCTTGAGACCAACACAAATCAAGACCAGTTATGGAAACATTTCCACAAAATCGGAGACCAGCAAATTGCAACCATACTCACAAGCATAAACAGCACCACATCCCCACTCGACCCCTGCCCAGCAACCTGGATCAAAGCAGTGAAACAGGACATAGCACCGTACATCTCGCACATAGTAAACCTATCACTACAACAAGGATTCATGCCCACTGAGCTAAAGAAATCCGTCATAAGACCTATTCTAAAAAACAGTACACTCAGCAGAGATGACCCAGCATCCTACCGCCCAATATCGAGCATACCATTCCTAGCAAAGATCATTGAAAAGGCGGTCCTATTACAACTCCAAGACCACCTGAACGACAATGCTCCTCTAGATGACCAGCAATACGGCTTTAGACAACATCATGGGGTCGAAACCCTATTACTAGTTCTACTTAACAACCTACTCAAGGGCCTGGAAAACAAAAAGAAAATGTATATAACTCCTATTCATCGACATCTCAGCTGCCTTTGATACAGTTAACCATCAAACCCTCTTAAACAGAATCAAGTCAATAGGAATATCAGGAACCCCACTAAAGTGGTTCACATCATACATCTCAAACCGAATGCAACAGGTACAATTCAACGGCGAAAAAGCAGAAGCATTCTCTCAAACACAAGGTATACCACAAGGCTCTGCACTCTCAGCACTCCTTTTCAACGTATATATGCAACCACTATGCAAAATATTTACACAGCATAAAATCAACTACAACATTTATGCCGATGATATTATGCTGTACACACAACTTGACACTGACATCCCGGACTACAGCTCACTCGAGACATGTCTTGGCAAGATGCAAAACTGGTTACAACAAAGCAGCATGACAATCAGCCACAAGAAAACTGAGGTGATGTATATCTCAAGGAAAGCAAATTTTGACCCACCTACATCAATAACCCTGTGCAACAACACTTATCAAACAAAGAAAGAAATAAAATATCTAGGAGTTACATTTGACTGCGACCTAAAAATGGAAACTCACCTGCGCAAAACCAACAGGGCAGTCTTCTACAAACTAAGAGCTCTACAACCCATACGGAATATTATTGATCCCCACGACTTCAGATCCGTTGCTCAAGCACTCATCATGCCACATTTCGACTATTGCAACGCCATTCTTCAAGGACTTCCTAAGAAAACCCTGAACATCCTTCAAATGGCACAAAATGTAGCTGCCAGGATCATCATGAGGAAAAGTCTTACTGAACACATTACACCAGTACTAACTGAGCTACACTGGCTCCCCATAGCAGCCCGCACAAAATACAAAATACTGACGACCACCTTCAAACTCATCCACAGCATAGCACCATCCTTCCTCGACACCCTAATCAGATTGCAACCATCCAACAGAAACAGGAGAACCATCAATTCCAACACCCTCCACACTCCAACAAATATCAGATCAGTCAAAAATATCACTAGTAACAGGGCTTTCTCATACACAGCACCGACACTATGGAACCAACTCCCACCCGACCTACGAGCCAGCACTGATCTAGCCGACTTTAGAAAGAAACTCAAAACCCACCTATTTCAAAGTCATTTCAACCTGTACTAAATTCGCATGAGGGGCAACTCCCCCACAGCTCCCCAGAAAACCTGTAATGTATAAATGTACATATGTAAATTATCCCCTTAGCTTAGAAGTAGATAATTTTCTGCGTGACATGCTAACCTTTCGAATCTTTATGTACAAATCAAAATTATTCTGTCTTGATTCGACAACTTGATCCATGTAATCTTTCCCGCTTCTGATCGCTGGAAGGAGCGGTATACAAATGCTTGCTAAATAAATAAATAAATAAAAGTAAAATAGTAAGTTAGTAATAAAAATGATTAAAAGGTGATTTCACCTCTTGAGAGTGGTGTTTCCACTCCCTTTGATGTTTTTTACATTTAAAAAGTATAAGAAATTAAAATATCCGCCATTTGTTGATTTGGAGGTCTTATTGTGGAAGATTGAATTGTTTGACCACCAATCTTTTTTTGGGTTTATGGTTCTGTCTTTAACTCTTTAAGGCATTTTCATGCAATCCGAGCTTTTCTAGACATGTTTGTTCAAACCTCTGTTATTCTTGCCATAGTGATATCTCAAAATTGAATACTGTAAATCTGTGTACGTGAGTCTTCCTAATTTTGAACTGAAATGCCTTCAGACAATACACAACACCACTATTCAAATTCTCACACAAGCAAACCATTACGGCCCATGTCACTCTCTTGGTCATTCATCATCACTGGCTGCCAGTAAAAACACATATCCAAAACAAAATCCTGGTCCTGACTATCCCTGAATGTTGTCAACCTTGATTATTCCATACTGCCCAGCTCGCTCTCTCCGATCAATACACACTAATAGGCTGTGTCTGCCGGCACTGAATCCACAAGCCAAAGAGCCTTTTTTGTTTTAGCCCCATCACTCTGCCAACTCAGCTTTGGCTTCAACCAACTTTTCCAGTTTTCAAATGAGAACTTAAAATGCATCTCAAACAGGCTTTTGAACTCGTGGATTAGTGGCCCTTGGGTTGTGCCCTGGATTAGAGCAGGGGCAGCCCAAGGGTTTTGTGGGGCCATGTGCGGAGACTAATTGTGGGTCCTCATTTGCATAAATATTTGCATATCCACTGGGCCTCATTAGTATAAATCTAATTTTATTTTAAAATGTATATGCTGCCCATCTAAACTTATAAGGGGCTTTCAAAAGGAGTCCTTCACGAGCCTCTTTTTTTGTCCTAACAATGACTGAGGGGCATATTTACTAAATATTAATGTGTGCTAAGTGTCACTGTGCCCATAGACATAAATGGGTGTGCTGCACTTAGCACACGTTACAACATAAGAACATCAGAAATGCCATACTGAATCATACCAACGTCCATCAAGCACAGTATCCTGTTTCCAACAGTGGCCAATCAAGGTCACAAGTACCTGGCAGGTTCTCAAAAGGTAAAAAAGGTTCCACGGTGCTTGTCCTAGGGCAAGCGGTGGATTTCCCAGGTCCTTTAATAATGGTTTATAGATCTTTCCTCTAGGAACTTGTCCAAACCGTTTTTAAACCCAGCTACACTAACAGCTTTTACTACATCCTCCGGTAACGAATTCCAGAGTTTGATTACATGTTGAATGAAAAAATATGTTCTCTTATTAGTCTTAAATGGGTTGTAATCTTTTAAACTTGTATATATGTATATTCTACGCCCCACCCACACAACTCAATCAAATGTATATTTAAATTTGAAAGCCTCAATTCAATGTATAATGTACTAAATTGCTACTTCCTGTGTGATTCAAATCATCGCCCAATCAAATTCTGTATCCTAAAAATTATTGTATTGTACTATACATTATGATTCTGTAAAGTAAACCGCTGTTGATCGTAGGAAGCAGCGGTATACAAATGTTTTCTAAATAAATAAATAAATAAATATGTTGTAGCTTCATTAAGCGTCTTCTAGTCTTTCTACTTTTTGATAGCATAAACAACTGATCTACATTTACCCGTTCCACTCCGTTCATTAATTTATAGATCTCTATACTATCTACCCCAACAGTCTCTTTTCCAGGTTGAAGAACCCTAACCTTTTAAGCCTCTCCTCATAGGGGTATCCTTCCATCCCCTTTACCATTTTGGTGGCTCTTCTCTGTACTTTTTCTAATAACGCTATATCCTTTTTAAGATACGGTGACCAGAATTGCACACAATATTCAAGGTGCGGTCGCACCATGGAATGATACAGAGGAATTATAATAACCTTTGTTTTATTCTCTATTCCTTTCCTTATGATACTTAGCATTCTATTTGCCTTCTTGGCCACCACTGCACACTGGGCAGAGGGTTTGAACATGTTATCCGTGATGACACCTAAATTATTTCCTGGGTGGTGGTTCCCAATGTGGAACCTTGCATCATGGAACCATAGTTTGGGTTTTTCTTTCCTAGGTGCATAAATTTGCACTTGTCCACATTAAATTTCATCTGCCATTTAGATGCCCAGTCTTCCAATTCATCAAGGTCCTTTTGCAAATTTTCACAATCCTCTTGGGTTTTAACAACTTTGAATAATTTTGTGTCATCTGCAAATCTGATTACCTCACTTGTTATTCCCATTTCCAGGTCATTTACGAATATGTTAAAAAGCAGCGGACACAGCACAGATCCTTGGGGTACACCACTATTCACCTTTCTCCATTGGGAAAATTGACCATTTAGCCCTACCCTCTGCTTTCTATCTTTTAACCAGTTCCTGATCCACAATAGTACACTGCCTCTTATCCCATGACTTTTTAATTTGGCCGAGAGTCTCTCATGAGGGCCCTTGTCAAAGGCTTTCTTAAAATCCAGGTGTAGTATATCAATAGGCTCACCTTAGTCTACCTGTTTATTCACACTTTCAAAAAAATATAACAGATTAGTAAGACAAGATCTTCCTTTGCTAAATCCATGTTGGCTGTCTCCCATTAAACCATGAATATCTACATGTTCAATTATTTTATTCTTTATAATGGTTTCTACCATTTTGCCCGGTACCGATGTCAGGCTCACAGGTCTGTAGTTTCCCGGATCCCCCCTGAAACCTTGAAAGTACATTAACCTCTAGTAAACATGCCTCTTAATAAGTGTCTGAAAACCATTTGCATGTACAGTGAGGATAAAGGCTCCCGTATTTCTGCATTACTATCCTCCAGTGCCGACTGCCAGGTGCATTACTACAAAACCCTGCTCATTTAGAACCCATAGCAAACCTGCCATATCATAGCAGCACTACCAGGACTCACACAGCACCTAACCCTCTTTATCAAAAGGTAGCACTACAAATATTAAACCAATACATCTCTTATTGGGAAAAGAGAACAAGTGGGTCTACTACACACACAAACTAGATGAACAGAATAGCACAGTTCTTCATACATGCAGAACAGACAGACCATCACCAAAAACAGAAGAAGGGATCACGATTTAGAAATATGAAGACAATAATTGAACTGGGAACCCCAAAAGCCAAACTTTGAATGCAGCACTACACTGGAAAAATTAAACTGTGAAATTAATTTCCTCTTATACTGAATAAAGCACAAAGACATCAGAGCACGTTTCCCAGAGATGACACATTCCAGTTAATAAATTCAAAATAAAATACTTTCTTTTTTACCTTTTGTTGTTTGGGCATTTTATTTTTCAGTCGCAATTGCCTCTGTATTCTGCATTCCTCGTGTCTTCTGCTAACTCTCCACTGTCTGTTGTCCATTTGTTCTTTCTTCTCTCTTCTCCTATTTTTTCCTTTTTCTGTCTACATCCGCCTCAGACATACTGATCTTTCGCTTTTTGTTCTTTTCTCCATTTCTTTCTTTACTCATTCATAAACTCACTTTCAACCCTCTGTCCTCAATCCCCTTTTGACTTTTCATCTAGCAACTTTCCATCTACTCTTCTAACCTCCAGCCCAGCTCCCCCAATTCTCATCATCCTCCTCTCATTCATCTCCTTGCCAGCTTCCCATGGCCTCTCTCACATAGATCCACCATTCCCCCCCCCCCTCTCTCTCAACACCCCAATTCAGCATCTCCCAATCCCCTCACCCTTCTGCTTTACCCACAAAATCTGTCATCTCATGCTTTCTCTTTCACCTCCCCGGCCCTTGCCCCTCCCCATAGACCATCTATCCCCTTTCCCTTCTCCATCCTCTCCCCCTGCAGTGGTCCGGTATCTCTCCTCCCTTCCCAGCTCAGCATCTTCTGTCTCCACCCTTGTTCCTCTACATTTCAAGCCAATATATCCCTTCTCTTTCATAACTTTTATCTCCAAGTTATAATGCCCTGTTCAATGTACTTTCAGTTTGTTCAATGTAAACCGCACTGATGCAGAATAGCGCAGTATATAAGAGAATGTAAATAAATAAATAACTTAAAATCCACCTCTCTCTCTCTCAAAATATATCTATATCTATCTATCTATCTATATATATCTACACACACACAAACATATACACACCCACATCCAGCATATACCAGCTCTCTTTTTCTCTTTCTCTCTGTCCTCTCCACTGGGAAAATCTATTGTGCAACACCATGGCTGGCATCTTTCTTTCTTTTTCTGAGTCAGCGGCAGAAAGATCTCATAGCACCATCCCCAGCTTTATCTTTCTTTCTCTGAGTCAGCACGAGCAGCCAGTGCTGCCTCTAGCATTCACTTCTGGTGAATGTCCCTGCGCACTGGAAGTGAATGTCACAGGCAGCACTGGCTGCTGGTGCTGACCCAGAGAAAGAAAGATGAAGCTGCACGATGCTGGAGCTGCATGCACAGTGAGTTGTGCCAGCTCTTGGGCTCACCATCTGAATCCCCACTTACTCGCCCAATACCCAGCCAATCTTAGATTCTGTCTTCTTCTTTTCTCCCACCCAATTTTAAAGTCTCCACCTAAGTTCTAGTCCCTGCTCTCCCCATCTCCCTGTCCCCAGTACTGTCTCCTATAGTACATCCCTTCTGCCACCTACCTACTTCGTTCTCCGATATTCATTAAGTTTCCCTTTCCTCTTTCTTACCAGCATTCACTCTTATCCCCTCTCTTTCAACTCTTCCCTTTGTATGACCTTTTTTCTCCCTTCCCACACAAAATATCTGTTCTCCTCTCCATCTTCATGCCCCAGCCCCATCCCCTTCTAGTCCTCCCCCAGCATCAGCTCCATTCTAGTCCCAGCCCCTCCCAGCATCTGCTCTCTTCCAGTCCCATATTCCCCATCCCCCAACATCAGTCCATTTCCAGTCTAGCCCCCCAATATCAGTCCTCCTCCAGTCCCAGTCCCTTCCAGCATCAACTCCCTTCCAGTCCCTCCATCCCCCAGCATCAGCTCTTTTCCAGAAATAGCCCTCCATTCCCTAGTATCAGCCCTTTTCCAGTCCTGGCCCTCCAGAATCAGCCCCCTCTAGTCCCAGTCCCTCCCAGCATTGTCTTTCTTTCAATGGTAGTCTCTCCATCTCCCAACATTAGCCCATTTCCCATTCTAACCCCAGTAGCAGTCTTCTTCCCATGTCAGTGGCTCCCCCCTCACACATATACAAAGACATGAGGGGCCCTGCGCACGCCTGACCAGCTTCAGAGGGAGCAGGTGAGACCCAAAGCCCGGCTCCCCGGCTCACCTCTGCAGTGCCACAGGAGTAAAGAGCTGTCAGAGCGCTTTCCTCTTTCTCCCGCGGCTGCAGTACGCTGCAGTCACTGGCATTGCTCACTTCGCAGAAAGTTAAACAGGGGCGCTTCCTGCCTCTTGCAGAAGACAGGGAATGTCCCTGTTAACCTCTACATACTGAGCGGCTACAACTTAGAAAACACTCCGTTGGCTCTTTGTGCAGAGGTAAGTCAGGAAGCTGAGCTTTGGGCCTCACCAGCTCCCTCTTATGCTGGTTAGGTGCAAGCGGGGCCATGTGTGGGTGACATTCCCACACATGCCTCGGGTCGGCCCTGGCTTAGAGATACAGCAGCTCTTGGTTTGCCGCCTTGCCTGCCGCTTGCATCTGCTGAACTCTTTTCTTTTGTTTTCACTGTCCTGCCTTTAAAGCTCTTGTTATTTATTTTAAACTGCTTTGTGTAGCCTGAAAAGGCAGTATAGTAAATAAACTAAACCATAAAGCATACAGGAGCAGTGAAATGGCTGAGAAGAGGGGTCACATGAGCAGAGTGCCCCTGGCGGAAGATAAGCCGTGAAGCTGAAGTTTGAATGGATTGAAGAGGAGACCAGTGAGGAGCAAGTTACAATAGTCAAGACGGAAGGTGACTACTGAGTGGATGAAGGTCTTAGTAGTGTGTGTAGAAAGGAAGGGACACATTTGCTAATGTCATAAGGAAAGAAGCGACAGGATTTAACAATCTGTTGGATATGTGCAGGGCCAGCCTGTCCACTGTGCGAACGAGGCAGCTGCCTAGGACAGCAGACCCTGGTGGGCAGCATGCTGGTCCTTTGGAGCGACAGCAGTTCAGCCACTGCTTCAGCCCTGCGGCAGGCATTAGAAGACGTGCGCGTGAAGTCATGGCCTGCCACTCCTGCCCCCTCTAATAGGAGATTATGTCAGAGGGGGCAGGACTGCGTGCGGACGCTTTCAAGCCAACCGTGTCAGTGCCACTTCAAAAGAAATATCAGCATGCCGCCACCCCTCCCCCAGTGGGCAGATGGATGCCAGGGGAGGACGGCGGCATGGTGGCACCCCAGGCACAAGGGGAGGTGGCAGCGTTGTAGCGCCTCAGGCATGAAGGGGTTGGCACAGAAGACCAGCCTAGGGTGGCAGAAACCTTTGGGCTGGCCCTGAATGTGTAAAGAGAGAAAGTAGAGTAAAATATGACCCAAGGTTACGAGCAGAGGAAATAGGGAGGAGTGTAGTGTTATCCACAGAAACAGAGAAGGGAGGTGGGTTTAGGGGGAAAGATAAGGAGCTCAGATTTCGCCATGCTCAATTTAAGATGGCGGTGAGACATCCAGGCAGCAATATCGAATAAGCAGGAAGAGATCTGGGATTGGATTACTGGAGAGATTTCAGGTGCAGAGAGGTAGAACTGAGAGTCATCAGCATAGAGACAGTACTGAAAACTATGGGAGGAGATGAGCGCACCAAGGGATTGAGTATAGAGAGAAAAAAGGAGAGGTTCCAAGACAGAGTCCCAGGGCTTCATCAACTGAAAGCAGGATAGCAGTAGAGGAGGATCCACCAGAACATACACTAAAGGTGCGGTGGGAGAGAAGGAAGAAATCTAGAACAGGGCAGAACCCCTAAATCCAAGCGAGGACAGGATATCGAGGGGAAGATGGTGACCAACAGTGTCAAAGGCGGCAGCAAGGTCAAGAAGGATGCGGATCGAGTGAGGAACAAGTTGCTGGGGATTTTGGCAAGAACCAATTCTGTAGAAGTAGAGGACAAAAGCCAAACTGCAGTGGATCCAGAAGGGCTTGAGAGTAAAGAAAGTCAAGACGGCAGCGGTGAAACGCTCGTTCAAGTAGTTTAGGGTTTTTTTCAATTTTTTATTTATGCATTTCAACAAAATACAAGTCACAGCACAAAAACTTGTAAAGAAATAAGGGTAATGTAGTAAAACCAAGGCCCCACAGGCCTTCTCTCTCTTTGCTCCCAAACTACGGAATTCTCTTCCCTTGGAACTGCGACTCATCGATTCCCTCAAAGACTTCAAAATAAATCTGAAAACACATTTATTCAAAGACCATTTCAACACAGGCACCTAATCTCAAGAAGACCTCCAAGACATAAGCAACCTCATGATCCCTCCTTTACCCATAAGAAAACATCTCTCCACTTCTACCCCCTTACCCGCCCCTATTCCTGATCTCCCTTCAACTGCCTCTCTGTATATAATTATTTTACTTTTAGAAATGTTGTAATGTAAGTAGTCATATTTCAAACCTCACGTTCTATATAAAGTTCTGTTCTTGTTCCTTGTAAATGACCTCGGCTACTAGATGAAGCGGTACAAAAAGAACTGTTAAATAAATAAATAAAGGAAAAAAGGAAAACTTAAAGCCCAAAGAACACAACAGGAATTAAATTAACCATCCTGTTGGAAAAGAGACGGCTGAGGGGAGATATGATAGAGGTCTATAAATTAATGAATGGAGTGGAACGGGTAAACGTAAATCAATTGTTTACGCCATCAAAATATAGAAAGACTAGGGGACATGCAATGAAGCTACAGGGTAACCTATTTAAGACCAATAAGAGAGCATATGTTTTCACTCAACGCGTAATCAAACTCTGGAATTTGTTACCGGAGGATGTAGTAAAAGCTGTTAGTGTAGCTGGGTTTAAAAAAGGTTTGGACAAGTTCCTGCAGGAAAGGTCCATAAACCATTGAGGACCAGGAAATCCACTGCTTGCCCCGGGACAAGCATTGTGGAACCCGTGTGCCTCTTTGGGAACCTACCAGATACTTGTGGCCTGGATTGACCACTATTGGAAACAGGATATTGACTTGACTGACCTTGGTCTGACCCAGAAAAGCATTTCTTATGTTCTTGTGTTCTCTAGCCCACAATAATGAGGGGGTTCCATTAGGAAATTATCAATCGATACATTTAAGGAAAACAAGTTTGAGCATAGTCAACAATTTTAATGGCGGCTACAAATCCTAGGATTCTTATTTATTTATTTATATTTATTTATTTGCGAGGCTTGATATACCGCCCATACCGGAGTGTCAGGGCGGTGTACAATAATAAACACAGTGGCGTCTAGAAAGTCAAAGGAGGAAAGGAACGCCATTGGATTAATAGGAAAGCAGAAGTGAAAGAATAGGAAGAAGACAGAAAAGGAGCAGAACTAGACACATAAGCAAGGCTGACTGCTGAGGGGATGGAAGGGAGAGGAGGAGGGGGAGTAGAGGCAATGTGTAGCATCATGACCATCATGCGGTGGCAGGGAGGTTGAAGGCCTGGCAGTAGAGACCTGCCACTTCTTTCTCTACAACATCGGCAAAATCCGCCCCTTCCTCTCTGAACAAACTACCAAAACACTCATCCACTCCTTAATCTCCTCACGCCTCAATTACTGCAACCTACTCCTTGCTGGTCTTCCCGTGAGCCACCTCCTTCCCCTTCAATCTATACAAAATCAAGCTGCTCGACTAATCTTCTGTCAGCCTCGCCATGCCCATGTTACACCTCTTCTCAGATCACTTCACTGGCGCCCGGTCCAGCTCCGCATCCAATTCAAGCTTCTCCTGTTGACCTATAAATGCATTCACTCAATGGCCCCTCAATATCTCTCATCTCTTATCTTTCCCTACTGTCGCCCCCGCCTGGCCAGGTAGATAACTGATACCAGGTGAGGTCGCCTTTTTGGCTTTAAAATAAGTTTCCCTCAAAATGGCTGCCAGGAGGGCTGCTGGGAATTGTAGTCCTATCTTAAAGCAAAGGAGTTGTGATCCGAGGGTTAGGCATAAGACAGAGAAAATTTATTTAATGTAATCAGGGGTTCCTTCATACACAGGACGCAAGTGGAAAAATCAAATAAAGGATTTTTAATCCCACGCTACAGCTTCAAAAGAAATAGGAACAACTTTGCTTGTATTTCAAAAATGCAAAGAAACAGGCACAACTTTGCTTGTTAAACAAAATATCACTTATTCCAAAAACTTTCAACTTCTTAAATGTTTCTCCTCTTTACAGGAACAAAACTCTTGCAGCAAAACAACTCTTTAAATGTCCTTTGAACATTTAGTATCAGCTTTCAACCTTATCAGTTGAACTTAGCACTCAGCTGTTTTCTTCGGTTGTGACGTCTTCACAATTCAGGCTGCTTCCTAAGCAGGCATACATTCAATGGCTTCCTGGCTCAGCTCTCTTCTACATCAGAGGCTTGACATACAGCACATTGCATTTCAAAGGAACTGTCTTCCATATCTGTTATCTCCATATCTTCAACGCTATCATTCTCACACACATCCAAAGACATCTGAGGGGAGAGCTTACTATTTTCTTTCCTAATCAATTCACTCAATTTCTTAAGCAGGGCTTGTTTCTGCACTAGCTCGTCTGCTATATGAGCTACTTGATACTTGGATAAACAGTCTCTCTTTATCCTGGGGTTTGGCTTGTTGCTGGAATCAGCTTTTAACTCTAAAGCTAATTCTCCCAAACTTTTACTGTTTAAGAACTGAGAAGGACACACTTGCCTGGTTTCAGAGGTATTCAGAATCTCTCTCTGCCCTGCAAGCCAGTCATGCTGTCTTCCGTTTGCAGCCGCTTCGTTTGCTTGCACTAGCCTCTCTTTCCTTGCTCTCTCAGCTGTGCTTGGCAATCTCTCATCAGTTCTCTCTCTTCGGCTTCCAGTGTTTCCTCCACACTGTCTTTCATTCTCTGCAAGCACTCTCTCACTTGCTCTCACTTCCCTCTTTGCATTCCTTGTTCTTGCTGCTTCACTTCCAGCTCCTCCTTCTCTCTCTCCGTCTCTGGCTCTTTCTCTATCTGTGTTTCTGAAAGTCAGCTTTTTAAACTTTCCTTCTTCCTGAGCCACACCTTGCTCCCAGCACATGTGATTAGGGTCAAGCTTCTCCCTGACGTGCTGCTGTGGGCGGGGCTTAGGGATGACTAGGTTCTGAGTCAGAGACTCTTGGTTACTAGGGAAACCCTTGATACTTTCTGACTTAAAGTGACAGGACTCATTTCCCTGTGTATCTCTATGTTCAGCAGTGCTTTCCTCACCACATATTCCCCTTCTTAAGATATTACGGGCTGGGGTTCTCATAAAATCACAGCACGTAATTCTCCTACAAGACTCTTTGTCTTCATCTCTGGTAGTGCCTCTAGACAACGCATCCGCGTTTTGGTGAAGTCTTCCTGCTCGATGGACAACCTGAAAGTCAAACGCCTGAAGCGCCATATACCATCGGGTCAACCGGGCGTTGTGATCTTTCATTTGACCCAGCCATTTTAATGGGGCATGGTCGGTCATGAGTAGGAATTTTCTACCCGCCAGATAGAACTTTAAGGACTCCATGGCCCACTTCACCGCTAGGCACTCTCTTTCGATGGTAGAGTAATTTTTCTCAGCGGGCGACAACTTCCGGCTGAGAAACATCACGGGATGTTCCAGACCTTCATGCTTCTGGGAGAGCACCGCTCCCAGACCTGTTTCTGAAGCATCAGTCTGTAGGATGAATGGCAGACTGAATTCTACCCCTCTTAATACCGGGGCTGCGCACAGTTCTTCTTTCAGCCGTCCAAACGCCTTATCCGCCTCTTCGGTCCAGCGCAACTGATTAGGCATGTTCTTCCTCAACATATCAGACAATGGCGCACTCTTCTCGGCAAACTGTGCCACAAACCTTCGGTAATAACCTACCAAACCTAGGAAACTACGGAGTTGTTTCTTATTGGTAGGGCGTGGAAAAGATTGGACACTTTCAATCTTACTTAGCAGGGGCTTCACTATACCATGTCCCACCAAGTGTCCCAAGTATTTTACTTCTTGGGCCCCGAACATGCACTTTGCCGGGTTTAAAGTCAAACCAGCTTCCCTCATTGCTTGTAGGACTGCCTTTAAGTGGACCATGTGCTGATCCCATCTGGTGCTATGGATCACCACATCGTCCATGTAGGCCGTAGCATATTTCTGATGCGGCCTGAGTACAATATCAATGAGACGTTGACAGGTGGCTGCCGCTCCGTGGAGCCCGAATGGCATTCTTCGGAATTGAAACAACCCCTGTGGCGTACTGAAAGCGGTTTTCGGGCGAGATTCCCTGGTCAGGGGAATCTGCCAGTATCCTTTCGTCATATCTAACGTTAGATATCTGGCCTGGCCAGCCGGTCAAGGAGCTCCTCTATCTGAGGCATGGGATACGTATCAAATTTGGAGATGGCATTGACTTTGCGAAAATCAATACAGAATCTGAGTGATCCATCTGGTTTTGGAACCAGCACGACCGGGCTGTTCCAGGGACTCCTAGATTCTTCAATGATACCAAGGTCTAGCATCTCCTTAACCTGGTCCATCACCTCATGCTTCTTGGCCTCGGGCAGCCTATATGGACGTTGCCGAATTACTTCTCCTGCAGGTGTCAGGATCTCGTGAGCAACAAGTTTGGTTTCTCCTGGTAGTGGCGTCAGGACATCTGTAAAGCTCTTAACAAGACGCTCCAACTCCTGTCTCTGAAACCATGAGAGACCATCTGCTATCCTGAATTCAGGGTCCTTCCTGCAGTCACTTAGCTGGGGTCCAAGGTCATCCTCCATCTTTTCTTCCCGCAATGCAGTCAGCCCCTGCTTGTCTGAATACCCCGAGGACCCGAAACCTTGCGTCCCTCGCAGCGTATCGGACACCATGGCCACTTCTTCCAACGGAGGAAAACCCACTCGCTCACAAATAATTTGAGCAATTCGGTCGCCCACATTCACTTGGAAATCTTCGGTTCCAAAGTTAAATAGCAATACTTTAATGGCTCCTCTATAATCAGGGTCCACTACACCCGCACCTACGTCTAAGAAGTGCTTTACGGCCAAGCCTGATCGAGGCGCAATTCTCCCATAGCAGCCTACTGGTATCTCCATCTGTAGCGCTGTGTTCACTAGTGCCTTCCCATGCTTCGGGACCAGAACCTCTTCAGCACTGTATAGATCGAAGCCGGCTGCATGTGGAGTGGTCTTCCTTGGGGCTCGGGCTTCCGGACTCATCCGACAAAAGCGTAAGACAAAAACAGGTTTCTTAGGAGACTCCTCCTTAGGCAAGTGTGTCTTCCCCTTTCCACCTTTCGCAAACAAAGGCCTTAAGAATGGCATTGTAGCACCTGCCTTGGGCTTACTTGTTTTACTTATAGGAGCTGTCCCTACAGCTTCAGGAGAGGGTAGAACCTTCGCCTCCCCCTCTAGGGGCTCCTCCTCTAGGACCTGTTGGGCTTGGGACTGGGCTCGCGTGGACACTAAGCCTTTCTTAACCCCCAACCCTTGTTGCACACCTCGCTGAAACTGGGGCCAGTCCCTCCCGAGGACTACCTCCTGGGGTAATCTGGGAACAATAGCGACCTGGACCTCCCTCTCTATGCCTAATCCTTTTATGCGGACACAGTAAACAGGATAGGTACACGCCGTTCCGTGAACGCACCGAATGTTTACGTTGCCCGTGGGCGTCTGAGGTGTTCTTAAACCTGGGGCTGTTAACCTTCTCCATAATCGTTTGGAAAGCATCGATTGATCCGATCCGGAATCAAGCAGTGCTTTAACTGGTATGCCTTGTACTGTCACCTCCAGTAAAAAGCCTTCTCCTTTCTTACTAGGGTCGCTCAACACTAGGGCTGTTTTCATCTTGCACTCACGTATTAAATGTTGTTCACTTCCGCACCGGTAACATGCACGCTTCACTGGCATCCTTCTATTGGTGGGCACACAAACATTCTGTACATTCTTGCTATCAACATTCAACCTAGCTACAGACATTTTAGTACAGGCGACAGACCTATCCTTAGCTAACACTTCAGCTTCTAGGAATCGCTCTGACATAGTTATAGCCTCTCTGGTGTTCTTACATCCTTGTAACATCAAGAAATTTTGCATCCTTTCAGGTACTGCTGCAAAATACTGCTCCAGAACGAGCTCATCGATCAGTGTTTCTACTGACTTATGTTCTGGTTCTAGCCATTTAACTACCAGCATTTTCAATCTATGATAAAGCGCTCGTGGTGTCTCATCCACGCGCAATTTGGCATTTCTAAGCTGGCGTCTGTAGACTATAGGAGTTAGGCCAAGCCTATCTTTTATAGCCTTCCTGACCTCCAAATAGTCATTGGCCAACTCAGCGGGAACAGTCTGGTAGGCTGCCAAGGCCTCACCAGTAAGTGAGACAGCTAACCTTACCGCCCACTGTTCGGGTGGCCACCTGGCTATTTGTGCCACTTTTTCAAACGCATCCAAGAAAGCGTCTACACTTTCCCCATCTCTTAGTTGTCCAAAACTAAGGGTCTCTTTGGACCCGAGTCCAAAGGTATGGGCTAATCCCAATGAAAAACCTGTGGTAACCGGATCAGGCTCTGGTGGTTTCTTATGTTCCTTCACCCAGGCCTCCATAAGCTCTACCAGCGGTTTCTGCTGGGCCTGCAGTTGACGAGCCACTTGCTCCTGAAGCTCTAATGACAAGTCTCTTTGCCGCTTGAGCTCCGCCGCTGCCCATGCAAGGATATCTTGTGTCTCCATCGTCATCTCCTTTTCCTGTAGAAATGAGAAAACACAGAACACCCAAGTGCGGTACCCAACACTAGGTATGTGTTCCCCTCTATCTGCTGCTATCGCCCCCACCCAGTACCGGTATCCTTAACTTTCCCTAGTTAAATACGGTGTACCTGGTACTAGTGGTGCGTCTCGCTCAGCAACAGCGTAGGACCTTGGCAGGTCTCCGGACCCTCCGGCTTGCAGGAACTCTGGACTCTCTGTCTCAGCCGCTTGCACTTCTCCGGCGTCCTCCTGTCGAGCTCTGGAATCCGTCGTGCTCGCGTTCTTCTGGTGCGCAGTCGTACTCCAGCTGCAATCCAAAGAACTATGTTCCTCTGTGGCGTGGCCCACTCCGCATCCAAACAACTACGCCACTCTGTCGCCCCCGCCTGGCCAGGTAGATAACTGATACCAGGTGAGGTCGCCTTTTTGGCTTTAAAATAAGTTTCCCTCAAAATGGCTGCCAGGAGGGCTGCTGGGAATTGTAGTCCTATCTTAAAGCAAAGGAGTTGTGATCCGAGGGTTAGGCATAAGACAGAGAAAATGTATTTAATGTAATCAGGGGTTCCTTCATACACAGGACGCAAGTGGAAAAATCAAATAAAGGATTTTTAATCCCATGCTACAGCTTCAAAAGAAATAGGAACAACTTTGCTTGTATTTCAAAAATGCAAAGAAACAGGCACAACTTTGCTTGTTAAACAAAATATCACTTATTCCAAAAACTTTCAACTTCTTAAATGTTTCTCCTCTTTACAGGAACAAAACTCTTGCAGCAAAACAACTCTTTAAATGTCCTTTGAACATTTAGTATCAGCTTTCAACCTTATCAGTTGAACTTAGCACTCAGCTGTTTTCTTCGGTTGTGACGTCTTCACAATTCAGGCTGCTTCCTAAGCAGGCATACATTCAATGGCTTCCTGGCTCAGCTCTCTTCTACGTCAGAGGCTTGACATACAGCACATTGCATTTCAAAGGAACTGTCTTCCATATCTGTTATCTCCATATCTTCAACGCTATCATTCTCACACACATCCAAAGACATCTGAGGGGAGAGCTTACTATTTTCTTTCCTAATCAATTCACTCAATTTCTTAAGCAGGGCTTGTTTCTGCACTAGCTCGTCTGCTATATGAGCTACTTGATACTTGGATAAACAGTCTCTCTTTATCCTGGGGTTTGGCTTGTTGCTGGAATCAGCTTTTAACTCTAAAGCTAATTCTCCCAAACTTTTACTGTTTAAGAACTGAGAAGGACACACTTGTCTGGTTTCAGAGGTATTCAGAATCTCTCTCTGCCCTGCAAGCCAGTCATGCTGTCTTCCGTTTGCAGCCGCTTCGTTTGCTTGCACTAGCCTCTCTTTCCTTGCTCTCTCAGCTGTGCTTGGCAATCTCTCATCAGTTCTCTCTCTTCGGCTTCCAGTGTTTCCTCCACACTGTCTTTCATTCTCTGCAAGCACTCTCTCACTTGCTCTCACTTCCCTCTTTGCATTCCTTGTTCTTGCTGCTTCACTTCCAGCTCCTCCTTCTCTCTCCGTCTCTGGCTCTTTCTCTATCTGTGTTTCTGAAAGTCAGCTTTTTAAACTTTCCTTCTTCCTGAGCCACACCTTGCTCCCAGCACATGTGATTAGGGTCAAGCTTCTCCCTGACGTGCTGCTGTGGGCGGGGCTTAGGGATGACTAGGTTCTGAGTCAGAGACTCTTGGTTACTAGGGAAACCCTTGATACTTTCTGACTTAAAGTGACAGGACTCATTTCCCTGTGTATCTCTATGTTCAGCAGTGCTTTCCTCACCACACTACATCCCCTCTCGAAATTTGCGTTCCACTCACAAATCACTTCTATCAATGCCTTTCACCCGCACCGTGAACTCCCGACTGTGCTCCTTTCACCTTGCTGCACCTCACGCCTGGAACAGCCTACCTGCGTCTGTGCGCCAGGCACCCTCCCTGGCCCTCTTCAAGTCCAGGCTAAAGACCCACCTTTTCACCGTTGCATAACACCAAGAAAAAGAACTTCTGCTCCATGGTTCTCCCCTGAATTACAGTCCTCCCTTTCCCATCTACGAAGACTTGAGAAACGCTGGCGCCGATCACTCTCCAGCGATGATCACACAGCCTACAATCAGCACCTTACATCTCACCGCAATGCAATCACAACCATAAGGAAACAATACCACACCGATATGCTCAAAAGATCTTTGAACAAACCGCGTGACCTTTTCAACCTGGTCAAATCACTATCAAAGGAACCATCCTCTGAACAAAAAGAAGATATCCACCCACAGGAATTTGCTGATTACTTACAATCGAAACTTCTACAAACAGATGAGCTCTCCAAAACCACTGTACATGAAACAACCTGCATAACACCCCTAACTGCACTCACCACTCCCTCAGATAAACACATTGAAGACACAATCGCCTCACTCAACACCTCAACTGCACAAACCGACCCATGCCCAGCCTTTTGGATAAAGGATCTCCGAAGCTCATTTAGCCCTTTCATTGCTAGACTAATTAACCTCTCCTTTACATCTGGCTCCTTCCCATCTGCTTTAAAGCTCACATCCATTAGACCTCTACTAAAAAACGCGAAACTAGACCCTAAACGGCCCGATTCATACAGACCAATAGCCAGCATCCCCCTGCTAGCTAAAATCTTTGAGAAAGAAGCACAAAGGCAAATTCAAGACCATATAGATTCTGCAGCCCCCTGGACCATGCTCAACACGGTTTCAGAGAATTCCATGGTGTTGAGACACTGCTTACTACTCTTTTCAACGATGTTCTCACCACCATAGACAACTTACAGCAAGGCGTTGTACTAATCTTCCTGGATATAGCAGCAGCGTTCGATTCAGTAAACCATGAGATCCTCCTCGGTCGACTGATGGAAAAGGGCATCTGCAACTCAGCACTTGAATGGTGCAAATCATACCTCGACACCAGAATGCAATTTGTGAAATCCGCAACAGGAGAATCCAAACTCTTCCATCAAAAACAAGGCGTCCCACAAGGGTCCTCTCTCTCTTCCCTCATGTTCAATATCTATATGCAGCCGATCTGCAATATCATCAGATCCTTCAATGTGAAATGTATGATATATGCAGACGATATCCTTCTCTACATGCCATTTTCCACAAAGCAAATGGATTTAATGCCTATAACGAATTGCTTCAATGCAGTCTCTGACTGGCTCCTGTCACAAAACCTCCGCATTCAGCACAAAAAAAACTGAGGTTCTCTTTATCTCCAGAGACCCCAACTTCACCCCACCACCACATATAAACGTCAAGGGTGCTGAACTATACACCAAGGAAACAATAAAATACCTCGGAGTAACAATTGACCATCGGCTCAACATGATACCACACATAAACAATATCGTAAAAGCTGTGTACTTCAAGATACGCACGCTCAAGCACCTTCGTTCCCTACTTGACCCAGAAGACTTCAGAACCATTTACCAAGCATTAATCTTACCACATTTTGACTTCGCCAACTCAATTCTTCAAGGGCTCCCACAATCCACCTTGAGCCCATTACAGCTCGCGATGAATACTGCTGCAAGGATTCTTCAAGGAGTTTCCAAAAGTGAACATATCACTCCTATTCTCAAACAGCTCCATTGGCTCCCCATACATGGAAGGCTAATATTCAAAACCCTGATTCTTACATTCAAGGCCATCAAGGGTATATCCTCAAACTCACTTTCTGAGCTCATCCAATTAGTTCCATCAAACAGAATTAGAAGACAGGCAGCACTAAACTCCTTAGCGGTACCAAAGGCCATAATAACATGCAATCTATCTACAGCGAACAGAGCTTTCTTGTTTTGCGCACCACAATGCTGGAACTCTCTCCCTTCCGACATCCGTGCCATAGCCGACTTAGCCCAATTCAGAAAGGCCATTAAATTCATCCTATTCACCAAATACTACCCCACATAAAACATAGCTTAACAGTCCCACCACTTATCCTTCCAATTTTTTCTTGTTCTCTTACTCTCTTCCTTATGTCCTCCAAATCTACTTCATTCTCGCCCAACAACCATGCTAAATCATGTACATAGTTTGATTATGTTATCTAGTTAACAGACTACATATTCCATGTATATAGTTCTCCCAGTTTGAACCAAGTTGTCACCCCTGTTATATGTAATACCGAACAGCCTGTTGTTCTGGTTTTGTTATTGTTCCCTGTGAACCGCGCTGATCTCGAAAAGTGCGGTATATAAGAAACTAAAATAAATAAATAAAAATAAATAAATTCTGATCCTGACTCTTTCCTCATCTCACCCCAACTCCCTCAACGTTCATGACCAGCTACAGACCAAACTGTACCACACCGTACCTTGCGTAGAACTGATTAATGCTTGCGTAGAACCCATTGATGCTCTGCACTGTTTAACTAAATTACTATTCTATTCTAACTAGATTGTAAGCTCCGATGAGCATGACTCTGACGGGCAGGGACTGTCTCATGTATGCTGGCTACCTCTTGTAGGTTAGCTGTACAGCGCTGCGTGCATGGCCCTATAGAAGTGATAAATAGTAGTAGTATTAGTAGTAGTAGAGATAGGTTTTAAGTAGAGCTCTGAAGCGAGGAAATGAGGGTTCGGTGCGAAGAGAGTGTGGGAGAGAATTCCACAGGGTAGGACTCAGAAAGAAGAATGCAGAGTGACGAGTGAGTTCGAGGTGAGCTTGGGATGGAGAGGGAAGAAAAAGACGATTGCCATGAGCAGAACGGAGGAAACGAGGAGCGGACTGGAGGTGAATGAGATCAGACAGATACTGGGGGATTCTGGTGTGGAGAACTTTGTGTGTGGTGATGACGTACTTATAGACAAATCTGAATTTAATGGGGAGCCAGTGGAGGGTGAGAAGACAAGGGGCGATGTGATTGAAAGGGGATGAGTGGGTGACAAGACGGGCGTCAGTATTTTGGATAAGCTGGAGTCTACGAAGCTGAGAGTTGGGGAGACCTGCGAAAATTGAATTACAGTAGTCCAAGCAGGAGATCACGAGGGAAAGAACCAGGGTGGTGAGGGAGGGAGAAGAGAAATATGGCCGGAGAGCCCGAATCCTACGGAGGTGAAAAAAACAACTACGTACGAGGGAGGAAATATGTTGGTGGAAAGACATTGAGGAATCAAGGGTGAAACATAGAAACATGATGACAGAAAAAGACCACATGATGACAGAAAAAGACCACAAAACAACTACAACAGTCCACTTTTTACCTTTAGAGATCCTCTGTGTTGGTCCCATGCTTTTTTGAATTCAGTTACTGTCCTCATCTCTACCACCTCCACTGGGAGACTATTCCATGGATCCACTACTCTTTCTGTAAAGAAATGACACCAAGATAGCGGAGACTGGGGACAAGTGGAATGGGGACGGAGGACATAGTGGGAGCTAGAGTGGGAGGAGTGGCAATGAAGGAGAACCAAATAGCGGAGGACTTAGAGGGATTGACGCAGAGGAAGTTATCAGAAAACCAGCCGGCAATGAGAGTGAGACAAGCATTGAGGGCAGTGAGGTCCGGGGTTGAAGAGCTGGTGTGATGAATGAGAAGAATATCATTGGCGTAGAAGTATGAGGATATGCCGGTCTGATGAATGAGCAGGGTGAGAGGAGTGAGAAAATATTGAACAGAAGGGGGGCAAGGATGAAGAGGCAGGCGGCTGCTGGCAAGCATGCAAGAACAACAAAAGCCAGGATGGATACAAAAAAACATAAGAAACAGATTGAAACTTAACCAAACACTTACACGAGTACTTAAGAAAGAATGATGCACCAAGCTGAGAGACCCTAGGACAGATAGAAAGGACGAGAGAGGAAGAGATAGAACTCAGTAGCTGGGTGAGAATTGAATCAGAGGAGCAGGCAGTGAATTTAAAGCAGGAGAGAAGATTTGCAGTTGCCTCCTCAGTGATTTTAGAAAAGGAAGAAATAATGTAATTTATTTTTATGTATGCCCAGACATGAATAGTGCTACTTATCTTCCACGATACTCTCCTGTGCCACATGGTGAACCTCTAGCAACACTGGGCCCGGCCTGTCTTCTTCTTCACTTGGCAAGGATCTAGTCAGTAACCCTACTCCCTAATTTAAATAAATCAACAAGGCAAAGTCCTGTCTACCTACCCTCCGGAAAAGAAATGTGAGTTTTCTGAAGGTTTGGAGCTCTTTTCCCTAACTGGAATTTAAAGAAAAGATCATTAGACTTCCCTATCTTCCCTCCCTCCCACTCGTTCCTTTCGATAAGTCATACTGGCAGCAGGTTAGCTTCCAGAAATCCAAACTCAGGCTGGCTTGTCTTCAAAGAATTGGCGAACAGTAGGAGGAAGTGAAAACACAGCTCCGTGCACACAAAAGCTACTCAGCTCAGCTAAGCTTGCTTTTAACGTTTGTTTAGCAGAAGGGAAGCAAGGCAAATCTCAGGAAAGGGTTTCAGAAGCTCAGTTCTCTCTTTTCAGTCCAAAGCAAGCTTTCTCTCCCAACCACACACATATCAAGAGCAGTACTGTCAGAGCAATTACCCCTGCAGCCAAAATGTCTGTGAATAAAGCTACCTGCCCGTTTAGGATCTTTTGCACTCACAGCAGAAAATTACATAAACCTCAAAAGCCAAAGCAAACATAGATGAAATAAGGACACTCCCTATAATTTGTGAATAATTCCTGTTACCTCTTCTAGATTAACACACGGGACAGAGACAAACAAACACAACTCTATCAAATTCAAAAGTCAAATTCAGTCAAACTCACAACTGTTATCAATTCAGAGTCAGACTGCGCAAAATAGAACCCAGCAACTGAGCATTCGTTTAGAAAACTCTCTCACAAGCCCCCTTTTCTGCCCAAACTTCTTATCCTTCAGCAGGAAAGAATTAAACTCAAGATTTTTCCCTCAGAAACAGTAGAAAGCATCTCACTTTTAAGTACCGATATTGAAAGTGATTAATGTGGTACAGTGCTAATTACAGTGACTGGGTTATTGGGCGGCACTAATGCAGTTAGCTACCGCTACTCAATGCCTGACACTAACCAGCTAGCATCAGAGCGTTCCAGAGGCAACACCTCTGCCCAATTATCCCCCCATTGCTGAAAGTTACGCGCTTTAAAGGCTAGCCTAACGTTTGCCACTGAAACTAACCGGGCAGCGGCTAAATCGTCACTGTCTGGCCAACTTGGATATTTAGTGCCGATGGCCGGATAATTATTTATTCATTTAACGGGGTTTTTATACCACCTTTATGCCCACGCGGTTTACAGAGAACCAACAACAAAGAAACTCAATTGTATATGGTCCCAGCATTGAATATCTGGGTTTAAGGTTCAGTGGAAACAATCAGTTACTTAAATAATTATCACCACTAATTTGCAAATCAAATCAAACAAAAATGCAAAAAAGAAATACACTGAACTAATTTTAAAAAATGTTTTAACATCAAATGAAAACAATATTCATATATTATATAACATATACACATTACAAAATTACCAGTGTGTTATAAAAAATATACATTTTAATGACATTATCAAAATTCATACTGTCGTCGGCACTCCCTAGTGGCCAGTGGCTGTAAGGGTAGGCTGAGCATTTTTATTGTTTCAAGGAGGAAAGGGCTCTTTAAGGCCAAGTGCAGGTTGGTCTTTGTAGTCCAGCTCCTTGTATGAACAAATTGTATAAGCCAAATAGAGGGTATTAAGGCTTTTATTTCCCCTTTAACGCAAAGGCTCAGTAAGGCACAGAAATAAAGAAAGTCCTTTCTTTCAGGGTTTCACCAAACATAAGCAAGAAGAAAAACTGTTACAAGTTTCACAGTTGATTGGAGAGATTAACTGAAAGATTCTCTTACTTCAGAGTAACTTAAATAAGCAAAACAGTTCTCTGGCATTTAGCACAAAACATGAGCATTCTCAAAGCAAAAAGGTCTGTTCAATTCACAGTTCTGCTAATGACTCAAGGCTACTAGCAATACACAAGGTACAATCCATAGATTCATCTGGAGGCATGGGAATAGGGTTCTCTAGGTCTATTTCCATGGACTCTGGGTCACTGGCCTCTCCCCCTGAATTGGATGTCTCCCTTGATGCTATACTTTCCCAGACTCTGTCTCTGTTTGCTTGTTTCCAATAGGGCTGTTCTAAGGCTCCCAAACGAACATGGCCTGTTCTTCTGCCCTTAAATAGTGGTTTATAAAGCTCTGACTTGTTTCCTTTTCTCCTGCACTGAGCATCTGTTTCACCAGAGCTTCTAGGAGATAAACTTTCTTTTATAAATGAAGTGGCACCATACCTGGGCTTCCTCCTGTAGCCGGTATAACTTGAGCTTTCTCTGAGGCACCTCTCTCTGGAAACAGGCTTTCTCTTGGAACCTTCTGATCAGTGCTTTACCTTTCTGTAGTTCAGGAAAACCTGGTGAGGAATTCGGATTTCCTTGCTTCTGGGTAAAGGTAGCTCTGCTATCAGAACCTTTCCTTCTTGTTCCTCTTAATCCTGATTCAGACTCCTCCGGTGAGCGTAGGCCTCTCTCAAAGCATGGCTTTCTCCTCCCAAGTTCTTTGCCTCTGTGGTCCTCTGCTACCGAGTCTCTCTCCAGACAGACTCTCCTCGAGCTGTCTTTCTTTCTGACTTTTCTCTGCTCCTTTTCCAGCACTTACTATTCTGGGCGTACTGCTTGATCCAGCTACGCTGCTTGGGCTGGAGGTGTCACTCCTTCCATCTGAAGTGCTTCTCCTGGCAGTCTCTCTCTGGACTGTCCCTCTCTGGACTGCTTTCCTTCAGATTGCTTCCCTCTGGACCGGTTCCTTCTGCTGGCCTGCTTTCCTCTGGACCAGTTCCTCCTGCTGGCCTGCCTTCCTCTGGACCAGTTCCTCCTGCTGGCCTGCTTTCCTCTGAACTGCCTTTCTCTTATAAAGGCATTCTACCTTTGAGTTTCCTGGGCTTGTCCTCAGGTGCAGCTGATTAGCTCTTACATAATCAGTGGCTGGGTGTGTTAACTCAGCCTCAGTAGTTTTGTTCCTGCTCCCTCTAGCTGGGCTGAAAGGTAATTGCATCCTCTGCACATCAACAGCTCTGTTAAAGACAGGGTTTTTTTCTGTCTGCACTCTCAGTAGCTTCAGCTTCATGACAATACATATCACACATTACTGATACCTCTTATAATACTGATATCACAAAGACATAATATCACAATATTGCACCTTAATTATACAACCATAAATATAAGTTTCCACACAATTACCACTTTGCAATAACATAAATATTTCATTTAACTATGCTCAACCATTCTGCAAATTATTCTAATTTAACTGTTCTCAACTGCTCGAAACTACTGCAATTTAACAATACTCAGCTATATTCAGCTGTCTTACAAAGAGCACTCAAATTCATATACAGATTCTCATTTAGCTATACTCAGCCATTCTGCAGATTATGCTAATATAACTGTTCTCAACTGCTCTAAATCACTGCAATTTGACAATACTCAGCTATGTTCAGCTGTCCCACAAATAGCACCCAAATTCATATACAGGTCCAACAATCGATCATGGTGATTCTCACCCAGAACTTTTGAGTAAATCTATGCGATGTCACAGCCTCAGAAAATGGAACGTTGCAAAACCGTAGAGAATCGACCCATGCAGTATGAAATCCCTTGGGCTCGATCAAAAAATATCAAGAAGAGAAATCTAAGACTTAGAGGCAAATGCACAAACATTCAGTAAGATCCGTGCGGCTTTCCACCAAAATAAATTTTATATAGTTTATTTATTTATTTATTTATTTAATACTCTTATATACCGCGCTATTCGACATCAGTGCAGTTTACATGGAACATCAAAGCAGTTTTACAGTGGGGTTACACTGTAAATTACAGATAACAGGGAGATTAACTTGGATAACATGTTAACTATATACACAAAGGCATAAGGTGAAAACCCTATGTACATCACATTGTGGAATGATTACCGGGTGATTAAGGATCTGTGTTGCGTGCAGGGCATTTTGGCTTACCTACTTCAGGGTAGCACTTGAGGAAGAGGTGGTGCTTCAGGGCCTTCCTGAATTTAGTTATCTCTGTGATTGCTCGTAGGCTGGGTGGCAAGGCGTTCCAGCTTCTAGGTGCACAAAGACTGAAAGCTCTGTTTGCGATTGACTGTGTACACTGGGTTATTGTTTTGGGGATTACTATAGTATTTATTGCTGCGTGTCGTCTGGCTCTGGTAGGGGGAGTCATGAGCGTAAGGCTTGCAAGTGATGAGGGGGAAAGTCCGTTGATAGCCTTGAATGTTAGTAGTAAGATCTTGAAGGTGATCCTACTGTGAATTGGGAGCCAGTGGGGACTTTTGAGTATTGGTGTTATATGGTCACGTCTTGAGGCACCATTTAGAACTCTGGCTGCAGAGTTCATGGCGAGTTGGAGTGGAGTTAGGGTGGATTGCGGTAACCCTTGCAGAATCACATTTGCATAGTCGAGATGTGGAATCGTTAATGCCTGAAAGATTGTTCTAAAATCATCCGGTTGTAGCAGGGGGCGTAGATGTCTGAGGGTTTTGATTTTTAGATATGTTGATTTGACCAAGTTGCCAATATGGGATTTCATGTCCAGTTTCTGGTCCAGTGTTACACCCAGGTAACGGATTGTAGGTTTGGTTTGAAGCTCTACATTTCTGACTTTGAGGTTGGCCGGCGGGCGGAAGTTAGGGTTTCTGGTAATGAACAGCACTTCAGTCTTTTTGTGTTGTATCCGGAGATTCTGATTTTGGAGCCAGTTTTCTACTGCAATGAAGCAGTTCGTTAGTGATGAGAGCTCGATCTGGTCAGTCTTGAAGGGTGTGTATAGCAGTACGTCGTCGGCGTATATCATGCAGTTAATGTTGAATGACCATATGAGCTCGCAGATGGGCTGCATGTAGATGTTAAACAGCAGGCCTGATAGGGAGGATCCCTGTGGAACGCCTTGTTTCTGGTGGAACGGTACAGACGTTGAGGTCTCTGTTCGCACATGCTGCCATCTATCAGAGAGGTAAGATTTGCATCATGCTAGGGCTGACTCGCAGATGCCTTTCTCTTCTAGCCGTCTCAGGAGGGTCGTGTGGCACACTGAGTCGAATGCCGCGGCTATGTCCAAAAATATAAGGGCCACACCATGATGAATGTGGTCTATTGTGGTGAGAATGTTGTTGAAGAGGGGGGTGAGTAGTGTCTCTACACCATGGGCAGCTCTGAAGCCATGTTGACGGTGGTCTAGAGGTGCGGCATCGTCAATGTGTTGTTTTATCTGGCATTGGACCTCTTTTTCTATTATCTTGTTCCGAAAATACATAAATCTATGACTCATCCCCCTGGTCGTCCAATTGTTTCCGGAATAGGATCAGTGTTGGAGCCTTTATCACAATTGGACTCCTTTCTAAATCCGTTGGTGGTTGTTGTTGTTAAGTGCCGTCGAGTCGGAGTCGACTCATGGCGACCCTCTGGATAGCTATCCTAAATTGTGTTCGGTCTTCAGTCAGGCGGCTTATTGTTGACAGACTGGTACCCGTACCCGTAGCTGCTGTTATTGTATCGATCCATCTCATTGCTGGCCTTCCTCTTTTGCGTTGACCTTCTATCTTGCCAAGCATAATGTCTTTCTCTAATGATCTTTCTCTTCGCATGATGTGTCCAAAGTATGAAAGTCGAAGTCTTGTCATCTGAGCTTCTAAAGAAAGCTTAGGTTTGATCTCCTCTAGTACCGACTGGTTTGTTCTTCGGGCAGTCCATGGTATACACAGTATTCGCCGCCAGCACCATAATTCAAAGGCATCAATTTTCTTCCTATCTATCTTTTTCACTGTCCAGCTTTCACATCCATATGATGTTATTGAAAATACTATGGCTTGAACAAGTCGAATCTTTGTATGGAGAGAGACATCTCTGCTCCTGAGAATCTTATCTAGGTCTTTCATAGCCATTCTGCCAAGAGCAATGCGTCGTCTGATTTCTTGACTGCTTGTTGCTTCTTTATTGATAGTTGATCCAAGTAGCTTAAAGTTGTTCACAATTTCAATTTCTTCTCCTTCAACGATGAACCTGTTGATTATGCCAGTTGTCATGATCTTTGTCTTCTTTACATTAAGGTGCAGGCCCATTTTGAGACTATGTTCTTTGATTGTGAGAAGCAAATGTTTCAGATCATCTTCACTTTCAGCCAGTAATGTGGTATCATCAGCATAGCGAAGGTTGTTGATGAGTCTTCCACCAATCTTCACACCTCTGTTGTCTTCATACACTCCTGCTTCTCTGATGATTTGTTCTGCATATAAATTAAACAGGTAGGGGGAAAGTATGCAGCCTTGTCTTACACCTTTGCTTATTTTAAACCATTCTGTTTCTCCTTGTTCCATTCGAACTGTTGCTTCTTGATCAATGTACAGATTGCGCAAGAGAACGATCAGGTGTTCTGGTTATACCCATGCTTCTTAATGTGGCCCAGAGTTTCTCATGGTTTACACAGTCAAAAGTCTTGCTATAGTCGATAAAGCACAAATAGATATCCTTTTGGTATTCTTTAGTCTTTTCAAGGATCCATCTCACATCCGCAATGATGTCTCTCGTTCCTCGCCCTTTCCTGAACCCTGCTTGCACTTCAGGTAGTTCTTGTTCCAGGTATGGTTGTAGTCTCTTTTGAATATAATCTTCAGTAGAATCTTGCTGGCATGTGGGATCAGAGCGATTGTGCGATAATTTTCACAGTCAGTTGGATCACCTTTCTTTAGTATTGGTATAAACACAGATCTTTTCCAGTCAGTTGGCCAGGATGTTGTCTTCCATATTTCTTGGCAGAGCCTTGTCAGTACAGTAACAGCTGCATCAGATTGCTGCAATACTTCTATGGGAATGCTATCAATGCCTGGTGCTTTGTTCTTTGATAAGGCTTTCAATGCTGCTTCAACTTCTTCTTTCATCACCAATGGTTCCCTATCATAAGGTACAGGCTGAAACGGCTGTTGGTCCACTTGATCTTTATCATATAAAAACTCTGTATATTCCTTCCACCTTTTCTTGATCTTCTCAGCATCATTCAACATAGAACCTTGAGCATCTTGTAACATTCCAATTAGAGGCTGGAACTTTTTCTTTAACTCTCGTAGCTTTAGGAAAGCCGATCTTGTTCTTCCTCTAATAGTTTCTGCTTCTATTTCCTTGCAAGTGTCATTGTAGTACTTCTCCTTGTCCTGTCTTGCTGCACGTTGGAAATCTCTGTTGAGTTCTGCGATTGTCTTTCTTTCTCCTCTGGCTTTAGCTTCTCTGCGTTTCTGGGCAATTTTCAGAGTTTCTTCCGTCATCCATTTTGGCCGTTTTTACTTTTTCACCTTTTATAGAGACTTCTCGCTTTCTTCCAACACAACCTTCTTGATGTCATTCCATAACTCTTCCGGAGCTCTGTCATTTGTATCTAAAGCAGCAAATCGATTTTGCAGGCAGTCTTTAAATTCCAGTGGTATATTCTCAAGGTCATATTTTGCTGCATTCATGAGTGGTTTGCTCTTTTTCAACTTTAGCTTGAGTTTGCATACTAGTAGTTGATGATCTGTACCACAATCAGCTCCAGGTTTTGTCTTTGTTGATGTTACAGAGCTTTTCCATCGTTGACTTCCACATATGTAGTCAATTTGATTTTTATATAATCCATTGGGTGAAGTCCATGTGTACAGTCGCCGCTTGTGTTGCTGGAAGAAGGTGTTTGAGATGAATAGATCATTGGTCTTGCAGAATTCTATCAGTCTTTCTCCAGCTTCATTTCTGTTGTCAAGTCCATATTTTCCCAACTACTTTGCCTTCTTCTTTGTTGCCAACTTTTGCGTTCCAGTCACCCATGACTATCAGGATATCCTGTTTGCATGTTCTGTCAATTTCAGCTTGTACTTGTTCATAGAACTCTTCAATTTCATTCTCTTCTGCTGCTGTTGTTGGGGCATATACTTGAATTATAGTTGTGTTGATAGGCAATCCTCGTAGACGAATAGAGATTAAGCGTACGCTGACTGCATTGTATTTCATTACAGTTCTTGCAAGTTTCTTCTTTATTATAAATGCAACACCATTTCTTCTTTGTCTTTCATTTCCAGCATAGTAGACCATGTGATCATCTGATGCAAAGTGCCCCATGCCCGTCTATTTCAGTTCGCTGACACCCAACAGATCAAGTTGTACACATTCCATTTCATTCTTGACCACCTCCAACTTCCCTTGGTTCATGCTTCGTACGTTCCATGTTCCAATGTGTAAGACATCTTTACAGCTTCTGACTCTCATTTCATGCGCAGCTACATCAGCAGTCAGACTTCCCGAGGGCTTTGATCCAACCACATCATAAATGCTGGCTTTACTCTGAAAAGTCTTCAGCTCTTCCCCAGTAGCTAGTTGAGTGCCTTCTGACCTGGGGGTTTCATCTTCCAGCACCATAGCACAATTTGTTTTGTTTTAACTATCCATTGGGTTTTCATGGCAAGTTACAGAAGTAGATTGCCGGGCCTTTCTTCCGCGCAGTTTAAGTTTGGTGTTGTTGCCGTTGTCACAAAAATGTGATCCTCCGCCGTCAACACTGTCCCATTCTGCTGCTGCCCGGATGGGTGGTTTGTCTTGGTCTGGCACCTCAGCTGAGACTTGTCCATCTTGGGAGACCCTGCCAGTAGTTAAACTACCGATAGTTTAGCTCTCAGCATCACTGATGCACGCAAGCCCTCACAGCACGACAAGCTGCAAACCAAGTGAGAGGTTTGAGGTACGCCAGGCTTTTTCCTATATAAAAGATTCTGGTGATTTGTTGACATATTTGGACACTTGGCATCATAATGGTGACATGTGTTTGTTAGTTACTATGGATATTTCAGTGTTGTATACAAATATTCCACAACAGCAGGGTCTTAATGTTGCTATGCAATATTTATTGAGTTTGCATTTGTCTCCACAGTGTAGATCCTTTTCTCATCAACTATTGACTTTAATTTTATATAGGAACTATTTTGAATTTAAGGGGGAATTATTATCATTAAATAAAGGAGTTTCTATGGGAGCCACTGTGGCCCTTCTATAGCGGGATTATATGTCTGGCATTTTGAAGAAGAGGTTGTTTCGAAATCAAAATATTGGTCAACTATAGTGAAGTGGGTTAGATTTATTGATAACATTTTCTTTATTTGGAAAGGTTCGGAAGGTTATTTACGAGAATTTTTGAATTGGTTAAATGATCAAGATATATATTTGCTATTTACACCAGAGATATCTCCTAATGAGGTCCATTTTTTGGACATTAAAATTGTTCTAAAGGATAATAGTTTTCATACATCTACGTATTTTTACTAAACCTACGGACAGAAATAGTTTATTGGATTATGGTAGTTTTCATCCACGTCATTTACATGATAATATACCAGTTGGGCAGTTTTTATGGTTACGGAAGTTGTGTTCCACTCGTGAAGAGTTTGTACATCAGGCACAACATATGAGAAAATGGTTTCAACAACGGAGATATCCTTCTAATGTGATACAGAGAGCCTACAAACGTGCTTATAATGTCCATTGTGAATGGTTTTCTTTTCAGCATAAAGAAAAAATGGTTCCTTCCTTAACTTGTGTGTTACCTTTTTCTACATGGGCATGCCAGGTGCGGAATTTGATTCTATCTCATTGGGATATTTTGAAGGTTCATCCTATTTTTGCAATTCCACCAATTTTTCCCTTTCGTAGGGGACGAAATTTAAGAGATAGATTAGTATATTCTCATTCAAGGTTTATAGATACATCTAATGTAGTAAATCGTGGACATACATAGTGTAACCGATGTGTAATTTGTGAGGTTACGTTGGAAATACAATCTTTTCAACATCCCATTTTCGGATTTACTTTTGAGTTACGTGGAACAACAAATTGTTTAACTAGTGGAGTGATCTATGTGGTTTTGTGCCCATGCTCTTTGCTGTATATTGGTCAGACTTTCCAACCTTTTAAAACACGTATTATAGAACATCTTTCGGCAATTCGCTGAGGAATTGAGTCGGCACCTTTAGTCTCACATTGGAAATTAAAAGGTCATTTTGAGTGAAGTTTATTTTATTTGGTTTTTGTTATATAGGATGTTTCCCTGAAGAAGCCATTAATTCGGTGAAACTGTGATTTATGGTGCTCCCATGTATTTTGGTGGAAAGCCGCACGGATCTTACTGAATGTTTGTGTGTTTGCTTCTAAGGGGTATGTTTACTAAACCGTCTTAATGTTATCAGCGTTAGTTGCAGTCTTACTGTGACGAGTGCCATATAAGATAGTGGGCGTTCCGGTCTTAAGGTAGCATTTCAGGTTATCGTGCGATAAAGTCCATTATAGCGCGATAGAGGGAGCCGTGGCACATTAACGCGTGTTAGCCTTAATTAGGCGTGCTGACCTGCAATCACAGCAACAGAGGTGTAGCACACTGGTTAATACATTGACTGCTGATACAGTGGTCATGAGTTTGATCCCCCAGTGGGCTCAGTTAAAAAACTGTCTGAGGCAATCCCTTTTCCTGCTTGTAACAGTCAGACACATCCCAACAATTTGCACTGCCAGCCAAAAAAGCCTCACCCCAGTGCCGCAACCTAATACACCTTTTAGGGCACACCATAAGGATCATAAAGCACCACGTCATCCAAGGCAGGTCATAATGTGCCCCAGAGGACGTCAGGAAAGGTTGGCACCCTCCAAGGCAGCATATAAGGCGCCCCATAAGCTGGCCAAACCTAAGGTGCCACGAAAGATGCCCCAGGGATGCCAACATGACACAGGAGATGGTGCCCAGGGGCACAAAGGTGTGCCCCAAAGTCACAAGCATGAAATGTATGGCTCAAACACAGATGTAACCATAACACTGCACAGAGCACCAAGGAAAGGCAATGAACAAGTGATGGAAGGAAGTAGATGACGGAGCTCATGGACCAGCCAAATCTGCATGCAGCCCATGTGGCAGCAGGTAAAGTGGACAAACATATCGGGGGCAGCTGTACCGATGTACAGGGTGATGGTAATGTACAGTGCAACAATGACAGTGTGTGGCAGAGGATGGGGATACGTGTCCACCACAGGAGGTAAAGGTGGCAGGATAAGTGCAATGACAGGAGGACAGAGGAGAGCAGTGCCATGCAGAGCAGACACAGGAGAGGCAAGCATGAAGAGCCGCAATGCAGAAAAGTGTGCCAGTGCAGGACATGGGGTAGCAGCCTGCACATTAGGGCAGGACACCACACAGCTGGCACACACACATAGACAGACAGAAGGATGGATGGCAACAGTGATGACTGTTACACGAATGAAACGTAGTTGTGTAGGACAGCCATAAAAAAAGGGGAACAGAGAGGAATCGAACCCATGACCTCTGCTACTGAAGTCATTGCATTAACCATTGTGCTACATCACTATGGGAGATATCATACCAATGGCTGGCTACAGAAAGAGTGCACATCACCATAAAACTGTCTGCTGTGGCTACCAGGATAGGATAGAACCAACAGTACCCATAATGCAATTCACATGCAGAACAGCAGTCTACATCTGCTCACCAGATGGGGGGAATGACCGTGCATGTTACTGGCACAGAGTACCCACAGGCCATGCCAATGTGCGTGTTCTGTGCTCACCCTGAGGGTGAGGTGGAGTGGCCAGCACCAGGTCCGCAGTACCCGGGTTGGTTGAGGTGGGCTGTCCTGCAGTCTCCATCATTGCCAGTCAATGTTCCCTCTAATTTTCTGTAGGCTGTGCGCGCATAAAATATCAGCTGTATGCAGCTTTTGAAGGAAGGTTAAATTTTTGTGCGCCACATAACGACACTCGGAGTTATATACTTTAAAATTTGACTACACGTCAGAATACAGTATGTACACCACATTGATTTTAATCAAATTAAATAAAAATAGACAATTACTAAATGAAGCAGGAAATTTCTAGTAATTGCAATCATAACTTTTAAATTTTAAGGCGTTTGTGTTGTTTTCTATCAGAATCAGAGCCGTAATTTTTGTGCGCTCTGTTGTAAAGTATGTGCGCTCGCTCGGCGAGGTGTGTGCGCGCGCACACGCGCACAGCTTAGAGGGAACAGTGGTGCCAGTGTGTGACAGGTATTTGTTGCAGACACCTTTAGAAGGTCTCTGTGTCCATTTGTGATTGCCAGTCATGTCTGGCCCTTGTGGACCATGATGCACACAACAAAGTGCATATCCACTGTGCTTGCTATGGTCACCTGTTTAGGGAGCAGGGGTGTGTCAGCTCACATGGCTCAAAAAACGTGGTCTATATACAGAGTGTTAAAGTCACCTGATTCAATGTTCGAAATACACTCTGAATTTAACCAATAGTAGCTGATTCTATTTTTGCTTATTATTGGAGAAGCAACTCAATAAATCTATGTTTCTAGGTCTAGGTCTCAGACTACCGACTGGCTTATCTCCCTGAGGGAAATAGCAAAGTCTAATGACATCAATGACCTTCCTATGTTTTTTAAACATTTAGTGCTTCCCAATAGTGCTCTTTCAATTTTTCAATATTTTTTGTTTGCCATAAAAATAAACTAAAAGTTTGCTTATCTTAATTGAGGAGTGTGACACGGTCTTAAAAAGTGCTTCCCCAACGCCTTTCCTGAGTACCACTGTCACGTTTCACTGTGTGTTTCTTCAGGGGTGATGTAATCCAAGATATAGACCGTCCTCAACTGAAATTAAAAGCTTCAAATCTATAAGGCGAAAACAGCATGTGAAAGAAAATGCTTATAAGTCCATTCATAAAATCGCTACTGAAACTATATTCATTGCACAAACCCCGATATTTTTACTAACCACACTTAAATGATAAGGCTTTTAGATGATGCTGCCCACGTCAAAGGTTCCTCGTAGTTCTTCTTAGAAAGTTTTCCAACACTCATAGACGCCGCGCATGCGGAGAATGATTACTCAACCCTTTTTGAATTCTCGGAAACCCGAAAATGACGCCAGCGCGTCTTTGGCGTTCTCTTCGAACAAGGGGGAATCCTGATCTCGCATGGAAAGAGGGAATCCTAATACCACTGCATTCTAAGGAAATCACTCCGATGTAAATTTGTGATCATGCTCCCACTTTTCATTGTGCTTAGAAGAGAACTGGATCATAATCTTATAAAAGTTTACAATGCTTAAAAGCATGCTTTCCAATCAATGTAACCATTGAGACCCGACGGTGCTAGAGTATATTAATTCAAATATCCACCATTGTTCTTTGCGGATGAGACATTGATCAATGGTTTTGCCAGCCGCTCCTGTCACAATCTCGACTATACAAAAACATGTCAGATCCTCAAAGCAATGTTTATTCTCAAAACAATGTTGTACAATGGGAGCCTCCAGGATGTTATGGTTACATTCTAATCCTTTCAGACAGAATATTAAAGTGTGGTGTCGTTATATAGACGATGTGTTCATGATTTGACATGGTTCATCAACCATTTTGGAGACTTTTTTCTGCTGGCTAAACGATTGCGACCCACATATAGGTTCACTCATGTTTATAATGAAACAGAGATAACTTATCTGGATGTGAGAATCAAGAGAAGCATCGATTGCTGGGAGACCACAGTGCATCGTAAACATACCGATCGCAACACCTTTTTGCATTTTCGTAGCGCTCAACCAGTAGGGTTGAAAACTGGATTACCTTTCTCACAGTTCCTCAGATACAGAAGAAATTGTTCTAACTTGAAAGAATTCAAAAGAACATCACAGATTTTAACGAACAATTTTCTAGCTCGCGGATACCCAGCACGCACAATTCGTTGTGCATACAAACGTGCGCTTAACAATAACCGCAAACTTTTATTAAATAAACGAGGAACTATACAACAACAAGACGTTGACACCAATATCAATCTTATCACTAAATATTCTCCCCTAAGTAAATCTATACAGCGGATATTACGGAAGCACAGTAATGTATTGGGAACTGTTAATGGATTGGTAGGTAAAAAGATTAGATGCGTTTGGCAGCGCAGCAAGAACTTAAAGGAGTTCTTCCTTAGTCCAGCAAGGTTGAATACTCCTGAGGACATTCACCCTTTATACAAAGAACCATTGGGACACAGGAAATGTGGGGGTTGTGGAATTTGTTCTATCACTAAAGAGGTGTCTGAATTTACATATAACGGTAAAGGCTATACGTTATGACACCAAACCACATGTACCTCGAAGAATGTAGTGTATTTGATTAGCTGCCCATGCAATTTGGCCTATATCGGCAAAATGAGTCGGGAGTTTCGAATCAGGATGGGTGAGCATAAAAGCCGCTTAAAACATAACGTCCTGGAGGCTCCCATTGTACAACATTGTTTTGAGAATAAACATTGCTTTGAGGATCTGACATGTTTTTGTATAGACGAGATTGTGACAGGAGCGGCTGGCAAAATCCTTGATCAATGTCTCATCCGCAAAGAACAATGGTGGATATTTGAATTAAATACTCTGGCACCGTCGGGTCTCAATGGTTACATTGATTGGAAAGCATGCTTTTAAGCACTGTAAACTTTTATAAGATTATGATCCAGTTCTCTTCTAAGCACAATGAAAAGTGGGAGCATGATCACAAATTTACATCGGAGTGATTTCCTTAGAATGCAGTGGTATTAGGATTCCCTCTTTCCATGCGAGATCAGGATTCCCCCTTGTTCGAAGAGAACGCCAAAGACGCGCTGGCGTCATTTTCGGGTTTCCGAGAATTCAAAAAGGGTTGAGTAATCATTCTCCGCATGCGCGGCATCTATGAGCGTTGGAAAACTTTCTAAGAAGAACTACGAGGAACCTTTGACGTGGGCAGCATCATCTAAAACAGCGTTTTTCAACCACTGTGCCGCGGCACACTAGTGTACCGTGAGATATTGTCTGGTGTGCCGTGGGAAAAATTCCAATTTCATCCGTAACATGTGGCTTCGGCTCACAAATTAGGGTTGCCAACCGGCCGGTTTTCAGCCGGCCTGGCCGGTTTTTCCATGGCCAGGCCCGGCTGCCGGCACAGTTGTAAAACCGGCCATTGAAAAGCCGGTTTTTTGCTCTGGCCGCAAGATCGGGAGCGGCCAGAGCAAAAAAACGGCTTTTGTGCCGAAGTCCGCGGCGCGAACGCGATCGCGTTTCCCTATACCTGTGCAGCCGCTGGTTCTGCTTTGTACAGAGCAGCGGCTGCACTACACTTACATTGAAAAGTAAAGAGAAACTGTGTCAGGAGCCCTCCGATCATGCAGAGCCCGAGGAAGTGATGTCATGGGGGCGGACTCCTCACAGGCTGTCTTTCCTTTTCAAATTAACTTTAGCTGCAATAAAGTTAATTTGAAAAGGAAAGACAGCCTGTGAGGAGCCCGCCCCTATGACATCACTTCCTCGGGCTCTGCGATGACCGGAGGGCTCCTGACACAGTTTCTCTTTACTTTTCAATGTAAGTGTAGTGCAGCCGCTGCTCTGTACAAAGCATAAGCAGCGGCTTGGGCAGAGGGGGGGGGGTGAGTGTGTGAGTGAACCAGCAAGGGGGGGGGGGAGTGTGAGTGAACCAGCAAGGGGGGGGGAGTGTGAGTGAACCAGCAAGGGGGGGGAGTGTGAGTGAACCAGCAGTGGAGGGGGGGTGGTGGTGTGAGTGAACCAGCAAGGGGGGAGGGGCGAGGGCGATGGTGTGAGTGAACCAGCAGGGGAGGGGGGGTAAGTGAGTGAGTGACCCAGCAGGAGGGGTGAGTAAGTGACAGGGGGGTGGGTGAGTGAACCAGCAGTGGAGGGGGGTGGTGTGAGTGAACCAGCAGGGGAGGGGGGTTGGTGTGAGTGTTTGATTCCTATTCAAGAGAATTACTTTATATATAGTCAATATAGGCACAGAGGTAAATTTTTTTAACATTTTCTAATGGTGGTGTGCCTCGTGATTTTTTTCATGAAAAAAGTGTGCCTTTGCACAAAAAGGGTTGAAAAACACTGATCTAAAGCCTTATCATTTAAGTGTGGTTAGTAAAAATATCGGGGTTTGTGCAATGAATATAGTTTCAGTAGCGATTTTATGAATGGACTTATAAGCATTTTCTTTCACATGCTGTTTTCGCCTTATAGATTTGAAGCTTTTAATTTCAGTTGAGGACAGTCTATATTTATTTTATTTTATTTATTTAACATTTTTTATATACCGCACTATTCATCATCAGTGCGGTTTACATTGAAACAACAATATACCTGCCAATACATGACTGATCTAGGTTTACAGATAACAGGGAAGATAAACTGGGTGTGAACTGGGGATAACTATCTACATAATTATGCATAATTATATATACATTGAATAGGTTACATCAAGATTCGAATTTGACAAGAATACAGAATACAGTACAAGAATACAGTGTTTTCACATTTTGATCCTTTGTTCTGGATTGCTGTTATGTGTAGGAGTTATCTGAGTGGGCGATAGCCGGTTCTATTGTGTGTATGGTAGCCTGAAGTGCAAAGTGAATAAATAGTGCTTGATGGACTTTCTAAATTGGGTGATATCCCTGATTGATCTGATGTTTGGAGGTAGATTGTTCCAGCACTTGGGAGCATAGGACACAAAAGCTCTGTTAGTAGTTTGTTGTGTCCATTTTGTGGAGATACTAGGAGTAACTAGTGTGTTTTCTGCTACTAGTCTCCTGGGTCTGTTGTTTGGTGTCAGGGTGATGAGATTTGAGATCGATGCAGGAGATAATTTATTAATAGCTTTGAATGTGATGGAGGGTTTTGTATGTTATTCTGCAGTTTATCGGAAGCCAGTGCAGATCGATCAGTATTGGTGTTATATGATCTCTTATAGAAGCTCCAGATAAGATGCGGGCTGCCGCGTTCATCGCCAGTTGAAGTGGATTTAGTGTATTCTTGGGGAGGCCATGAAGGATGATATTCACATAGTCAAAATGCGGTGTGACTATCGCTTGGAAGACTGTACGGAAGTCCTTTGTCTCCATCATTGGTTTCAGGTGGCGCAGTGTTTTTAGTTTGTAGTAAATTGACCTTACTGTGTTCTTTATGTGCTCTTTAAGATTGAGTTTTTGGTCGAGTATCACACCGAGGTACTTTATGGAGGCCTTGATTGGGAGTTCTGCATCTCTTACTATGAGGGTGGTTGGCGGAGAAAATTGCTTGTTTCTTGTGGCTATGAGTACTTCGGTTTTCTTGAAGTTTATTCTCATGTTCTGATTGAGAAGCCAGTCGGTTATTGTGTTGAAACAGTTGATTAATGGAGAGTAGTCAGGGTTTGATATATTGATCGGTGTGAATATTAGCACGTCATCCGCGTATAGTAGGCAGGATATACCGAAGTCTCTGGTGATTTGGCAGATTGGTTGCAATTATATATTAAAAAGCAACGCAGATAGAGATGAGCCTTGGGGTACTCCCTGTTTCTGTTTGAAGGGTTCAGATGTAATGTTGCCTGTACGGACCTGTTGCCAGCGCTCATCTAAGTAAGATTTGCACCAGTTCCAGGCTTGGTTACGGATGCCTTTTTCGTGAAGTCTAGCTAGCATAATCTTATGGTCGACTGAGTCGAATGCCGCTGATATGTCCAGAAAAATCATTGCAATGGCCATGTGAATGTTGTCAATCCCACAGATGAGTTTGTTAAGTAGTGAAGTCATGAGTGTTTCTGTTCCGTGAGCTTCTCGGAATCCATGTTGGCATGGGTCCAATGGGGCTGCTGTGTCAATGTGGTGTTGGATCTGCCTCTGAGTTTCCTTTTCAAGTATCTTGGCTAGATAGGGAATGCTGGAGATTGGGCGGTAGGACTCTTCCTTCGTTGGGTCCATCAGGTTGTTTTTTAGCAGAGGGCGAATTGATGTTTGTTTAAGGGCAGTAGGGAAGATCCCAGTTAGATAGGAGATATTTGCGATCTTAGCTATGTGAGGGCTAAGCTCGGCACGTAATGTTTTGATCCAGTGTGCTGGACATGGGTCATTTGGTGCCGTGGAGGTGTTTATGGTAGCGATAATTTCTTCGATTGGTTTTCTTGATGGTGGTGAGAATTTATCGAGTGATGCTTGAGCTTGCGGGAGTTGGATTAGTATTTGTGATGGCGTTGTGTTCGCCTTGACCATTTTGGCTTGGATGAAGTTAGCATATAGCTGTGGTTGTACAGATTCTTGATGCAGTGGCGATGGATCTTTGGTTAGTGTTTTTACTAGATTGAAGAGATCGCGTGGTCTGTTTAATGTTTTGCTGAGAAGGTTGGAGTGGAATTCTTTCCTTGTAGTCCAAGTTAGTTCGCGGTGCTTCTTGAGGTGGGTGTAATCCAAGATATATCTTGGATTACATCACCCCTGAAGAAACACACAGTGAAACGTGACAGTGGTACTCAGGATCGGCGTTGGGGAAGCACTTTTTAAGACCATGTCACACTCCTCAATTAAGATAAGCAAACTTTTAGTTTATTTTTATGGCAAACAAAAAATATTGAAAAATTGAAAGAGCACTATTGGGAAGCACTAAATGTTTAAAAAACAAAGGAAGGTCATTGATGTCATTAGACTTTGCTATTTCCCTCAGGGAGATAAGCCAGTCGGTAGTCTGAGACCTAGACCTAGAAACATAGATTTATTGAGTTGCTTCTCCAATAATAAGCAAAAATAGAATCAGCTACTATTGGTTAAATTCAGAGTGTATTTCGAACATTGAATCGGAGCTCACATGGCGACAATGTACTTAGCAAACCGCCCTCTCTGGGTCAGGGTGGGGGACATGATCTGCTCCCAACAGACCCGCGCTCTCACCCTTTGCAAGGGGGGCAGTGGAGGTACATGAGGACAGGCTGTGAGACCAGCAACCCCAGTCCTGGTGGCGAACGGACAGCTGCTAAAGATCTGCACTTGGGACAGGGCCACTGGCAGATAAGTAGTGGGCCCAGTCAACTCAGCTGCCCCCCACTACGATCTGACATTCCCCAGCAGAGGGCAGTCAGTGTGCACCTGCTGCACCCTGCAAGGTGGTGCGGCCATACAGATGCTAACTGCGCTAGTACATAGTGCATGTTCCTGGAGGAACTGTGTGCACCCAAAACTGGGATGTCAGCACACACACCACGCAGGTATGTCAGTGATTGGGCCCCAGAAAAGAGAACCCATAAATATCACTTGAGAGAAATACTGTATAGCACTATGGGGGAACCTAGGCATGCCGTGGTCTCTGCTCACTCAGGGTGAGAGTGACCTCCCAGCATGACATGCTGTGGCCACCCTATCCATGCAGGTGGTAGTCGGGCACTACAATGTCCCAGCCATTGCCCTATACCCTGTGCAAATGCATCCTGCCCATGGCACCCTGTCCTGGCCATACCCACAGTACCTTACTCTTTATTATGCACATTGGCAGGCTAACACTGGAAACAGTGCAAGCAATGTGGGCTCTGTAAGGTGTAGGCAGCCACAACACACTGGATAGAGAGACACACACTCCCACACCTATGCCAGCATTGTGCAAATATAAAGGTTTGTGGCAGCCCTGGCAGCCACACCAGTCCTGGGCACAGTGCGAGCATTGCTATGGTACTCAATACTGTTGGGTTCACTCCCCGGGGTGGTAAACACTGTCAGAATCAATAACTGAAACACACTCCACAGATATCAGAAAGGTTGCTATTATGAATCTCTATCAACAAATTGTGTTTAACTTAGGATTTGTTAGCTGACATTAATTATAGCAACCTTTTGATATATGTGGAACGTGTTTCCAAGTTTCGGACGGCATTGATAAGATATGCAGGTGCCAGTATTGGGAGATGCAGCTCCATGCAGGGCCCAACAGCCTGACTCTCCATGAGGCTTTGGATAGTGGAGCCTGTGGGTGTGGGTGTTTATGCCCTTGTTGGCCGCTGCTCTAGGGCAGGGGTTCCCAACTCTGGTCCTGGTGGGCCAAACACTGTTCAGGTTTTCATGCTGTCCCTAATGAATATGCATGAGATACATTTGCATACAATGGGGGTGGCGCATACAAATGCAGCACAGGCATATTTATTAGGGACAGCATGAAACCTGAATGGTGTTTGGCCCTCCAGGACTGCAGTTGGGGAAACTCTGCTCTAGGGATTACACATATTTATGGTGTCTGTGCTCTGTAGGGTAAAATATAGGCATTTCAGGCATGTTTATTTTATCTGCAATAAAGTTTCCGTCTTTATTACCACGGTTTAGTACTGGGTAAAATATGGGGTCAGGGTTGGCAGGAGCCACAGCTGGGACTTGAACTTGTGACCTTTTGCTCCTGAACAAACTGACTATGTGTACTGCACCACACTGTTGCCACAGGAACAGATCAGTCCCTGGGGATACCATGAGTGTTCGTCAGACAGACCCTGTCTGTTGCAGTGCACAGCACCCACCTAAACGGAGCTAGGCCATGGTCTGCTATGGGCAGATGCCACTGCCCCCTCCGCCACCAGCACCCCTCCGCCATCATGCTGCCATGCCATTATGCCGGTGGTGCTGGTGGTGCGCAGTCCCAGGCCATCCAGTGTGCCGGTAGGCAGCTGCCTATGGTGTGGGTTCTTGGGTAGGGGTGCCTACATGGACATGCGTGCTTTCCGCCGGCACCGCCTGCCAATGTTATATGCCCTTGGGGGTACCTGCTGGGTAATCTTCCCCTGTGACACTGTGGGACACACACTCGTGCCCATATTGGACCCTTGTCAGTTGCTGTCTTGCTGCTTTACAGTTTGGGCATTCCTATGTGCCACCTAGGCATCTGCCTAGTCCGCACTGTGCCCCAGCTGGATCGCAGCATGTGCCGCCTGCAGCCCCCTGTATCCCATTTACAGCATCAGTACAGTTGCCCTTTCCTATGTGCCCACTCTGCTGTTGCTGCACGTGTGCACGCCATAACAAACTTGCCCAATATAAACGACAAAAACCCTGATCAGTGCTATTTCAATGTGGGATCATTCACTTTGTAGGGGGACAGAGCATAGACCCTTCCAAACATGATATCTTAATTTATACGCTTTGTCAGTAGTGTTGCTTTATGTTTATCATTAATATCACTATTGGCCAGCTTGGTTATTGGGATTTTAAATGTGGTTCTGGTCATTTTATATGTTTATTTGCCTTTTTGGTTCCTGCACATGTATCACAACTATCACTTTTCTGGGTTTCCCTGCCTTTGCTGCACATTGCTGACTGAAATGGTTTCTCTCTCCTGCAAATGTGCCTCTAACGCGAGGGTTTCACTGGCGTTAGTGTTCAGACACGGATTTCACAGCGTTAGTGTGCCTGGAGCCTCTCCACGCCCACTCTCCGCCCATTGACCCCTTCTCTCCGCCCTCTGGGAAGCCTTACTCCACCCTTCAGACCCGGATTTCAGAGCATTAGTGTGCCTTAACGCTGCCGCTGCTGTCTAGCTTTTGGCTTCTCTCCCCCCCCCCCCCCGTGCCCCTTTTCACCACCCCCATGATGTTGTTTTCCCTTGTTTCTGTTACTATAATCTAGCCGCGACCTTTTACTCTTCTCTCTTCTTTCCTATCACACTATGGCGTTCCTGTAGCATGGGAAATAAGATCCCTGAAGTTGAAGCTTTGGTGGGAGTGGCTGACTTGGATTTAGTGGCAGTTACAGAAACATGGTTCACAGAAAACCATGACTGGGATGTAACTATACCTGGCTATACTTTATTCAGAAAGGACAGGGTAGGAAGAAGGGGAGGAGGAGTGGCACTATATGTAAAAACTACTATTAAAGCTTTGGAATTACAGAGCTTAAAAGGGAGAGAGGAGGCATTGTGGGTTAAACTAGAAATAGGGAAAGATAAATCTATTTGCATTGGTGTGATATACAGACCTCCCTCACAAGAGGAAGAGGTGGACAGAGAGTTAATTGAAGACATACGCAGCATTGCTAGGAAAGGGGAAGTGCTACTGATAGGGGATTTCAATATGCCAGATGTTGATTGGCACATTCCTGCTGCAGTATCATCTAGAAGTAAGGAGATCCTGGATTCTCTACAGGGAGAACTATTCAGGCAATTGGTAACAGACCCAACACGTGAAGGGGCCATACTGGACTTGGTGCTTACCAATAGTGAAAGTGTTTCTGATGTTGTAGTGGGAGATCATTTTGCATCCAGTGATCACCAGATGGTGTGGTTCAGTATTAGGACTAGGGCTGTTAGAATCCATTCCAAGGTGAGGATCTTAGACTTTAGGAAGACTAACTTTGCGAAGATGGGCCAATACCTCAGGGAGTCGTTAGTGGGATGGGAACAGCTGGGGGATGTAGAAAAACAGTGGGCAAAACTGAAAGGGGGTATTTTAAGGGCAACCAACCTTTTGTTAAAATGGTAAATAAAGGCAAAAGGAACAGGAGACCGCTATGGTTTTCGAAGGAAGTAGCTGAAAAAGTGAGAAAAAGAGGGAGGCCTTCATGAAATACAAGAGATCACAGAGAGAGGAAGACAGGCATCTGTATTTGGAAAAACTTAGAGAAGCTAGCAAAGTAGTCAAGAAGGCAAAGATTCAAAAGGAGGAGGAAATAGCCAATGCAATAAAATGGGGGGATAAGACATTTTTCAGATATATTAAGTGAGAAGAGGAAGGGCAAAAGTGGTATTGTCAGACTCAAGGGTGCAGGGGGGGAATATGTAGAAGCTGATAAGGATAAAGCGGAATTGCTTAACAAATATTTTTGTTCTGTGTTCACAGATGAAGAACCAGGAGCAGGACCTCAGAAAACACCCACAAATAAGAACAGAAGCGAGGGACATCTTGAACAATTTTCAGAAGACTGTGTTCGTGAGAAACTAGCTCAACTTAAAGTAGACAAAGCGATGGGACCGGATGGGATACACCCTAGAATACTGAGGAAACTTGGGGACATTCTAGCAACTCCACTGACTGACCTTTTCAATGCCTCGTTGGAGTCGGGAATGGTACCAAAGGACTGGAGAGAGGCTCATGTGGTGCCTTTACACAAAAGCGGAAGTAAGGATGTGGTTGAAAACTACAGGCCGGTTAGTTTAACTTCGGTGGTGAGTAAATTATTGGAAACGCTGCTGAAAGAGAAAATAGTGTGGTTTCTGGAGTCCAGCAGATTACAGGAGCCGAGGCAGAATGGATTCACCAGAGGCAGGTCTTGTCAGACAAATCTGATTGATTTCTTTGACTGGGTGACCAGGGAGTTGGACCGAGGGAGAGCTCTAGATGTGGTGTATTTAGATTTCAGTAAAGCCTTTGACACTGTTCCTCACAGGCGACTTATAAACAAACTGAGCACCCTAGGGATGGACCCTAAAGTTACTGCTTGGGTTAGAAATTGGTTGGGTGGGAGGCGACAAAGAGTACAAGTAAATGGAGCTCACTCTGAGGAGAACATAAGAACATAAGATTTATTTATTTATTTTATTTATTTATTTTATACACATTTATATACCGCATCTTCCACAGTTCAGTTGCGGTTTACAGAGAACAACAATTAACAAAGCAAGTTTGTTTTACAAGGAACGTCATATTATAAGTATGATTAACAGAATATAATTTATAAGGAACGTCATAATATAAGTCTAACAATGTGAGACAAAACAGAACAGAATAAACTATATACAGATATATATATATGTATATATATATATATATATATATATATATATATATATATATATATGGGAGTAAAAGGGCATAAGATGTGGAATCATCAAGGGGTTTAACTATATGAGCTATCTGTGTGAATTGAAAGGATTTTAATTGAAGCAGTCAGAAGCCTAAGATATGCCATACTGGGTCAGACCAAGGTCCATCAAGCCCAGTATTCTGTTTCCAACAGTGGCCAATCTAGGTCATATGTACCTAGCAGTTTCCCCAAGGGACACAGGTTCCACAATGCTTGTATTGGTTCAAGCATTGATATCCTGGGTCCCTTCTTAATAATGGTTTATGGACCTTTCCTCCAGGAACTTGTCCAAACCTTTTTAAAACCCAGCTACACTAACAGCCTTTACTACATCCTCCGGTAACAAATTCCAGAGTTTGATTACACGTTGAGTGAAAAAATATTTTATTAGTCTTAAATAGTTTACCCTGTAGCTTCATTGCATGTCCCCTAGTCTTTCTATATTCCGATAAGGTAAACAATCGATCTACATTTACCCGTTCCACTCCGTTCATTAATTTATAGACTTCTATCATATCTCCCCTCAGCCGTCTCTTTTCCAGGTTAAAGAGCCCTAACCTTTTTAGCCTTTCTTCATAGGAGTATCCTTCCATCCCCTTTACCATTTTGGTGGCTCTTCTCTGAACCTTTTCTAAAATCGCTATATCCTTTTTAAGATACGGCGACCAGAATTGCACACAATATTCAAGGTGCGGTCTCACCATGGAATGATATAGAGGCATTATAATATCTTTTGTTTTATTTTCCATTCCTTTCCTTATCATCCCTAGCATTCTATATGCTCTCTTGGCCGCCGCTGCACACTGGGCCGAGGGTTTTAACATGGTATCCACAATGACACCTAAATCTTTTGCCTGGGTGGTTGTTCCTAATGTGGAACCTTGCATCGTGTAACCATAGTTTGGGTTGTTCTTCCCTAGGTGCATAACCTTGCACTTGTCCACATTAAATTTCATCTGCCATTTTGATGCCCAGTCTTCCAATTTATCAAGATCCTCTTGCAATTTTCCACAATCCTCTTGGGTTTTAACAACTTTAAATAGTTTTGTGTCATCTGCAAATTTGATAACCTCACTCGTTATTCCACTTTCCAGGTCATTTATGAATATGTCAAAAAGCAGCGGACCCAGCACAGATCCCTGGGGTACACCACTATTCACCTTTCTCCATTGGGAAAATTGGCCATTTAGCCCTACCTCTGCTTTCTATCTTTTAACCAGTTCCTGATCCACAATAGTACACTGCCTCCTATCCCATGACTCTTTACTTTTGCCAAAAGTCTCTCATGAGGGACCTTGTCAAAGGCTTTCTGAAAGTCCAGATACACAATATCAACCGACTCACCTTTGTCCACCTGATTATTCACTCCTTCAAAAAAACATAACAGATTAGTAAGACAAGATCTTCCTTGTCTAAAGCCATGTTGGCTGTCTCCCATTAGGTCATGACTATCTACATGCTGAGTAATTTTATTCTTTATGATGGTTTCTACCATTTTTCCCGGTACTGATGTCAGGAGAAGGATGTTACCAGTGGTGTGCCCCAGGGATCTGTCCTTGGTCCGATTCTTTTTAACATCTTTGTTAGTGATATAGCGGAAAGGCTGTCGGTAAGGTTTGCCTCTTTGCAGATGATACCAAAATCTGCAATAGAGTAGACACCCAGGAAGGTGTAGATAACTAAGCTTGAAGAATGGTCTAGAACTTGGCAGCTGGGATTTAATGTTAAAAAATGTAAAGTCATGCATTTGGGCTGCAGCAATCCAAAGGAGCAATACAGTATAGGAGGTGAAGTACTTTTGTCCACTAAAGAAGAGCGGGACCTAGGCGTGGTTGTGTCGGATGATCTTAAAGTAGCTAAACAGGTAGAAAAGGCGACGGCAAAAGCTAGAAGGATGCTTGGGTGCATACGGAGAGGAATGGCTAGCAGAAAAAAGGAGGTGATAATGCCTCTGTATAAGTCTTTGGTGCGACCCCATTTGGAGTATGGTGTGCAATTCTGGAGACCGCACCTTCAAAAGGATGTGAACAGGATGGAGTCGGTGCAGAGGGTTGCTACTAAAATGATTAACGGGCTTCATTATAAAGCATATGAGGACAGACTTAAGGATCTTAATATGTACACCTTAGAGGAAAGGCGGGATAGAGGTGATATGATTGAGATGTTTAAATACCTCCGTGGCATAAATGTTCAGGGAGAGAGCCTCTTTCAATTGAAAGCAAGTTCTGCTACGAGGGGACATGGGATGAGGGTGAAGGGAGATAGATTCAGGAGTGATATGCGGAAATATTTCTTTACAGAAAGAGTAGTGGATCCATGGAATAGTCTCCCAGTGGAGGTGGTAGAGATGAGGACAGTAATTGAATTCAAAAAAGCATGGGACCAACACAGAGGATCTCTAAAGGTAAAAAGTGGACTGTTGTAGTTGTTGTTATGGAAGGACAGACTAGATAGGCCATGTGGTCTTTTTCTGACATCATGTCTCTATGTTTCTGTGTTTCTAAGCAGCCTTTTGTATTTTGTAAACCGCTCAGACACTATTGTGATGGGCGGTCTATTAAGTTCCCAATAAACAAACATAAACATATCACTGCTGCAACGTTAAGATGGTTTAGTAAACATACCCCTGTCTTAGATTTCTCTTCTTGATATTTTTTGATCGAGCCCAAGGGATTTCATACTGCATGGGACGATTCATGTTATCTTTCAGTGATTGGTAGGTAGATTTGATATAAGAAATTTTTTGTACTGGAGTTTGGTGACATTAGTTAACAACTTGTTTTGAATGATTTTTTTGTAGTAACCATGAAGAGGTGTTATGAGAAGAATAGAATCTTTGAATATACTTTTATTCTCTACGGTTTTGCAATGTTCTGTTTTCTGAGGCTGTGACATCGCGTCGATTTATTCAAAAGTTCTGGGTGAGAATCACCATGATCGATTGTTGGACCTGTATATGAATTTGGGTGCTATTTGTGGGACAGCTGAACATAGCTGAGTATTGTCAAATTGCAGTGATTTAGAGCAGTTGAGAACAGTTATATTAGCATAATCTGCAGAATGGCGGAGTATAGCTAAATGAGAATCTGTATATGAATTTGAGTGCTCTTTGTAAGACAGCTGAATATAGCTGAGTATTGTTAAATTGCAGTAGTTTCGAGCAGTTGAGAACAGTTAAATTAGAATAATCTGCAGAATGGTTGAGCATAGTTAAATGAAATATTTATGTTATTGCAAAGTAGGTAATTGTGTGGAAACTTTAATATATTTATGGTTGTTTAATTAAGGTGCAATATTGTGATATTATATCTTTGTGATATCAGTATAATAAGAGGTATCAGTAATGTGTGATATGTATGAGTTTTGATAATGTCATTAAAATGTATATTTTTTATAACACTGGTAATTTTGTAATGTGTATATGTTATATAATATGTGAACATTGTTTTATTTGACATGTTAAAAAAATTTTTTAATCAGTTCGGTATATTTCTTTTTTGCATTTTTGTTTGATTAACAATCAGTTACTTTACATGGACCAGTCACCACTACTGAATATCCCCCGACGAGTCTATCTACAAAAGTGCTCAGCTGAGACCCTCAGATTCTTCTCACAAGCTCCATCACACACACTGCAAGATACAGTTTCCAGTTTCCTCATGTCCCAGGAACTCATCTACAGCCATATCGTAAATTAGAATTCATCAACAATTTCTCAAAATGATTTCACCTTAAACACTTACAGCATCCCCAAACACCCACACACCCACTCACATCCACACACCCACACCTACATACCCCCAACATATCCCCCCACACCCACACCTACGTACCCCAACACACACCCCCACACCCACTCACATCCACACACCCACACGCACACCTACATACCCCCAACATACCCCCCCACACCCACACCTACGTACCCCAACACACACCCACACCCACATATCCCCAACACACCCACACACCCCATAACCACTCATACCCACACACCCCCACACCCATACATCCACACCCACTCACATCCACACACCCACACGCACACCTACATACCCCCAACATACCCCCCCACACCCACACCCACGTACCCCAACACACACCCCCACACCCACACCTACATATCCCCAACACATCCACACACCCCATAACCACTCACACCCACACACCCCCACACCCACTCACATCCACACCCACTCACATCCACACACCCACACGCACACCTACATACCCACACACCCACTCACATCCACACACCCACACCTACATACCCCCAACATACCCCCCCACACCCACACCTACGTACCCCAACACACACCCCCACACCTACATATCCCCAACACACCCACACACCCCATAACCACTCACACCCACACACCCACTCACATCCACACACCCACACGCACACCTACATACCCCCAACGTACCCCCCCACACCCATGTACCCCAACACACACACCCACACCTACATATCCCCAACACACCCACACCCCATAACCACTCACACCCACACACACACTCACATCCACACACCCACATCCACACCTCCCCAAACCTACATACTCTCAACATACCCCCACACCCACACATACCCCCACCCATACATAGCCACACACCCACACATACCCCCACACCTCCACACACAACCCCATACCCACTTACACCCACACATACCCACACATACACACCCACACACACAAACTCACTCACATCCATACACCCACACATACCCCCATACACACCCACACACACATCTACACACCCACACATACCCCCATACTCACCCACCCACATACATCCATACACCCACCCATGCCCCCCCCACACACACCCTCACACTCACATCCACAGCCCCACACATTCTGTGATGGCGCAGCTGAGAGAAAGCATACAAAAAGAGGGAAAAATCAGTCATTTTCCCCAGAGAAAGGAACCAAATCCAGGAGTTTAGGGGTTAAAACTCCTGGTTCAGAAAAAAGCTCCCTGCAGAAAGTTTATAGTGAAGAGACACACCCTAGCTCCATAGTTACCAGCCCTGCTCACGAGGGACAGCTGGGGGAGTGGCTAGGAGGCAGAAAGGGAAATCACAGATATAAACGGCAGGAACTTGGAGAAAGGCATGGAGGCTTTGAAAGGCATGGAGGCTTTGAAAGGCTAAAGAGGCTAGGGGGCCTAGAGAGCCTTGGAGAGAATCGAGGAGAGTTAGAGAACCCAGGAAGGCTAAAGAGGCTAGAGGGCCTAGAGAGCCTGGAGAGGAAGTGCATTCCAAGACGAACTTCCAGAGAAGGTGAAACTTTCATTGAGAGAGGAAGGACAAGGAGGAGTCCTAGCTCTGATTCTGGAACCGATTGGAATAGGGCAGAAGGTCCCAGAAGGGGAGGAGGCCCTAGGAGCTCCAGAGCACTAACCAAGGAAGGAACACGGAGAGTCAGGAAAACTTCACCAGAGACCTCTTGGAGGAAGGCAAGGCCAGCCAGAGGTATTGAAGTTAGCCCAGTGACCTGTAAGAGAGACAGGAGAACTCCGTTTAGAGGGAAAGCTTACCCAGGGGAAATTGCAAGCCATGTGAGTAGCAGAAAGCATTCTCCTGAAATTTATATGGAAACAGAGCTTACAGCAAAAAAGCCTGCCAGAAGCTTACTTCCACAAACTAAGGTGAGCCGTTTAAAATCCTCTACTAATTTTCTGAAAGTTAAGAAACCTCCTAATTGTAAAAGCACTCCTCAGAAGAGAGAAGAGTCTGCATTAAGCAGAGTGTTGAAAATCCTAGAGAGGTTAAAGCACGATAGGTCTGAGATTGAATCCAATGCTTCTCTAACAGAGTCAGATGTGGAAAGCATGGATTTAGGAGCCCCCGTGATAAATGAAGCAAGCTCAGACATAGAAATGGATTGCTCTCTAGTTTATAAGAAATAACTGAAAGCTAGAAGGTTTCTAGATACAGTCAAACCTCGGTTTTCATTTGCCCCGGTTTTCATACGCTTCGGTTTTCAACGTCTTTTCTGACTGAGATTTTGTCCCGGTTTTCATGCATTGTTTCGGTTTTCAACGTCTTTTGACTGAGATTTTGTCCCGGTAGCAGGGAAGAAAAGCTGTCAACGTAAGCAGGAGATGTTGCATGAATGTGGGAGGCAGTTCTTTCTCTTGCAGGGTACGTCTGAAGCTATATCATTAAGATTTTCTGCCATTCTGAAGCATTGAGCAGATAATGTAAAGGTATTTTAATGGACTGAATTCAATGTGATTCCGAAGAGAGCTGGGCACAGCAGCTTGTCAGGGGTGGCTAAGGCCAGATGTTAACATACTGTACTGTACAGTACTGTACTTAGCTTGCTTTCAGTGATGTTAAATGTTCATTTATCCATTTCATTAGTCATTTATATTTATTTCTCATTGCTTTCTGTATGTAAAAATATAGTTATTCTCTATAAAATGTATTTTTTGTGAATATTTTTGGGTGTCTGGAACGGATTAATTGGATTTACATTATTTCTTATGGGAAGTATTGCTTCAGTTTTCATACGTTTCGGTTTTAGTCAGACTTTTTCGAACGGATTAATCATGAAAACCGAGGTTTGACTGTACTCTGAGAACCTAGCAGCTGCTTTCAAGAAGAGCACGGCTGAGCAGAATATGCAAATGAGGTTGCTGAGATTCTAAGCTCTGACTGTGTTTAAAGGACTGTTGGCTAAGAAGTATAGAGTTGCAATACAGCAAAGAGAGAAACTAAATGATTGTGAGAAGAAGGAAACAGTCTGCAATAGAGTTTGTACAATACTGGAGAATTGCAAACTGTACCTGTTTTAAAGCCACATTGGAAGTGGGTTTTTTGTCTGCACAAGAGTTTCACTGCTGTTTTTGTATGAAGAAATACTTTCTGTTGTTTTGATTGCCAAGCTGAATATAGAAGCACTTTTTGTTGGTTACTCTGGGAAAAACACCCGCACTTATGTTTGATATATTGAACTATAAATAAGAAGTTCATTTGGCTGAAGAAAAAAATAATAAAAATCCTGCGAGCCTATAAACCTTCTCGGCTGAGTCATTTCAACCGCACAACTACAATTATAGGCAATCATCGAGGGAAACATATAAAAGTTCATGTCTCCAGCCCCTAGGCGACAGTCTAGCCGACAGAGGCGCGACAATACCCACACCTACACACATCAACACCCCCACACCCACTCACATCCACACACCCACACATACCTCCCCACACCCACAACACCCACATCCACACACCCACCCATGCCCCCCACACCCACACATACCCCCCACACCCACAACACACACATCCACACACCCACACACCTCCACACACACTCAATCCACACATACCCCTGCACCCACACACATCCACAACCCACACCCACACCTACATACCCCCAATACACCCACACACAGTACACACACCCCCACATACACATACCCCCACATACACCCCCCATACCCACTCACATCCACCAACACCCACACCCATACACCCACCCACACATACACCCCATCGACTCACATCCACATACCCACACACATCCACACCTACATAACCCCAACATACCCACACACATACACACACCCCCACACCCCCACACATACACACCCACACACACATATCCCCAACACACCTACTCACATCCACACACCCACACATACACCCCCACCCCCACGCACATCCACACATCCCCACACCCACTCTCATACACACACTGACACATACACCCCCACACCCATCCACACACCCCCCCACACCCCCACCCCCATATATACACACCCACACACATACCCCCACACACTGACACATACCCCCCACACCCTGAACACACCCACACACAGTACACACACCACCACACGCACACCCACACATACACACCCCCGCACCCACACACATACACCCACCAACACACTCACATCCACACACACACACACCCACACATACACCCCCACACACACCCACACCCACTCTCATACACACACTGACACATACACCCCCACACCCATCCACAAACCCCCACACCCATCCACACACCCATATATACACACCCACACACATACCCCTACACACCCATCCACACACCCATATATACACACCCACACACATACCCCTACACACCCACACATACCCCCCACACCCCAAACACACACACACAGTACACACACCCCCACACCCACATACCCCCACCACACACACCCCGCACCCACACATACACACACCAACACACTCACAACCACACACCCCGCACCCACACACATACACACACCAACACTCACATCCACACACCCCGCACCCACACACATACACCAACACACTCACATCCACACACCAACACATCCACATCCACACTCACACCCACATACCCCCAACATACCCACATACATACACACACCCCCACTCCCACTCACATCCACATACCCCAACACACCCACACCCACACACATACACACCCACACCCCACACATACACCCCCCCACCCATACACCCCCCCCACCCCCACACCCATCCACACACCCACACACTCACTCATCCACACCCCCACACCTACATACCCCAAACATACCCACATACCCCCACACCCACTCACATGCACATACCCTCACACATACATACCCCCACACCCATTCACATCCATACACCCACACATACACACCCACATCCCCCCCAACACACCCACTCACATCCACACACCCACACCCACACATACATCCCTATACCCACATACATCCACACCCCCACCCACATACCCTAAACATACCCCGGCACCCACTCACATCTATACACCCACACATACACACCCACACCTACATACCCCTAACACACCCACTCACATCCACATCCCCCCACACCCACTCACATCCACACCCCCACACGTATACACCCTCATACCCATCCACACACCCCACCTCCTCACATCCACACACCCACACATACCCCCACACATACCCCCACACCCAGTACACCCACACCCACACCTACATACCTCCAACACACCCACACACCCACACCCACTTCCACACACATACACAAACCAACACCCACTCATATCCACACACCCACACACTCACACCCACACAGTGCACCCCCCCACACCCACACCTACATACCCCCAACACACCCACACCTACATACCCCCACCTATATACCAACATACCCACACCCCCACTCCCACCCACACACACACCCCCACTCACATCCACACACACACACCCCCCCCACACACACACCCCAACATACCCACACCTACATACCCCCACACCCATACACATCCACACACCCACTCATACCCACACACAGTCCCCCCCACCCACACCTACATTTTTATTTATTTATTTTCAGTTTCTTATATACCGCACTATTCGGCATCAGCGCAGTTTACATAGAACACAAAACTTACAGCAAGACGGCGAGCCGCTCTGTGTTTACAGAGAATGGGTACTAAAACTTGGCTAACAGGGGAACTTTATACATATATGTACCTATAGGCGTCATGTTTAAGTCGGATCGGAGATAGGCTGAGTTAAGGTTGGAAAGCCTGTGTGGTGGTTTGCCATTCTAGTATGGGGAGGGGGTTGTACGTGCATTGGTTTCAGGGTAGTACTTGAGGAAGAGATGGTGCTTCAGTGATTTCCTAAACTGGGTTAGGTCAGGAATTGCACGGATGGTGGGTGGTAGGGTGTTCCAGCATTTGGGCGCACAGAACTTGAAGGCCCTGTTTGCTGTTGATTTGGTGCATTTGGTTATCGCTTTTGGGACTTCCAGTGTATTAATTGCTGCAGGCCTTCTGGACCTATTGGGGGGTATGGTGTGGATCAGTTCCGTGAGGGAAGAAGATGAGAGCCCATTGATAGCTTTGAATGTCAGTAGGAGGGTCTTGAAGGTGATTCTGCCGTGAATTGGGAGCCAGTGCAGCTGTTTCAGGATGGGTGTCACGTGCTCGCTTCTGGGTGCACCATGTAGAACTCTCGCTGCGGCATTCATCGCAAGCTGAAGTGGGATCAAGGTGGATTGTGGGAGCCCCTGGAGAACTGCGTTTGTGTAGTCAAAGTGTGGTATGATCAGCGCTTGGTAAATTTTCCTGAAGTCATCTGACTCTAGCACAGCATGAATGTGCCTGAGGGTTCAGATCTTGTGGTATACTGACTTCACTTTGTTACTTATGTGCGTTGTCATGTCAAGGTGTTGATCTAGGGTGATGCCCAGGTATCGGATTGTGGTTTGGTTTGTAGTTCTGCTTCCTTAACCTTTAGATGGGGGGGGGGGGGGCGGGTTGAAATTATGGTTCCTTGTAATGAAAAGGACCTCTGTTTTCTTGTGTTGTATTTGAAGGTTCTGAGTCTGGAGCCAGTCGGACACTGCATTAAAGCAATCGGTCAGTGGGGAGAGGTCCAGGTGTTCTATTGTGAAAGGCGTGTAAAGTAGTATGTCGTCTGCATAAATCAGGCATTCAACGTTGAATGATTTGATGAGATTACAGATAGGCTGCATGTAAATATTGAACATCAGGGCAGATAGGAAGGAGCCTTGTGGAACACCCTGTTTCTGGTGGGAAAGCTTTGATGCGGAGGCTCCCGAACATACATGTTGCCATCTGTCGGATAAGTATGATCTGCACCATTCTAAAGCCTTATCATGAATACCCTTTTCCCTGAGACGCCACAGGAGAATCTCATGGTTTACCAAGTCAAAGGCAGCGGCTATGTCTAAGAAGATGAGGGCCTACCCTTGGTGTATGTTGTTGATTCCAGTGATTATGTTGTTATAAAAGGGTAGTAAGGAGCGTTTTCACTCCATGGGACTCCTGGAAACCATGTTGGCAGGGGTCCAGCGGAGAGGCGGATTCAATGTGGTCTTGTATCTGTCCTTGAACTTCTCTCTCGATGACCTTGGCTAGAAGCGGTATGCTAGCTATTGGTCTGTAGGAGTCTACCTTCTTGGAGTCGAGCTTACTGTTCTTTAGAAGTATGTTTGAGGCATTGGGGGAAGGATCCTGTTTGAAAGGATATGTCCATGAGCTTGGCTATGAACGGGCTATGTTCACAGCGTAGCTCTTTTATCCAGAAGTCAGGGCAAGGGTCGGTTTGTGCCGTGGTGGTGTTGATCATAGCGATGGTGTCCTCAATGCCCTTCTTGGATGGCGTGGAAAAGATGATAAGTGTACAGTACATACCCCCACCCACACAGATACACATCCACATCCACCCCCACACCCACACATACCCCCCCACACATATATACCCCTCCACACCCACTCACATACACACACCCAAACCTACACACCCCTCCACACCCACTCACATCCACACACCCAAACCTACATACCACTGCCTTTACTAGCTCAACTGCACTCCTACTCAGACAACGCTGGGGCAATGACTGTATTATTCATATATTCAATGCAGTTACCTACTTGGACAGTGGTGCTGAATATACAGATTAAGTTAAACAGCAGCAGCTGCATTTACTGAAGCCATTGTCTGTGCTGGCTGAAAAGGTGCCCTATTTACAAGGCTCATAACATTGGGTCTGGGCGCCGCAATCCCCCTGAGCTGGCCCTGCTAGTGAGGGGCATTAGGTCAGCACTACAGGAAGCTGCACTATAGCAGCTTGTAAAGCCTCAATAAACAAACCTCACATAATCCTGGGTGATTTTAATTTAGCAACCCTCAATAACAATCAAACCTCAGCTTTTTTAGAATCGATGGTGAACATGGGCTTTAAGCAAACAATTAGATACCCCACACACATCAAAGGTAACACCCTTGATCTAGTATTCATTCCTGAACATATATTTGAATTACCTCAATATACTACTCCTATCATAACACAGATTCCATGGACTGATCACTTTATGATCCAATTTTCTATTTACATACCTTACACCTCCATTCCTCATCAATCTAAATCTCATCAAGAGCCACGATTTCGTCCATTTGTATCAGAAGAGTTCCTCAGAACCCTGGTACCCCAGCTAGATACAGACTCTTAACAGTCTAGTCAAAGCTATTTCTAATTGGAACACTGTAATAAAAACAGCATCCAAACCACTACCTATCAAAACTAACAGACAATATAAAAGAGCATCAGAAAAATGGTACACGTATGAACTAGTTCTAATTAAAAAAAACCTCAGAAAATTAGAAACCAAATGGAGAACAAAAAAAACACCAGAACTCCGCGAACTATACTTTTCAACTCTTAATACTTACAGGTCAGCCACAAACAATGCCAAAAAACAATATCACACAACAATCCTATCCAAAGCTATTAATCGCCCAAGGGAATTATTTGAAATTGCAAAATCATTATCTAAAGCCCCCACTGCTAAATCACACATTATTCCTATCTACCCACAAGAATTAGCAAACTATTTTGCTAGTAAACTAAAACTGTCCCTAATACCGATACCTAACCCCCTCCCAAATACAACCAACAATAGCAATGTTTGGAAATCTTTCCATCTCATCGATGAAAAGCAATTGCTTAATATAATTACTAAAATTAACACAACCACATCCATCCTAGATCCTTGCCCTGTATCAAGACATCTAAACTAGTACTTGCCCCCTTTATCTTAGATATAGTAAACAAATCCCTTCAGCAAGGTGTATTACCTAGGGAACTTAAAATATCTGCAATCCGCCCGATTTTGAAAAACAAAACACTAAATAACAATGACCCATCATCATATCGACCGATTCCCAGTATCCCCTTTCTTACTAAAATTATTGAAAAAGTTGTCCAACTACAACTTCAAGATTATATAGATACATCCGCCCCCTTGATGATCATCAATATGGGTTTCGCCCCTTCCATGGTGTGGAAACCCTACTACTTGCTCTTCTAGACACTGTCATTAAGGGCTTAGACAACACTAAACAGGCATTCATCCTAGTATTCCTTGATATATCCGCTGCCTTTGACAGTGTAAACCATAATATACTCATTTCAAGGCTCAGCCACCTAGGTCTACAGAAAATAACTCTTGAATGGTTTAAATCATATATTTCTGACCGTTCACAATATGTACAAGTTGACCAAATGTCATCACCTTCATTTCCTCAAGAACAAGGAATACCTCAAGGCTCTGCGCTATCTGCCCTCCTATTTAATCTATACCTGCAACCAATATGCACCATTTTCCAAAAATATAAGGTAAATTGCCACATATATGCGGACGACATTATGTTGTTCTCCTCAACTAACATACTTGATCCCAACTATAATAATCTAGCATCCTGCATCACTGAAGCTGAACTTTGGCTTCGATCAAACAATATGAACATAAATTTAAAAAAAAACTGAAGTATTATTTACATCAAGAAACACGAATTTTACACCACCATCAGACATCAAACTCCTGAATTTTACCCTTTCAGTTAAAGAAGAAATTAAGGCTGCATTGGTGGACCACGTGATGTGGTGAGCTTGGGTGGACGCTCTCCGCTTGAGCTCCGGGCTCCCGATTCTGTACCGGTCAACCGAGCCGTATTCCTGGGGTACTAATACCCGCGGATCTATCTCCCTCCCATCGGAATCCAGCCTCCTATAACGGAGTGGTCTCGGAGTGCGGGACTATGGCAGCAGCGGCCAAGATCGGTCGACGAGACAAAGAGCGGGGCCTGGGGCAGCAGAAAATGGCCGACTCCCCGGCATCCTCAGCGGCCTTAGGGTCCTCAACAGAGGAAATTTCGGCGGCGATTTCTGCGGCGTTATCAACACAGTTTGCGGTGTTGAGGGGAAAGCTGGACGCAGTGCAGACTTCAGTCGAGGCCATAGGAACGCGCATGCAGCAGGCTGAGGAGAGGATTGCACAGACGGAGGAGGAGGTGGTGAGTTTAAAACATGAGCTGGCCCAGGCAAAAACTATGCTTAAAGCCCAGGAAGGCAAGATTGACGATCTAGAAAATCGATCGCGAAGAAGCAATCTTCGGTTGCTGGGGCTTCCTGAATCAATAGGAGACAAAGACTTATTATCATATGTGTCGACCCTGTGTGTTAAGCTGCTTGGGGAGGCAGGGGAGCAGACCCAGGTCATTCTTGAGAGAGCGCATAGAGTGGGCCCCAAGAACACGAGAGATATGCGACCTAGGATTGTTTTGGTAAAATTTCTGCAATTTCAACAAAAAGAAGCCATCTTGAGAGAGGCACGGAAAGCTGGCGTCATAGAGGCAGGCAGTGCAAAGATCAGAATCACTCAAGACTACTCGGCAGCACTGAGTCAGCGTCGGAAGGCCTATGCGCAAGTCTGCCAAAAACTGATCTCGGCCCACATTAAGTTCACTATGCAATATCCAGCGCGACTGCACGTGGTGCATCAGGGACGACACAGAGTCTTCGACACGCCCGACACTGCGATGGAATTTGCGCTACAGGTGGAAAACTTGGATCCAGCTCTGTCAACGGAGTCTTCGGGACTGTCTTGAACCCCTATGGAACCTGGGGGAGTTTATACTGCCTGTGAGCGATGGCTGAATTATGTGCCTGGCTCACAGAGTCTGTGGTCTGTTGGGCCGCAAGGATTCTACTGTCTCCTTTCTTATACCTCAGCAAATTCCGATAAGTTCTGATAATCTGCTGTTTTTTCTATCGGTTATAGAGATGTTTGGTTAACCTGTGGTGCAGATTGCATAATACTATATGGAGGCATGGATAGCACAAGCGGGGTCTTTTGTTAAGGCTTCTCTCCTGTAGTTTGATGGAGGGTCACTGGAGAATTCTGCTGTGTCCTGGCCCTTCTGGCTTAACCTAAATTGGATGGGGGTGGGCGGGGGGGGGGGGTAGTTTTGGTTCAGGGAATGGGAAGCCCGGACACATCTAGCGGGGTTGAGTGGTAGAGGAGGAATTTCTAGTGGGGAGGCGGTGGATGATAGGGGGAGGGGGGAGGATAGGGGCAAGGGGGGTAGGGGCCAGGGGATGGAGGGAGGGGGTGGAAGGGGGATGGGGGGGTAGGGGGGGGCAGGGACCATGGGGAAGGGGTCGTCACAAACTAAAACTTATACCCCTGTAAGGTAACCCGTTTAGGAGTGCATAGGAGGAGACCCCAGGCTGGGGGGGTGTCCTCAAATACATTATGTCGGCAGTGTAGGCCCAGGAGAATGGTAATCCTCTGCGGGTAATGTATGTGGAATGTATGTGGCTTGGGCAGCCCGATAAAGAGATAAAAAGTATTGAAAGCGCTGGCCAGACAGAAATGCGATATTGCGCTACTCCAAGAAACTCATCAGACGGCTGAAGAGCATGCCAAATTGTGCCGAGATTGGGTAGGTCAAGTATAGGGAGCGCCTGCACTAGGGAAAAAAGGTGGGGTGGCCATTTTAGTGCATAAGCGGATTCGCTTCACGATGCAACGACAGATTGTTGATCCTACTGGGAGATTTCTGCTGCTGCATGGCTCACTAGAAGACCGGGAGATAATTTTGGGTGACCTCTATGGTCCTAATGTACTTGATCAGGACTTTTTCAATCGAGTTGCAGCTAAAGTAGAACAACTGCCAGATGTGCCCCTGCTCTTAGGCGGGGATTTTAATGGGGTCTTTGAAGTGGGTCTTGACACTTCGAGTGGCAGTGGAACTCGAGAAAGAACGCTTACTTCTCAGGTGCTGCAAAGATTTCGAACCCGATTAGGCTTGATGGACCCCTGGAGGGTATTACACCCTTCTGAGAAGGAGTTTACCCATGTATCGCGGGCACATGGCACAAGTTCACGAATTGATTACCTGTTGGTTTCTGCGACTCTTTTTGACTATATAGGCGACGCCCAGATAGGCCCCCTAGAGGTTTCTGATCATGCAGTGGTCTGGATGGAGTTGCAATGGGGGGGAGGAACCGAGCAATCTCGTATATGGCGGTTTCCCCATTGAATTGTATCATGATAATCAGTTTCAACACTTCCTGGGTCAACGCTGGCGAGATTTTGAATCAAATCATCAGATACACGGGGATGACCGGAGCTGGTTTGGGAGACGGCCAAGGTGGTGCTGAGAGGTGATATAATTGGGTTTGTGGCCAGGAAGAGGAGATTGTTGGTGGAACAGATTGTTAGGTTGGAGCAGCAAGTGACTCAGGCGCGGGTGCTTAGTGGACGTGCTCCCACGGCATCTAATAAGAAGCGGTTGTGGGAGTTACAGGTGGCCTTAAACGAACTACTCCATCAGCGAGCCAAGAAATCCCTAATGTATTATAAATATCGATTGCATTGTTTTGGTAATAAACCGGGCAAACTACTGGGGAGATGTCTGAAGGGACAGAGGGGGGCGAGGCTAGTAGCGGCTCTTCGCGATGAGCACGGGAAACTCCAACAAACTCGTGCGGCGATTAGTGTGGTCTTTAAAGGCTTTTTTCAACAATTGTATGCGGCAGAGGCAGTTGAACCTGTTACTATGGAGAAATATTTGCAGGGTTTAAGTCTGCCGCAGGTGACCGCGGAACAACGGGCCCATTTGGGACAACCGATTTCTTTGCGAGAGGTGCAGCATATCATTTCGACTGCCAGTTGTTATAAGGCTCCCGGACCAGACGGATATGGGGCTGAATTCTACAAATTGCTGTCCAACTGGGTGAGCCCTCTTTTAGTGGACACCTACCGTCAGAGAGTAGAGGGTGGTGGGCGACGCTGGGGAGATAACCAGGCCTATATAACGCTAATACCTAAGCCAGGTAAGGACCCCTTGCAGGCGGCTTCCTACAGGCCGATCTCCCTATTGAATTTCGATATGAAGCTGATGGCGAAAATTATAGCGGAACGCCTGGCGGGAGTCTTAGGGGGTGTAGTTCATGAGTCACAGGTGGGATTCGTGCGGGGGCGATATGCGGTACGGAATTTACGAAAAATATTGACGTCTCTAGAGTGGGTGCACAATCAACAATTACAGTCACTTTTGGTGAGCTTTGATGCTGAAAAAGCGTTCGATAGGGTGAACTGGGAGTATTTACGATATTTGTTACCGCTATATGGCTTGGGGCAATCCTTTTGTGATATGGTGCAGACTCTTTATGTCGCCCCAACAGCCAGAGTGCTTTGTAATGGGGTCTTATCAGATCCCTATCCTTTGCATAGAGGCACTAGGCAGGGTTGCCCACTATCCCCCTTACTATTTGTTTTGTCGTTGGATCCTCTAATAAGACGTATAGAACTAGACAAGCAGATTTGTGGGGTGGAGATTGGTAGACAGGGGTTTAAGATGTCGGCCTTTGCCGACGACATGTTGGTGCATCTGCTTGCTCCTCGGGAGTCCCTTCCCCGGTTGATGGAGGAGTTCAGGGTGTTTGGAAATTTCGCAGGCCTTCGGATAAATGCGGATAAATCAGAGGCTTTGGATGTGTCGGGTCAACTGCGGGGACGTTGGGGGGGGGGTATTTCCATTGAAATGGGCAGAGCACAAGTTTCAATACCTGGGTATTGTATTGCCGCGACTACCACAGGAATTATATCCTGCTAATCTTGAGAAGGTTTTAGCTGCGTTGCAAACTCAGCTGAGAGCGTGGAATCCTCTACCACTATCACTTTTGGGGAGGGTGGCCGCGGTAAAGATGGTGGTTCTACCGCGGATTCTTTATTGGCTGCAGACACTGCCGGTGTGGCTGCTACGCCGGGATTTGCACCGTATTGAAAAGGAAATCCAGGGGTTTTTGTGGAAGGGGGCCAGGGCGCGTATCCCCATGTCCCGTTTGATTGGTAAATAGCGCAGTGGTGGCCTTGGCCTGCCTGATTTAGGACTTTATGCCTTAGCATGTCAAGCCCGGCATCTTGGTGATTGGTTGGGGGGGACTGATACTTATACGCCGAGGGATTTAGAAGAGGCATTCGTGGCCCCGTTTTCACTGTTGGGGGTTTTGCACGTGGGGAGTGTTCAATTACCAAATCGAATTGCGCGTAGTGGCATGTTAACCTCTATGAGACGTACGTGGCGTCAGTTGAATGTTTATTGGCAACGGAACTGGCAGGTGTCGAGTTGGTTGCCCATACGGGGTAATGTGCATTTCCTGCCGGGTACGGATTCCCGGGCGTTTCAGTGTTGGCAGGCACAGGGACTGCGGTATTTGGGGCATGTGGTGGATCTTACTGGTAAATGCAAACCGTTTAAGGAGCTGTGTGCGGAGTTCCGGTTGCCTTCCTCTCAGTATTTTGCGTACATGCAACTTTCTCACTATGTGGCTATGTTGCCCCGAGAGGAGTTGAGTGTGGAAAGGTCAGCACAGATTCTTGAATTTTTCGAGATTGGTGGTGACTCTCCCCCGACGGTAGCAAGGCCGAAGGCTGGATTGGAGCGTTTTGGAGTGCGACCGGACTACGGTAGGGTGGAGATGGCCTGGGCGGAGGAATTGGGACGAGCGGTGCCACCGGGTACCCTTCTACGGGCGTTGGGGCGGATAGCAGAGCTAGCGGAGGGAGCCCGATGGAGGGAAGTACAATATAAAGCCTTGACTTGAGTGCACTTTTCGCCTCGACGTGCCCTAAGGAGCCATATTACACAGGATGGGTCATGCCCTCGATGCTCTGAGCCACTGGCTACTCTCTCACACATGTGGTGGCAGTGCCGACGCATCCTCTCTTATTGGTCTCATATTAGTAGATGCCTTATGGGGCTGCTGCAGCAGAGGTTTCCCTGGACTGGCGCCTTGGTCATACTGGATCAGCTACATCGGACTCTCCCCACGGGGAGGTGGGAGCGTTTGCTGGTGCGTAAGGCTTGTTTGGTGGGGAAGGGTCCGATCCTGTATAGATGGCGGGACTCGGACCCACCGACGTTCTTGGAGTGGCGCAATAATTTTCATCAACTAATGCTGGCAGAGCGCTGGAGAGCGAAGGGTAATGTAAAGCGGTGGTCCACTTTCATGTTGATATGGGAGCCCTATATTCAGAGTTTGGGGACCCGTTGTAGAAATGACATAGTTAATGTTGGATATTAAGTTTCCAGGGGGTGGGTGGTGACGGGGGAATTGGAAAGGATTACTGGTGGGTTATGAGAAGGAGTTTCATTGGTTGCGACGACGGGGGGTGGGGGGTGGTAGGGAGGGAGGTTTGCCCTAACAGAATAAAAGTTCAAAAAACTTCTAAGATAATGTGAATTGTTTCCTGTTGATGTTACATAACTGTATTTGGAGTTTTGCCTCTAAGCGGGGATCAGAGTACACCCTGCTGAGGCTCATTGTTGTGTACTATAATGGTTGTTATGTTATTGAAGGTGCATAAATAAAGACTACAAAAAATAAAAAAAGAAATTAAATATCTAGGAGTCACCCTTGACAGGACCCTTAGCTTCACCTCTCACATTAAGAAAATAACCAAAACAATCTATTACAAGCTTAGATCTATTCAACAACTGAGGCCACTATTAGAAAACGATGATTTCAGAACTATTACGCAAGCCTTAATAACCCCCCACTTAGACTACTGTAATGGTATACTACAAGGCGTAACAAAGAAAAATTTAAAAATCCTTCAAATGGCTCAAAACGCTACTGCACAAATAATATCCAAAGCCAAACTTACTGACCACATTACTCCAATCCTATACTCACTACATTGGCTGCCTATTTCGAGCAGGATTCAATATAAAATCATATTGACCACATTCAAATTAATCAATAAGATTTCCCCATCATACCTATCCACACTGATTCACAACCCACCTGAAAACAGAATAAGAAGAAGGAGGAATCTTAACACCATCCTAGTGTCTGACTTAATAAGAAAGACTAAACAAACAACAAGCAACAGCGCCTTCTCATATATTGCACCAACCTTGTGGAATAATCTCCCTGACCAGCTTAGAGAGATAAAAGACTTACAAAAGTTCCGAAGAGAACTAAAAACACATCTGTTCACACAACACTACTTCAATATGGATTGTGACCGGGATATGGCCTCCGATCCTCCATAACACAACCTGAATCTGTTTTCCCATACAGTTTCTATTACCCATACTTGTAATCAAGCTGATGTCTAAAATTTTGTATATATGTAAATTATGTAAATAGTTCTAATCCTGATATACTACTTGTATAAAGTTGCTTAATGTTACATGTATTGGCTTATAGTTACACATTGTTCTCTGTATTTTGATTTTGATATTGTTTGATGTAAACCGCCAATGATCTTAGGAATTGGCGGTATATAAAAGTATTGCAAATAAATAAATAAGGGGCCAGAGGCATGATAGTACTACTTCAGGACTGAAGGAATCCTTTTTCTCTTCTCTTAACTGAAAGAATGAAAATTTTTGTTTATATTTTTTTTTAGATAATAAAGAATTTTTGGTTAACGTTGACTGTCCAGTGCTGCTGCTTCTGCAATACCTGAAGAATAAACTGGAATTACAAAAAACAGGTAAACAGCTGACCTGCGACCCCATGCAGACCCCCTGCAACCCCATGTGATCCCCTGCAGTGGGGGTAATATTTCTGAACATGTGTTCACACATTAGAAAGGACAGTTTATTCATGGTTGCATAAAATAAGCAGGCTAGAGTCAAGGTCACCTTCAGTTCTTCAGGGCTTCCCAGCACACTGCCAGCCTCCTGGACGACAGCCGGGGCTCTAATTCCACTTGGCATTATGGCTTGCTACAAGCTCATGCACATGGAGACCAGTCTGATCTACATGATTTCAGCACAAGGTAAGGTAAAAATAGAAAAGGTGACGAGGTTTGAGTAGCTTCCTATGGGTCAGGCTCTAGGTGAACTCTAGCGGACAGGCCAGTTGAAGGAAGACTTCTGTTTAAAGTGTTATGTCCTGCTTTTAAAGCTATTTATAAGATTGGTCCTGTATACAGTTGTGGTCAACATTACTGTCACTCTTGCATTTTAAGTATGTTGTGTACAATATCTTGTGAAGTAATTGCAAATATTCCTACTGTATGTCATCATAATATTTTAATAGTATGTTCAAAAGTATACAACAAAAAAACAAAGATATCTGTGCAACTTAGATATAGTAATTTCTGAGAAAAAAAAACAAAATATGACCTGGACAAGACTAATAGCACCCTTCACTAATGTTTGGTTGCACAGCCTTTGGCAGTGATGACAGCCTCCAAACATTTCTTGTAGCCATCTATAAGTTTCATACATCTGTCTGCTGGTAGTTTCTCCCACTCTTCAATTGCAATTTATTCCAGCTCATGAATGTTTCCAGGATTCCTTTTATCAATGGCAGATTTCAACTCTTTCCAAAGGTTCTCAATTGGATTGACATCAGGACTCATTGCTGGCCAGCTTAAAACAGTTCATTAGTTCCTTTTGAACCATTCTTTTCTACTTTTCAATATATGTTTTGTATCATTGTCCTGATCTTCAATCCATACCTACTTTTTGACACTAAGTAGCATATTTTGCTCCAAAATACCTCGGTAGTCCTCTGACTTTATGATTCCTTTAATATGCTTCACGCCTCCAGTCCTGAGACAGCAAAATAGCCCCACAACATTATGGCACCTCCCCCATATTTAACTGTGGGAAGAGAGTATTTTTCCTTATAAGCTTCCTTTCTTCACCTGTACCTCGGTAGTCCTCTGACTTTATGATTCCTTTAATATGCTTCACGCCTCCAGTCCTGAGACAGCAAAATAGCCCCACAACATTATGGCACCTCCCCCATATTTAACTGTGGGAAGAGAGTATTTTTCCTTATAAGCTTCCTTTCTTCACCTGTAGATGTATCGCTGGTCTGCACTGTCAAAGAACTGAACTTTGGTTTCACCTGTCCACAGAGCATTTTCCCAAAAGGATTATAGTTTCTCAAGATGGGTTTGGGCAAAGATCAGACGTGTCTTTTTATGTCTATCTTTCAGCAATGGAGTCCTCCTTGGCCTCCACTCATTAAGTCCTTCTTTGTTTACATAATAACATAACATAACATACTGTAGTATATGACGGCAGATAAAGCGTAGTTACTCACCTGTAACAGGTGATCTCCAGGAATAGCAGGAATTTAGTCTTCACATATAGGTGACATCGATATCGACGGAGCTAGTGCAGGAACGCTCCCCAGCATCTAATAGGAAAGCTTTTGGAAGCATCCCTACTACTACTACTATTACTACTAGTGAGCATTTGTATAGCGCACCACACAGACATGCAAGAGACAATCCCTGCTCGTCAGAGCTTACAATCTAGTTAAGACAAAACACAGAAGGTGTCGGCAGGGATAAAGCAAGGGGAAAAAAAAGGAGATCAGGTGAGTCAGGATCCAAAAGCAGCAGCGAAGAGGTGAGTTTTCAGCCTGGATTTGAAGAGGGCTAGAGAAGGTGCCTGGCGTACAGACACAGGTAGTTTGTTCCAGGCGTAAGGTGCAGCAAGGTGAAAGGAGCGAAGTCTGGAGTTAGCAGTAGGAGATAAGGGCACACATAGAAGCAGTTTGCTAGAAGAGCCGAGTTCCCGAGGGGGGTTGTAAAGAGAGATGAGAGAAGAAAGGTACTGAGAAGCTGCAGAGTGAATGCATTTAAAGGTCAGCAGGAGATTCTCACTGACTTTGACTCGTGGCTTTCCTTCTTTCTGGATTCCTCTTCCCCCACTCTTATTCTTGGGGATTTTAACATTCATGTCGATAACCCCTCTGATCCTCATGCTTTAAAGCTCCTCTCCCTTACCTCCTCGTTTGACCTCCAACTTTGTTACACTACCCCCACCCACCAGCACGGCCACTGCCTGGACCTGGTATTTTTCTATAGTTCCTTACCCTCGAACCTCCGTAGCTCAGTTCTTCCCTTATCTGACCATCACTTTTTAAGCTTTAAATCTACATCTCCCGCTGCCTCGGCCTCGTCCTTTCTCCTCCAACCTATTTAGAAACCTTCATGCTATTGATCCCTTGGCTCTCTCTTCCACCATTTCTCCATCTCTTTCTTCCACTATGTCATCCAAGTCTGTTGACGAGGCAGTAACTTCCTATAATGCTGCACTCTCCTCGGCTCTGGATGCTCTCGCTCCACCCACCCCACATCCTGTGAGACGCTCTGCACCTCAGCCCTGGCTTTCATCCACCACTCGCTATCTATGTTCCTGTGCCTGTTCTGCTGAGCGTGTTTGTCTCAAATCCCGCTCCCCTGAAGACTTCTACACTTCAAATTCATGCTCGTCTCTTTCCAGTCAGCCATAGCTCTTGCCAAACAAGACTACTATGTCCATTTTACTAACTCTCTTGCCTCTGATCCTCGCCGTCTCTTTACTACTCTCAGCTCTTTCCCCAAAGTGCCTCCGCCTCTGATCTCTCCCTCCCTTTCTGCCCAAACCCTGGCTGACTATTTCCATGATAAAATCCACACGATCACCCTCCAATTCCCCACAAAGTCAGCTATTTCCCCTCCTTCCCCTCTCCACTCCCAACTCTTGACTGTTGTAGTTGTTATAGAAGGGCAGACTAGATAGGCCATGTGGTCTTTTTCTGTCGTCATATTTCTATGTTTCTAACTCCCCCCCCCCCTTCCCTTGCTACCCCTCTCTTCCTTTCCTGTGATCTCTGAAGAGGAAACTGCACACCTTTTTTCTTCCTCCAAACTCACCACCTGCTCCTCTGATCCTATCCCCACCCGTTCCTAAGCCCCATCTCCTCCACTGTTTTCCCTTCCATCTCTCATATTCTCAACCTTTTGCTCTCCACGGCAACGGTTCCTGCAGACTTTAAGCATGCTGTGGTCACACCTTTCCTCAAGAAAGCCTCACTTGATCCCACCTGTCCTTCTAATTATCAACCCATCTATCTCCTTCCCTTCATTTCTAAACTGCTTGAACGTGCAGTTCACAGCTGCTGCCTCGACTTCCTCTCCTCTCATGCCCTCCTAGATCCCTTACAGTCTGGCTTTCATCCTTTACACTCTACTGAAATGGCTCTTGTCAAAGTCTCCAGTGACTTGTTCTTGGCAAAATCCAAGGGCCTGTACTCTGTCCTCATCCTTCTTGACCTCTCTGCTGCTTTCAACACCGTTGACCACTACCTTCTCCTCGATACCCTGTCCTCGCTTGGCTTTAAGAGCTCTGTGCTATCCTGGTTCTCCTCCTATCTCTCCTATCGCTCCTTCAGTGTGTGTTCTGGTGGCTTCTCTTCCTCTGCTACCCCGCTCCCAGTTGGTGTACCCCAAAGATCTGTCTTGGGTCTACACCTTTTCTCTCTCTATACCCAGTCCCTTGGTGCGCTTATCTCTTCCCATGGCTTTGAGTACCATCTGTATGCTGATGACTCCCAGATCTACCTCTACGCCTGAACTCTCTCCGGCAATCCAGACCCGGATCTCTGCCTGCCTTTCTGACATTGCTGCCTGGATGTCTCACCGCCGCTTGAAATTGAACATGGCCAAGACTGAACTTCTTATCTTTCCCCCTAAAATCTCCCCTCCTCTTCCTCCTTTCTCAGTTTCTGTGGATAGCTCTGTTCTCCTTCCTGTTTCCTCGGCCCGCAATCTGGGGGTTGTTTTGACTCCTCTCTCTCTCTTTCTCCACACATATCCATCTCGTAGCTAAGACCTGCTGTTTTTTTCTCTATAACATTAGCAAAATCTGCCCTTTCCTTTCTGAACACACTACTAAAACGCTTATCCACTCCTTAATCACCTCCTGTCTTGACTACTGTAACCTACTCCTTGCTGGTCTCCTTTTGAATCATCTCTCTCCCCTTCAATCTGTACAACACTCTGCTGCGCGACTAATCTTCCGCCAGCCTTGTCATGCCCATGTTACACCTCTTCTCAAGTCACTTCACTGGCTCCCTAGAAGCAGACTTGTCAGGAGGTCGATAAATAACAGCTACCCAGAGAGGAAGTGGAGTGAAGAAGCAGATGGAGTGGACTTCTTCCCACCTTTTCCACTCTCCCTCCTCAGCTTGAATTTGTAGCTGAGGTAAAAGGAGAGAAAGAAAAAGAAGACCTACAATCCTAGAGGAGGTGGGTGGGTTGTGAATACTAAATTCCTGCTGTTCCCGGAGATCACCTGTTACAGGTGAGTAACTACACTATCTCCAGGAACAAGCAGGAATGTGGTCTTCACATATGGGACTCCCTAGCTAGAAGATGCCAGAGAAATGACCTCAAAATCAGCAGTGGTTTGCCTCAGATATGCCTAAAGAGTTCATGTATCCTCCGTGGATGTCTGGTATCAAAGTCTGGGATGGAGAGTAGGAGTTGCTCTCTGAAAGAGATGTTGGTGAAGAGCCTGGCCAAACATGTCATCCTGGCGGGAGTCCTTGTCCAGACAGTAGTGAGCAGCAAAAGTATGGACCGAAGACCAAGTTGCTGCTTTGCAGATCTCATCAATAATTACAGATCATAGATTTGCCATTAAGGTAGTCATGGCTCGAACATCATGGGCAGTGACATGACCCTCAAGGGAGAGTCCTGACTTCTCATAAGCAAAAGTGATGCAGTCTGCTATCCACTTGGAGAGAGTACATTTAGAGACTGGCAGCCCAAGGTGACTAGAGTCAAAGGAGATGAACAACTGAGAAGCTTTCCAGTGCTCTCGAGTCCTCTGAAGATAAAAAGCTAAGGCACATTTACAATCCAGAGTGTGGAGAGTTCCTTCTGCCCTAGATGAAAGTTGTCTAGGGAAAAACACAGGAAGGTAGACTGACTGGTTCAAATGGAAGGGCGAGACCACCTTCAGCATGAAGTGAGGATGAGTCCTAAGGACTACCTTATCATGGTGGAACCGTGTGTAAGGTGGGTCAGCCACCAAGACCTGGAGCTCACTAATGCGCCTTGCTGAAGTGAGGGCAATGAGGAAGATGACCTTCCATGTGAGAAATTTAAGTGACGTAGTGGCTAGAGGTTCAAAGGGTGGCTTGAGAAGCTGTCCTAGAACAACATTGAGGTGCCATGCCACTGATGGTGGCTTAATGAGAGGCTTGGTTAATAAAAGACCCCTCATGAAGCGTGCTACGAGCAGCTGACAGGAGATGGGTTGGTCATCTAAGGGCACGTGAGAGGCCACAATTGCACTTAGGTGTACTCTTACTGAACTGGTTTTGAGTCCAGGAGGAGATACTCAAGCAGCACCTCCACCGGAGCTGAGAAGGGATTAAGATTCTTCTGAGAACACCAGAAAGAAAACCTACGCCACTTGAAAGCGTAGGACCGCCTGGTGGATGGCTTTCTAGAAGCTAAGAGGATGTCCTTAACCTCCTGGAGAAGGATAATACCTTTGAAGGCTATGCCTTCAGCAGGCATACTGTGAGATGGAGTGATTGCAGATTGGGATGGAGCAGCATCCCCTCCTCCTGAGAGAGGAGATCTGGAGCAGACCCAAATCTATGGATTGAGTCTGAGACAGACGTAGCAGGAGAGGGTACCACGGCTGATGTGACCAGCATGGGGCTATAAGAATCATAAAGCCTCTGTCTGCTTGGGGTTTGAAAAAAATCTTAGGAATTAGGGGAATGGGAGGGAAGGCATGTAGGAAGCAGTGTCCCCAGTGGAGGTGAAAAGCATCCACCTGTAGGCTGTCTGACACAGGGGTCCTGGTACAGAAGAGAGGGAGCTTGGCATTCAGAGAACTGGAGTCCCACAGATCTGAAAAATGTAGGAGACTGTGTCTACATGAAGAGACCTCTCGTGGGGGATAAGGATTCAACTTAATCTGTCCGCTAAGACATTGTGCTTGCCTGGGAGATACACCGCTTGGAGGTGAATGCGATGATATATGGCAAATGATCAGAGATGTAGAGCCTTGCTGCAGAGGATCCAAGAACCTGTTCTGCCTTGCTTGTTCTTGTAGAACATGGCCATTTGATTATTGGTTTGGACTAGGGCTCTGCAGCAATGAAGATGGTCCTGGAACACTTTGAGAGCATCGAGAATGGCTCTGAGCTCCAGCAGATTTATGGAATTGTGACTCCTGCTGAGACCAGAGGCCTTGAATGGAGAGAGATCCCAGATGGGCTCCCCAACCCAGTTTGGATGTGTCTGTCGTCAGGATACATTGATGTGCAGGCATCTGAAAAGGCGACCCTACAAGGAGATTTTCTAGGAAATACCACCACTGGAGAGATGAGACCAGAAGGGTAGAGACTTTTATCTTATCCCCTAGGCAACCTGATGCTTGAGACCACTGTGATGCCAGTGTCCATTGGGCTGTGCACATGTGTAGACGGACATATGGAACTACATGGATCGTTGATGCCATATGACCCAGATGTAGCAATTCTCATAGTATATGAAGGCAGATAAAGACCAGTATGGTCCATCCAGTCTGCCCAGCAAGGTGGCAAGGGTAGGTGCACCTGCCGCTCCACACAGGTCACCCCTCCCCAGTACATGGGTCCAAACCTGGTACAAACAAGAAGGATTTAGATGTATAGGCGACTGGGGAAACAGATGGACCAACAAGAGACTATACTATGCTGATGGACTACATCTCTCCGCCACAGGGAAAAGGATCCTAAGTGAAAAATTCAGGCAGCATGTGGACAGGCATTTAAACTAGGGAAAAGGGGTGACAGATGGAGGAGGACAAGTTCAGGACGTCACTCCTAGCAAAAGCATAACAACATTGGAAACAGCCACACTTTTAAACCATATATCAATGGTAAGTGGGAAGAGGTGTGTAGAACAAAATCCATGCAAAGTACCGGCAAGCCAGTCAACAAATGCTGGAAAGCAATGAGTACAAATGCTCGAAGCCTAGTCATCAAAGTTCCTGACCTGGAAGCCCTAATGGTGGAAATGGACTTGGACATTGTGACCATTACAGAAAAAACGAGTTGCAAGAATGGGATATAGCCATAGCTGGCTATAATCTATTTAGTTTAGTGTGTGATGCAGTTTGAAACCACCATTCCAGGTTGTTACAGGTCAGCCTTAAGCTGTTCGGACGTTGTACATAGTTTTTTTCCAACAGTTTGCACTAACCTTCGAAGACTTCTTGGATTCATTTTCCTCTTCCTACCATAAGAGGTTCTTGACAGTTCCTTGAGCAGAAAATGTCCTAATAACATTGTGAACTGTAGACACAGGAATCCCAAGGTCTTTGGAGACGCACCACTATGAAGTTTGATGTTTCGTGATAATAGTTTTTCTTACATAAGAACATAAGATATGCCATACTGGGTCAGACCAAGGTCCATCAAACCCAGTATCCTGATTCCAACAGTGGTCAATCTAGGTCATACATACCTAGCAGTTTCCCCAAAAGACACAGGTTCCACAATGCTTGTACTGGGTCAAGCATTGATATCCTGGGTCCCTTCTTAATAATGGTTTATGGACCTTTCCTCCAGGAACTTGTCCAGACCTTTTTTTAAATCCAGCTACACTAACAGCCTTTACTACATCCTCCGGTAACAAATTCCAGAGTTTGATTACACGTTGAGTGAAAAAATATTTTCCTTTTACTAGTCTTAAATAGTTTACCCTGTAGCTTCATTGCATGTCCCCTAGTCTTTCTATATTCTTATAACATAAACAATCGATCTACGTTTACCCGTACTTTGGACACATTATGCGAAGAGAGAGATCATTAGCGAAAGACATCATGCTTGGCAAGATAGAAGATCAACGCAAAAGAGGAAGGCCAGCAATGAGATGGATCGATACAATAACAGCAGCTATGGGTACCAGTCTGTCAACAATGAGCCGCCTGACTGAAGACCGAACACAATTTAGGATGGCTATCCAGAGGGTCGCCATGAGTCGACTCTGACTCGACGGCACTTAACAACAACAACAACAATGCAATACAAAGCAATAACATAGTACATTTAAATACTAAGTACTCTCCATCCACCCCCCTCAGCATAAGTCTGCCCACACAAATAGGTCTTCAAACTTTGCTGAAACAGTTTAAAATCATCAAGCTTGCAAAGTTCCTTTGGCAATCCATTTCACAAGAGCTGTCCCTCAATTGAGAAGCCCCCCCAGTGACATTTGCACATAGCTTTTATACCAGGAACAGACCGTGCAATCAGAACATAAGGACATGGGGGGCTGTTTAGCGGTAGCGGCTCGCACCATCACTGTTGAAGACTAACCTTGGACATTCAGTGCTAGGACCATATGCGGCCACCAGCATTGAACATCTAGGGTGGCTGCAGTGGCGATATAGATATAGAGCCGCTACCTGGTCAGCTTCTGGGGGTAAAATTAGCCAGCACTGGCTGCGCCTGACTTTACCCATGAGCCGGTAGCGGGCAGTGACGTGTGTGACCTCCATTCCACCCTGGACCACCCATGACAAGCCACGATGTGTAGCATCAGCAGGTGCAGCGGCAGCGCCCGCAGATATCCCACTAACTGGCATTTACATGGTTTGCAGGCCTTTGAAAATCCCCCCTAGTCTATCAGACGAATAAGCCATCAACAAGCCAGGTAAAACCTGAAAAACAATAAAAGAATATGAACATTCCGTCTAGCGTTTAAAGCTCCTGGAACACTGGCTGATTATGATCTAATTCTGAAAACATTTCGCCACTTTAAGCGCTGCTGACCTGCAGACCGTGAAAATGCCGCGCTGCAGGATATTCAGTGGCACTAACATGGTTACTGTAGTTGATTATCTGTGAGTGCTGCAACTACAGGAAATATTGAGACGTTGCCCGGGTATCGATACACAACCAAAGTCAGGCACAAGAAACCATCGCCTAACCCTAGCTTAACCCTCGCCTAACCCTCGACTAATCCTAGCCTAAGCCAAACCTAACCTTACCTTAACCCTCACCTAATCCTAGCCTAACTCTCACCTATCCCTCGCCTAACCCTCATGGAATCCTAGCCTAACCCTAGCTTAACCCTCACCAAACCCTCACCTAACCCTGGACTAATGCTAGCCTAACCCTCGCCTAATCCTAGCCTAACCCTACCTTAACCCTCACCTAATCCTAGCCTAACTCTCACCTATCCCTCGCCTAACCCTCATGGAATCCTAGCCTAACCCTAACTTAATCCTAGCCTAACCCTCGCCAAACCCTCACCTAACCCTGGACTAATGCTAGCCTAACCCTCGCCTAATCCTAGCCTAACCCTACCTTAACCCTCACCTAATCCTAGCCTAACTCTCACCTATCCCTCACCGAACCCTCACCTAATCCTAGCCTAACCCTCGCCTAACCCTAGCCTAACTCTAGCTTAACCCTCGCCTAACCCTCACCTAACCCTACCTTAACCCTAGCCTAACCCTCACCTAATTGTAGCCTAACCCAAGCCAATCCATTGCCTAACCCTCGCCTAACCCTGGCCTAACTTTCACTGCAGAAGCTAACTGGCAGCGACAGAATATTGTTGCAGCGATTCGGGCAGTTAGGATATTTAAGGCCAGAGTCCAGATATGACTCTGGCTTTGAGTATCTGGTTTTAAAGTTCAGCACTGGTAGCTGGCCACTCCAGCAGCGCTGAATAGTGGGCCTACAATAAATAATAATAATTCTTCCTCTAGTTGGTCCCAGGACCAGCTGCTCCATGAAGAACCATTTCTGGCATCTAGAAACATTACCTACCACACCCAGAAGACTTCTGCCCAATCTGTATTGGGATCATCGAAATCTCCATTATTATGCTGAAGCCACATTGCATTTCATGTCCTGCTGGTCATTTCTCTTGCTTGACTCTACCCCTTAACGTAGAGCATCACCCCTCCACCACCGTCAACGCTGATCAAGTCTATCTCCGCGTTCCATGCTACACATTTTAAACACTGATATTTTTGGGACTTCTGACATTCATATATCGACAATTTAAATTTTTTTTAAAATTTGTATTATGAACCAATAACACAAAGTTTTACATACAGAAATCTGAGGAATATTAACAGAGCTTTATTAATGGCGAGGGTATCGTAAAACTGTTTCATTTGCTTCTCAGAAATTCTAATTATGCACCCAAACCTTTGTGTGTTTTTATGAATATTTATTATTTATGTGTCTTCTATGTGAAAAATACGTATCTGTCAGTGTACAAAAATCCAGGACCTCCCTTTTGTACGTTCCTCCCCAGCACTGTCTAAAACCCTGTCCAGACAGCTGAGTATCAATTATTCTCTTTTGTAGGTTTTCTGAAATTGCTTTTGATTGTGGAACCTGAACATCCGAAGCCCTCAAATGTTACAGAGCTGAAACAATTCAGTCTGGAAGAATGTGCTAAAGCCCCCACGGGTGACGTGAGACACTAATCAGCGATTACAGGAAATGTTTAGTTGAAATTATCAAAGAGCCTCCAGTTGCTGAATCTTTTTCCTGTGTTATACTACTGCTGCCAGGGCCGCCGCTAGCACTGGGTGAACTAGGCAGCCAGCTAGAGTAGCGGCCCTCCCGGGTGCCCAGTACTAGTGTTCCTCTCTGGGGACTGCAGCGGCGGCACGACCCAGCGCTTACCTCAGCTCGCAAGCACGGCGGCATGCTGTCTGCTCTCTGTCTCTTCCGCCGGACGTCTGCATCGGAGGGGGGCAGACGAGACAGAGGGCAGAAACCATGAGCCAGCGCCAATGTGTTACATTATCACAGCTGCAGTCCATAGAGAGGCGGCGGGTGGGTGTGGGAGGGAGGCAGGATGCAGGAGCCCACCTAGGGTGCCTCCAATCCTTGCACTAGCCCCAACTAGTATTTATCATTTGTATAGTGCTAAGCAGCACTGTACATATAGAGGTAAGAGACAGTCCCTGCTCATGAGAGCTTACAATCTAATCAAAACAAACAGCATCACAAAACGGGGCACTTAGTGTGGAACCTTTTGTCTGAATTATTTATTCAGTAGAGCTGTCCCTCACCTTTATCAGAATTTAGAATAGAGCCTCGGAGGTTCCCAAGTGTTTCCTCAGCACTCTTTGCCTCCATTGTCCACAGATATACCTCACACATATTCATTAAGGAAATCCTATAACACAATGACATTGTGACCTTCAGTGACTAAGTGTTAGGCCTTGTGCACCAACTGTGACTGGATTCCGTGGCTGCACATGTTTCATGCTTCATCACTCTATGACTGTAGTTGTGTTCTTAGTGTGTTGTTATCACGGGACTCAGGCAGTGCCTGTGAATTCTCACCCTACTGTTGCATGACAACATTTTTCTGTTTCTGACTTTTTGCAGATGTCATCGATTTATGCAATGAAATTGGAGTCCTGAAGCTTCTCTTTCTAGCCAAAGACCCTTTGGAGAATGGAAGCCGGTTCTTTACTCCCCGAGGGACTTACTACATTTGCAAGATCCAACGTGGAGAGACTGGTATAACCATGATCTTTTCACTGCTTCTCTGTATCTATGAGCCATGAATCCTAGGGATGTATTACATGCAAAATCCAAAGAAAACTGGGGGGAGGGGTCCATAGGACATGTTAAACCTGCTTAAAATTCAGGAGTATAGCCCCCCCCCATGGGTTGGCTGAGCCCCCACTACTTTGGAATCAGGCTCAGATAGCATGAGCCAATGACAGGAGAACCAGAAGTGTTATCAACATCCACATTGTTTCATGCCCTTCCTTATTAACCTCAGACCTCACCAAGAATCAATCCTGCCAACACCACTGGCCTGATCATGTGTATGCTGCTGGAGAAGTGGGAAAAGGAAGACTCTCCAGCAATGGGGCAATGAAGAATAAGCAAATACTGGGAAGAGCAAGATTTGCTAGGGGAGGTGTCTTGTAAAAGAGATTATATGGCCAAGATCCTGAGAGACGGAAGCTCCCTGGGGAATGAAAGTGAAAATAGGGGTGATCCCCCCCCCCCAAAAAAAGAGGACTACGCTGATGGAGGTTCTCTACACAGGAGGACTGAAACCAGGGGAGAAACGTCTAAGGGATGGGACTGATGGAAGAAGTCTTTCTGAAACCAGATGAGGGGTGAATTAGATAAGGGAATAAATGAAAGAGGCTCTGAGAGGTTGACTGAGATGGGAGACTCAAAGTGTGATGACTGAGGGAGTGTAGGATGAATAAAATGGCAAATCACTTAACCCTCCATTGCCTCAGAAAATTCCAAGTTCTCAATGTCCCTGTTTTACGTACATTACCGCGTTCAAGGTACATTGTAAACCACTTTGACTGAAAAGATAAAGCGGTATAAAAAATCTGCTAAATAAAATAAATAAATAAAATAAAATGGAGAGACTTCTGGAGAGTGAGGGGGTGACTAAGCTACCAGGCTTTTGTAGGGTGACTGAGATAAAGAGGGTCCTAAGAGGAAGGTAAAAGGGGACCAAAAGTTCTCAAAAAGTGGCTAAAATAGGGAAACTCTTATGGTGTGGAGAGTTGATGGCGATAGGAGGAGTGACTGAAATGTTGGAAGTTCCCTTAAGAATAGGCTTAATGGTGGCTACCTGTAAAAAAGAGGTGAGAGAGATGGGAATGTTCTTGGAAATGGAGGCTGTGATGAATGTGATAAACAACATCTTGTTTGTTTGAGGATGAAAAGGAGTTATATATGTGGAAATGGGAAGGAAGAGGAGGATGGGGGCTTTATGGAAGTGATAGAGATGGGGCATGCATAGTTCTTTGGGAGGTAAATGAGGTAGCATCTGACTCTAGAACCTCTAATTCAGTCACAAATTCTCACAATTTACGCTGTTATTTTGTGATTCTTCCACAGGGACCCCGAATGAGAACATGTATGAAGCAATCTACCCCCTCCTCGACAATCCCGATGCAGGCCTATGTGGTAACTTTCTCCTTCTCCCTTCACTGCACCACACTCCTTCTTGCCCTACATCCACTGTTCCTTCTACAACCTAACCCACCACACTGCCCACATATCCTGCACCTCTTCAATCACCACATCAAAGAAACTAGCCAAAAAGGCTTAAGTTTGATCTCGGGCAGCCCATAGTATACACAGGATTCTTTGCCAGCACCAAAGGTATCACTCTTCCAAATTACTTGTATGTGCGTATACAGTACCTATGAATTGAAGCTCATACAATTGATTTGTGCTGTTTAAACAGTCCTAGGGTGCATAGAATGCACACCTAAAAAATGACTATATAAAAAACGCAAAAATGCCTGATAATTGTGAAAAATTAATTTAAATCAGCATAAACCATACTTCTTTTTGGCCATGCACATCCTTGCTGAAGAGGGGTGAATCTGAATGAACAGAGAAGCTGAAAAATTAAAGGAAGAAAGCTGAAAATGAAAGATCTATGTCTAAGATGTAGGTATGATAGGAAGTAAAGACAGGAGAACCTGGGAAGAGGGTTAAAAGAAGACCGACAGAGGAAAGCAGAAACTAAAGAAGGGGCTCAAAGAATATGAGAGTGAGAAACCTTTGAGAGAGTGTGGCACACTCCTAGCAAGTGAGATCTGGTATTTCCGCACATTCACTCTCACTCTTCAGGCACCAGGACTGCTAGGAGGGAGGAGGGGGGGCAAACCAGGGCCACAGGGGGCCCCCAAGTCTGCCTCAAGCTGAAGGTAGCCTGCAGGCGGGTTATTTCTGCCCTAGGCAGATACATTTTAATACCACATATACACACTCTCTTGCTCTTAAAACACACATGCACTCATGTCACACACTCATCTACACTTCAGGTGATACAGTAAATAATGGTAGATAAAGACCAGCAAGGTCCATCTCATCCGCCACTACATGCAAGTTACATGCCCGCCCCCCCCCCCCCCATGTCCTTTGACACATACACACACACAGGCAATGCGGATACAAACACACGGTTCTTGCATTTTCCACCAGCTTTTTCCTCAGCCTTTAGTAGCCCCTCCCGCATGTTTACTCCATGCCTCTCCTTTTCCTACCCCTTCTCAGCTCCCCTCCACGGTCAATCCAAGGCCCTGTGCCGAGCTTAGTTCCCTTCTTACTTGCATAGCATAGGAACTTTTGTCTAGCTCTCACCCCTTCCTTCCTGTGATTACATGAGCCTTCTTAGTGGGTGGATCTTACCCCCAGTTTCTGCTGCTAGACAGGGCAGATTCACTCAGGTGGAGGGGGGGGGGGGAAGGATGGGATAATTGCAGAAAAAACTTTCAATTCTTAAAAGATCCAGACACTTTAGCCACCCAGCTGGTCTCTGATATTAATGCAAGAGTCTGTACCGTTCCGAAAAAACCCACAGAGTTGAAAACCCACCTGACAGAGTCCCCTAAATATATTGGCAGAGCTGTGTGCCTATCTTGCCTATGCTTTAATCCAGCCCTGTTGTCAAACATGCTCTAAAATGACTTTATAAAGTTAGTCCCTAAACGTATAACATTTCTGCTGCCCTTGCCTCAGTACCGGGAAAAATGGTAGAAACCATCATAAAGAATAAAATTACTCAGCATATAGATAGTCATGACCTAATGGGAGACAGCCAACATGGCTTTAGACAAGGAAGATCTTGTCTTACTAATCTGTTATGTTTTTTTGAAGGAGTGAATAACCAGGTGGACAAAGGTGAGTCGGTTGATATTGTGTATCTGGACTTTCAGAAAGCCTTTGACAAGGTCCCTCATCAGAGACTTTTGGCAAAACTAAAGAGTCATGGGATAGGAGGCAGTGTACTACTGTGGATCAGGAACTGGTTAAAAGATAGAAAGCAGAGGGTAGGGCTAAATGGCCAATTTTCCCAATGGAGAAAGGTGAATAGTGGTGTACCCCAGGGATCTGTGCTGGGTCCGCTGCTTTTTGACATATTCATAAATGACCTGGAAAGTGGAATAACGAGTGAGGTTATCAAATTTGCAGATGACACAAAACTAATTAAAGTTGTTAAAACCCAAGAGGATTGTGGAAAATTGCAAGAGGATCTTGATAAATTGGAAGACTGGGCATCAAAATGGCAGATGAAATTTAATGTGGACAAGTGCAAGGTTACGCACCTAGGGAAGAACCACCCAAACTATGGTTACACGATGCAAGGTTCCACATTAGGAACCACCACCCAGGAAAAAGATTTAGGCGTCATTGTGGATACCATGTTAAAACCCTCGGCCCAGTGTGCAGCAGCGGCCAAGAGAGCAAATAGAATGCTAGGTATGATAAGGAAAGGAATGGAAAATAAAACAAAAGATATTATAATGCCTCTATATCGCTCCATGGTGAGACCGCACCTTGAATATTGTGTGCAATTCTGGTCGCCGTATCTTAAAAAGAATATAGCGATTTTAGAAAAGATTCAGAGAAGAGCCACCAAAATGGTAAAGGGGATGGAAGGATACTCCTATGAAGAAAGGCTAAAAAGGTTGGGGCTCTTTAACCTGGAAAAGAGACGGCTGAGGGGAGATATGATAGAAGTCTATAAATTAATGAACGGAGTGGAACGGGTAAACGTAGATCGATTGTTTACCTTACCAGAATATAGAAAGACTAGGGGACATGCAATGAAGCTACAGGGTAAACTATTTAAGACTAATAAAAGAAAATATCTTTTCACTCAACGTGTAATCAAACTCTGGAATTTGTTACCAGAGAATGTAGTAAAGGCTGTTAGTGTAGCTAGGTTTAAAAAAGGTTTGGACAAGTTCCTGGAGGAAAGGTCCATAAACCATTATTAAGAAGGGACCCAGGATATCAATGCTTGAACCAATACAAGCATTGTGGAACCTGTGTCCCTTGGGGAAACTGCTAGGTACATATGACCTAGATTGGCCACTGTTGGAAACAGAATACTGGGCTTGATGGACCTTGGTCTGACCCAGTATGGCATATCTTATGTTCTTATGTTTTAAAATGGATAACTTTGGCAGTTTTGCACTTTCAGCAACCAAAGTTACTTGAACCCTGCACAGCTCGGTAAGTGCTTTGGAATATTGTCCAGTCAATGCTCAAGTGCTCTTTAGTTTGGATAATAAAATCTTGGAGGCTCCAATAGCAAAGACTTAAAAAGAACATAGTGTTATTAGAAAAGGCTCATAGAACAGCCACCAAAATGGTAAAGGGGATGGAAGGATACCCCTATGAAGAGAAGCTAAAAAGGTTAGGGCTCTTCATCCTGGAAAAGAGACGGCTGAGGGGGAGATATGATAGAAGTCTATAAATTAATGAATGGAGTGGAACGGGTAAACCTAGATCAATTGTTTACATAATCACAATATAGATAGACTAGGGGACATGCAATGAAGCTACAGGGTAACCTATTTAAGACTAATAAGAGAAAATATTTTTTCACTCAATGTGTAATCAAACTCTGGAATTTGTTACTGGAGGATGTAGTAAAAGCTGTTAGTGTAGCTGGGTTTAAAAAGGTTTGGACAAGTTGCTAGAGGAAATGTCCATAAACCATTATTAAAGTGGACCCAGAATAGAATATCCACTGCTTGTCCCAATACAAGCATTGCGGAACCTGTGTCTTTTGGGGATACTGCTAGGTACGTATGACCTAGATTGGCCACTGTTGGAAACAGGATACTGGGCTTGATGGACCTTGGTCTGACCCAGTATGGCATATCTTACTTTCTTATAAAGACAGATTTGGATAAGACATTTTTCAGATACGTTTGGGAGAGGAGAAAGGGCAAAAGTGGTATTGTCAGACTCAAGGGTGAAGGGGAGGAATATGTAGAAGCTGATGAGGATAAAACAAAATTGCTTAACAAATATTTCTATTCTGTGTTCACTGATGAAGGTCCAGGAGTAGGATCTCAGAAACCCCCACAAACAGGAACAGAAGTGATGGGGATCTCGAACGATTTTCAGAAGGCTGTGTTCACGAGGAACTAACTAAACTAAAAGTAGACAAAACAATGGGACAGGATGGGATACATCCGAGAATACTGAGGGGGGAGTTCCACTGACTGACCTTTTCAATGCCTCCTTGCAAATGCGGCTCCATAATTAGGTGGAGTGAGGCGGTGGTCTAAGGCGGCAAATTTTTGGGGGCGGCAGAAATGCCCCCAAAAGAGCCACCTCACTCCGCCTTAAAAAAAATAAAATAAAATAAAACCCGATCGGAAGAGCCACTGAAGAAAGTGCCCCGCACCTGCCCCGACAGAGCCCTCTTCTCTCCCTCAGTGCCACCGGCTTTACAGAGCTGTGAAGGGAGTTTCCCTTTCTCGCGGCTCTGCTAAGCCCGCTGGCGCTGATGGGAAACAGGAAATGCCTGTGTCCCATCAGCGCTGGTGGGCTTAACAGAGTCACGAGAAAGGGAACCTCTCCCTTCATGGCTCTGTAAAGCCGGCGATGCTGAGGGAGAGAGGAGGGCTCTGCCGGGGCGCCCGTGGGGCACTTCCTGGCCGCGGCAGCGGCTTCAGCAGCCAGTTTCTTTTTATTGCAAATTCCCTGGGGTGGGGGAGGCTGGGACTGGAAATGTGCTGATGGGGGGTTAGGACTGGTAATGGGCTATGGGGGGGGGGTAGGACTGGAAGTGGGCTGATCGGGAGGGAGGGCTAGGGTTGTAATGGGCTATCGGGGATAACTAAGACTGGAAATGGGCTGATGGGGGGGGTTAGAACTGGAAATGGGCTGATCGGGAGGGGGTTTAGGACTGGTAATGGGCTACAGGGGAGGGGGTTAGGACTGGAAGTGGGCTGATGGGGGGGTTAGGACTGGAAATGGGCTGATTAGGGAGGCTAGGACAGGAAATGGGCTGATTGGGGGACTAGGACTGGAAATGGACTTATGGGGGGGTTAGGACTGGTAATGGGCAGCTGGGGGGCTAGCAGCAGAAATGAGCTAGGACTGGTAATGGGCTGATTGGAGGGCTAGGACTAGAGTGGGCTGATAAGGGGGATAGGACTGGAAATGGGCTGGGACTGGAAATGGGCTAATGGGGGAGGGGAGGAGAGTGCTGCTGGCCCTGGAAGAAAACTAGGGGTTAGGCTACAAATGGGCTGATGCGGGAGTATGGTAGAATAGGACTGGAAGGGAGCGGATAATGAGAGGGTCTGCCAAGGGAAGAAGGGGGCAGGAAGGGAGCAGATACGGGGGAAGGAGGGGGCTGAAAAGGAGCTGACACCTGGGATGTACTGAAGGGGGACTGGAAGGGAGCTGACACTTGGGGATGGGAGTGGTAGGTGATTGGGTAATGGGGAGGAGGCTGGAAGGGAGCTGACATGCGAATGGCACTGGAAGGGGGATGGACAGAGGGTATGGCATATCCTCAACCTCTCACTCTCCAAGGCAACTGTCCCCATCGATTTCAAACATGCTGTTGTCACACCCCTCCTTAAGAAACCCTCACTTGATTCCACATGCCTTTCTAACTATCGACCCATCTCCCTCCTTCCCTTCATATCCAAACTATTGGAATGAGCAGTCCACCGTCGCTGCCTCGACTTCCTCACCTCCCAAGCCCTCCTGGACTCACTACAATCCAGCTTCCGTCCCCTAAACTCCACTGAAACGGCAATCACAATAGTCACCAATGACCTGTTCCTGGCTAAATCTAAGGGCCGTTATTCCATCCTCATCCTTCTTGACCTTTCTGCTGCTTTTGATACCGTTTACCACAACCTTCTCCTCACCACCCTCTCCTCGCTTGGCTTTAAGGACTCCATACTATCCTGGTTCTCCTCCTACCTCTCCCATCCCTCATTCAGAGTATGCTCTGGTGGCTCCTCCTCCTCCCCTACCCCTACATGTAGGTGTACCCCAGGGATCTGTCTTGGGCCCCCTCCTCTTCTCTCTCTATACCTAAGGCCTTGGCGCGCTTATCTCCTCCCATGGCTTTCAGTACCATCTCTATGCCGATGACTCCCAGATCTACCTCTCTACAACTGATATTTCTCTGGCAACCCAGTCAAAGATCCTTGCCTGTCTTTCGGACATCACTGCCTGGATGTCTCATCGCCGATTGAAACTGAACATGGCCAAGACTGAACTCCTTGTCTTTCCACCCAACTCCTCCCCCCCACTTCCCCCTCTCAGTCCAGGTGGATGGATCTACTATCCTTCCTGTTCCCTCGGCCCGCAATCTAGGGGTTATCTTTGACACCTCTCTCTCCTTCTCCGCACATATCCAGCTTGTAGCTAAGACCTGCTGCTTCTTTCTCTACAACATCAGCAAAATCCGCCCCTTCCTCTCTGAACACACTACCAAAACGCTTATCCACTCCTTAATCTCCTCTCGCCTCGATTACTGCAACCTACTCCTTGCTGGTCTCCCCGTGAACCACCTCCTCCCTCTTCAATCCATACAAAATCACGCTGCTCGACTGATCTTCTGCCAGCCTCGCCATGCCCACATTACTCCTCTTCTCAAGTCGCTTCACTGGCTCCCTGTCCAATTCCACATCCAATTCAAGCTTCTTCTACTGACCTACAAATGCATTCACTCTATGGCCCCTCAATACCTCTCATCTCTTATCTCCCCCTACGTCCCCTCTTGTAATTTGCACTCCACTAACAAATTACTTCTATCAATGCCTTTTACCCGCACCGTGAACTCCCAACTGTACTCCTTTCACCTTGCTGCACCACACGCCTGGAACAGCCTACCTGGCCCTCTTCAAATCCAGGTTGAAGACTCACCTCTTCACCGTTGCATTTAGATCTAACTTATGACTGCACTGTGTTCTTTTAACTAGATTGTAAGCTCTGATGAGCATGACTCTGACGGGCAGGGACTGTCTCTTACATGTTGACTATCTCCTGTAGGTTAGCTGTGCAGCGCTGCGTGCATGGCGCTTTATAAGTGCTGAATAGCAGTAAAAGTGGGGGAGGGAGCGACACTGAGAGTGGACATGAGCTGATATCTGGGATGGTATTTGGACTAGAAGGGGCTGAACAGTGGGGAAGGAGGGGGACTGGAAGGGAATGGACACTAGTTGCAGATGTGGGAATGCAAGGCGGTTGACATTGGAAGGTACTGGGAGGGGAGGACTGGAAAGGGGGCTGATATTGGGGAGGGTTACTGGAACTGGAAATGGGCTGATGGAAGGAAGTGAAGAAAACAAAAGAAGAGATAAGAAATGGCAGATGGACCATAGACCATAGACCACAGAAAGAGAGCTAAGAGAAGACAGGAAAGCAGAAGCCTCAGATCGGGACCAGCAGGATCAGAGAATAAAATGGTCAGACAACAAAGGTAGAAAAAATAATTTAATTTCATTTTAGCGATTGGACTTTGTGCTATTTTTATATTTTACACAGTATTGGGGAACTGCATCTCTTATTTATCTGATGCTGCACTGCATGTGGACTCTGGCTTCTTGGGGTTTCAATTTAAATTTTGTCTACATATTTTTATTTTTACTTTAGATTGTGGTTACTTATTCTGTACTTGGTGAGGGTCGATGTTGTGAGTGTGTGACCGAGGTCAGGTGTTCTGTTAACATGGAGTTTGTGCATAAATATCTATACTGTATTGTAGTAATTTGACATGTTCAGATTTTCAAATAGGTGTATGGATGTTCCAGGGCCCACTGTAGTATTTACAGTGACACTTTTTTGGATGGGCTCCTTATGTGAGTTTTGGAAGTTTGTGCTGATATTTATTTATTTACATTCTCTTATATACCGCGCTATTCTGCATCAGTGCGGTTTACATTGAACAAACTGATATGGTATGGTATGGTAGGTTTGCTCTTTGTTCTAGGGTTGTGTATTATTACTTCACAATATGCCTGGTACTGGAGAATAGTGGTTGTTGTTGTTGTTAGTGAGATGATCAGAATCAGATTTTTTTTTTTTTAAATATTGAGTTCTGTGGGTGAATGTCCTGGTTCTGCTCTGCACCTACTGTGGATGCAAAATATATGTTGAAAAAGAAAAAGCAAGAACCATAACGCAGTTTATAACAAAATAAAAATGAGTTATAATTTAGTTTTATAAACTGTGCTGTTGGTTCTTGCTGTCTTTTAGTTCCTTGGTGTGCAAACAGGACCGTAACTAGACCTGTGCAAGCGATGCAGCCACACAGGGCGGAAAGACTTGGGGGGCACATTTCGGTTGTCTGCTGTCACCCTGGCAGGACAATAGCAGGCAGCCAAAATGTGCTCCAAGCCTTTTCGCAGCACTTTAAGCAGGTCTGGTCCCTCCCTCCTCCGATGTGATGTCAGAGCATTGAGGGACAGATCTGCTTAAAGTGCTGGCGCCTTTCAGATTGGGCGCATGCCCCCCTCCTCCTCTCCATATCTCCGTCCAGCGCTGCCTGCTCTTTCCCTGCTGCCGGCGCCGCCATGAAAAAAACAGAGGGCGGCAGCAGCAGGGAAAGAGCAGGCAGCGCTGGACGGAGGTATGAGGGGAGAGGGGGGGCGTGCGCCCGAGCTGCAAGTTGCACAGGGCGCAATTGCAGCTCGATACGGCCCTGTGTGCAAACATTTTGCATTTCCTCCATATAATCTAATCAGCTTTTTGGTTTGGTTCAGTCTCTGACTGGATTTCTGAAAAAGCCCCACCCCCTCAAAGGTAGGGGTAGAGGGGGCGCCATTTCAGACTTTACCTCAGGCAGCAGATTGCCTTGAGCCGCCCCTGCCTCTTTGGAGTCGGGAGTGGAGCCAGAGGACTGGAGAAAGGCGCATGTGTTCCCTTTACACAAAAGCAGAAGTAAGGGTGTGCGTGATGAGGTGTATGAGAAGCTCCCCATCCCCCGTATTGATATACCTCCAGCCAGACTAAAACATGCCCCCTTTAAGCACCAGAAGCTGAGCCCCTTTAAGGAACCTGGCTTGAATATACCTGGGAAGGGTGTGGCCCAGGAGAGCCCTTTTAACCGGGAGGGAAGAGAGAGAGAGGAGAGCCTGAGGTGTTCCAGAGTATGGAGTGACCAGCTACCTCTAAAGAGATCCTTCGGGAAGCTAGGAGCCGGGGTGTTTCCGTGTTGGTCTGCAGGCTTGTGGTGCTACTGCTGTGAAGCCCAGAGTGAAGAAACTTTGGAGGAGGGGAGAACTGTGTCTCTGCTACCACTGTTGTGAACTTCCTATAAATAAAGCATTTTCCTTTAACCCTCCACCTTGTGCTCCATGGGGGGGTGTTTGTATCCTGACCCACTTGCAGCGTTCTACATATGGTGGCAGTGGTGGGATTCTTCTTAACTGAAGGAGAGAAGAACACCCCATGTCCCTCCGGGGCTCAGACATCCACCCCGTGGAAGAGGGGTTGTGGTATACGGCTAAAGAGACAAGCAAGCCCTGCCAGAGTTAGGACACACCTTCTGTATATTTAGTGCTGGACAGGCAGGAGTTTTTTCTTTCCCCCTTCTCCTACCCAGATGGGTGGGAACTGATAGAACCAGAACTGAGAGATTACTCCAGACCCTGGTGGAAGGACAGAAGCAACAACAGCAATACCCAGCAACAGAAATTACTGCAAAAGTCTTTGAAAGTACAACAAAATTCACTCACACAAACGTTCCAAATACTCCAAGGACGGCAGCCACACCTGCTGAAAATGGTGGAGGGCAAAAACCCAGACTCCTTTCTGATAAATTTCAAATGAACCGCTGGACTGGCTGGGTGGCCAGAAGGGATGTGGACTATTTAACTAGGAAACCTGTTGACAGAAAGCAGCCAAGCCGCCTACCAAGACGCCAACCCAGATGGAAGGGCCCCCTATGTGGCAGTATAAACCACTATATTGAAGCGAGCGGGCTGTACACCTGAAGCCTATCGCCAACAGTTCCGGAAGGGAACTCTCGGGCCTAGAGAGAACCCCCGGAGTTTCTTCTACAGGCTGGAGGAGGTGGCATGGAAGTGACTACAGCCAGAAGATAAGAAAGGAGCAGAAGTAGCCAAGATCGTCCTGCACAAACAATTTTTAGAAGGCTTGTCTTCCCCTATGAGACAGTGGGCACGCCAGTTTGCCAAACTGACTTAATCCTCCATTGCCTGAGAAAAATCCAAGTTATCAATGTCCCTGTTTAATCTACATTACCAAGTTTAAGTTTCAATGTAAACCACTTTAATTGAAATGATAAAGTGGTACATAAAACCTGTTAAATAAATAAACTGACCCTGGACAGTGCCATATAGATAGTGGAAGGCTTTTATGAAGCACAGTTGGTAGCTGAGACACCCAGGATGAGGGAGACAAGGCTGGCTGGGTGCCAAGTTGGCCAAGCATAGAGATTGGAACCCTTGAGGACCACTGCACCAAGCATTCCATGCTCCTCAGCCACCCAAGCAGCTGGTGCCGGCTATCTGATCTGCTTCAGGTGTGGAGGAAAAGGTCACTATGCCCACGAGTGCCACATAGAAATGGGGGAACTCATGGACATACATGCTACAGCCTCACATGAGTGTGGTATTGTGGAAGCATCTCTAATGAGTCACGGGTTGTATGTAATACCAGTGGAACTTGAGGGCACTCACCTTGGGAAGTGCAAGGACCCTTGTCAGTATGGACACCAGGACCAGACATCAAATTAATTATGAGAACCTTGTGACTCTAAGTTACATCCATGCAAGCCTATCCGAAGATGCAAGTCGAGCTAAAAATGGCCACCAGAACAGAGACCCTGGAAACAGTGGTCTTTATCTTTATCGATATACCGCCCACGTCAAGATATTAGGACGGTTTACAATAAAAGCAAAATGCTGCAGAAAAGAGGAAAAGAACACCATTGAGGTAGAGAAAACAGAATAGGTCAAACAAAGACAAAGTACAAAAGGAAAAATACTTAAGTGGTGCTAACAATCAGGAAGCTCAAAAGCCTGTTGGTCACTACATTAGCCAATGCTCTTTGGGAGTTGTTTTCCCGACTGGGGATCCCAGCTGAAATCCTCACAAACCACGGAACACCATTGTCTCTCGCGTAATGAAACAATAAATGAAACCTATTTAGATTTAGATTTAGATTTATTAAAACTTGTTATACCGCTCAATACCGTAGGTGTCTGAGCGGTTTACAATAAATAAAATCAGGCATGTTAATTAAAACAAGCACTTGGCTGCGGAAAAAGAAAAGAACGCCATCAATTACACAGGTACACTACCAAAAAACTGCCTCCAGTTTTGCAACTGATTCCTATAGATTTTGGGGTGCTGAATCCAGGAAAAATAGCCAAAATGTTCCATCACGTCACGTTTTCTTGCAAAATTAGATTTCTTACCCATATAAGGAATGTTCACATAATTTCTTTTTAGCCGACTGCAGTTTATTTTCTTGGCCCAAAATAGAGGTTGTAATGGTTAACTAACTAGAAACACTCCCTCATGATATTTTAGAGTGTTTTGTATTCATTTTATACATTAACAGGACAATTGGCAGGGGGCTAAATCCAGTACTCGCGCTGGCGCATGTTCTTTCCTGTTCGCCTCGCCTCGTTCGCTTGCTCAAACACGGTGGTTGCAACATGAACATTCCTGTCAAATTTCAGTTTCTTGCAAGTTCATTATTACCTTTTGTTTGCTCAGTCGTAATCCAGCTTTATTCCGAAGTGGTTCACTACAGTTGTAGTTTGCAGTGCTGTGTATTTGTGATGGCTCACAGCCAGAGGTTGCGTCAACTCTCCGGACAGTTTTTGTTTTATTTGTGGGGAATATACCGTGAAAAAGCGGCAGAGGAACATTTCTGCATTTATTAAAAAAGTATATTTCGCCTATTTCGGTTTGAAGTTAGGCGATCAAGACAAACCGTGGGCTCCTCACAAAGTGTGCAAGACATGTGAGGAAGATCTACGCTTATGGATGAAAGGTAAAAAACAAGCATTTTGTTTCGGAATACCTATGATGTGGCGTGAACAAAGAGACCACAGCAGTGACTGCTATTTTTGCTCTTGCATTGTGAAGGGATACAACTTAAAAAATAAGAACGTAATAAGTTACCCCAACCTTCCCTCAGCAATTAGGCCTATGCCTCATAGCAACGAAGTACCTGTGCCTGAACCACCAAAATCTTTGGATCATATTTGTGTGGACGGTTCTGATCATGATGAGACTCATCAGATGGCTTTTCCCGATGAGTCCAGTACTTCCGAGTTTGAAACTGAACCAGATCCGAAACCTGAACTTTTCTCTCAAGCTGAATTGAATGATTTAGTCTGGGATTTAGGACTCCCAAAAGATGCTGCCCAACTGCTAGGTTCTCGGCTTAAACAGAAAAATCTATTGTCACCAGGAACAACTTTTTATTGGTACCGCAACCGCGAGACACAATTTTTGAAGTATTTCAGCAAAGAGGAAGATTTGGTATTTTGCAATGATATATACGGAGTGATGGAAAAGTTTAAACTCAAGTATGATCCTGCTGAATGGCGGCTGTTCATTGATTCGTCAAAAGACAGCATAAAAGGTGTTCTTCTTCATAATGGCAACACATTCGCTTCAGTTCCTATTGCTCACTCTGTTATTCTCCAAGAAAAATACAAGAATTTGGCCCTGATTCTTCAGAAGATTCGTTATGATGAGCATAAGTGGATGATTTGTGGAGACTTTAAAATTCTATCCATGCTATTAGGGCAGCAATCCGGTTTCACCAAATATCCCTGCTTCCTTTGCTTGTGGGATAGCCGGGCCCGCGACCTACACTGGGGGAAAAAAGACTGGCCAATTCGGGAGTATTTGAGACCCGGTGAGAAAAATGTTCTTCATGAGAGCTTGGTACCTCGTGATAAAATTCTATTACCACCTCTCCACATTAAGTTGGGTCTCATTAAGCAATTCATCAAGTCCCTTCCAAAAGATGGTGAGTGCTTTCGGTACCTTTGCTCAAAGTTCCCCCAACTTTCTGAAGCAAAGCTAAAGGAAGGAGTGTTTGTTGGCCCTGATATAAGGAAACTCATTTCAGATGGAGCATTCGCTGAAACGATGTCTGAGAAGGAAAAAGAAGCCTGGGATTCCTTCAAGGATGTTGTTCTCAAATTCTTGGGGAACAGGCGGGATGAGAACTATAAGGATATTGTTGCCAGGATGCTCAATGCCTTCAAAGAACAAGGCTGTAACATGAGCCTGAAAGTCCATTTCTTGCACTCCCATGTGAACTACTTACCCGAAAACTTGGGGGCGTACAGTGAAGAACAAGGTGAAAGGTTTCACCAGGACATCAAGGACGCAGAGGTACCAAGGAAGATGGAACACCACTATGATGGCTGATTTATGCTGGTTGCTGCTGCGGGAAACCCCAGATGAAAAATACGCCAAGCAGCGCACCAAGAGAAGCATTCGGGGGAAGAAGAAACGGGCCCACCAGGAGATTGATTGACCCAAGAATGACTTTAAAATCTAAACTGTGTTGACAAATATCGTGTTTTTACTAAACTTTGAAATAAAAATTTGCTAGTTATTACCACAGTGTCGGATCTCATTTATTAGAATTTTATTTTCACACCATCGGGTGTTTGTCTTCATGTATTGCAATGGTGCGGTTTGCGTTTTCTATTCTTACATACATACCTGTACAACATTTTTTGCACATTTCTTTGCTTTGCTTTGTGTCTAACCTCGCTCTTATATGCTCAATGTTTGTGCACATGTATGTGGCTGTTTTAAGTGCAGACAATTTTGCTACCATCACAGTGTGTTTTGTTGACATTACTCTATTCTTATGTGCTGCCTTGTTACAATTTTCTTTATTCTTATTTGAATAACTACTAAACAATTAGTATAAAGAATTCATCCAAGAAACTTTTATCTCGATCGCACTCAATCTGAAACGTTCACCTCAAACTGCTAACCCAATGTAGCAAAAAATCTGTACGTGATGGAGCAAATTGGTTACCAGATTTGGATTCAGCACACCAAAAACGTAAAACAATCGAAACATTAGAGGCAGTTTAAAAAAAAAATTTTTTTAGTGTACCTGTGTTATAAGAAAAGTAGAGGAGGAAAGGAAAGAGGAGATAAGAACAGAATGTAAAATTAAACAGAAACAAAAATACACGTGTACTAACAAGGGAGGAAAGGGAGGGGGAGACAAACTTTACATGAAGGGTATAATAGTGGGAAGGGGAGAGGATAGGCTAGGGAGGAGGATCGAACGCGAGGCAGAAGAGGTGGGTTTTGAGTTGAGATTTGAATGTTTGATAGGTGTCTTCTGTGCGGAGGGAGAGGGGGAGCGAATTCCAGAGACTTGGAACTAAGAAATAGAAAGCAGAGGAGCGGGTTTGTTCTAAACGAGCATGTGCGGGGGAGGGAAGGACCATGCGATTTATATGTACAGAGCGGAGGAGACGGTGGGAGGTACGGAATTGTAATTGATTCGCCAGGTAGAGGGGAGTGCCGGTGTGAATTACTCTGTGTGCAAAGATTAGAAGTTTATACTGAATGCGGAAAGAGATAGGTAACCAGTGATGCTGATAGAGAAGAGGTGTAACATGATCGAACCGGGAGGCGTGGGTCAACAGACGGATGGCAGCATTTTGGATGCGTTGGAGACGAGACAGTTGAGACTTAGGTAGACCAGCAAAAGAGACATTACAATAATCGAGACGAGATAATACAAGGGTAAGCAGGAGGGTGGTTAGGGCAGGAGTAGAGAGAAAAGGACGAACTGCTCTAAGTTGTCGGAGAGAGAAGAAAGAGCGCTGAACAATCGAGGAGATGTGGTCTTTGAAAGTAAGAGCAGAATCAAGAACAACACCTAAGTAATGAAGTGATGAAACCAGGGGGATAGGCTGAGAGGACAGAGAGGGGGCACAAGTAGGGGGAGGGCTACCAAAAGTGAACCAGATTGCAAAGGATTTCGCCGGGTTAACCTGTAGAAAATTGGAGGAGAACCAGGACACCACAGCAGTGAGACAGAGGTTGAGAGGGGAAATATCAGGGGAAAAAGGAGTCAGTATGGTAGAGAAGAATGATGTCATCTGCATAATAATATGCAGAAACACTAAACTGTTGGACTAGGAGGGCAAGGGGGGCTAGGAAAATATTAAAAAGAAGTGGGGCAAGAACAGACCCTTGGGGGACACCACAGGATAGGGGGGTAGGGGCAGAGGAGGAAGATGCAGAGACGACAGAAAAGGAACGACAAGACAGAAATGAGTGAAACCACCAGAGAACCGTACCCGAGAGGTACCCAAGACCTTGCTGACATCTGCATATCATCCCAAACCTATGGCCTAGTCAAAAGCTTCAATAAAACATTAAAACAGATGTTGAAGAAGTTCATGAATGAAGAGGGGAAAGACTGGAATCTGTTACTCCCCTACCTTCTGTTTGCTATCAGGGAAGTACCCCAGAGCTCAACCAGGTTTTCCCCCTTTGAGTTGCTGTACTGTTGACAACCCCAAGGGATCATGCAGGTACTGCGAGAGACCTGGGAAGAGGAACCCAACCCCGGCCGGAATCTAGTGGGATTACATCCTGCAAACACAGGAACGCATAAAGAAAATGGAAGCATCAGCCAAACAGCACCTGGAGAAAGCCCAGGAGAGCCAAGTCCGGGCCTATAATCGGAGGGAAGTGCAGCAGACCTTCCAGCCCGGGGACTGGGTATTACTGTTACTACCGGTCTCGGAGAGGAAACTGTTTTGTAAATGGCAGGGCCCATATGAAGTCACTGAACAGATGGGGCCCATCAATTAAAAGGTTGCGCAACCAGATAAAATAAAAAAGCCGGCAATACACCACGTCAATCTTCTGAAGAGGTGAACTCCGGCCCTAGCAACGATGGTCCATGAAGAGGAGTTGGGCCCGTCGTACAGCGGTCCTCTGAACCGGGCCAAGTTCTGTTCAGAGAACACCTGACAATTACCCAGAAGGGGGACTTAGAACAGCTGGTCCAGAGGAATAAGGATGTGTTCTACCAGGTTTCAGGACATACCCACCTCATCTACCATGGTATCATCACAGATCCCAGCGTGACAGTATGCCAACGGCCCTACCGACTCCCGAAAGCATGGAGGCAAGCTGTGACAAAGGAGGTAGAAGAAATGCTGGAGTTGGGGTTGATAGAATTGCAAAGCAACTGGTTGTCCCCCATTGTGCTGGTGCCTCAGCTGGATAGAAGCATCTGGTTTTGCATCGACTTCCGGAAAGTAAATGCGGTTTTGAAGTGTGATGCTTATCCCATGCCCTGGGTGGATAACCTTATTGAGTGCCTCAGGGGAGCCCGATTTATTTCAACACTAGATCTGACAAAGGGCTATTGGCAGAGTCCCCTAACCCCGGCCGCCAGGGAGTAGACCACATTCTCGACGCCCCAAGGTCTATTTCACTTCAGGGTCCTGCCTTTTGGACTTCTTGGAGCTCCTGCTACATTTCAGCACCTGGTGAATTGCCTACTAAGACTCCATGGAGGATATGCAGCCGCCTACCTCGATGACATCGTAATCTACAGTCACGACTGGAGAACTCACTTGTCCCATCTACAGGCCATGCTGATAAGTCTGAGAAAGGCCAGGCTGACGGCAAATGTTTCCTGGGAGGCAAAGAGGTCCAATATCTAGGATATATGGTGGGGAATGGTCAAGTACAACCACAAGTCAAGAAGGTGGAGGCCATTTCCCAAATACCGGTGCCTGCGAATAAGAAGCAAATATGGGCCTTTCTGGGTATGGTCAAATATTATTGCCGATTCATTCCGTAGAATGTTCCGGACAAGGTCCTCTCGACTATCAAGTTGGAGGAGGCCTTTGGGAAGTTAAAGGCAGCTTTGTGCTCTAGACTGGTCCTGATCAGCCCAGACTTCACAAGGCCCTTCATCGTCCAGATGCTTCACTGGTGGGTCTTGGGGCTATCCTGGCCCAAGATATGGAGGATGAAGAACACCTGGTGGCATTTATTAGCTGGAAGTTGCTGACTTGGAAACAAAGTATGCTATGATTGAGGAGGAGGCCCTGCTGATCAAATGGACCCTAGAGATGTTCCAATACTATATACTGGGTCACCCCTTCAAATTGGTTACGGACCATCAACTGCTCAAGTGCTGGCGCAACATAAAGACGCCAATGGTCAGATCCTGTACTTTATGAGGTCCGACATTGGGCTGGCAAGACACATCTGAACACAGACTTTGTCTCACTTGGGTGCCCCGGCGCCACTGGATGCTTGCCCTTGTAGGTTGCACTGAGGGGGAGGGTACGCGATGAGGTGTATGAGAAGCTCCTCATCCCCCATACTGATATACCCCCAGCCAGACTAAGGACATGCCCCTTTAAGCACCAGAAGCTGGGCCCCTTTAAGGAACCTGGCTTAAATATGCCTGGGAAGGGTGTGGTCAGGGTCGGCCCTTTTAACCGGGAGGGAAGAGACAGAGAGGGAGAGGTGTTTGAGAGTACGGAGTGACCACCCATCTCTAAGGAGATCTTACTGGAAGATAGGAGCCAGGGTGTTTCCACGTTGGTCAGCAGGTTCATGGTCCTACTGATGTGGAGCCCAGAGTGAAGGAACTTTGGGGGTGGGGAAAACTGTGTCTCTGCTACCACTGCTGTGAACTCCCTGTAAATAAAGCATTTAACTTTAACCCTCCACCTCGCTCCATGGGGGAGGGGGGGGTGTTGTGTCCTGACCCACTCACCGCGTCCTACAGTGTGGTTGAAAACTACAGGCCGGTTAGTCTAATCTCTTTGGTGAGTAGATTATTGGAAATGCTGCTGAAAGAGAAACTAGTGAGGTTTCTGGAGTCCAGCGGATTACAGGATCAGAGGCAGCATGGATTCACAAGAGGCAGGTCTTATCAGACAAATCTGATTGATTTCTTTGACTGGATGACCAGGGAGTTGAACTGAGGGAGAGCTCTAGATGTGCTATACTTAGATTTTAGTAAAGCCTTTGACACCATTCCTCACAGGCAACTTATAAACAAACTGAGCAACCTAGGGATGGACCCTAAAGTTACTGATTGAGATAGAAACTGGTTGAGTGGGAGGCGACAAAGGGTACAGGTAAATGGAGCTCACTCTGAGGACAGGGAGGTTACCAGTGGTGTGCCCCAGGGATCTGTCCTTGGTCTGATTTTTTTTTTTAACATCTTTGTTAGTGATATTGCAGAAGGGCTGTCGGGTAAGGTTTGCCTCTTTGTGGATGATACCAAAATCTGCAATACAGTAGACACCCAGGAAGGAGTAGATAAGGTGGAATCTAGCTAAGCTTGAAGAATGGTTGAGAATTTGGCAGCTGAAATTTAATGCTAAAAAATGCAGGGCATGAATTTGGACTGCAAAAATCCAAGGAAGTGGTACAGTGTAGGGAGTGAAGTACTTCTCTCTACAAAAGAAGAGCAGGACCTGGGCATGATTGTGTCTGATGAGCCTAAAGCAGCTAAACAGGTAGAAAAGGTGACTGCTAAAGCTAGAAGGATGCTTGGGTGCATACAGAGAGGAATGGCTAGCAGAAAAAAGAAGGTGATAATGCCTCTGTATAAGTTTTTGGTGCGACCTCATTTCGAGTATAGTGTGCAATTCTGGAGACCGCACCTTCAATAGGATATAAGCAGGTTGGAGTTGGTGCAGAGGGTGGCTATTAAAATGATTAGTGGTCTTCGTTCTAAAGCATATGAGGACAGACCTAAGGATCTTAAAATGTATACTGTCGTGGGGAGCGCCCCCTACGCCTATGGGCAATCCACGGCAAAGATTATATTTAGGGAGCCACCGGGAACGTAAGGTTCATTTGCATAGTAAAATGTTCTTATCAGTTCCGGCTGCCTAAAAGAACTTAGCAACAAAACCAAGTGGAGGGAATTAAGGCTTTTATTCCCCGTCAATGCAAGGGTTCAAATTAAGAGATGAATAATGAAACAGAAAAGTCCTTTGTTGCAAAAGGCCACCAGTATTCAAGACAGGTGCTTAATTGTTACACTTCACAATTAATGCAGAGGTCAGAAAACAGGAATTCAGTTCATTCCAAAAACATCAACATTTTCATAGACTCTTCTATTTTACTCAGTTACTACAGACTCTTAACATAAGGCTGTGCACAGGTCACACTCCATCTGCTCTGGTGGTGATAGGGAAACTGTGTCAATGCATTCTGTCTCCATGCATTCTTCCTCACTAAAATCACCAGGGGAACAAACACTGTCCCTGTCTGACTCGTGTTGGTGTGCTATGCCTCCGGGGCCTTGTCTCCAATAAGGGTCTGTTCTCAGGGCTTTAGGGATTTTACTAAACCAGTCTGGTTTCTCCTTCCTTGTAAAGCGAGGGGACTGGTTTTCCCAGGGCCTTTATGCTTCATGCATTTACTAGCATCAATAACTGTTTCATACCTGGAACTTTGCTGGCTTGACTCCACAGAGTTTTTCCTTTCAGCAACTTTCCTGTTGTAGCAATGTCTCTGCCTCTCAGCATTAGGCAGGGCTGTGCTTCTTGGCAGTTTAGTAAAACCTGGTTTGGACTCTCTTTCCTCCCTTGGTAAGAACTCAGGTTTATTATAAAATGCCTTTCCTCTCTTGCTTGGTAAAACTGGGTAATTATTCCTCAGAGACTGTGAGCTTCTCACCAAACCATTCCCTTTGGCTTCTGGCTTAGCTCTCTCTCTTCTGGAGTCAGGAACACTGGAAGAACAGGGCGTGGCACAGCCTCTAACCTCAGAGCTGGCTCTAACAAACCTCCTTGGGAAAGCTGCACAATCAGCCTGGCCCTTCTGGATTTCACCCTTGTAAACCCTGTACCTGTGGGCTTGCTCCTCTAGGATTTCTTCACTGTTCCTTCTCAGGTCCTTCTCTTTCTCTTCTTTCTCTTTCCTTGGTGAAGCCGTGCTCCCCTGTGTAGCCGTGCTCCTCTTCCTCAAGGCAGCTGGACCCCGTCCTGGATCTCTACCTCCACTTCTATTCCCACTGCAGAATGCTGCTGGACTGCCTTTCCCTAAGGCAGCTGGACCTGGACCTCCACTCCTACTCTCCTTGCAAGCATTCAGCTCTGGCTTATAAGGAAATCTTTCCTGCCTGGGTCATTTCCAGGTGCAAGTCATTAGGCTTCTCAAGCTCATTAGCTCCTGAATATTCCTTCCTGCTCCCTCTAGCTGTGCCTGGAGGTAATTGCACACCTAGCTTCTTAAAAGAAACAGGATTTCTTTTCAAACTTTCAACTTTATCGATACCCACATCATGACAATACTTAAGAGGAAAGGTGGGATAAAGATGCTTAAATACCTCCGTGGCATAAATGCACAGGAGGAGAGTGTCTTTGTTTGAAAGCAAACTCTGCTAAGAGGGGACATAGGATGAGAATGAAAGGGCATACACTCGAGAGTAATATGCGGAAATATTTCTTTACGGAAAGAGTGGTAGATGCGTGGAATAGTCTCCCAGTGGAGGTGGTGGACACGAGGACAGTATCTGAAATCAAGAAAGCATGGGACAAACAAAGAGGATCTCTAAAGGAAACTATTGTTGATATGGAAGGGCAGACTAGATAGGCCATGTGGTCATTTCCTGCCGTCATGTTTCTATGAATATTAAAGCTTGGACTGCATGTCCGTTTGGACAAAGAAATAACTTCTGTAGCCACTTGTTCCTCGCCTTGAGCTCAGATTAAGAAAAAACAAATAATTAAATCTTATATCCACATCTCTCAGGCATTTGTGTGTGTCTCAGCTGTCTGCACGCCTTCTACCGGCATGCTCAGATAGACATCCGGCAGATACAGGAGGGTTCCTCAGCTCTGCCATCGGAGCTCAACAAATGAGGAATGATCAAGAATCTGGCAGCTTACATTTAATGCAAAATAGTATAATATCAGCTCCCACCCACCTCAGGCATAATCCTTGATTTATAGCCTCCTAAACCAGTTAAGGCACTGCTTTCTAACCTTTATCCCCTATGACCCTATTTTAACAACTTAAAATTCACATGACCCCAGCTGATGATGATGAAATCAAACTGGTAGATCTCCAGCAACAGTCAGCACAGGGTCCTTTGTGTCAGTGTGCAGTGTGTGCTCACGGACCCCAGTACTCAGCATGGGCAGCAGCAGTCAGCACACAGTCCCTTGTGTCAGTGTGCAGTGTGTGCTCACGGACCCCAGTACTCAGCATGGGCAGCAGCAGTCAGCACACAGTCCCTTGCGTCAGTGTGCAGTGTGTGCTCAGACCCCAGTACTCAGCATGGGCAGCAGCAGTCAGCACAGGGTCCCTTGTGTCAGTGTGCAGTGTGTGATTACAGACCCCAGTACTCAGCATGGGCAGCAGGGGTCAGCACAGGATCCCTTGTGTCAGTGTGCAGTGTGTGATTACAGACCCCAGTACTCAGCATGGGCAGCAGCAGTCAGCACAGGGTCCCTTGTGTCAGTGTGCAGTGTGTGATTACAGACCCCAGTACTCAGCATGGGCAGCAGGGGTCAGCACAGGATCCCTTGTGTCAGTGTGCAGTGTGTGATTACAGACCCCAGTACTCAGCATGGGCAGCAGCAGTCAGCACAGGGTCCCTTGTGTCAGTGTGCAGTGTGAGCTTACAGACCCCAGTACTCAGCATGGGCAGCAGCAGTCAGCACAGGGTCCCTTGTGTCAGTGTGTAGTGTGAGCTTACAGACCCCAGTACTCAGCATGGGCAGCAGCAGTCAGCACAGGGTCCCTTGTGTCAGTGTGCAGTGTGTGCTTACAGACCCCAGTACTCAGCATGGGCAGCAGCAGTCAGCACAGGGTCCCCTCTGTCAGTGTGCAATGTGAGCTTACAGACCCCAGTACTCAGCATGGGCAGCAGCAGTCAGCACAGGGTCCCTTGTGTCAGTGTGTAGTGTGAGCTTACAGACCCCAGTACTCAGCATGGGCAGCAGCAGTCAGCACAGGGTCCCTTGTGTCAGTGTGCAGTGTGTGCTTACAGACCGCAGTACTCTGCCTGGGTTTCCAGGCTAACAGGAGGCTTATCCAGGTGGGGCAGGGCCTATGAATGTTCACTAGCTCACAGGCCACAATGAAAGTTCCAGAGAGATAAGGAAAGGGCAATGTTCTGTGACTCCATCCACTGATGATGTGACTCCATTTGGGGTCCTAACCCCAGGTTTAGGTACCACTAAGTTAAGGGGAAGGGGGTAATCTTATTCACTTTCAGGTTTAACCGATTATCTTCATCAGCAGGTTATTAGGCATTAGGAGTAGATTAATTAAGTCATTGCAGTTCACCTTGAAGTGAACACTTAGGGCCCCATTCTGATCGGGGTCAGTCCAGACATCCAACATCTGGACAGGTCAGATATGCACTCAATTCTTCACCTGCAGGAGTTCGTGCGGGAGCAGAACCTGGTGAAACGGGCATGGACGGGCAGGACGGGCCCCGATTCAGTTCCGCTGCACGTTCGGGTCCCTCCCCGTCACCATGCTACCGGAATACCGTGCAGGAGCCCCGAATCCCTGCAAGCTTTTTAATGTTCCTTTTTCCTACCGCCTGACCCCCAATTGGGCCTGCCAAGGATCCTGCTGCCCTGCTCACCTCATTGGCTGTGGTCCTGCCACACTGTCCTCTAATGTCAGGGGGACTTATTCCTTCTCTGAGGTGGAATAAGTGCCCCCCCATCTAAGTCCTCAACCCCGGATGTAGAAGCCCACAAAGGAATCGGCCCTGCACATCCAGGGTCAGGGTCCCACTTCCATCCCGCCCATGCTCATCCTCCGGCCTTCCCACTCCTGCCCCTGTTCAGAGCGCCCCGCACATGTGCAGAGAGCTCTGGATCTGGCAACAGGCCCCGGCATTTAGTAGGGATGTACATCCACACCTGACATACATCCCTGCTAAACACTGCTCACAATGAGCCTCTAAATGTCTTTTATACTTATTAGGTAAACTTGTATTGGTTTAAATATCTCTATTCCCCTAGCAACTTTGCATAACTTAACTTTAAACAGCTACAAGAAATCTTTAAATCTAAGATGCAGACAGCATCCAGAAGCACGATCTAGTCTTTTGCACCGAGTGTTACATGTATGATTTTCTCCCAGTTGGTCAGAGGTCTTACAAGTCCGATCTCGGGAGGCTAGAGCAGCAGACTTGGAGGAACAGACAGAGACAGAGAGGTACATAGATGAGACCTACAGAGATACAGTAAAGAAGTCAAACCTCCAATCTGGCAACATAGAAACATAGAAATATGATGACAGAAAAAGACCACATGGCCTATCTAGTCTGTCCTTCCATAACAACTACAACAGTCCCCTTTTTACCTTTAGAGATCCTCTGTGTTTGTCCCATGCTTTTTTGAATTCAGTTACTGTCCTCATCTCTACCACCTCCACCGGGAGACTAAAGTTTTAAAGTTTTGCAGGAAACAAAATCTGCTGTAGAATCTATATGGATTGAAATTCCATATAAAAGAGGGAAGGCGATGGCAGTGGGGGTGTACTATCGAGCACCTGGCCAGAATGACCAAATGGATGATGAAATGCTCAAAGAAATCAAGGAAGCTAACAAAAGTTACAGCTCAGTAATAATAATGGGTGATTTCAATTACTCCGGTATCGACTGGGTCAGTGTCACGTCAGGACATGCTAGGGAGATAAAGTTCCTAGATGAAATAAATGACTGCTTCTTGGAGCAGCTGGTTCATGAACCGACCAGAGGGGAAGCCATATTAGACCTAGTCCTTAATGGAACACCAGATCTACTGCAAGAGATAAGGGTGTTGGGGCCACTTGGCAATAGTGATCATAGCATGATCGCCTCTGATTTAATTAGTGGAGGAGGGATAGTAAGGAAATCCACAGTACTACCTTTTAACTTTCGAAAGGGAGACTATGATAAAATGAGGAAAACAGTTAAGAAAAAATTAAAAGGAGCAGTTGCGAAGGTTAAAGACGTACATCAAGCTTGGGTGTTGTTGAAAAATACTATCTTGGAAGCCCAGACCAGCTGTATTCCACGCTTTAAGAAAAGTGGAAGGAAGTCCAAAAAACTGCCAGCATGGTTTAAAGGTGAGGTCAGAGAGGCTGTTGTTGCCAAAAAAGCATCTTTCAGGAAATGGAAAAAAGAGCCAAACGACGAAACCTGGAAACAGCACAAGCACTGGCAAGTCAAATGCAAGGCATTGATAAGGCAGGCAAAGAGAGAATTTGAGAAGAAGCTTGCTGCAGAAGCAAAAACGCGAAATAAAGACCTTTTCAAGTACATTCGTAGCAAAAAACCTGTGAGAGAGTCAGTTGGTCCATTAGATGATAAAGGGGTTAAAGGAGCACTAAGAGGCGACAAGGCGATAGTGGAGAGACTGAATGAATTCTTTGCTTCCGTCTTTACTGAGGAAGATGTAGGGATGTTACCCATGACTGAAGTGGTATTTAAAGGTGCGGAAGAATTGAAGGAAATATCAATACATAGGGAAGACGTCTTACAACTATTAGATAAACTGAAGAGTAGCAAATCACCTGGGCCGGATGGTATACATCCAAGGGTGTTGAAAGAACTGAAATATGAGATTGCAGAACTGCTATCAGTAATCTGTGAACTATCATTAAAATCATCTCTAATACCTGAAGATTGGAGGATCGCCAATGTAACACCAATTTTTAAAAAGGGTTCCAGGGGTGATCCGGGAAACTACAGACCGGTGAGCCTAACGTCAGTACCGGGAAAAATGGTAGAAACCATCATAAAGAATAAAATTACTCAGCATGTAGATAGTCACAAACTAATGGGAGACAGCCAACATGGCTTTAGACAAGGAAGATCTTGTCTTACTAATCTGTTATGGTTTTTTGAAGGAGTGAATAAACAGGTGGACAAAGGTGAGTCAGTTGATATTGTGTATCTGGACTTTCAGAAAGCCTTTGACAAGGTCCCTCATCAGAGACTTTTGACAAAACTAAAGAGTCATGGGATAGGAGGCAGTGTACTACTGTGGATCAGGAACTGGTTAAAAGATAGAAAGCAGAGGGTAGGGCTAAATGGCCAATTTTCCCAATGGAGAAAGGTGAATAGTGGTGTATCCCAGGGATCTGTGCTGGGTCCGCTGCTTTTTGACATATTCATAAATGACCTGGAAAGTGGAATAACGAGTGAGGTTATCAAATTTGCAGATGACACAAAACTATTTAAAGTTGTTAAAACCCAAGAGGATTGTGAAAAATTGCAAGAGGATCTTGATAAATTGGAAGACTGGGCATCAAAATGGCAGATGAAATTTAATGTGGACAAGTGCAAGGTTATGTACCTAGGGAAGAACAACCCAAACTATGGTTACACGATTCAAGGTTCCACATTAGGAACCACCACCCAGGAAAAAGATTTAGGCGTCATTGTGGATACCATGTTAAAACCCTCGGCCCAGTGTGCAGCGGCGGCCAAGAGAGCAAATAGAATGCTAGGTATGATAAGGAAAGGAATGGAAAATAAAACAAAAGATATTATAATGCCTCTATATCGTTCCATGGTGAGACCGCACCTTGAATATTGTGTGCAATTCTGGTCGTCGTATCTTAAAAAGGATATAGCGATTTTAGAAAAGGTACAGAGAAGAGCCACCAAAATGGTAAAGGGGATGGAAGGATACTCCTATGAAGAAAGTCTAAAAAGGTTAGGGCTCTTTAACCTGGAAAAGAGACGGCTGAGGGGAGATATGATAGAAGTCTATAAATTAATGAACGGAGTGGAACGGGTAAACGTAGATCGATTGTTTACCTTATCAGAATATAGAAATACTAGGGGACATGCAATGAAGCTACAGGGTAAACTATTTAAGACTAATAAAAGAAAATATTTTTTCACTCAACGTGTAATCAAACTCTGGAATTTGTTACCGGAGGATGTAGTAAAGGCTGTTAGTGTAGCTGGGTTTAAAAAAGGTTTGGACAAGTTCCTGGAGGAAAGGTCCATAAACCATTATTAAGAAGGGACCGAAGATATCAATGCTTGACCCAGTACAAGCATTGTGGAACTTGTGTCTCTTGGGGAAACTGCTAGGTACATATGACCTAGATTGGCCACTGTTGGAAACAGAATACTGGGCTTGATGGACCTTGGTCTGACCCAGTATGGCATATCTTATGTATTCCACGGATCCACCACTCTTTCCGCAAAGAAATATTTCCGCATATCACTCCTGAATCTATCTCCCTTCACCCTCATCCCATGTCCCCTCGTAGCAGAACTTGCTTTCAATTGAAAGAGGCTCTCTTCCTGAACATTTATGCCACGGAGGTATTTAAACATTTCAATCATATCACCTCTATCCCGACTTTCCTCTAAGGTATACATATTAAGATCCTTCAGTCTGTCCTCATATGCTTTATAATGAAGACCACTAATCATTTTAATAGCCACCCCCTGCACCGACTCCATCCTGTTCACATCCTTTTGAAGGTGCGGTCTCCAGAATTGCACACTATACTCCAAATGAGGTCGCACCGAAGACATATACAGAGGCATTATCACCTCCTTTTTTCTGCTAGTCATTCCTCTCCGTATGCACCCAAGCATCTTTTTAGCTTTTGCCATCACCTTTTCTACCTGTTTAGCTACTTTAAGATCATCAGACACAACCACGCCTAGGTCCCGCTCTTCTTTAGTGGACAAAAGTACTTCACCCCCTATACTATCTATATTGCTCCCTTGGATTGCTGCAGCCCAAATGCATGACCTTATATTTTTTAACATTAAATCCCAGCTGCCAAATTCTAGACCATTCTTCAAGCTTAGCTAGATCCCTCCTCATGTTATCTACACCTTCCTGGGTGTCTTCTCTATTGCAGATTTTGGTATCATCCGCAAAGAGGCAAACCTTACCCGACAGCCCTTCCGTTATATCACTAACAAAGACGTTAAAAAGAATTGGACCAAGGACAGATCCCTGGGGCACACCACTGGTAACATCCTTCTCCTCAGAGTGAGCTCCATTTACTTGTACTCTTTGTCGCCTCCCAACCAACCAATTTCTAACCCAAGCAGTAACTTTAGGGTCCATCCCTAGGGTGCTCAGTTTGTTTATAAGTCGCCTGTGAGGAACAGTGTCAAAGGCTTTACTGAAATCTAAATACACCACATCTAGGACTCTCCCTCGGTCCATCTCCCTGGTCACCCAGTCAAAGAAATCAATCAGATTTGTCTGACAAGACCTGCCTCTGGTGAACCCATGCTGCCTCGGATCCTGTAATCCGCTGGACTCCAGAAAACTCATTATTTTCTCTTTCAGCAGCGTTTCCTATAATTTACTCACCACCGAAGTTAAACTAACCAGCCTGTAGTTTTCAACCACATCCTTACTTCTGCTTTTGTGTAAAGGCACCACATGAGCCTCTCTCCAGTCCTTCGGCACCACTCCCGACTCCAACGAGGCATTGAAAAGGTCAGTCAGTGGAGTTGCTAGAACGTCTCCAAGTTCCCTCAGTATTCTAGGGTGTATCCCATCCGGTCCCATCGCTTTGTCTACTTTAAGTTGAGCTAGTTTCTCACGAACACAGTCTTCTGAAAATTGTTCAAGATGTCCCTCGCTTCTGTTCCTATTTGTGGGTGTTTTCTGAGGTCCTGCTCCTGGTTCTTCATTTGTGAATACAGAACAAAAATATTTGTTAAGCAATTCCGCTTTATCCTTATCAGCTTCTACATATTCCTCCCCTGCACCCTTGAGTCTGACAATACCACTTTTGCCCTTCCTCTTCTCACTAATATATCTGAAAAATGTCTTATCCCCCCATTTTATTGCATTGGCTATTTCCTCCTCCTTTTGAATCTTTACCTTCTTGACTACTTTGCTAGCTTCTCTAAGTTTTTCCAAATACAGATGCCTGTCTTCCTCTCTCTGTGATCTCTTGTATTTCATGAAGGCCTCCCTCTTTTTCTTCACTTTTTCAGCTACTTCTTTCGAAAACCATAGCGGTCTCCTTTTCCTTTTACCTTTATTTACCATTTTAACAAAAAGGTTGGTTGCCCTTAAAATATCCCCTTTCAGTTTTTCCCACCTTTTTTCTACATCCCTCAGCTGTTCCCATCCAACTAACGACTCCGTGAGGTATTGGCCCATCTTTGCAAAGTTAGTCTTCCTAAAGTCTAAGATCCTCACCTTTGAATGGATTCTAACAGCCCTAGTCCTAATACTGAACCACACCATCTGGTGATCACTGGATGCAAAATGATCTCCCACTACAACATCAGAAACACTTTCACCATTGGTAAGCACCAAGTCCAGTATGGCCCTTTCACGTGTGGGGTCTGTTACCGATTGCCTGAATAGTTCTCCCTGTAGAGAATCCAGGATCTCCTTACTTCTAGATGATACTGCAGCAGGAAAGAGTAGTTACTGACCTGTAACAGGTGTTCTCCAGGAGCAGCAGGAATCAGTCCTCACATATGGGTGACATCAACGTCGATGGAGCTCCCATGCGGAGCATTTCCCCAGCTTTCTAAGAAAGCCTTTGGGAATACACCCACGCATGCGCGGTCCCCTTCCCGCCCAAAGGTGCCATCTTGCTCAGTCAGATGACATAGCTAAAAGACAGCACAAAAACAAAATTAACTATGTACAACTGCAACTCCCAGGGGAGGAGGGAGGGTTGTGAGGACTGATTCCTGCTGCTCCTGGAGAACACCTGTTACAGGTGAGTAACTACTCTTTCTCCAGGACCAAGCAGGAAGTCAGTCCTCACATATCGGTGACTCCCTAGCTCTGGGCTACCAGGAACCCAGGCTGAAAAAGAAACTCCCTCTGTGAAGCCGTAGCATGAAGGAAAGAATTTCACTGAGACTAGAACCCCTCGGTAGCCCAACAAAAGGGCAGGAGGGTAGGAGTTGCCTAGACCTCCAAGAGATTCCGGGGTACTGCCTGACCAAAAGCACTGCCCCTACGGGACTCCCTCTCCAGGCAGTAATGGGCTGCAAAAGTCTGGCTTGAGGACCAAGTTGCAGCCCTACAGATGTCTGCCAACGGTACAGAGCGGAGATGAGCTACTGATGCAGCCATGGCCCGGACATGGTGGGCTGTAACTCGACCCCGCAAGGGAAGGTCTGCCGCCCTGTAAGCCCAGGTGATACAGTCCGCCACCCATAAGGACAAGGTACGCTTTGAGACAGGAACCCCCAAGTTGTTTGGGTCAAAGGAGACGAAGAGCTGAGTAGCCCTTCTATGACCCTAAGTACGCTCTAAGTAGAAAGACAAGGCCCTTCTACATTCCAGGGTGTGGAGAACTTCCTCAGCCATGCTTGCATGGGGCCTAGGGAAGGATGTTGGAAGAACCACCTCCTGGTTGAGGTGGAAGGAGGAGACCACCTTCGGGAGGAACTTAGGATGAGTCCTAAGGACCACCCTGTTCTTATAGAAACGGGTGTATGGCCTGTCACAGACCAGGGCCTGAAGTTCAGTCACTCGCCTGGCCAAAGTCAGTGCCACTAGGAAGAGTCTTCCAAGAAAGGAAGCGAAAAGGGCACGTAGCCATCGGCTCAAAAGGGTGGGCAAGTAAGCTGTTGCAAAACCACATTCAACTCCCACTCAGGGGCAGGTGGACGGAGAGGAGGCTTTAGCAAGAGCAAGCCTCTGAGGAACCTGGCCACCAGGGGGTGAACCGACAAAGAGTGCCCCTCCACCACTGAGTGGTGGGCTGCCAGAGCAGAGAGGTGTACCCTAACCGAATTGGACTTAAGACCCTGATTAGACAAGTGCAGCAGGTACTGAAGCACCACTGGCACAGGACAGGAGAAAGGGTTTTCATGGCGCTGATCACACCACAGGGAGAACCGCCTCCATTTCAGGGCATAGGTCTTTCGGGTGGATTGCTTCCTTGAAGCTAAGACAACCTCCTCGACTTCCTGAGGCAAGCCCCAGGGAGCCAGCACTACCCTTGCAGCCTCCAGGCCATCAAATTGAGAGCTTTGAGATTGGGATGCAGAAGGGATCCCTGATCTTGAGAAAGAAGATCGGGCTGTAACCCCAGAGGAAGAGGGGTGTCCACCACCAGCTGTAACCTGAGGGGGAACCAGGGTTGCCTTGGCCATCTGGGGGCCACCAGGATGACCGAGGCCCTGTCCCTTAGAATCTTGAACAAAGCTCGAGCCACCAGGGGCGTGGGAGAGAACGCATACAGTAGGCCCTGGGACCATGAGATCAGGAAGGCATCCGCCGCCAATCTTTTGAGATGCGGTTGCCTGGAGCAGAACTGGGGCAGCTGCCGGTTCAGGGGACTGGCAAAGAGGTCCCCATCTCAGAAAAATGGTCTGGACCACTAAAGGGTGCAGTTGCCACTCGTGCCCCTGCTCAATCTGTCTGCTAGAAAGTTTTCCTGGCCAGGAAGATAGACAGCCCTGAGCAGCATATTGTGTTGAAGTGCAAAGGAGCAGAGGGCCTGTGTCTCTTGACACAGGAGCCTTGATCCTGTGCCCCCCTGCTTGTTGACATAAAACATTGCCACTTAGTTGTCTGTCTGCACCAAGACAGCCTGGTGGGCCAGGGTATGGGCGAAGGCCTTGAGGGCTAAATGTATCACTCTGAGTTCTAGCAGGTTAATCTGCTGAGTGGCCTCCCATGGGGACCACAGGCCCTGTGTGCACTTGTCCAGGCAATGTGCACCCCAGTCCTGCAAGGAGGCATCGGTTGTGAGTACCACTGTGGGAACAGGTACCTGAAAAGGAATCCCCTGCAGCAGGTTGGGGGAGTGTAGCCACCACTGCAGGGAGTTCAGGAAGGGTTTGGACACCCTTACTTTGTCTCTGAGGTTTCCTGTGGCCTGCCTCCACTGAGTTCTGAGACACCACTGTGCAGGCCGCATATTCAGGCGAGCATTGGGGGTCACATGCACTGTCGATGCCATATGGCCTAGAAGCCGTAGGCAAAGCCTGGCGGAAACCAGTGGGTTGCTTATGAACCGGCTGGCCAAGCTCATCAGCCTTTCCGCCCTGTCCTCTGACAAGTAAGCCTTCGCTTGCAGGGGAGTCCAACCTTGCCCCTATGAACTCCAGGTTCTGGGAGGGGAGCAAAGTGGACTTTGCAAAGTTTATGACAAACCGCAGTTGCTGAAGAAGAAAGACAGTACGGAGGGTGGCTTGCCTTGCCTCCTGGAAAGTCTGACCTCTGATGAGCCAGTCGTCCAGGTAGGGGAAGACAAAAATACCCTGGTTTCTCAAGTAGGCCGCTACCACAGCTAAGCACTTTGTGAAAACTCATGGGGCAGAGGTTAGGCCAAAGGGCAGTACCCTGTACTGAAAATGGCTTCCTGCCACCACGAACCTGAGGTACTTTCTGTGGTCTGGATGAATGAGGATGTGAGTGTACGCATCCTTTAGATCTAAGGAGCATAGCCAATCTCCCTGCTGGAGGTAGGGCAGTAGTGTTTCAAGAGTTAGCATCTTGAACTTCTCTTTTTCCAAGAACTTGTTGAGATTTCTCAGGTCCAGAATGGGCCGGAGACCTCCAGTCCGCTTTGGCACAAGAAAGTACCGGGAGTAGAAGCCCTGTCCCCACAAGTGTGGAGGTACAGGCTCTACCGCCCTGTCTTGAAGCAGACCTAGCAGTTCCTGGAGAAGGAGTTCCTGATGTAGAGGAGGCCTTGGAGGCTCTCCTGGGAAGTAGGTAGGGGGTACCTGATTGAAATAGAGCAAATAGCCCTTTTGGACTATGCTCAGTACCCAAGCATCCCTTGTGATGGGTAGCCACTGGTGGGCAAACAGGACCAAGCGACCCCCCCATGCTGAGGTGAGCCAGCAGGGGTGGAGAGGCTATGCAGAGGGAGTCAAAAGCCCCCTCCCTGCTGAGTAGGAGCAGGAGCTGGAGGCTTGGGGGCTTTCTGCCTACGGGGCCCATGTCCCTGCCCCTTGGCCTGCTGACCCTGCTGGGGAGCTGGGGAGGCCTGATAATGAGGGAAAGGTTTGTAGGCAGGCGCCTTCCTTGGGTAAAAGGCCTTTTTCCCCGAGCCCTTCTTCTTATGAGAAGGGGCAGTAGTTTTCCTGGACAATCTTGTCCTCATCAGAGTCTCAGTCACGAGCTCAGCGGCCTTCTCGGCCATGGGCTTGCCGAAGAGGTTTTCACCCCGGCATGGGACATCGACCAACTTGTCCTGCACCCATGGCTCGAGGTCCGATGACTGTAGCCATGCCTGGCGTCGAGCAGCAATGCCGGCCGCCACTACGCGGGCCGAAGCCTCAAAGCCATCGTAGGCTGCCCGGGAGATGAATTTGGAACATTCCCGGACCCCCGAGGACAAGGATTGGAACCTCTGCAAAGGTTCCCCGGAGAGACCAGCCGAGAACCCGGCTTACCTCTTTTGCCAGGTCCCGCAAGTACATGTCCATGTACAGCTGGTAGGCTTGGACACGGCAAGCAAGCATCGAGCTCTGGAAGCACTTTCTGCCGATGGCATCTAGGCTTTGGGTCTCCCTGCCAGGGGGCACCGCAGAGTGCATCTTCTCGATCTTCAGACGATGCATGGCTGATTCCACAACCATAGAATGGTGAGGCAGCTGCGCCTTCTGAAACCCAGGGCTCTTCCGGACTCGATACATGGAATCAATCCACTTGCTCAAAACCGGCGCCGAGGCCGGTGCCTCCCACATTCGGAAGAGGAGCCGTTCCAGCATCGGAGGAACCGGCACAGTAAAGGCCTCCCTCGGGGCAGAGTCATACTGGAAGGCATCGAGCTCTTTGGCTCGAGGCTCCTCCTCGGGGTCCACAGGAACATTCAAGGCCTTGGCCATGTCCTTAATGAACTCTGAGAACTGGGTATCCTCCGGAGGGGACCTACTCCGGGGCTCGGACTGCGGCGAGTCCGAAGGGACACACCGAGTCCGAAGGGACACACCGAATCCGAAATGTATCGGGGGACGACTCGTCCTCCGTCTCCCATGCAGACTCATCCGAAGAAGAGTCAAGGGGCTCCGACCACACGGGTTCCGGCAACACCCGCCCCGACGCCGGGGCCATCGGCGTCGACACCTTCGGTCCCGAACGGGAGGTCAAGGGAGACCGTGACTGAGACCAGACTCGGGCCTTCATGGCTTCGAGAATCAGCTCTGTCTCCGGGGTTGACTTAGACGTCGACGTCCCGGTGGTCGGGGCAGATGCACCAGTCAGGCTGGCCATCAACACCCGCTGCTGATCCATGAAGGCAGACAATCTGTACTCCAAGGCTGTCATCCTGAGTCCAAGCTCAGGAGACTCAGCAGCCACAGACTCAAGCCCCAGCAGCGCCGGGCCCGACGTCGGCTCCCTAGGAGGAGAGTCCTCGAGGACAACAGGACTTACGTGCTCGACAGACTCCAGCTCTACACGGGATACCTTAGTTGGCTTCTGCAGCTCCAAGGGCCCGGGGCGGCGGTCAGGGGTCCAAGATCTGGCCTTCGAGGAACCAGAAGCTTCCTCCGACGCCGCCCTCACGAGCTTTCTCTTCCTCTTATGCTCCCGACTGGGGGACTCCCTTTCAGAGGAACCCCGATGAAGCTCGGGGTCCAACTCCCGAGACGTCGAGGCCTTTGACGAGGTCCGGACTCGTCCAGAGGCCGAGTCCGAGAAAATCCTCTCCTTCTGATGTTGCCGGCTCCTGAGTGCCTTGGTGGACATTTTGCCACATGAGACACAGACCTTGGGATCATGGTCAGGCCCGAGGCAACACAGGGCAGCAGTCATGTGTGTCAGTAAGAGACATGAGTTTCTTACAACGATCACACTTTTTAAAACCACTGGAGGCCATCAGGGAAAAAAGGGCCCCCGCGAGGTCAAAGGACCGGCCCTCCAGGGAAAAGAAAATAGAGCATGAACACGTGCCACGAAGGGCAAAAAAAATGAAAAAAGAGATTGGGTCGATACCGGCGTACCGAACCCGGGCGGGAAGGGGAACTGGCGTCGAACCGGACAAAAAGAGGCGTGAGAATCGCAGAAAAAAATCCAACTTTTCCGGGTGACAAGGACAGACGTCCGTTGGGCTCCACGAAAAAAGAAAGACTGAGCAAGATGGCATCTTTGGGCGGGAAGGGGACCGCGCATGCGTGGGTGTATTCCCAAAGGCTTTCTTAAAAAGCTGGGGAAATGCTCCGCATGGGGGCTCCATCGATGTTGATGTCAGCCATATGTGAGGACTGACTTCCTGCTTGGTCCTGGAGAATTAGCCAATCAACATCTGGCATATTGAAATCTCCTATCAGTAGCACTTCCCCTTTCCTAGCAATGCTGCGTATGTCTTCAATTAACTCTCTGTCCACCTCTTCCTCTTGTGAGGGAGGTCTGTATATCACACCAATGCAAATAGATTTCTCTTTCCCTCTTTCTAGTTTAACCCACAATGCCTCCTCTCTCCCTTTTAAGCTCTGTAATTCCAAAGCTTTAATAGTAGTTTTTACATATAGTGCCACTCCTCCTACCCTGTCCTTTCTGAATAAAGTATAGCCAGGTATAGTTACATCCCAATCATGGTTTTCTGTGAACCATGTTTCTGTAACTGCCACTAAATCCAAGTCAGCCACTCCCACCAAAGCTTCAACATCAGGGATCTTATTTCCCATGCTACGGGCATTTATACAAACTGCTTTCCATATGTTACCCCTGTTACCCATTTCCATAAAGTTATTTAATGTATCGCCTACCTGGGGGCTTTCACTTACCTGGGGGCTTTCTTCACCCATCCCCAATGAATCTAGTTTAAAGCCCTCTTCAGTAGATTAGCCAGTCTACTACTGAAGATGCGTTGACCTTTCTTGGACAGATGGATGCCATCTCGGCTCTGCTGCCATGGAGGAGAGAGGTCATGTGAAAGGAGAGCATCACCTTTGTGTGGCAGGAAGAGATCCTGTAGCTAGGACCTGTCTCTAGGTGATGTAATACCATTTCGCACTGAGGATGTATCCCCAAGGCCATTTGCCCATAAGGGAAGGGTTAAGACAGTCATTATCACTGGTGATTTGATCATTAGGGCATGTAGATAGCTGGGATGAGAATCGCCTGGTATGAAGGCAGTGGATCTCACGCACTACCTAGACAAGGTTTTAGATAGTGTTGGGGAGGACCCTGCAGTCTTTGTATATGTTGGTGCCAATGACATAGGAAAATGTGGGAGAGAGGTTTCTGGAAGCCAAATTTAGGCTTACAGAAGTTATGCAATGCTGGGTCAGACAAAGAGTCTATTAGGTTTAAAAATACCATCTTGGAAGCCCAGACAAGCTGCATTCCACGTTTTAAGAAAAGTGAAAGGAAGTCCAAAAAACTGCCAGCATAGTTTAAAAGTGAGGTCAGAGAGGCTGTTGCAGCCAAAAAAAGCATCTTGCAGGAAATAGAAAAAGGAGCCAAATGACGAAAACTGGAAACAACATAAGCACTGGCAACTTAGATGCAAGGCATTGATAAGGCAGGCAAAGAGAGAATTTGAGAAGAAGCTTGCTGTGGAAGCAAAAATACATAATAAAGACTTTTTAAAGTACACTCATAGCAAAAAAAACCTGTGAGAGTCAGTTGGACCATTAGATGATAGAGGGATAAAAGGCGCACTAAGTGAGTACAAGGCAATAGCTGAGAGACTGAATAAATTCTTTGCTTCAGTCTTTACTAAAGAAGATGTAGGGAAGTTACCCATGACTGAAATAGTATTTAAAGGTGATGCATCTGAAGAATTTAAAGAAATATTGATAAACTGGGAAGATGTATTACAACTAGTTGATAAACTAAAGAGTAGCAAATCATCTGGACTGGATGGTATACATCTGAGAGTGCTGAAAGAACTGAAATACAAGATTGCAGACCTACTATTAGTAATCTGTGAACTATCATTAAAATGATCCGCAATACCTGAAGAATGGCGAATGGCCAATGTAACGCCAATTTTTAAAAAGGGTTCCAGGGGTGATCCAGGAAACTACAGACCGATCAGCCTGACATCAGTATCGGGCAAAATGGTAAAAACCATTATAAAGAACAAAATTACTGAAAATGTAGATGTTGTAGTTGTTATTAAGTGCCGTTGAGTCTGTGTCGACTCATGGCGAACCTCTGGTCAGTTGTCCTAAACTGTGTTCGGTCTTCAGTCAGGCGGCTCATTGTTGACAGACTGGTACCCATAGCTGCTGTTATTGTATCGATCTATCTCATTGCTAGCCTTCCTCTTTTGCGTTGACCTTCTATCTTGCCAAGCATGATGTCTTTCTCTAATGATCTCTCTCTTCGCATCATGTGTCCAAAGTATGAAAGTTGAAGTCTTGTCATCTGAGCTTTTAAAGAAAGCTTAAGTTTGATCTCCTCTAGTATTGACTGGTTTGTTCTTTGGGCTGTCCATGGTATATGCTGTATTCACCGCCAGCACCATAATTCAAAGGCATCAATTTTCTTCCTTCTTTTTCACTGTCCAGCTTTCGCAACCATATGATGTTATTGAAAATACCATGGCTTGAACAAGTCGAATCTTTCTATGGAGAGAGACATCTCTGCTCTTAGAAACATAGAAACAAAGAAAATGATGACACAAAAAGACCACATGGCCTATCTAGTCTGTCCTTCCATATCAACAACTAAAACAGTCCCCTTTTTTCCTTTAGAGATCCTCTGTGTTTGTCCCATGCTTTTTTGAATTCAGATACTGTCCTCATCTCTACCACCTCCACTGGGAGACTATTCCATGGATCCACCACTCTTCCCATAAAGAAATATTTCCGCATATCACTCCTAAATCTACCCCCTTTCACCCTCAACCTATGTCCCCTCATAGCAGAACTTGCTTTCAATCGAAAGAAGCTCTCCCTCTATGCATTTATGCGACGGAGGTATTTAAACATCTCAATCATATCACCTCTATCCCGCCTTTCCTCTAAGGTGTACATATTAAGATCCTTAAGTCTGTCCTCATATGCTTTATAATGAAGACCACTAACCATTTTAGTAGCCACCCTCTGTACTGATTCCATCCTGTTTATATCCTTTTGAAGGTGCAGTCTCCAGAATTGCACACAATACTCCAAATGAGGTCGCACCAAAGACTTATACAGAGGCACTATCACCACCTTTTTTCTGCTAGCCATTCCTCTCTTTATGCACCCAAGCATCTTTCTAGCTTTTGCTGTCACCTTTTCTACCTGTTTAGCTACTTTAAGATCATCAGACACAACCACGCCTAGGTCCCCCTCTTCTTTAGTGGACAAAAGTACTTCACCCCCTATACTATATTGCTCCCTTGGATTACTGCAGCCCAAATGCATGACCTTACATTTTTTAACATTAAATCCCAGCTGCCAAATTCTAGACCATTCTTCAAGCTTAGCTAGATCCCTCCTCATGTTATCTACACCTTCCTGGGTGTCTACTCTATGGCAGATTTTGGTATCATTCGCAAAGAGGCAAACCTTACCCGACAGCCCTTCCACTATATCTTTAACAAAGATGTTAAAAAGAATTGGACCAAGGACAGATCCCTGGGGCATACCACTGGTAACTTCCTTCTCCTCAGAGTGAGCTCCATTTACCTGTACTCTTTGTCACCTCCCACTCAACCAATTTCTAACCCAAGCAGTAACTTTAGGGTCCATCCTTAGGGTGTTCAGTTTGTTTATAAGTCACCTGTGAGAAACTGTGTCAAAGGCTTTACTGAAATCTAAATACACCACATCTAGGGCTCTCTCTCAATCCAACTCCCTGGTCACCCAGTCAGAGAAATCAATCAGCTTTGTCTGACAAGACCTGCCTCTGGTGAATCCATGCTGCCTCGGATCCTGTAATCCGCTGGACTCCAGAAACCTCACTATCTTCTCTTTCAGCAGCATTTCCAATAATTTACTCACCACCAAAGTTAAACTAACCAGCCTGTAGTTTTCAACCACATCCTTACTTCTGCTTTTGGGTAAAGGCACCACAGGAGTCTCTCTCCAGTCCTTTGGCACCACTCCCGACTCCAACAAGGCATTGAAAATGTCAGTCAGTGGAGCTGCTAGAACGTCCCCAAGTTCCCTCAGTATTCTAGGGTGTCTACTTTAAGTTGAGCTAGTTTCTCATGAACACAATCTTCTGAAAATTGTTCAAGGTACCTGTTCCTGGTTCTTCATCTGTGAACACAGAACAGAAATATTTGTTAAACAATTTCGCTTTATCTTCATCAGCTTCTACATATTCCTCCCCTTCACCCTTGAGTCTGACAATACAACTTTTGACCTTACCCTTCTCACTAACATATCTGAAAAATGTCTTATCCCCCCATTTTATTGCATTGGCTATTTCCTCCTCTTTTTGAACCTTTGCTTTCCTGACTACTTTGCAAACTTCTCTAAGTTTTTTTAAGTATAGATGCTTGTCTTCCTTTCTCTGTGATCTCTTGTATTTCATGAAGGCCTCCCTCTTTTTCTTCACCTTTTCAGCTACTTCTTTCAAAAGCCATAGCGGTCTCCTTTTCCTTTTACCTTTATTTACCATTTTAACAAAAAGTTGGTTACCCTTAAAATATCCCCTTTCAGTTTTGCCCACTGTTTTTCTACATCCCCTAGCTGTTCCCATCCCGCTAACGACTCCCTGAGGTATTGGCCCATCTTGGCAAAGTTAGTTTTCCTAAAGTCTAAGACTCTCACTTTTGAATGGATTCTAACAGCCCTAGTCCTAATACTAATCCACACCATCTGGTGATCACTGGATGCAAAATGATCTCCCACTACAACATCAGAAACACTTTCACCATCGGTAAGCACCAAGTCCAGTATGGCCCCTTCACGTGTGGGGTCTGTTACCAATTGTCTGAATAGTTCTCCCTGTAGAGAATCCAGGATCCCCTTACTTCTAGATGATACTGCAGCAGGAATGTGCCAATCAACATCTGGCATATTGAAATCCCCTTTCAGTAGCACTTCCCCTTTCCTAGCAATGCTGAGTATGTCTTCAATTAACTCTCTGTCCACCTCTTCCTCTTGTGAGGGAGGACTGTATATCACGCCAATGCAAATAGATTTCTCTTTTCCCTCTTTCTAGTTTAACCCACAATGCCTCCTCTCTCCCTTTTAAGCACTGTAATTCTAAAGCTTTAATATTATTTTTTACATTTAGTGCCAGTCCTCCTCCCCTTCTTCCTACCTTGTCCTTTCTGAATAAAGTATAGCCTGGTATAGTTACATCCCAGTCATGGTTTTCTCTGAACCATGTTTCTGTAACTGCCACTAAATCCAAGTCGGCCGATCCTACCAAAACGTCAACATCGGGGATCTTATTCCCCATGCTATGGGCATTTATACACATTGCTTTCCATATGTTACCCCTTTTACCCATTTCCATAAAGGTATTTAATGTATCACTTACCTGGGGGCTTTCTTCACCCATCCCCAACGAATCTAGTTTAAAGCCCTCTTCAGTAGATTAGCCAGTCTACTACTGAAGACGCGTTGACCTTTCTTGGACAGATGGATGCCATCTCTGCTCTGCAACCCTTGGAACAGCATCCCATGGTCCAGGAAACCAAAACACTCTCAATGACACCATCCAAGCAGCCATGCATTCATCTCCAGGATGCGAGCCTCTCTGCCTTGGCCTTTACCCTCAACAGGGAGGATTGAAGAGAACACTACCTGTGCATCTATCTGCTTCACCCTCTGTCCCAGAGCCATGATGTCCCTTTTGATATGCTCAGAGGGATATCTGGCAGTATCATTTGTTCCGACATGGATTAGCAACATTGGGTAATAGTTAGTGGGCTTGATGAGTCTCAGCAAACTCTCTGTAACATCTTGGATTTTGGCACCAGACAGACAGCATACCTCTCTGGACATCAAGTCTGGTCGGCAGATGGACGCCTCAGTACCCCTCTTGAGAATTTTGTCTAGGTCTTTCATAGCCATTCTGCCAAGAGCAATACGTTTTCAGATTTCTTGACTGCTTGTTGCTTCTTTATTGATAGTTGATCCAAGTAGGTTAAAGTTGTCCACGATTTCAATTTTTCTCCCTCAATGATGAACTTATGGATATTACCGGTTGTCATGATCTTTGTCTTCTTTACATTAAGGTGTAGGCCCATTTTAAGACTATGCTCCTTGATCGTGAGAAGCAAATGTTTCAGATCATCTTCACTTTCAGCCAGTAATGTGGTACCATCAGCATAGCTGTTGATGAGTCTTCCACCAATCTTCACATCTTGGTTGTCTTTATACAGTCCTGCTTCTCTGATGATTTTTTCTGCATATAAATTAAAGAGGTAGGAGGAAAGTATACAGCCTTGTCTTACACCTTTGCTTATCTTAAACCATTCTGTTTCTCCTTGTTCCGTTCTAACTGTTGCTTCTTGATCATTGTACAGATTGTGCAAGAGAACGATCAGGTGTTCTGGTACACTCATGCTTCTTAATGTGGCCCAGAGTTTCTCATGGTTTACACCAGGCATGTCCAACTTCGAACAGGTCGTGATCTATTTTTTCTGGCCAAAAGTGCCGGTGATCTACCACCATGAAAATTAAGTTTCAAATTAGTTTCAAATTAAATTTTAACCCAATAATGTTGGAGGATTCCTCCCCCCCCCCCCCATTTTTAATGAACCTTCTGTCATTTACTTGGATATGATCAGCTGTTAAGCAAATTAAGCAAAAACAAAACAGAGACGAAGATCTAGTAAGAACTGCGAGGGGAAATGGAAAGTACATTTTTTCTTAAAGTTTTATTGAGTAATAACTTTCTTTAACGGTCTTAATCACTTTCTTTAACTTTTATTGAGTAATTTGTGTTAAATTTAGGTCGAGTATTGATCCAGACTGATCTTGCACAATCTTTAATATTTCGCTCTTGCTCATTAGTGAGACATCTGAGCTGCATTTCATCCACCAGCTTTTTGAAGTTGGGTGAATATTGCATGAGGGCCAGTCTCAGGGAATCCTGGAGATGTTCATCTGTCATGTTGGAACATTGTGTATTCTGACATTTTCAGATGGGAAAACGCAGATTCACACAAATAAACTGAACCGAAACAGGAGTGTACAGCTTTACTGCATGTTCTCAAGTTGGGAAATTTGTCTCTAGTCACCAGCTTCCAAAACGATTCTTGCTCAGCAGGGGTCTTGAGAAAAATGTCATTTTTAAGGGTTAATATTTCGTTTTCAAGATATGGCTTCTTCAATGAGTAATTTTTACTGATAGCAGCTGCAGTTTCTTTAATGTCCACATCTACTTTGAATGGATATGACAAGTACTCCACAACTGTTCCAATATTTTGGAAGTCACAGAATCAATTTTCGAATTCCTGGATAACAGAACAGATTTCTGTCACATACTTCTCATTCTGAAAAGCAAAATTTGGATATTGTCCCAGATGGTCCTGCGTATTAGGAAAATGATCAAAAGTGTTGCTTGCAAGGTCAGTCATCATTAGCTCAAATTTGCTCTTGTAGGATGAAACTGTACTCATCTCACCAATGCATTTGTTTTTACCTTGTAGACCAAGGTTCATATCACTTAGTTCTCCTGTAAAGTCAGCGAGAAATGCCAGATTACATAACCACTCTTCCAACTCTGCTTGGTTATCTTCCCTCTCCTTCAAAAAACTTCTTATTTCATTCAGCAAATCACGAAATCTTTGCAGAAATTTGTGCCTACTTAGCCACCTTACATCTGTGTGCAAAATGATTTCCGCTGCCCCTTCATCAAGAGTAAGATTGAAAAGCCGTCTTTGAAGTGATCTTCCATGAACTGAATTTACAATTTTGAAAGTGATGTCCATGACAGTCTTTGTATTGAGTCTCTTGCTTGCCAAAACCTGCTGGTGAATGATGCAGTGGTAAGAAAGGAAATCTGGGAAGTCGTCATGCTGTCTACAGAGCGCTATGAAACCGTTAACCTCACCTGTCATTGCTCTTGCTCCATCAGTAGTGATGGAAACAAGTCTATGCAATGGAAGATTACACTTTGTCACAAAAGAATGGAAAGAACTGAGTATTTCCTGACCAGTAGCTCTCCCTTTTAAAGAAATCATTCCAAGTAGTTCTTCTTTAACACTGAAGTATTCAAAAAACATCTGGATAAAGACTAGTAACTGGGCTATGTCTCTTATGTCTGTAGATTCATCCAGTTGAAGTGAGAAAGCAACACAATTTGAAACATCCTCCAACAATTGTTCAGTTGTGTCTCCACACATCTTTTCTATTCGCCGCACGACAGTGTTTCTTGACAATTGTACATCTTGAATAGCAGCTATGATCTCTTTCTTATTTTAAATAAATAAATAAATAAAATAAAAAATAAATTTTTAAATCCTTCAAAAAGATTATCAGCTGCTTCAAGAAAACAATCTTTACCAAATTCCCCTTCAGTGAAAGGTTTGCATTTCTTTGCGATCAGGTTGCTGACCTTGAAGGATGCTGTGGTTGCATTGACCGAATGTGACCTTGGCTTCGCCATCAACTGTTGCTGAGTAGCCAATTTCCATTTAAGTTCTTTGAGCTTCAGTTTACGAATTTCACTTTTGGGTGGAAAATCAGCATCAAACTTATTGCTATGCAGAGCCTTATAATGACGTTCTAGATTACCCTTTTTGGGCAAGGATACTGGGGCGTTAAAAATTAGACAACAACACTTCTCTTTCACCATGATGAAGAAGTAGTCCATTTCCCATTCATCATGAAAGTGGTAGGTTTTGCTCTTCTTTGGAACACTCATCTTCGTTATACTGGGGTGGCTGGATGTAAGAAGGCCAAATCTGCTAAGTTAGTATAAACACTGGCTGAATCTGATCCAAAACTGTCACTGTCCCAAAGTATTAAAGATCAACAGGAACTGAAGACTTCTGAATGATGCGCAATACAAGGACTGGAGAGGCCAAAACCACACATGCAGTTGTAAAAGTAAAAATAAGAATTACATAAGAACATAAGATATGCCATACTGGGTCAGACCAAGGTCCATCAAGCCCAGTATCCTGTTTCCAACAGTGGCCAATCTAGGTCATACGTACCTAGCAGTTTCCCCAAAAGACACAGGTTCCACAATGTTTGTACTGGGTCAAGCATTGATATCCTGGGTCCCTTCTTAATAATGGTTTATGGACCTTTCCTCCAGGAACTTGTCCAAACATTTTTAAACCCAGCTACACTAAGAGCCTTTACTACATCCTCCGGTAACAAATTCCAGAGTTTGATTACACGTTGAGTGAAAAAATATTTTCTTTTATTAATCTTAAATAGTTTACCCTGTAGCTTCATTGCATGTCCCCTAGTCTTTCTATATTCTGATAACGTAAAAAATCGATCAATGTTTACCCGTTCCACTCCGTTCATTAATTTATAGACTTCTATCATATCTCCCCTCAGCCATCTCTTTTACAGGTTAAAGAGCCCTAACTTTTTTAGCCTTTCTTCATAGGAGTATCCTTCCATCCCCTTTACCATTTTGGTGCCTCTTCTCTGAACCTTTTCTAATAACGCTATATCCTTTTTAAGATACGGCGACCAGGATTGCACACAATATTCAAGGTGCGGTCTCACCATGGAACGATATAGAAGCATTATAATATGTTTTGTTTTATTTTCCATTCCATATTCATCATACTGGCACCAATAATCAAATACCACCAAACAAGTTCAAATACCACCACACGCGATTTAATAAATTCTGCACACAGTGTAGAATCAACGCAAAGGCTAGGCAAAATAAAAATGCAGAGGCAAGCAAAAGTCAGTGGTTTGAACCAATTCGAAGGCAAGGCATAGGCAAGTTAGAACAAAATTGGAAAAGCCTGCCAAAATCACCAAATTCTTGACACTTTGTTGTGTCTGCCCGAAAACATTTAATGAAAGTGAACTATAAAGCGACCAACGACCAGCACACGACACAACTAATACGGTAAATGTATTCAGGTAAAGCCCAGGCAAATGGATATCACCCAGAATATAACACACTTCTAAGGGGTGTTGGGGCGGGGGCAAGAATGGGTGATTCTGAGAGGCAGAAGACCAGGGTATGACGCCAGGCCTGTGGCATCGTTCCATGGTGCGACCGCACCTTGAATATTGTGTGCAATTCTGGTCGCCATATCTTAAAAAGTATATAACAGAATTAGAAAAGGTACAGAGAAGAGCTACCAAAAATGGTAAAGGGGATGGAAGGATAGTTTTATAAGGAGAGGACTAAAAGGTTAGGGCTCTTCAACCTGGAAAGAGATGACTGAGGGGAGATATGATAGAGGTCTATAAATTAATGAATGGAGTGGAACGGGTAAATGTAGATTGATTGTTTATGCCACCAAAAAGTAGAAAGATTAGGGGATATGTAATGAAGCTATAGTGTAACCCATTTAAGACTAATAAGAGAAAATATTTTTTCACTCTGCATAATCAAACTCTGGAATTTGTTACCGGAGGATGTAGTAAAAGTTGTTAGTGTAGTTAGGTTTAAAAAAGATTTGGACAAGTTCCTGGAGGAAAGGTCCATAAACCATTATTAAAGAGAACCCGTGAAATCCACTTCTTGCCCCAATACAAACATTGTGGAATCTGAATGTCTTTTGGGAAATTGCTAGGTACTTGTGACCTGGATTGGCCACTATTGGAAAAGAGGATACGGGGCTTGATGGACCTTGGTCTGACCCAGTATGGCATAACTTATGTTCTTGTCCAGTATCCTTGTAAATAGCAGTTTGTATATACTCTCACACTCTGTAAAGATTTATATATACTCTGTAAATAGTTACCCCAGCAATGTCCAAGTTATAGTACCTGTTCTCTGTAAATACAGAGCAGCTCTGGCTGCTCTCTATAAGATACTGTTGTATGTAAACCGCACTGATATTAAATAGCGCGGTATAGAAGAGACATTAAATAAATAAAATAAATAAATAAATATCCTGTTCCCAACAATGACCAATACAGGTCAGAAGTACCTGTCAGGCTCCCAAAAGGTACATAGATTCCATGGTGCTTGTCCAATAGGTAAGCAGTAGATTTCACCGGCCCTCTTTAATAAGAGTTTATGGACTTTTCCTCCAGAAATCTGTCCAAACCCCTTTTAAATCCAGCTACTCTAACAGATTTACTACATCCTCTGGTAATGAATTCGAGTTTGGTTACACGTTGAGTGAAAAAATATTGTCTCTGATTAGTCTTAAATGTGCCACATTGTAGCTTCATCGCATGTCCTCTAGTCTTTCTACTTTTTGAAGGAGTAAACAACTGATTTTATTTACCTGGTCTATTCCATTGATTATTTTATAGATTTCTATCATATCTCCCCTCAGACGTCTCTTTTCAAAGTTAAAGAGCCCTTATCTTTCAAGCCTTTCCTTGTAGGGATATCCTTCCATCCCCTTTGCCATTTTGGTGGCTCTTCTCTGAACCTTTTCTAATTCTGCTATATCCTTTTTAAGATACGGTGACCAGAACTGCACACAATATTCAAGGTTCGGTCACACCATGGAATGATACAGAGGCATTATAATATCCTTTGTTTTATTTTCCATTCCTTTCCTTATGATACCTAACATTCTATTTGCTTTCTTGGCCGCCACTGCACACTGGGCCAAGGGTTTCAATGTATTATCCCCGACAACGCCTAAATCTTTTTCCTGGATGGTGGTTCCTCATGTGGTGGTGGAAACTACAGACCTGTGAGTCTAACATCAGTACCAGGCAAAATCGTAGAAACTATTATAAAAAACAAAATTACTGAACATTTAGATAGTCATGGTTTAATGGAAATCTTGTTTCACCAATCTCATATCTTTTTTGAAGGTGTGAATAAACAGATAGAGAAAGGTGAGTCGGTTGATATAGTGTATCTGGACTTTCAGAAAGCCTTTAACAAGGTCCCTCATGAGAGACTTTTGGCAAAATTAAAAAGTCATGGGATAGGAGGCAGTGTACTATTGTGGATCAGGAACTGGTTAAAAGATAGAAAGCAGAGGGTAGGGCTAAATGGCCAATTCCCAATGGAGAAAGGTGAATAGTGGAGTACCCCAGTGATCTGTGCTGGGTCCGCTGATTTTTGACATATTCATAAATGACCTGGAAATAGGAATAACGAGTGAGGTTATCAAATTTACAGATGACACAAAACTATTCAAAGTTGTTAAAACACTGTAGCAGCAGAGCGCAGACAAACCAATAATACCAGGAGTCTGTTCAGAAGGTCCAAATCATTTATTTGTGCACAAGTCTCAAGCAAGTCAATTTCAAAATGGCTGAGCGATGTTCTCTGGCAATACAACAACTTTTATAGATTTTTACTCCATTCTAGGTATAGAAAAACATTTCATTGGTCCCGGTAACCTCCCGTACCTCCCGTACCCCTTCTATTGGTCCCGGTACTGATATGATTATCCAATTATGTTCTTTGAGTGGGCTCAGCACCTGCTTACCCCCCTTCTAGTCCCAATTACAATGGCCAGTTCACCAACTTGTTACTTTCCTACTTCCAAGGCCACTGAGCTCGTTAGTACGTGTAGGGAAGCAGGGCTCTGTAACCTTTCTGTCAGCAGTTTTAATTAAATCCCTTACAGCTGTATTCTCTTATCAGTGGCTTTTAAACATATTTTTCTGTATTTTTCCATCTTTCAGTTCTGCTTGTCTAAGCTAATCCAATACTTTTACTGAGTTCTAATTCTACAATAGCAGCATGTTGGGGGATGTGCAATTCCTATGGGCCTCTTCACAGGCTTCATTTACAGGTCAAGCTAGTTAGGCCTGTCTGTTCATGTCAGACACTGTGGATCACAGGCCTTCACCTGCCACATTCCCCCCTTTGATTAATCTCACCCTATTACTTAATAAGGTGTGAGAATTAAATCACTTAAAATGGTTATATCATGGTCAGAGGTTTCCGACTATATGCAGGAGGTTTAGGTTGGTATAAGGCCATAATCTTAGTTGCAGTCTTCCGCTCTACTGTACTTTCAATAGCACTATGAATAGAACGCATACAACAGGGGATTATACATGGTAACAGTAAAATGACAGCAATAATTATTAGTACTAGTATAAGGAAAGTTTTAAGTCCTCCCAGCCATGAGAAAAGGTTAGCAAACCAGTTAGGAAAATACAATCCATGCCAAGTCTGTACTGGCACGTAAGCTTGTTTTCGCATATTTTCAGCAATCTCTTCAACTACTTGACCCTTATCATCTATTTTCAAACAACAATTGGTTAGATTCAGCTTACCACATACTCCTCCTTCAGCTGCTAATAGATAATCTAGTGCTAAGCGATTCTGATATATAGCAGTGCGCATTTGGGTGCTCTGTCTAGCTAAAAGTGTGAGTGCTTGGCTAGTCTCATTGGTTATTAATTCAACTACTGCTTGTAAACGAATAATACGATTAATCATATAAACAGGGGTTCGATAGCCCCACATACTATCATCATTCCAAGTGGCAGGCCCATAGTAATCAATGATTCTTTCTGGTGGCCAATCATCACCCTTCCACTTCTCCCACTTGCCTATCTGTAGGGGTGCTCTCTTTTGTCTCGGTGAGTAGTGTACACTGGGTATCCTAATTGTTCTCCATGTTCTATGGGTAAGAGAAAGAAAGAAGGTCTGATGGTCCCTAAGACGCAGGCCCCTCCCCAGTGTATAGGGAGTCTGGCATATGCTCGGGTTCCACAGATCCAATATAGGCCAGGTGGGGCTTGCCAGGCATGAGGTTTGGCAAGATTAGTCCACAAATCAGAAAGCTCAGGGAATTTTGCTAATGGATTAGGGGGTTCAGGTTCTTTGGCCCCTGACCACCAGGTCGTCTTTTTCGTGGTGTCATTATAAAACTTCTGGCTGAGACAGACCAGCTGTCCCACCGGTAGATTGAACTGAGGTCCAGTTCTGGCATAACAGAGACGTCCAACTATTGGGTGTGCTAATACCCATTCGCTGGTAGTCTTATGTAATTCAGTATGATTGTAAGTCATGGAATAATTCAACTCTTGGGCTTCCCATGGCCACTGGTCACCCATTTGTGTCCCACCACAAAAGTAACAGTCTGAGATATGGAGACTGGATACTACTGCTCCAGCTAATTCTAAGAATAAATTCTGGGAGGGATGGGGAATATCAAACTTATTCTCATGCATGGTTTCATAGAAAGTGTTATGGATATGGTACCTGGATGATCTATGGGCTTGGGTATTTAATCTTATATATACAATGGTTCCGGGATCTGACCCGGAGCCTGCAATTCGTAGGCCAAATTTATACCCTTGTTTCCACTTACTGGGGTAGCGTATAAACAATTCTAATGGGTTACAGGCACCTTTTTTACAAGTCTTTTGTATATCTTTCACGTATGGCTTCATTAAGGCAGCCATCCGATTATCTCTGGTATCTTCTATCATACCTGTTTTCCAAGTGGCATAGAAGACACATGCCCATTTTGGGCAATAGTAATCCGCTACTGGGGCTGTACTATATACATCGGCTAAGACTCTTTTACCAGTACACTCTCCCCATCCAGTGGTCCCTTCTGGACACATATATTTGTCATCTTGTGAGTATGCTCTTTCCCAATTACCACACTTAGAACGACTATCTCTATTGATGGCATCACAAGCATCGAAATACAACATAGCTTCTTTGTCAGGATCTTTAATTGGGGGTGTGGCATTGAGCAAAGGTCCGTCTGCATCATTCCATCGTATTTCTAAGGTGTAATAGGATGGATTCTGATGCGGATTAAAGCATACTTTAGATTTACCTTTGGTACAAACATTTAGTTCAGTGGTGTTATAAATACACCGAGTCACTTTACCAGTGCAGGAATAGTAAGAGTGATAAATCAAAGTCTGAGTTACTTTCAGTCCAGTTCGAGTAGAAGTAATGCAAGCAGTGCATGGAGGTAAAGCATGAGTCAGTTCAAAGCCTCCAAAACAGGCAACGAGGGCAAAGCAAAGGTAAAGATACATGTTGATTGGAGTTCTTCTGAATCCTCAGCTTGAAAATCTTGATCACGACGTTCTTTTCTTCGTCCCGTTTGCTAATGAAGCAATTCAACGGGTGCTGAGTGTTGATTGGAGATCCTCAAGTTGTCCATTACACATTAACCAACTTATCAATTTCAGTTGGCTTCTGAAATATGGTCAATCAATGTAGCATCAAAGCAGTGTGTAAAATCACACACACATGAGGTTCGTTGAAACAAACTCTTGCTATATGGAAAACAGTAATCCTCTTCGAAAGACTTGGCTACTGCAGGGCACTGTGACAAAGTGTCTAAGCTGCTGGTTGCCGTCTCAGAGTAACTCGCAAAGGTGCTTCAGGATGCTGTTCTGCTGTCCATTGCTCAGGTTATGGATCAGCTGCGGGCTTGACTCTGCTGTGGTGGATCCAGGAATCGATCTCTGCTACCTTTACTGCAGTTGGGGTAGACAGGATGACGGTGTATGGTCCCTTCCAATGGGGTTCCAGCGGTGTCTTCTTCCAATCTTTGATCCACACCGAGGTACCAGGCTGGTAGGGATGCAAGGGTTCCGTCAAGTTGATAGGCAACTGGTCTTGGATCCACGCATGGAGAGTCTGCAGAACAAAACTAAGAGCTAGGAGTTCTTGCCTGGTTATTTCTGAACCAATTTGGGCTAGACTTCCTCTAATTCCCTGCACTATTGGTGGAGGTTTACCATACAGAACTTCAAAAGGGGAAAATCCTGTTGACTTCACAGGAGCTGAGCGTATTCTGAGTAAAGCTATTGGGAGCACTTGGGGCCACTTCAGACGTGTCTCCTGACAAAGCTTAGACATTTGGGCTTTTAAGGTACGATTCATTCGCTCAACTTTCCCTGAACTCTGGGGTCTGTATGCAGTGTGAAGCTTCCATTGTATCTGCAAAGCTTTTGCTAACTGTTGAGTAATCTGAGAAACAAATGAGGGCCCATTGTCTGACCCTATTACTGCTGGAATTCCAAATCTAGGGACAATCTCTCTCAGTAAAATTTTAGTGACTTCTCGAGCTTTTTCAGTTCTGGTTGGGAAGGCTTCTACCCACCCAGAGAAAGTACAAACTAATACTAATAGGTAGTGATATCCATTGGCTTTTGGCATTTCAGTAAAATCAATTTGCAGGTGGTGCATGGGGGTTACACCTCCTGACTGAACTCGGGGTGGTGGTGTAGGACCTTGCTTAGCATTATTTTTGGTACAAATTAGACACTGGCGTGCCACTGAAGCTGATAGGGTTGCTAACATGGTAATGCAGAAATGTGGTCTGAGTGCTTTTTCCATAGCACTTTTCCCATAGTGGGTGGCTTCGTGGAAGGCTTTGACAAAAGCTGGACCTAACAATTCGGGAATTACTATTCGTCCTGGGGGTTGACTGCCATCTGCTGGTGGCAGCTCAATCCAACCATCTTTCAGTACTCCATCTTCCTTGTTACAGTAGTAATCTAATTCTTTGGTGGTATATCGTGGTGTCCATAAGTTCAAGGGTACTGGAAACAATGCTGCCTGCATTGGCATGGCTTGTGGTGTAATTTGTCCTGTCATAGCTGCTTGTCGTGCTGAGGCATCTGCAAACCTATTTCCTCAGGCAACTTCTCCTTTTCCTGCTTGGTGTCCCCTGCAATGCATGACAGCTACACGAGTTGGGGCCCAAACTGCATCAAGTAACATCAGTATCTCGGGGCCATACTTGACTGATTTTCCTCCGGACGTGATGAGCCCTCGTTCTTTATAGAGAGCTCCATGTGCATGTAGGGTAGTGAAGGCATATTTAGAGTCTGTATATACATTTAGCATCAGTTTTGCACCTAACAGTAGTGCTCGAGTAAGTGCTATCAATTCTGCTTTCTGGGCTGATGTACCTGAGGCTAGAGCTGATGACTCAACGACTTCATGTTGAGTGACTACTGCATATCCGGCGCAGCGTCGTCCATTGATGATGAGACTGCTTCCATCTACGTAATAGACTTGGTCAGGATTGTCTATGGGCACATCTGTCAGGTCAGGTCGGCTGGAGAATACAGTGTCCATGACTTCTATACAATCATGTTCTGGGAGTTCTTCACTAACAGGTATCAATGTGGCTGGATTCAAGGCATGGCTCTCTTCCAGTAGTATCTGTGGGTTTTCACATGACATGCTCTGATATTTCAACATTCGGGAATTGGTGAGCCAATGATTTGCTTTCTGTTCCATAAGGGCAAGGACTGCATGTGGCACAGTGACTCGTAGATTCTGTCCTAGTGTGAGCTTATCTGCTTCACTCACTAACAATGCTGTAGCTGCACTGCTCTCAGGCAAGGTGGCCATCCTTTGGCCACAGTGTCCAATTGTTTCGATAGGTATGCTACAGGTCGCTCCCAATTTCCCAATTTCTGAGTCAACATGCCTAAGGCATTTCCTTGTGCTTCATGTACAAACAAGTGGAAAGGCTTGTGAACATCTGGTAGTCCAAGGGCTGGTGATGACATCAATTCTTCCTTTTAACGTCTTGAAGGCTGTATCCTGCTCAGGTCCCCACTCCAGTGGCGACTTTTCTTCTCCTTTTGTAGCTTCATACAGTGGTTTGGCAATTTGGGCAAAGTTGGGAATCCAGATTCGGCAATTTCCTGCCGCTCCCAGAAAGGCTCTGACTTGCTTTCTGGTAGTTGGAATTGGAATTCTGCATACTGCTTCTTTTCTTTCTCTGCCTAGTTTTCGGCTTCCTTTGGTTATACGAAAGCCCAAGTATTTCACTTCTTTTTGGCATAGTTGTGCTTTTGCTCTGGAAACTTTGTATCCAGCTTCATCTAGTAACTGCAAGAGATCTTTGGTGGCTTGTATACATTCACTTTCTGATACAGCAGCTATCAGCAGATCGTCCACGTATTGGAGAAGCACTCTCTTCCCCGGGGCCACTGGATAGCTTGAAAGGTCTTGATTCAGTGCAGCACTAAAGATGGTAGGCGAATTCTTGAATCCTTGGGGTAATCGTGTCCAAGTAAGTTGGCCCCCTCTTCCAGAGATAGGGTCCTGCCATTCAAATGCAAACAATATCTGACTTACGGGGGCTAATCTTATGCAAAAGAATGCATCTTTTAGATCTAATACAGTAAAGTGGGTAGCTTCTGCAGGTATCAGTCCTAGAAGAGTATAAGGATTGGGTACAACTGGATGTATGGTCTCAACTGCTTCATTCACTCTTCTTAGATCTTGCACTGGGCGGTAGTCATCTGTTCCAGGCTTTTTCACTGGCAGGAGTGGAGTGTTCCATGGGGATTGACATACTTTTAGTAGGCCATGTTCTAGTAATCTTTGCAGGTGGCGGTGGATGCCTTCAATTGCAGCTCTTGGGAGAGGGTATTGCTTAACATGTACTGGTGTAGCACTAGGCTTAAGTGTTACAATTACTGGAGCTATATGTTTGGCTAGGCCTGGAGGACTTCCTTCTGCCCATACTCCAGGTGGGGCATCAATGCTTTTCAAAGTTTGTTCAAAATAGGTGTCCTGGGCCGATTCATCACTGTAATATCCCCATTCTTCTTCTCGGGGAACTGTAAGCAGCATTATTCCTGCTGGTTTGGCTTGAGAATTTACTGTCATTTGCATTTCTCCTCTTTCAGTAAAGGATATTTGCGCTTGAAGCTTGGCTAGCATATCTCGTCCCAGTAGTGGCACTGGACATTCAGGCATGTAAAGAAATTGATGAGTTATTTGTTGTCCTCCTAGACTGCATATGCGATTCTGAAGAAAAGGTTTTGTAGCTTTGGCACCAGTTGCTCCTACAATGGTGACTGACTGCTTTTGTAGAAAATGGGGCTATTTTCTTGTCTACTACTGAATGTTCTGCTCCAGTATCAACCATAAAGTTCATAACTTGGTCTCCTATTTGTATTCCGACCATAGGCTCCTGGAGACCTAAAGCAAATTCGGAGCCCAGTCTGTCCTAATCCACGTCATCTTCATCATGGGCTGTCGTAGCCAATGCTTGTACGGCTTCTCCTCTTTCTCGCTGGTAGTGCTCTCGATTGGCTCCTCCGCGGTTCCGGGGACAGCCTCGTCTTTCTTCTCTCCATTGATGATTGTTTTCGTCATCTTGATGGGCGTCTTCGAGTTGCGGGCATGCATCTCTCCAATGTCCTTCCTCTCCCTACAGTAGGCGCATTGGTTTACGCCTAGCTGGGGCCGGCCTCCGCCTCGGCCCCGCCCCCTTCCTCTGCTCCGTCGACTAGGGATGCCTCCCCTTTTCTGTTCAACTATGGCCGCAGCCAAAAAATCAGCTTTTTTCTTCATCTTTCGATCACATTCTCTCTGCCTTTCATTATCACGATTCACATACACTTTATGAGCGACTTCCAATAACTGAGTTGCATTCATGCCCGCAAACCCTTCTAATTTCTGTAATTTACGTCTAATGTCTCGTTGAGACTGATTTACAAAAGCAGAATTCACCATGCATAAACTTCCTGGTGCATCAGGATCATAGGGAGTATACATTCTATATGCTTCAGTTAATCTTTCATAAAACACTGCTGGGCTCTCATCTATGCCTTGGGTAACTTCAGTAACTTTGGAAAGATTCATAGCTTTCTGGCCCCCCCTTTTCAGGCCTTGTATAAAGCCTTGGCGAAAACGGGCTAGGGCTCTGGATCCTCTTTCTGTATTTGGATCCCATCGGGGGTCTTCATTCGGGAATTCTCTTTGGGCCGCTTCCCGATTATCTATTCTTTCCTCCCCCCTTTCTCCTGGAGCTACCGGGTTATCTGCCAGCCAGTCTATAGCTGCTTTTCTAATTCGTGTCCGCTCCTCTGTAGTAAATAAGGTGGACAGGAGCTGGCGGCAATCTGCCCATGTTGGTTGGTGGGTTTCCATAATAGTATTCACTAATTCTGTAAGCTCTTGGGGCTTATTGGTATAGGAGGCATTATGTGTCCTCCAATTTAACAAATCAGTGGTAGAAAAGGGGACATATACATAATTTAGGGGTCCCGCCACCACCTCATTATCTTCATTTCTTACGGGTATTCCCGGGACTTGCCGTAAAGGCATCATCTTGGCAGTAGATGTCTTTTGGGATCTGAGAGATATCTTTGTAACTGTCCTATCAGGGGTTATTTTCTTCTTCTCTACGTGCTTTACTTTAGATTTACTCTTTACTGGCGAGCTAACTCTGGCAGCCGCTTTTACACTGTCAGTATCACTCGGGGAATTTTCAGTTTCTTCCTTCTCTGTTTCTGTATCTGATTCTCCTTTTTCTGTCTCGGTAGAATCATCTTCTTCAATTAAAGGGAGCTCATCTACCTGCTCTTTAGGTAATGGCTCAGGGGTTGGGTCCCGTTCCTGCTGTCTCCGAGGCTCTGGGGCAGGACGTGGGGCTACTCTCACTGGGCGCTGAGTTTGGGGCTGTCAGGTAATCATTTCTGGGGAATCAGGATCTACCAGGATGGGTTTCTTCCTGGATTTCTCACCTTTCCCTTTCTTTCTAGGCTGTTCTATTTTCTGACTATAATCTGTCTTTGCTAACATTATTCTGCACTGTTCTTCATAACAGCGCTTCGCCCAAGGGGGCGGATCTTCACAAATACTTAACCAGGAATCTATATAGGGATACTGATCGGGGTGCGCTATTCGCACTCTACGGTGCACTAACTGAATAATTCCTACATTAAAGGTTCCCTCTCGGGGCCAGGTAGGGTCTAGATCGGGCCACTCCCTAGTACACAAAATCTGTAAACGGGCTGCAATCATTTTAATACCATAGTCTCCAGAATATCCTTCTTTAAAATGTGCGATCATACATTCTAATGGAGTGTTCCTAGTAGACCCCGCCCCTCCCATTTCGATGTGTGCGCGCAACAACAGACAAAAGGGAAAAGGAGGGCGGACCGTGGGTAAGGGGTCCTCACGGTCCTAGAAACGTATAAGGAAAACAAATAACAAGACAAGACGACAATCGCTTCCCCCTTTTTGCGACCTGAACGCGGTCGCCCGGTCAGGAAATGCGCTACTCAGGGGTCCGCCTTCGCTTGATCCGTGCTGCCAGACCTCTCATTCACACTTCATTCATACAATCATGCTAGCAACGTATCCCAGAATGCATTCATCTCTATCTATTCTGACTAGTCTCAAACAAGTTTCAAATACTAGAAAGACGAGGGTTTCGCTCTGCTTCTCTTACGCAGGGGTAATCGGCCCGTCTTTGAGAGGTGATCAAGCTCTCTTACCAAGTTCCAAGTTCCAAGTTCAAGCAAGATTCAAGTGGCAGTACTGCTCTCTCTTATCTGTCTAGACATACAAAATCAAAACTCTACTCACCGGATCCGGTCCTCAAACTTCCCAAGCAGGCGCATGAGTTGGACCTCGGACTCCCCTCACTCGGGTTCGAGGTGTTGGCTCCAGCCGGGTCCGGCACCCGCCGAAGTCCGACCAGCTCCCTCCGATACAAGGGACCGGCGGTGCCAGGGAGCAGCCCCCGTCGGAAAGGCGCGATCCCGGCAGGACCAAACCTACAGAAGCGGAAAGTCGTGGTATATTGCCCTATATACACTCTGATTCCACAACTTCCCGGCCAACGCACCAAGAATATGTAGCAGCAGAGCGCAGACAAACCAATAATACCAGGAGTCTGTTCAGAAGGTCCAAATCATTTATTTGTGCACAAGTCTCAAGCAAGTCAATTTCAAAATGGCTGAGTGATGTTCTCTGGCAATACAACAACTTTTATAGATTTTTACTCCATTCTAGGTATAGAAAAACATTTCATTGGTCCCGGTAACCTCCCGTACCCCTTCTATTGGTCCCGGTACTGATATGATTATCCAATTATGTTCTTTGAGTGGGCTCAGCACCTGCTTACCCCCCTTCTAGTCCCAATTACAATGGCCAGTTCACCAACTTGTTACTTTCCTACTTCCAAGGCCACTGAGCTCGTTAGTACGTGTAGGGAAGCAGAGCTCTGTAACCTTTCTGTCAGCAGTTTTAATTAAATCCCTTACAGCTGTATTCTCTTATCAGTGGCTTTTAAACATATTTTTCTGTATTTTTCCATCTTTCAGTTCTGCTTGTCTAAGCTAATCCAATACTTTTACTGAGTTCTAATTCTACAATAGCAGCATGTTGGGGGATGTGCAATTCCTATGGGCCTCTTCACAGGCTTCATTTACAGGTCAAGCTAGTTAGGCCTGTCTGTTCATGTCAGACACTGTGGATCACAGGCCTTCACCTGCCACAACACAAGAGATTGTAAAAAATTGCAAGAGGATCTTGATAAATTGTGACACTGGACGTCCAAAGAGCAGATGACATTTAATGTGAATATGTGCAAAGCTATGCACGTGGCGGCACATTTCAAATGGAACATCCAAGTGCAATTTGGGACGTCAAAGCCAGAACGTCTGAAAAGAAAGGCAAGTTCATGCAAGTTCAGGCACAATTCCAGAAACATGACATGCCCGATATGCGCTTGTATCATTGTCTATAGAGATGTCCCTAGGACCAAGATGTCTGATAGCATAATGCTTGCAGTAATGGCTTAAGAACTGGGTGACCAGGGTTCAAATCCAAGTTTGTCTGGAGCAGGAATAAACATGCTTGTGCCTGTAAACGGTTCTGCTGCTTTTTGGGATTGAATGGGGATGTGTACGTTCATTGCCCCTCCCCAGACATGCCTCTGCCACACCCCCATGTGTACTTTAACTGCAAATGGCCATTGTGGAATAGCTACGGAGATATGTCTGTGATCCCGACATTCACGTGCATGTCTGCAGATGTCCAAACCACATCTAAAGATTTTAGAATGACCCTCTTAGGGAGCAGCAACACAAACTAGTCACCCGATGCAAGGTTCCACCTTAGGAATCACCACCCAGGAAAAAGATTTAGGCATCATCATGAATAACATGTTGAAACCCTCTGCCCAGTGTGCAGCGGCATTCAAGAGAGCAAATAGAATGCTAGGAATCCTAAGGAAAGGAATGGAGAATAAAACAAAGGATGACATCATAATGCCTCTGTATCATTCCATCCAGTGTGCAGCAGCGTTCAAGAGAGCAAATAGAATGCTAGGAATCCTAAGGAAAGGAATGGAGAATAAAACAAAGGATGACATCATAATGCCTCTGTATCGTTCCATCCAGTGTGCAGCGGCATTCAAGAGAGCAAATAGAATGCTAGGAATCCTAAGGAAAGGAATGGAGAATAAAACAAAAGATATTATAATGCCTCCGTATCGTTCCATGGTGTGCCCATACCTTGAATTCTGCACTGTGTGCAATTCTGGTCGCCAGATCTTTTACTTCTTGGAAAAAGTTGTTTCTAGGTGTTATGTAGAATCCCCATTTATCAGTTCATTGCACGGACCTTTATTAGTTTTATTTTTAGTTCCTTTTCTTTTCTATAATGTTCATTTGATTCATTCAGTTCCATGTAAACCGTTTTGACTTATAGAAAAACGGTATATCAAAAATTGTTAAATAAATAAATATAATACATTTTGAAAAGGATACAGCAGACTTAGAAAAACTACAGAGAAGAGCCACCAAAATGGTAAAGGGGTTGGAAGGATACCCCTATGAGAGGCTGAAAAGGTTAGGGCTCTCCAGCTTAGAAAGGAGATGTCTGAGGGGGGATATGATAGAGATTTATAAAATAACACAGGTACACTAAAAAAAAATTTTTTTTAAACTGCCTCTAATGTTTCGATTGATTTTTACGTTTTTTGGTGCGCTGAATCCAAATCTGGTAACAATTTGCTCCATCACGTACAGATTTTTTGCTACATTGGGTTAGCAGTTTGAGGTGAACGTTTCAGATTGAGTGCGATCGAGATAAAAGTTTCTTGGATGAATTCTTTATACTAATTGTTTAGTAGTTATTCAAATAAGAATAAAGAAAATTGTAACAAGGCAGCACATAAGAATAGAGTAATGTCAACAAAACACACTGTGATGGTAGCAAAATTGTCTGCACTTAAAACAGCCACATACATGTGCACAAACATTGAGCATATAAGAGCGAGGTTAGACACAAAGCAAAGCAAAGAAATGTGCAAAAAATGTTGTACAGGTATGTATGTAAGAATAGAAAACGCAAACCGCACCATTGCAATACATGAAGACAAACACCCGATGGTGTGAAAATAAAATTCTAATAAATGAGATCCGACACTGTGGTAATAACTAGCAAATTTTTATTTCAAAGTTTAGTAAAAACACGATATTTGTCAACACAGTTTAGATTTTAAAGTCATTCTTGGGTCAATCAATCTCCTGGTGGGCCTGTTTCTTCTTCCCCCGAATGCTTCTCTTGGTGCGCTGCATGGCATATTTTTCATCTGGGGTTTCCCGCAGCAGCAACCAGCAGAAATCAGCCATCATAGTGGTGTTCCATCTTCCTTGGTACCTTCTCTCTGCGTCCTTGATGTCCTGGTGAAACCTTTCACCTTGTTCTTCACTGTACGCCCCCAAGTTTTCGGGAAAGTAGTTCACATGGGAGTGCAAGAAATGGACTTTCAGGCTCATGTTACAGCCTTGTTCTTTGAAGGCATTGAGCATCCTGGCAACAATATCCTTATAGTTCTCATCCCGCCTGTTCCCCAAGAATTTGAGAACAACATCCTTGAAGGAATCCCAGGCTTCTTTTTCCTTCTCAGACATCGTTTCAGCGAATGCTCCATCTGAAATGAGTTTCCTTATATCAGGGCCAACAAACACTCCTTCCTTTAGCTTTGCTTCAGAAAGTCGGGGGAACTTTGAGCAAAGGTACCGAAAGCACTCACCATCTTTTGGAAGGGACTTGATGAATTGCTTAATGAGACCCAACTTAATGTGGAGAGGTGGTAATAGAATTTTATCACGAGGTACCAAGCTCTCATGAAGAACATTTTTCTCACCGGGTCTCAAATACTCCCGAATTGGCCAGTCTTTTTTCCCCCAGTGTAGGTCGCGGGCCCGACTATCCCACAAGCAAAGGAAGCAGGGATATTTGGTGAAACCGGATTGCTGCCCTAATAGCATGGATAGAATTTTAAAGTCTCCACAAATCATCCACTTATGCTCATCATAACGAATCTTCTGAAGAATCAGGGCCAAATTCTCATATTTTTCTTGGAGAATAACAGAGTGAGCAATAGGAACTGAAGCGAATGTGTTGCCATTATGAAGAAGAACACCTTTTATGCTGTCTTTTGACGAATCAATGAACAGCCGCCATTCAGCAGGATCATACTTGAGTTTTGTGATGGCCAAAATGTTCCCAAGCCCTTAGGAAAGGGAAAAGAGCACACTTTTACCTTAAGGGAGAGAAGCAGCAGGCGGGGATGTGAAACACAAAATGTTTTGAAACAGGAAAAAACTCACCTAGTGAATAGCTGCAGGCCACGCCCCAGCTTAGGAACAAGCTGTAAGGGTAATGAAGACCAGCTGGGGAAGCAGCACGTGATCACTGCTCAGACACCTGCAAAGGGAGTTCCCAGGGGATTACAAAAGGAAAGTAACAGAGAACAGTTAGGGTTAGAGCAGATCGGGTTGCAGCACTTGGAACACAGACACAGAGTGGAGAGAGCTGAGTGAGGCAGTTCAGACAGTACTGAAGAAAGTCTGAAGAGCAGCCTGCTTCCTGAGGCATATTCTGATGCCTATGCCAATGCTGAGGTAGAGAAGCAGCATTACAGGAAGAAGGGCGTTCCCAGGGGAGGAGCTACTGGAGACTCAGAACGGAGCAGGAAGCCTAATGTGCTGGAGGGAGGAAAAAGCTCTCGGGTGTTTGAAGAGAGAGGTATTTCCCAGGACAGCCCAGCCTTAGAGGAAACTGCTAGAGTATTCAAAGGAACAAGCCACAAAGCAGGGAGGTTTGCTTTGGAACCGGGAGGCAGGAGATTTCCTTTGGAGAGAGATTTGAATGAGGACAGTTTTACTACAAGCCAAAGGCTTGGTAAAAGCCCAACTGATAACAGGAGAAACCGTGAGTAACCCTCTGTCTAACAGACAGTTAAACAAGCTGAAAGCATTAAGCCATTCATGGAGAGAGGAAGAATTGCCAGTATGTGCTAAGCAGCCTAGAGACAGAAAAACCTCTAGGTGGAAGGAAATTCTTAAGCTTTTAGAAAGCGTAGAGCCAGGTATTACCAGGAGGAGTTTTAATCTTGATGTACCAGAGCCAGACACTGAAGATATGGAAATAGGAAGTTATCCTTCTGACAGTGAAAGTGAATGCCCGATGGAATGTGCTATCTGTTACAAGACAAGCGTTTGAGCCTTGGAAAGGGAAAAGCTCAAACAGCTGCCTTGGAGAGTTAAAAGGTGTAAACAGGCTGGACTGTGTTTTAAAAGCCTTGTTTCCTTTTAGAAATGTCCCTGGAGTAAAACCAGAAAGTGCTTGCATGTGAAGAAGTTTTAGCAAGGCAAACTAGCCCTGGTGTTAAAGAGGCTAGGAGAAGTAATGAAGCTTTTGTTCATGAAGTCTGGAAGCAACTGAAGTTAATTGTATCAGGAGAAGAAATCCTTGTTTACTTTCTTGTTTTGCGTTGAACTTTTACACAAGCTCTATTTTGGAGAAGCAGTGAAAATCAATAAATTTCCTGTGTTAGCCTTAAAGCCTCTCGGACTTTCATTTTTACATGAAAACCCACAACTACACAATAAAGAGGTGACGCGCCCTATTAGGCGACCGCCTAGGGTGGCCATTAGGGGGCGAAGGACATCACAGTTTAAACTTTTCCATCACTCCGTATATATCGTTGCAAAATACCAAATTTTCCTCTTTGCTGAAATACTTCAAAAATTGTGTCTCGCGGTTGCGGTTGCGGTACCAATAAAAAGTTGTTCCTGGTGACAATAGATTTTTCTGTTTAAGCCGAGAACCTAGCAGTTGGGCAGCATCTTTTGGGAGTCCTAAATCCCGGACTAAATCATTCAATTCAGCTTGAGAGAAAAGTTCAGGTTTCGGATCTGGTTCAGTTTCAAACTCGGAAGTACTGGACTCATCGGGAAAAGCCATCTGATGAGTCTCATCATGATCAGAACCGTCCACACAAATATGATCCAAAGATTTTGGTGGTTCAGGCACAGGTACTTCGTTGCTATGAGGCATAGGCCTAATTGCTGAGGGAAGGTTGGGGTAACTTATTACGTTCTTATTTTTTAAGTTGTATCCCTTCACAATGCAAGAGCAAAAATAGCAGTCACTGCTGTGGTCTCTTTGTTCACGCCACATCATAGGTATTCCGAAACAAAATGCTTGTTTTTTACCTTTCATCCATAAGCGTAGATCTTCCTCACATGTCTTGCACACTTTGTGAGGAGCCCACGGTTTGTCTTGATCGCCTAACTTCAAACCGAAATAGGCGAAATATACTTTTTTAATAAATGCAGAAATGTTCCTCTGCCGCTTTTTCACGGTATATTCCCCACAATAAAACAAAAACTGTCCGGAGAGTTGACGCAACCTCTGGCTCTGTGAGCCATCACAAATACACAGCACTGCAAACTACAACTGTAGTGAATCACTTCGGAATAAAGCTGGATTACGACTGAGCAAACAAAAGGTAATAATGAACTTGCAAGAAACTGAAATTTGACAGGAACGTTCATGTCGCAACCACCGTGTTTGAGCGAGCGAACGAGGCGAGGCGAACAGGAAAGAACATGCACCAGCGCGAGTACTGGATTTAGCCCCCCGCCTCCCAATTGTCCTGTTAATGTATAAAATGAATACAAAACACTCTAAAATATCATGAGGGAGTGTTTCTAGTTAGTTAACCATTACAACCTCTATTTTGGGCCAAGAAAATAAACTGCAGTTGGCTAAAAAGAAATTATGTGAACATTCCTTATATGGGTAAGAAATCTAATTTTGCAAGAAAACGTGACGTGATGGAACATTTTGGCTATTTTTCCTGGATTCAGCACCCCAAAATCTATAGGAATCAGTTGCAAAACTGGAGGCAGTTTTTTGGTAGTGTACCTGTGTAATTAATGGAGTGGAACGGGTAAACGTAGATTAGTTGTTTACTCCTTGAAAAAGTAAAAAGACTAGGGGACAAGCAATGAAGCAAAAATGTAGCACATTTAAGACCAATCGGAGAAAATTATTTTTACACTCAACGCATAATCAAACTCTGGAATTCGTTACCAGAGGATATAGTAAAAGCTGTTTGTGTAGCTGGATTTAAAAGAGGGCCCTCAGACGTGGCCTTTGGAGTGGATGGCAAGAGTCACCACACTGAATAAGCCACAAGAAAGACAAGACTCTGCATTCTCACATAACAATTAAACCCCAGCCCAAGGCATATGACAATTTCTACCCTGCAGGATCCCAACCGAGTCCCAAACATGTAGCACACAAGTCCCTGACTCAGCCTCCCCACCAGCGGATCTCTGTACTCTATCCATTCCTATAATACACAACCAAAGGCATCTAAAACATACAGTGTAGTCAACATCATTGGCACCCTTGCAGTTCAACCCCTTAATTTCCAATATCTCCTAAAAGAAAAAGTGGCCACTGAAATGGCTATGGACTATATATGCACACATATTTGACACATAACCAAATAAAACAAGACCAATTAAAAAAGGACATAGTAAGAAATACTATAAAAATTGGGACATTGCCAGGACATGATTATTCCAAAAAATAAGGTAAACATTCACTGATCTCCCACATTACAGACCTAATGTTCCAAATTCCAATGAACAGTCCCAATATTTTTTGTTGAATCACCTACAATGAGAGTGAAAAAACCCTCTCTTGAAGTAGGTCCTCCATTTTAATCATTTAAGAAAACAGCCAAACTGACCTGAGTAAAGGAGACAAACGCTCACCAGAGCGGTTCTCTAGAAAACAAATTAATAAACAAATACTGGCAAATCCTTCTTCAGGTTGAGAAATCCTTGTTCAAAGGAAACAACATAAGCCCGTTAAGCAAAAACGGTACACGTTTTTCGCCACTATTTCAAAAAAGCTTAACAGCTCTAAAAAAGAAACATCATCATTATACTTATCCGATGATCATATTAGTGGCAGCACAAAACAGTCCTTGGGTACTGCGAAACAACGCTGTGTTTCAAGCCCGTCAGATTCCCGGCTCTTCTTCAAGCTATGTTACCCAAACTTCCTGTTCCGGTATTTATACCTTGACATCACTTGGAGCTGTATTAAAAAAGACCTTCAATGTTCACAATGGTATCCTTTTTGTAAAATTTATGTGACCAAAACTGATCAAAACTGACCAGAACTGATTAAATTAGTCAGTTATAAAGACCACCAATCCAACTCTGTATTAAGGCTATATGAATTAATAGAATGAAGCCTATGACTCCACATCAATTACGCCATAAGAAACAACGTTGGATTCATAAACTTCATTCCATTAATCCATATGGCCTTAATACAAAGTTGCATTGGTGGTCTTTATAACTGACTACATTGATCAGTTTTGGTCGCTTAAAAAATAATTGGGACTGTCCATTGGAATTTGGAGCGTTAAGTCTGTAATGTGAGAGATCAGTGAATGCTTACCTTATTTTTTGGAATAATATTGTGGTAACATTGTTTTGGCTTTATAAATATTTTAGGACATGATTATTGGCATCCTTATAAACAATTCAAATCAGTTTGAACGGAAGAACCACATTCCCATTGCCGTAAAATTAGATGCGTCTGTCATCAATTGTCAGTACTCACATGACTTGAATCAACTAATGAATGATGGCTCTAATGTTTAAAGTGGCCACATTCACTCCCTGTTCCATTTTCACAATGGTGAAGATAAGAGAGCTGCCTGAGACCTGAGACTGTCATAAAATCCATTTATTACCAAACATCAAACTTCAAAGGGATACAAGGCCATCTCCAAAGACCTTGGGATTCCTGTGTCTACAGTTTGCAATATTATTAAGAACCTTTCTGTTCATGGAACCATCAAGAACCTCCCAGGACATAGTGGGACGAGGAAAATTAATATAAAAAGTATTCAAAGGTTAGTGTGAACTGTTGGAAAAATACCACATACAACATTCAAAGAGCTTAAGGCTGACCTGGAACAATCTGGAGAGGTGGTTTCAACCCGCACCATACGCCATGCTCTAAACATGTCCAAGGAGGGCCCCACTGCTCAAAGACAGACATAAAAAGACATGCCTGACCTTTGCCCAAACCCACCTTGAGAAACCACAATCCTTCTGGGAAAATGTTCTGTGGACAGATGAAACTAAACTTGAGCTCTTTGGCAATGCAGACCAGCGATACATTTACAGGCAAAGAAATGAAGCTTATAAGGAAAAAAACACCCTTCCTACAGTTAAATATGGTGGAGGTTCCATAATGTTGTGGGGCTGTTTTTCTGCCTCAGGAACTGGAGGCCTGGAACATATCAAAGGAATCATGAAGTCAGAGACTACCAAGGTATTTTGGAGCAAAATGTGCTACCTAGTGTCAGAAAGCTAGGTCTGGGTCGAAGGTCATGAATCCTCCAGCAGGACAATGACCCAAAGCATGCATCCAAAAGTACAAAAGAATGGTGAAGAATGAACAAATGGAATATTTTAAACTGGCCAGCATTAAGTCCTGAACCTTTGGAAAGCCAGCATTAAGCATTAAACCTTTGGAAAGCCAGCATTAAACTGGCCAGCATTAAGTCGAGAACCTTTGGAAAGAACTGAACTCTACCATTGATAAAAGGAATCCTGGAAATATTCATGAGCTGGAACAAATCACAGTTGAAGAGTGGGAGAAACTTCCAGCAGACAGATGTAGAAAACGTATAGATGACTACAAGAAACGTTTGGAGGCTGTCATCACTGCCAAGGGTTGTGCAACCAAATATTAGCGAAGGGTGCTATTAATCCTGTCCAGGTCATATGTTGTTTTTTTTCTCAGAAATTACTACATCTAAGTTGCACAGATATCCTTTTTTTTTTGTTGTATACCTTTGAATATACTATTAAAATACTGTGGGAAAATTCTGATTATTTCTCATTATATTGTACACGTGATCCTAAAATGCAAAGGTGCCAATAATGTTGACCACAACTTGAAATACTACTGGAACTTTTTAAATGCACCAAAAAACAGGAAACAAATTCCTCAAGGATATCATACCTACTAATACTACAGCCACAGCATCTAGGCACACTCAACAAACTAGCAACAACCCTACACTCACATTCGCCCTAATCAATATACAATCAATCTGTAACAAAATCCCCACGTTACGTGGCTATGTTTCTGATCACAAAATTGACATCATGTGCATCACAGAAACCTGGCTGTCAGAAACAGACAAACATACCATTAAACTAAACATCAACATGCATTCCATACACAACTGCCCCAGAACACATACTAGGGAGGTAGAGTTTGCATCTTAACCAGCAAGAAGCTCGAATTTAACACCATTGAAGCTTCCTCCGACTGCAGAATGGATATGATCATATGACTGTCTGTCTAGCAGATAGAGCCCCACTTAGCAGCTCAGAAGAACTATCAATCACCTTCAAGGCCATGTGCTCCCACTCTCAAAAAAACAAAACCTTCATCCTGTTTGGTGATTTCAACTTATCTTCAGCACCCAACAAAGATGATTCTGTATTCTTAGATGCAATGGAGAACTTACGCTTTACACAAATCATTAGCACACCCACACCTAATAAAGGTAGCAACCTTGTCTTATTCTTCATTTCTGACCACTAGTAAACACCCCTCAACAACCACTACCAACAATCGAACCGGTCCCCTGGTCTGATCATAGCATTATCAACTTCACTCTAGCACAGTCAATCAAACTCAATCTAACATCAAACACAACCTCCTCTAACCAGAGATTCCTCCCCTCCCCTCTTTAATCAAACCTTCCTCCAAAATGTCATCACAACTGACAACCAACCTACCTGAAGATCACTTTGAAGACATCCTTAACAAATGCAACTTGGCTATAGCATCTGCGGCAGTAGCACCATCATTTCCCAGCAAAAACAATCGTTTCATCTTGCCCCATGGTACTCAGCATCTTTAAGGGAGCAAAACCTTGCCCTACGTCGCCTCGAGCATAAATGGAGAAGATTGAAGAATCCACAACTCCTAACCAAATACCTAGACGAGCAAAAGAGATACTGCAACTCTACAAATAGAACCAAATGTGAACACCACACTAACTTAATCATGAGTGCCATCAACAAACCCAGGGAGCTATTTGATATAGCTAAATCATTGACAAGGGAATCTACCCATTTGCACAGAGGCCGATTCTGGTCCCTGCATGCTTGGCCACTTTGCCCAGCCAAAACGTGGATGGGCTAGAGATAGACCCGATTCCACCGCCATGGGGCGCAGACATACCTGCGATGGTAGAATCACGTAGATGCACATTCGGACCAGTGACATCCTCAAACCATAGCAATAAGCCATCCACAGGATGGCTCAGAATGTCATCCTGTACTTTGACCCCTGCAGCCATTGTCCAGGCTACACTGGTGGCCCCTAGGCCACAGACATGGTGTGTGGGGGTATGCACCATGCAAGGGAAGAGGCCCCCTGGGCTTATTCCACTGTTGTGGTGGAATAAGTCAGACGTGCTGGGGAACATACAGGGCCCAATCCTGAATAGGCCCTGTATGTTCCAGCAGCTGGCATCTCCCCTGCTCCACCCCCGCTCCACCCCCTCCCACCCATGTCCAGTGCTCCCCACACAAACGCTTTGTACGTGCCAGGAGCGCTGGCCACAGAATCGGATCCTGGAACTGAGTGCAGGTTGGACGTCCAGACCGTACATCCAACCCTGCTATTCACAGGACAGAATTCCCTCCTCCATGTAAACACCCTCAACCCATGGCAGACTATCTACAAATCAAAGAAAACACAAACAGCTATAAGAATCTCTCTCTCCTCACTTACCACCAACAAAACTAACTGAACCCAACCTACCACCAACGGTCAACCTTTGATTTTACCTTCCCAGAGCAGCTCGACACAATCTCTAATCTAAACACAACCACATCCCCATTGGATCCTTGCCCCATTTCCTGGATAAAAACAAGAGCTCATCTCATACCATTCATCTTAAAAATACTCAACAGATCCTTGTCACAAGGACACTTACCGCCCTCACTAAAAAAATTCTTTAATCAGACCAATAATAAAAAAGCTAACTCGGACCCCACTGCACCAGCCTCATGCAGACCTATAGCCAGCATCGCGTTCATAGTGAAAATCATAGAAAAAGCAGTTCAAATATAACTACAAAATCATATAAGCAATCATGCACAACTTGACCAACAACACAGTCTCTGACCAAACCACGGTATGGAAATTCTCTCAACATCCTTGTCTGACAATTTCATAACAGGCACAGAAAACATTGACCAAGGATTCATCCAACTATTTTTGGATATATCTGCCGCATATGACTGTTTCCCATCAACTGCTCCTCAACAGACTCCTTGACATTGGGCTGCAAGGAACAACCCTCAAATGGTTTCACTCCTATTTCTCAAATCGTAGCCAACAAATAAAAGTAGCAACAAAAAAGTTCCTCCCCTACATCCTTCATCAAGGAGTTCCACAAGGCTCTGCTCTTTCAGCTATATCATTCACCATCTACATCCACCTCTATGTTCAATTATCTGCAATTTCAAAATTAACTACCTATTATGTTTATTCGATTACTTGATAAACCACACCTTCATTACACCAGGGCGGTATTCAATCAACAAAATAATCAATTATATGCAGATGACATCATGATCCTCACACCTTTCTCCACATCCACTCCAGACTACACTAAGATAACCCAATGCTTCACAGAAATAGTCATATGGCTCCGCAATAACATTCTCAACATCAACTATGACAAAACGGAAATATTACACGTAACAAGACACCAACTTCAAACCACTAGCGAAAATCCAAATAGGTTACATAAAACTTAATGTCAAACAAAAGGTCAAATACTTAGGGATCATCATCGAACAAGGCCTAAACCAATAGGCTCAAATCAAAAGTGCCACGAAAGCCGTTTGCTACAAAATAAAAATACTAAAGAATCTCCGTCCTCTCCTTAATACTGATAACTTCTAAACAGTATGCCAGGCACTCGTAATGCCAATCCTAGACTACAGCAATTACATTTATCAGGGTTTACCAAAACACACACTACGCCCAATGCAGCTGGCACAGAATACAGCAGCGAGACGGATACAACGAACATCATGTCAGTCCTATTTAAACCCATCTTTAAGCACCTACTTTGGCTTCCCATCACCTCCAGAATCAGGTACAAGGTCATTCTCAACACCCATAAGGCCATAAACAACATAACATAGGAAATGTCATAATGGGTCAGACCAAGGTCCATCAAGCCCAGTATCCAGTTTCCAACAGTGACCAATCCAGGTCACAAGTACCTAGCAGTTTCCCCAAAAAGACAAGTTCCATAATGCTTGTATTGGGGCAAGCAGTAGATTACCTGGGTCCTTTTTAATAATGGTTTATGGATCTTTCCTCCAGGAACTTGTCCAAATCATGTTTTAAACCCAGCTACACTAACAGCTTTTATTACATCCTCCAGTAACAAATTCCAGAGTTCCATTTAACGTTGAGTGAAAAAATATTTTCTCTTATTACTCTTAAACAGGTTACACTGTAGCTCCTTTGCGTGTCCCCTAGTCTTTCTACTTTTTGATGGTGTAAACAATCAACCTATGTTTACCCGTTCCACACCATTCATTCATTTATAGACCTCTATCATATCTCCCCTCAGCCATCTCTTTTCCAGGTTGAAAAGCCCTAATCTTTTAAGCCTCTCCTCAAAGGGGTATTCTTCATTCCCCTTTACCATTTTGGTAGGTCTTCTCTGTACCTTTTCTAATTCCACTATATCCTTTTTAAGATACAGTGAGCAGAATTACACACAATATTCAAGGTGAGGTTGCATCTTGTTGAGAATAAGGAAAGATAGGAGGAGTTACTTTGTTTCCTACCTGCGGTGAACTTTTCATTTGATTGGCCTGGTGACCCGCGGCTGCTGCTCTCATTGGGGCTGCTTGATTTGACGGACTATAACACTCTGCCCACAACGCGGGACGCCGAGGAGTTACTTTGTTTCCTACCTGCGGTGAACTTTTCATTTGATTGGCCTGGTGACCCGCGGCTGCTGCTCTCATTGGGGCTGCTTGATTTGACGGGCTATAACACTCTGCCCACAACGCGGGACGCGTAGCGGGCGCGTGCCCGAAGGGGCGTGACCAAAGGGGCAGGTCACGCCCCTTTGGCGCCCCTTCGGCGCGCATTCGGTGAGTAGAATCTCATTGATGGGGAAAAGGAAGAAACGTCCTTTGCCGGCTGCAGTACCGAAAGCAGGTAAGGTAGTCGGTCCAATGGACGCCCATGTACAGGTCGGGAGACTGTTGCCTGAGACTCAAGATTTGGATTTGATTATGGAAGGAAAGTCAACCGTGAGTACTGTGTCTTCTGACATTTCCCCGGATTTAAAGGACTCACCCCCAACTATACAAGAGCAAAAGTCTAAAATTGGAGATTTTCCTAAAGCCAGCCTTGCTTGCTCTGACATTGGGGAACCTATACTTTCCTCTTCTTTTTTGCGGATTGAGTCTGCACCTGTGACTTTATCTCCTCCACTTCCATTGGTTGTTGTTTTTTCCGTGCCTGGGGAGCCTCGTGTTCCCCCTGACAATGTTTCTCTTAAAGATCTTTGGGCCATGTTATCTAAGATGGAGTCAACTTTATTTATTTATTTATTTATTTAACAGTATTTCTAAACCGCCTTATCTTAATAATCAAGGTGGTATCACAGCAAGCAATCAGGTAAAGTGTGTGTGTTGTACATGCAGTGAGGATAAAACTTAGTTGTGTGAGGGATGTGTTGGGTGCTTGATTTGTTTGAGCTATATACAGGGTGGGCTATTTACAGTGGTGCTAGAATCATATTTTATATATATTCAGTTGTTTGGGAGGATTGGAGTGCTGTTATCCATTCTCTTAGGTTATGTGATGTGACCATAGTGCTCTATGAACAGCATGGTTTTCAGTTGTTTTCTGAAGTCTTTGAGGTCTGGAGTTGCCCTTAGATCGTCCGGTAGATTGTTCCATATTGTTGGAGCAGCCATGGAGAGAGCTCTGTCTGTTGTGTCCTTGCGTGTGTGCTTGTACTCATTTGGGGTGCTGACTCGGTTGCGTGTTTGACTTCTTCTGGGACGTGCGCTGGTTTCCGGTTGTATGAGCAGGTGGAGGCTGTTGGCTGATGTGTGCTCTTTTATCTTAAATAGGTTTATGATAGTCTTGTATCTGATGCGAGCAATGATTGGGAGCCAGTGTAAGTCCTTTAGTGTAGGTGTGATGTGCTCCTGCCTTGCGGCTCCGGATATGATTCGAGCTGCAGTGTTTTGTGCCAGCTGTAGTGGTTTGAGAGCTTGTTTTGGTAGTCCGAGGTATATCGGATTGCAGAAGTCCAGTATTGGGGTTATCAGTGCTTGACAGACTGTACGGAAGTGTTCTGGAGCGAGGAGTGGTTTCAGTCTCCTGATGATTCGCATCCTGTAATATGCTTTTTGGATTGTTTTGTCTATGTGTGGTTTGAGGTTGAGTTTACTGTCCAGAGTAACCCCAAGGTATCTCACCTCCGATCTTATCGGTATCGTGGTGCTTTGTATCTTTATGTTTGGTGGGTGTGTGAAGCTTTGGTTTCGAGTGATGATTAAAGCTTCAGTCTTGTTGTAGTTTATAGCTAGATTGTTGTTTTGGCACCACTTCGCCATTTGGGTAAGGCAGTCTGCTATCTTAGAGAAGTCCGGGTTTTCGATTGATATCGGGGAGTATACCATTATATCGTCTGCGTATATTGTGTATTGGATGTTGTTCTCTTTCATAATGTTGCATATTGGTTGGATGTAGATGTTAAAAAGGAGTGCTGAGAGTGCGGATCCTTGTGGTACTCCTTGTTGGACGTTTATGGGCCGGGAGGTGTCCTGTCCCACCTTGACCTGTAGCTGTCTTTCTGTTAGGTACGAGTGGAACCATTTTAGAGTGGTACCGTGTATACCAGTGTTCTTCAGTCTCTCCAGGAGTATATTGTGATCAACTGTGTCGAACGCTGAGGAGATGTCGATGAAGATCATTATAATTCCATTCCTGATGTCGTCAATTATTCTTATGATGCTGTCGAAGAGGTAGATCAGGAGAGTTTCGACTCCATGGTTGGGACGAAATCCGTGTTGGTTGTCGTTGAGAGTTCCGTGTTCGTCAATGTGTTCCTGAAGTTGTAGTTGAACCGTCTTTTCGATTATTTTTGCGAGGAAGGGTATGCTGGAGATTGGTCAGTATGCTGCTGGGTCCTTTTTGTCGAGAGAAGTTTTCTTTGTGATTGGTCTTACTGAGGCAAGCTTTAATTGCTGTGGCATGAGTCCTTGAGTGAGTGAGTTGTGTACCATTTTATGAATGTTTGGTATGAGGCTTGCTTTGGTGGCTTTGACCCATGACACTGGGCAAGGGTCTGTAGGAGCAGTGCTTGTGTTGATTGTGGAGATGATGTCTGATATCTGCTCTTTTGAGGGTGAGTGGAATGTGCCCCAGGTTTTGGGGTGGACGTTCGTTCTGTTGGTTCTACTGGGTGTTGAGCGCTCTGTGGAGTGAAATTTGTCTTTGATGTGGTCGGCGAATATCTGTGGATCCACTTGTATTTCTCTTTCTGCTGCTTGCTCATTTGTCATGGGTTTTACTATTTCGAAAAGTTCTCTGGGTTTGTTGATGGAAGAATTTATCAGGTTTGTGTGGAATTCTCTCTTTGATTGGTTGATGTGTTCATTGTATTGTTTTTGCTTTGTTAGGTAAAGATGTTGGTCGGAAGTAGTTTTGTTTTTTCTCCATCTCCGTTCAATTTTCCTGAGCTCCCTCTTTTCCTGTCGTATTTTTGCTGAGTACCATGGTTTGTTTTGTCTCTTGTTGTGGTGTTGTTTCTTGGTCCTGTCAACGGATGGTTTGGCGGCGTTAGCTAGGACATTGTTCCAGTTGGAAACTTGTTCCTCCAGGTCCTCTGAGTCAATGTTCAAGTGTTGTATTGTGTCCTGGATGAATTCGTCCTTGTCAAAGGACTTGAATCGTCTTTGTGTGTGTGGGAAGTTCGCTCTTTCGCTTGTCCAGTCTTCTTGTGATTGCAGATTTGTCTCGATTAAGTAATGGTCAGACCATGGTACTGGGGTGATGGTGGGTGTAGAGATTAGGTCTCTTGAAGTTAGGTAGTTTGATGCGAAGATGAGGTCTGGGGATGATCCTAGTCTGTGTGTTGGTGCATTGACTATCTGTGTGAATTGAAGTGATGACATTGCCTGAAGGAAGGCCTCTGCATCTTTTGTATTGGCGGACTTGAGGTTGAAGTCTCCGATTAGTAGTGCTGGTTTGTTGTTTGACGTTATGGCACAGGCTTCTTCGAGTATGAAGGCTAGTTCGTCGGGTGGAGCACGGGGTGCTCTGTAGGTTAGGCAGATTGCAATATTCTTGTTCTTGATGCTAATTGTGTTACACTGCTTTGTATCTGTGAGATTCAGTGTCTTGAACTTGAGTTCTGTTTTTGCTATTATTAGGACTCCTACTCCATGCTTGTGGATGCGTGGGCAGTTGTATGCTGAGTAGTTGTTCGGTACTAGTTGGTTGAGTAGTACACTGTCGGTAGGGTTGAGCCATGTCTCTGTGATGCATATTATGTCTGGCTGTCGCTCTTCAATGTGGTCTACCAGAGTGTGTATCTTGTTGCAGATGGATCTGGCGTTTATGAGCTCAATTGATGTTTTCTTTGTGGAAGAGGTTGTTGCGACTTGTGCTTCCTTAGGGCCGGTGTTGGGGTTTGATTTGTGTCTGTTTTGTCTCTTTGTTTGGGAGGTTGCGAGTGTCTCTTTGTGTGTGTGTTGTGGACCGAGATATGGCAGTGCAGTTGGTGGGTACCATGGTGTGTTTGTTTGGGGGTAGTGGGGGTGTGTAGTTGGTGGGAGGAGTTGTGTGACTAGTAGGTATAGTGGGAGGAAGTATGTGGTGTGCATGTTGATAGCTTGTGATGTTCTGATAGGGCGACGCCTGTGTCCTTAGGTTTTCGTCTGTTGTTTGCTTTTTTGAGGAGAGCTGTACTTGTTGCAGGGGCTTGTCCTGGGGATGTGAAGTTGTATCTGTTGCGGTGCGGGAGCCTGTCCCGTGGAGGGAGCCTGTCCCTTGGATGTGAAGCTGTATCTGTTGCAGTGCGGGAGCCTGTCCCGTGGAGGGAGCCTGTCCCTTGGATGTGGAGCTGGATCTGATGCGGTGCGGGAGCCTGTCCCGTGGAGGGAGCCTGTCCCGTGGATGTGGAGCTGGATCTGTGGCGGACGCCTTGGTGCGGGAGCCTGTCCCGTGGAGGGAGCCTGTCCCGTGTGTGTGGAGCTGGATCTGTGTTGGTCGCCTTGGTGCGGGGGCCTGTCCCGTGGATGTGGAGCTGGGTCTGTCGCGGTGCGGGAACCTGTCCCGTGGAGGGAGCCTGTCCCGTGGATGTGGAGCTGGATCTGTGGCGGTCGTCTTGGTGCGGGGGCCTGTCCCGTGGATGTGACGCTGGATCTGTCGCGGTGCGGGAGCCTGTCCCGTGGAGGGAGCCTGTCCCGTGGAGGTGGAGCCGGATCTGTGGTGGTCGCCCTGTTGCGGGGGTCTGTCCCGTGGATGTGGAGCTGGGTTTGTCGCGGTGCGGGAGCCTGTCCCGTGGAGGGAGCCTGTTTCGTGTGTGTGCAGCTGGATCTGTTGATGAACTCTTGGTCTGACCCACTATGGTACATCCCAAGTCCCTATGTTCTTATCTAGCTAAAGATGACATTGCTCTAACATAGCATCAGTACTGGCATATCTCTGGGTTTAAGGTATCAATCTGGACAAACATGGTAATACCAAATATGGCCTATAAACGATGGTAGTTAACAACACTGGCATATCCCTGGGTTTACAGTATCGATCTGGACAAACATGGTAATACCTAATATGGCCTGTAAACGCTGGAAGCTAACAACAGTATCCAGAGGGAACTAGTCACTAGAGTGCCCAACACTGATCTTGGATTCTAGTCCCAAACATGAATTTCTACCCTTTAAATTAGTATTTTTATGAGAGGCAGGAGGATAATCCTAGCTGTAGAGAGTGGTGCTGCTGCAATCAGATGATTTAAACAGAGCTATACATTCAATTATTGTTAGGAGTGCAGTTAATTCATATAAGTAATGAAGCAGTGTTGATAGTTTAAAAATCACTCAAATGAGTGTGACTTACGTGCCCCAGAGTTTCAGCTCTTTAGGCAGTTCGGCGTCTTCGGAGTTGGTATTCTGCGTTTCCACTGTGAGTTGGTGGATTGTCAGTTCCTTGATTGTACGCGAGCTTGACCCCGAGGGAGCTCAGCTGTACCAAGAGGGAGGTGTAGTCTCAGTGTCGTTTTTTCTGTTATGTTTCTGTGACGATCTTGGGGGTGCCTTTGCCTAAGGGCCGTGCCAAAGGGCCCTCTTGCGCGGCCCTCAGGCGCGGGCCCGCAAGGCGCGGGTGCGCCTGTGGCGTTCTCCTTTTAAATGGAGAGCTGTGCCACGATTGGGTAGAGCTGCTCTGAGACACGCTGCTGGAGGGGTGGAGCCAAAAAGCAGCTTCCCCCGAAGAGCTCTTTTGTGTGCAGCAAGGTCTTTTGTAGCTGGCTTGCTCTTTTCTTGCCGCCGATCTTCTGGAGCAGGGCAGGCTCCCTTCGATGAGGCTTCGACTCGGGTAGATGGCTTAGCTCCTCCTGGAGCTAAGCAGAGCAAGAGAGGATGCTGTGCCTGTGGCTTCTCCTTTTAAATGGAGAGCTGTGCCCCGATTGGGTAGAGCTGCTCTGAGACACGCTGCTGGAGGGGTGGAGCCAAAAAGCAGCTTCCCCCGAAGAGCTCTTTTGTGTGCAGCAAGGTCTTTTGTAGCTGGCTTGCTCTTTTCTTGCCGCCGATCTTCTGGAGCAGGGCAGGCTCCCTTCGATGAGGCTTCGACTCGGGTAGATGGCTCAGCTCCTCCTGGAGCTAAGCAGAGCAAGAGAGGATGCTGTGCCTGTGGCTTCTCCTTTTAAATGGAGAGCTGTGCCCCGATTGGGTAGAGCTGCTCTGAGACACGCTGCTGGAGGGGTGGAGCCAAAAAGCAGCTTCCCCCGAAGAGCTCTTTTGTGTGCAGCAAGGTCTTTTGTAGCTGGCTTGCTCTTTTCTTGCCGCCGATCTTCTGGAGCAGGGCAGGCTCCCTTCGATGAGGCTTCGACTCGGGTAGATGGCTCAGCTCCTCCTGGAGCTAAGCAGAGCAAGAGAGGATGCTGTGCCTGTGGCTTCTCCTTTTAAATGGAGAGCTGTGCCCCGATTGGGTAGAGCTGCTCTGAGACACGCTGCTGGAGGGGTGGAGCCAAAAAGCAGCTTCCCCCGAAGAGCTCTTTTGTGTGCAGCAAGGTCTTTTGTAGCTGGCTTGCTCTTTTCTTGCCGCCGATCTTCTGGAGCAGGGCAGGCTCCCTTCGATGAGGCTTCGACTCGGGTAGATGGCTCAGCTCCTCCTGGAGCTAAGCAGAGCAAGATTCGTCTTTACAAAGAATATCTGTTTTTACGAAAGAAACAGTTGAAAAGTTGTCTAATCAGGAATCTAGATTGCTATTAATAGAAAAGTGTGTTGAATTACAGGAGGGGAGGTTTACCTCGCAGCAGGGAGTCCTTGACGCTTTGGTTCAAGATGTTACCTTACTTCATCGTCAAGATGAATTATTAGAGAACTCCCAGCGTGCGAGGAACCTCCGTCTCTTAAATTTTCCTAAAACCCATTATCTTACACCTGTTATTCTTTTTCATAAATATTTGAAAGATGTTTTGCAGTTTTCTGATGTGGAATCAATTGATTTGTTAAATATTTACTATCTTCCCTCTAGAGATTTAACTTTGGCAACTGCTTCTCAGGGGAAGGGTTCTCAGGAGGACCCTAAGGTTTTGCCTTCATTGAATATTTCTGAATTTCTAGAGTCTTCTCAGGACGAGATATCTACAAGAGCCACTTTATTAGTTACGTTGGCTTCAGATTTAGATAGACAAAGGATCTTTCGGGCTTATTTTAGGAAGAAACTTGAAAAATTTTGTGGTCATTGTGTTCAGATCTTTCCCGATGTCTCCCGGGCCACTCAGCGTCGTCGGAAGGCTTTTTTAGAAGTCCGACCACGCGTTTTGGCCTTGGGGGCCTCTTTTTACCTGAAATTTCCATGTAAATGTTTTATTAGCTATCAGGATAAACGATATGTATTTGGTGAGGTTGCTCAGTTGATGGAATTCTTGAAAGAAAGAGCAAAGTTAGAGTAGTTTTGATTTAATTAATTTACTTTTGATTTCAATATTGATTTAACTCTTGTTGGTATAGGGGTTTTCGCCAGGCTTGGATCAGATGTATGTTTTGTTATGTATTATTATAGAGCTCTTCCTGGATGTGGTCTATTATTCTAATGATTATTTTCCTCTTATGTTGATTTCAAATGAGAGGTTGATCTCATTTGTTGTATTTTCTTTTGTATTGTTGTATGTTTCCTTTCAACAAATAAAAATTGGAAAAAAAAAAAAAAAGAGAATAAGGAAAGATAGCATAATTGATAACAAGTATTATAAGACCTGGTCAATATGGTAGTTGCTCAGTCGTCCTACTACTGCTGTATCTTCTTAATTTCCTCTCATTATATTCCCTATCTCTTTTCTACTCTATAGATTTTATTCTGTTAATATATTATGTATTGATGTATGACTGTAAACCAAATGTAACAACTGTTAGCACCACTTAAGTATTTTCCCTTTTGTACTTTGTCTTTGTTTGACCTATACTGTTTCTCTTCCTCTTTCCTATTATAAATGGCATTCTCTTCCTCTTTTCTGCAGCATTTTGCTTTTATTGTGAACTGCCCTAATTTATTTAACATTTCTTATATACTGCCTTTCATGATATCAAGGTGGTTTACATTGAACAGGGCATTATAGCTTGGAGATAACCCTCCATTGCCCATGTTCCCTGTAAAAAATAGTTAAGTGGCTTGCCTAAGGCTACAAGGAGCACCTGTGGGACTAGAAACCCCAGTCCTTCCAGCCCAAGGTTGTTGTCCTCTAGTGGGATTTGAACCCCTGACCTTCTGGCCTGAAGTACCTTGCCCAACCACTAGGCCACTTCTCCACTCCATGTCTAATGTCTTGACGTGGGTGGTATGTCAAGTGTATCAATAAAGATAAAGATCATGGAATGATACAGAGGCATTATAATATCCTTTGTTTTATTCTCCATTCCTTTCCTTATGATACCTAGCGTTCTATTTGCTCTCTTGGCTGCCGCTGCACACTGGGCCGAGGGTTTCAACATGTTATCCACAATGACGTCTAAATCTTTTTCCTGGGTGATGGTTCCTAATGTGGAACCTTGCATCATGGAACCATAGTTTGGGCTGTTCTTTCCTAGGTGCATAACTTTGCACTTGTCCACATTAAATTTCATTTGCCATTTAAACATATATTCACCTTTCTCCATTGGGAAAAACTGGCCATTCAGCCCTATTCTCTCCTTTCTATCTTTTTTTTTTTATTTAAACCAGTTCCTGATCCACAATAATACATTGCCTCTATCCCATGACTTTTTAACCTCACCAAGAGTCTCTCAGCAGGGACCTTGTCATAGGCTTTCTGAAAATTCAGATACACTATATAGACCGGCTCACACTTGTCTACCTGTTTATTCGCATCTTCAAAAAAATATAACAGGTTAGTAAGACAAGACCTTCCTTGGCTAAAGCAATGTTGGCTTTCTCCCATTAAATCATGACTATCTACATTGTCAGTAATTGTGTTCTTTATAATGGTTTCTACCATTTTACCCGATACTAATGTCAGGCTCAGTGGCCTGTAGTTTCCCGGATCACCCCTGGAGCCCTTTTTTTAAAATTGGTGTTACATTGGCCATTCACCACTCTTCAGGTACTACAGATAATTTTAATGATTTCAGTTCTTTCAACACCCTCAGGTGTATACCATCCGGTCCAGGTGATGTGCAAAAGCAAGACACTTTCAACCTCACCCGGCTCGAGCTCCCCTGATCGGGTCTGAGCTCGCCGGCACCAGTTACCATCGACAACGCATCCGTCAAGTACCGCTGAACGATGAAGCGACAACTCCATGCAACAAGAGCTCCCTGGAACACAGGTTGAGCACGCCAGCTCCTGTTACCAGCCTCAATACACCCGACCAGGCGCGGCACTACAGCGCACAACAACCACCAGACAAAGAAGCACACTCCAGAAAACCACCATGGCAAGCAGTTCAACAGGACAAACACCGCTAAACCGGAAGATCCAAGACTCCAAAAAATCTACAGAAAAGAGACCACGCCGCTTCAAAAGCCCAGGTACTCTGGTACACCATGCCGCCCTTCCTAACCCCCATCTACTTTCTCACTCCTATCCTAACACTATACCCCCACCCAAGCACACTCAGCAATCCTCTCTACGCAGACACACTACCCTGCACAACCTCCTCTGCACAGACGCCATACCCTCACCCAACCGCACCCATTGACCTCCCATACACAGGCACCACAGCACCTCAACCCACAAACATCTGCGGCACCACACGCAACCACACACACACACACACACACACCACACTCCACCCCATACCACCAATCACACCAGCCACCTGCACCTCTCCATCTCACTCATAAACGCACGCTCCGCCAGGAACAAATACCACATGCTCCAAGACCTGATCATATCTGAGAAGATTGACATCCTATGTATAACAGAAACCTGGCTGACAGAAACCGACACGGTAATAATGAACCAACTGACACCAACCGGATACAGCTTTCATCACTGTTCCCGAACACACACAAAAGGCGGAGGCGTAGCCATCATTGCAAAGGACAACCTCCACCTACGGACCCACGCATCTGAAACCTCCGAAGAAGCAGACATCCTCACCCTCACTAATAAACACCTCACGATATGCCTGGTCTACAGAACACCCGCTGCAAACTCCGACCTACCAAGGATACTACACCTCATCTCTGAGAGCGTTGACCCATCAAAAGAACCAATTATATTGGGAGACTTCAATCTCCCATCCCTCCAAGACACACAAACAGAAACATTCCTTAATGCCATGACAGCAATGGACCTGACACAGATCATAAATGAACCAACGCACGAAAAAGGAAACACACTGGACCTCATATTTCTGAACTCCCATACATCTTCCTCATGCAGCAGTCCAACAATCTCACCAGTACCATGGTCAGACCACTACATCATCCACCTCTCCCACGCATATCAACCAAACACAAACAGAGGAAACACTCAACACACACGGAGATTCAAAGCATTCAACAAAGAAGACTTCCTGACACTAACCCTACCTAACCTACTTACGAATTCCAACAACCTTGATGACCTCATAAACAACTGGAACACCACAATCTCCTCAGCATCCAGTGCAACTCTAAACAAAACCAGCAACAAACCCATCTCCTCAAAGGCCCGCTGGTTCACCCCTGACCTCCGGAAACTAAAAACAAAACTTAGAAGAGCAGAAAGAAAATGGAGGAAAACCAAAAATGAAATGGACAAAAAGCAATACCTCTATGAACTCACTACCTACCACTCGGAGACCGACAATGCGAAGAGAAACTACCACACCAAAATTTATTTATTTATTTATTTATTTATTAACAATTCTTATATACCGCACTATTAGACATCAGCGCGGTTTACATTGAACAAAAACATCCGACAATTTACATATGTCTGGTCAATTACATTTAACAGGAGATATAAACTTGGGAAATAGGGGAAACTATATACAAAGGTGTGTAAAATCACCACGACAGCTGTAAACAAACCTCGAGAACTCTTCCAAATTGCCAAAAAACTGACAAAGGCACCGACCACTTCCGATCAACTCCCAGATATCCCCTCGGATCTCTTGGCCCGACAATACAAACAATTTCAGCAACCTCAACAACCTCACCTCTGCGCTACAACCACAAAGACATATCCCTGCACCACCATAAACGCAGACTGGAATACATTCAATGAAACCTCAAAAGAAGAGATATCTTCCACCATCTCCTGTCTGAACACCACTACCTCCCTGCTAGACCCCTGCCCTACGGAATGGATAAAGAAAACCAAGGAAGACCTGAGTGCCCCATTAACCCACATCATAAACGAATCCTTTAAACAAGGATACATACCAGATGCCCTCAAAACATCAATCATTCGACCAACCATAAAGAAGAACAACCTGGACCCCCTGGACCCCACCTCCTACAGACCAGTTGCAAGCCTCCCCCTCGCCACCAAGATAATAGAAAAGATAGTCCAACGCCAGCTTCAAGATCATCTGGACACCAACGACATACTTGACCCGCAGCAACACAGTTTCCGGCCACTACATGGAGTCGAGACCCTCATGACCATTCTAATGAACACTCTCATCATTGGAACCCAAGAGAAACAATCAGGATACATCCTGATCTTCCTAGATATATCAGCGGCCTTTGACACAATCTCCCACGAAATCCTCATACGCAGACTACAATCAATTGGAATCAAAGACACTGTACTCCAATGGTTCAGATCCTATTTAACCAACAGACAGCAACAGATCCACACCTTCTCCACAACCTCGCCCCCTACCAACAACTTCAAGGAGTACCCCAAGGATCCACCCTATCAGCCATGTTGTTCAATATATATCTCCGTCCGCTATGCTCAATCATACGCACCCACAACATCAACTTCCACATATACGCAGACGACATAATGCTCTACGCACCAATTACAACCACCAACCCAAAAAACGACCAGCTATCAGCCTGCTTCACTGACGTGGCCAACTGGCTACAGGAGAACAATCTATCCATCAACATAAAGAAAACCGAAGCCCTTATAGTGACAAAAGAACCCGACTTCAAACCACCTACCCACCTCAACATGGGAACCATGCAAATCCAAATCCAGCCCCAAATAAGATATCTAGGCGTCATCATTGACCAAGCTCTCACCTTTAAACAACAAATCAACAAAACCGCTGGGACGATATTCCACAAAGCTAAAACTGTTCAACGCCTCCGACCCCTCCTAGAACCTCATGACTTCAGGACAGTAATGCAAGCTGTGACACTCCCTCATCTGGATTTCTGTAACATAATCTACCATGGACGTCCTGCCTCACACACCAACCCCCTCCGAACTGCCTTAAATACTACAGCAAGGATTATTCAGAATGCAAAAAAACGGGATCACATCACCCCAATCCTAAGAGACCTCCACTTCCTTCCAATACAAGCAAGAATCAAGTACAAAGCTATCCTACTCATCCACAAGACTATCCACCAAACACGGAACACCTCACTCCAACCCCTACTGCCACGCCCATCCCACAACAGATCAACCAGACATTCCTCCAATAACTCCATCGCCGTCCCCCACAAAAGAACCAAATCCACACAACGGACCTGCAACAGAGCCTTCGAACTTTATGCTCCATCCCTCTGGAACTCTCTACCGAACCACATCAGGAACAACGCTGACATCACATCATTTAAAAAACAGCTGAAGACAATCCTATTCCGTGAACATCTCTGAACAGAAATACCACCCTATCCGCATGATCTAATATTTAGATTCAGCAGAAGTATACATGTCTATGTCTACCCAAATCATTAATTGTTGCCCCTTGGTGATGGTTCCACCCTGAAAAATTGCCCCCCCCCTTATGTTATATGTTGCACTGCTTTGACCCGGTGAAAAGCGGTATATAAATGCAGTTAAATAAATAAATAAATGTGCTACTGTTTAGTTTATCAAATAGTTGTAATTGTAATATATCTTTCTGGTTTATCAATATTTCTTTCAATTCTTCCAATGCATCACATTTAAATACCATTTCAGTCATGAGTAACTTCTCTACATCTTAGAAACATGATGGCAGAAAGAGACCAAATGGCCTATCTAGTCTGCCTTTCCATATCCATTACTACAATAGTCCCCTCTTTTCCTTTAGAGATCCTCTGTGTTTGTCCCATGCTTTTTTGAATTCAGATATTATCCTCATCTCTCCCACCCCTACTGGGAGACTATTCCACACATCACTCTTTCTGTAAAGGAATATTTCCGCATAAACTTCTGAGTCTATCCTCTTTCACCCTCATCTTGTGTCCCCTTATAGCAGAGCTTCCTTTCAATCAAAAGAGGCTCTCCTCCTGTGCATTTATGCCACAGAGATATTTAAACATCTCTATCATATCTCCTCTATCCCGCCTTTCCTCTAAAGTGTACATATTAAGATCCTTAAGTCTGTCCTCATACACTTTATAATGAAGACTACTAACCATTTTAGTAACACCCTCTGCACTGACTCCAACCTGTTTATATCCTTTTGAAGGTGCGGTCTCCAGAATTGCACACTATACTCCAAATGAGGTGGCACCAAAGACTTATACAGAGGCACTATCACCTCCTTTTTTTCTGCAGGTCATTCCTCTGCCTATGCACCCAAGCATCCTTCTAGCTTTTGCCGTTGCCTTTTCTACCTGTTTAGCTACTTTAAGATCATCAGACAAAAATCACACCCAGGTCCTGCTCTTTTTTTGTGGACATTAGTAATTCCCCTCCCCCCCCCCCCCCCCCACATTGTACTGCTCCCTTGGATTTTTGCAGTCCAAATCCATGACTCTGCATTTTTAGCATCAAATCTCAGCTACCAAATTTTAGACCATTCTTCAAGCTTAGCTAGATCCCTCTTAATGTTTTCTACTCCTTCCTGGGTGTCCACTTTATTTCAGATTTTGGTATCATCTGCAAAAAAAACAATCTTCCCAGACAGCCACTCCACAATATCACTAACAAAGATGTTAAAAAGAACTGGACCAAGGACAAATCCCTGCGGTACACCGCTGGTAACTTCCCTCTCCTCAGAGTGAGCTCCATTTACCTGTACCTTTTGTTGCCTCCCCCTCAACCAATTTCTAACCCAATCAGTAACTTTAGGGTCCATCCCTAGGGTGCTCAGTTTGTTGAAATGTTGCCTGTGTGGAAAGGTGTCAAAGGCTTCACTTAAACCCAAGTACACCACATCTAGGGTTCTCCCTCAGTCCAACTCCCTGATCACCCAGTCAAAGAAATCAATCAGATTTGTCTGACAAGACCTGCCTCTGGTGAATCCATGCTGCCTCCAATCCTGTAATCCGTTGGACTCCAGAAACCTCACTATTTTCTCTTTGAGCAGTATTTCCAATAATTTACTCACCATAGAGGTTAGACCATCCGGCCTGTAGTTTTCAACCACATCCTTACTTCCGCTTTTGTGTGAAGGAACCACATGAGCCTCTCTCCAGTCCTTTGGCACCACTCCCGACTCCAACGAGGCATTGAAAAGGTCAGTCAGTGGAGCCGCTAGAATATCCCCAAGTTCCTTCAGTATTTTCTGATGTATCCCATTCGGTCCCATCGCTTTGTCTACTTTAAATTTAGCTAGTTCCTCACGATAAAGTCTTATGAAAATTGTTCAAGATGTCCTTTGCTTCTGTTCCTATTTGTGGGTGTTTTCTGAGGTCCTTCATCTGTAAACACAGAACAGAAATATTTGTTAAGCAATTCCGCTTTATCCTCATCAGCTTCTACATATTCCTCCCCTTCACTCTTGAGTCTGACAATACCACTTTTTGTCCTTCTTCTTCTCACTAACACATCTGAAAAATGTCTTATCCCTCATTTTATTGAACTGGCTATTTCTTCTTCTTTTAGTATCTTTGCTTTCCTGATTACTTTGCTAACTTCTCTAAGATTTTCCAAATATAAATGCCTGTCTTCCTCTCTCTCTGATCTCTTGTATTTCATGAAGGCCTCCCTCTTTTTCTTCACCTTTTCAGCTACTTCTTTCAAAAGCCATAGCGGTCTCCTTTTCCTTTTACCTTTATTTTCCTTTATAACAAAAAAGGTTGGTTGCCCTTAAAATGTCCCCTTTGAGTTTTTCCCACTGTTTTTCTACATCCTCCAGCTGTTCCCATCCCACTAACCACTCCTTGAGGTATTGGGCCATCTTGGCAAAGTTAGTAAAGATCGAAGTAAATAATTCATTCAGTCTCTCAGCTATGGCCTCTTAGAGCCCTTTTTACCCCTCTATCATGTAATGGTCCAACTGACTCTCTCACAGGTTTTTTGCTTCAAATGTACTTGAAAATTCTTTATTATGCATTTTTGCTACCACAGCAAGCTTTTTCTCAAATTCTCTCTTTGCCTGCCTTATCAGTGCCTTGCATCTAACTTGCCAATGCTTATGTTGTTTCCATTTTTTGTCATTTGACTCCTTTTTTCCATTTCCTGAAAGATGCTCTTTTTGCTACAGCAACCTCTCTGACCTTACCTTTAAACCATGCTGGCAATTTTTTCGCCTTCCTTCTGCCTTAACGCGTGGAACACAGCTGGTCTGGGCTTCTAAGATAGTATTTTTAAACAACACCCATGCTTGACATAAATCTTAACATTTGCTGCTGCTCCTTTTAGTTTTTCTTAGATATTTTCCTCATTTTATCATAGACTTGAAAGTTAAAAGGCAGTACTGTGGATTTCCTTGCCGTTCTTCCTCCATTTACAAAATCAAACACGATCATGCTATGATCGCTATTGCCAAGTGGCTCCAACATCCTTATCTCTTGCACCAGATCTAGAATACTGAAGGAGCTCAGAGAGGTTCTTGCAGGGCTTTTAAAGGATGTTTTTAATAGATCCTTGGAGACAGGAGAAGTTCCATAGGACTGGAGAAGGACTGATGTGGTACTTCTCCACAAAAATGACAAACTACAGGCCAGTAAGCCTTACCTCGGTGGCAGGAAAAGTAATGGAGGCACTCCTGAAAAAGCGAATAATGGACTTTCTCAAAACCAACAGGTTGCATGATCCAAGGCAACATGGTTTTAGCAAAGGATGATCTTGCCAAACAAATCTGATTGAGTTCTTTGACTGGTTGACCAGAGAATTAGATCAAGGGTATGCGATGGATGTGATGTACCTAGATTTCAGCAAAGCCTTTGATACTGTTCCTCATAGGAGGCTTATCAATAAACTGAGTAGCCTGGGGGGAGATAGGTCTCAAAGTGGTGAACTGGATCAGAAATTGGTTGACTGACAGACGACAGAAGGTGGTGGTAAACGGAACTCACTTAGAAGAGAGTCCTGGGATCAATACTCTTTAATGTATTTGTGAGTGATATTGCAGAAGGGCTGAATGAAAATGTTTGTCTTTTTGCAGATGACAAAACTTTGCAAGCATGGACTCCCCTGAGGGAGTGGATAACATGAGGAAAGATCTAAAAACACTGGAAGAATGGTCTAATGCTTGGTAGTTAAGATTTAATGCAAAGAAGTGCAGTGTCATGCTCTTGGGAAGCAGATATCCAAGGGAAATGTACGCGATAGGGGGCGAGAGGTTTGTGTGCAAGGACCAGGAGAAGGACCTTGGAGTGCTAGTTTCTGAGGATCTCAAGGTGGCAAAACAATGCGACAAGGTGGTAGCCAAAGCCAGAAGGATGCTGGGTTGCATACAGAGAGGAATTACCAGCAGAAAGGAAGAGGTACTAATGCAACTGTACAAGTCACTGGTGAGGCCTCACTTGGAGTATTGTGTTCAGTTTTGGAGACCATATCTTGCAAAGGATATAAAAAGACTGGAAACGGTACAGAGGAAGGTGACCAAAATGATTTGGAACCTGTGCCAGAAGATGTCTGAGAAGAGACTTGAAGACTTAAATATGTACACTCTGGAGGAGAGGGGGGACAGAGGAGATATGATACAGGTCTTTAAATACCTTTTTTTTGTATTAAATTTTAACAAAACTACAAGAATACTCTTGTGACAGAAACATGAGCATAGTAATCAACAAAATAAAAATATAAACCCCCCCCCCCCCCCAAAATTAGAAACCCATCTCAAATTAGACTACAATATAAGGAGGACAGAGTATAACTAATTAAATGGGGAAATTCACAGGAAACAAATATAGTCTCAAATCACATAACGGCAATAGGCACACACTCTAGCACTCTATAATACAATGCGCTCCTTACAGCTAACCATCAACACTCCCCCCATCCCCGCCAGATGGTCCAGAAAGTCTAGAAAATATATTTTACCCCAACATATGAAACAAAACACTTACAGGGGTAACGTAAATGAAAACTAGCCACTAAGGCAAGCGTCTCTTCTCGCATTGCAAGAAATAATGGAGTGGAGGAGTGGCCTAGTGGTTGGGGCAAGGTACTTCGGGCCGGAAGGTCGGGGGTTCAAATCCCACTAGAGGACAGCAACCTTGGGCCGGAAGGACTGGGGTTTCTAGTCCCACAGGTGCTCCTTGTGGTCTTGGGCAAGCCACTTAACCCTCCATAGCCCATGTTCCCTGTAAAATAGTTCTCTGTGTGCTGTGCTTTCCTGTCTAATCAATGTGTTCATACCTCAAAAAATTCCTGTCATGATTTGACAATTTCCAATCTGTAATCAAACCGCTGCTGATCGCTGGAAGTAGCGGTATACAAATGTATACTAAATAAATAAATAAATAATCGCCTCTGTTCCTGCATGGCGCGACTCACATCAGAAAAAATTCTTATAGTCTCCCCCATAAAAGGTACAGCCAAATTTTTGAAGTACAGTGACAAAATTCTAGAAAAAAGCTGTTTCAAATACTAAACTAACTAATAATGTACACCAAGCAAAAACTGAGACAGAAGAACTTTCAAGGAAATTAGATAAATTACCAGGAAGATCAGGAAGAGAGCTAGGTAAATTCTGCGCAGCTTTCTTAACAGGTAAAAAATAAGCTGTTGTTATCGGGGGAAAAACAGATTCAGGAATCGAGAGAACCTCAAGCATATACTTCTTAAAAGTATCCAAGGGAGAAAGATTTAAAACATGTGGAACGTTTAAAATTCTCAAGTTTAGACCCCTGAATTTGTTCTCAAACTGTTCCAATTTCTGATGAACAGATACTTTATCTTTCACAAGTTGGTCAATCACAGTCTTGGAGTCACTGACTTCTTTAGCAAGTTCGCCTAGTTTCTCCTGGGTTTCCTTTGCAACATTTTGGTGTTGTAGAGAATTTTGAGCCACAACCTGCACCAAAGCAGAGATGTCCGCTGCACACTTCAGAAATGCAGATTCTAGCTTGACTAACATAGTCCAAAGAGCAGACAGGGAGATCTCACAAGGGTTCTGTTGTTGAGATGCTGAAGATGGAACTTCCAACTGTACAGCCTTAGCAACTTCTGGCAAAGCGCCTGATGTTGACCCTCGAGCCACATCAGGACCATCAGAAAGCAATTCTCCCTGAGCCAGAGGGGGTAAGCGTGGTGTTGAGCATGAAGCAGGCTGCACTACCGCTCCACTTTCCCCACCCAGTGGAGGTCAGCAGGTCGATGGCCTCAGGACCCAGCTCTGAAGACTCCATGTCTGGCAGGGCAGAAGAACGCGGCTGAAGATCAGATGAACGTTGCTCAGCTATGGACGCCTCCCCACTAGCGCTCCGTAGCAGTGAGCTCTCCTTAACAGCCATCTCCAGAGCCAGGGCCTTAAAGAGTAGCGCCTCAATCTGTTGCTGTCCTGCCACGGAGAAACGCTTTTAGCCGGCCTAGACTTGACGTTGCCACGCCGCTAAAGAGCCATGTCCAAACAAGGTAAGAGCACAAGGAAAAAGCTGAAGCGCCACACACCTAAGGTGTCGTCATCTTAACTCCGCCCCCAGGTCTTTAAATACTTAAAGGGTATCAATGAACAAACAAACCTTTTTCAAAAGGAAAGAAGCTGTAAAACTAGAGGGCATATGATGAAGCTGCAAGGCGGTAAACTTTAAAAGCAACAACAGGAAATACTTTTTCACTGAAAGGGTGGTGGAATGCCCTCCCACTGGTAGTGGTGGGGACAGATACAGTAACAGAATTCAAAATAGCATGGGACAAATACAGTGGATCCATTTATAGCAGGAGGATAAAATCAAAGCAAACTGAAGTATCTTTTAAACTCAATAAATAGAGGGAGGCTGATCTGTACCAAGCAGCAGGTACAACCTTAAACACAGGCATAGAGGGAGGTGTCCTGCACGGAACTGCAGTTACAACCACTCTAGCCACCTTACTGGGCAGACTAGATGGACCATACTGGTCTTTATCTGCCATCATATACTATGGGGGTCATTCTGTCCCGTGAATAGCGGGGTGGATGTCCCATCAGAATGTCCATCCCTGCAATTCGTCCCCCTGCTGGCCCCATCAATAATCTCCCTGTACGTACAGCAGGTTTGTATAGGGAAGCCTAAATGGGGGCAGGAGAGGGCGTTCTGGAAGTGGAGCAAGGGCAGAACATGGGTGGGCTGTGACCCCGGACATACAGGGCCGATTCAGAGGTCAGCCCTGTATGTCCGGGGCCTCAAATCTAGACGGGGGACTTATTCCACCTTCAAGGTAGAATAAGTCCCCCTGAACAGAGGGGGATTGTGATGCGGGACCCGGAGACACAAGTGAGGGCGTGCAGGGGGTTCCCTGCAGCCTGACCCAGGCCTTGGAAGGCCAGATTGGGAGTCGGGCTGAAGGGAACAGACATCCAGATTCAACGGGCCAGGATCATGGCTCATGAGTGGAGCCAAGATGCCATGGTGACAGAACGTCATAGCACAGCAGCTCCATTAATAGGACCGGCTGTTAGCCGGGTAGTTGCTGGGACGTACAGCCTAACAGAATCGGGTCCAGGCACTAGACTCTATTATGATCCTGCAGGGGCTGCAGGATCAGAATCAAGTTTAACTTTGCACGCCCGATTCTGCCCGGTATTACAGTGGGCTGGATGTGCATGAATGGAACTGGCTTCCCCTCTGATCGGTTCATGAACCAGCTGCTCCAAGAAGTAGTCATTTATTTCATCTAGAAACTTTATCTCCATAGCATGTCCTTCCGTGACACTGACCAAATCTATACCAGGGTAATTGAAATCACCCATTATTAATATTGTAACTTTTGTTAGCATCCTTGACTTTGTTGAGCATTTCATCATCCATGCGATATAATTTGTATCACAGTGTCCCACTGGTTGTCCTCCTTCCATCAAGTCTCTGAGATACCAATCATATCTAACCTCTCATTTAGTGCTATATATTCTAACTCTCCCATCTTATTTTTTAGACTTCTAGCATTTGCATACAAGCATTTTAGAGACCATATTTTATTCATATTAATATTAATCTGGTTCATATAAATCTGGTTATCAGTAGGCAGGGGTAATTTGGAATCTTTATGCTCTGTCTGCTCTGTACTCAAGGGCATTTGTGTTACTTTTGTATTTATTGGAACTTCTTTGTTGATATGCCCTAACTTCAATCTTTTGTTAGTATCCTTCACGGATACATGGTTCCAAGCCATATGCTTATGGGCAACTGTCGGCTTTCCCCTATTATCTAGTTTAAAAGCTGCTCTATCTCCTTTTTAAATGTTTAAATGTTAATGCCGGCGTTTTTTGGAATACCCCCTGGTTCAGTAAATGTTATGGAAGGCAACGTGGGCAGCATCTTGTAGCAGTTCTTATCAATCCCCCTGAAGAAACTCTGGTTTGAGTGAAACGCACAGATTGGCGCCTGAAAGTGGCGTTGGGGAACATCTAAAGCTAAGCACTAGTTCATTTAAATAGTGTTTACAGACCCATATTGTGGACAACTTCATGTAAAAGCATTTTTATGAAATATCTGCCAGAATTGTCATTGATGCTATCAAGCGCTATAAATTGATATTTGATATATCGTGGATTGAGTGCTGTTTGGTCTGAGACATTCTGAGCATGAATACTTGAGTATTGATCAATATTACTGAGTTTGTCCACAGGAGCAGTATTGATCACGTTGATTAAATGTTGTTATAAAGCTGAAACCTCATTTCGTTTTTATGCTAAATGTTAATGCCAGCAGCCTAGTTCCATCCCAGTTAAGATGGAGCCCATCCCTTCGGGAACAAATCCAAAACCCTCTTTGCACCATCGTCTCATCCACGCATTGAGACTCCGGAGCTCTGCCTACCTTTTGGGTCCTGCGCATGGAACGGGAAACATTTCTGAGAATGCTAGCCTGGAAGTTTTGGATTTCAACTTCCTACCTAAGCGCCTAAATTTGGCCTCCAGAACCTCCCTACCACACTTTCCTATGTCATTGGTACCAACATGTACCAAGACAGCAGACTCCTCCCCAGTGCTATCCAACACCTTGTCTAGGTGGCGCGTGAGGTCTGCTACCTTCGCACCAGGCAGGCAAGTTACCGGCGATCCTCACGTCCACCAGCCACCCAGCTATCTACTGTACATGCCTAATGATCAAATCACATAGAAACATAGAAACATGATGACAGAAAAAGACCACATGGCCTATCTAGTCTGTCCTTCCATATCAACAACTAAAACAGTCCCCTTTTTACCTTTAGAGATCCTCTGTGTTGGTCCCATGCTTTTTTGAATTCAGTTACTGTCCTCATCTCTACCACCTCCACTGGGAGACTATTCCATGGATCCACTACTCTTTCCGTAAAGAAATATTTCCGCATATCACTCCTGAATCTATCTCCCTTCACCCTCATCCCATGTCCCCTCGTAGCAGAACTTGCTTTCAATTGAAAGAGGCTCTCTCCCTGAACATTTATGCCACGGAGGTATTTAAACATCTCAATCATATCACCTCTATCCCGCCTTTCCTCTAAGGTGTACATATTAAGATCCTTAAGTCTGTCCTCATATGCTTTATAATGAAGCCCATTAATCATTTTAGTAGCAACCCTCTGCACCGACTCCATCCTGTTCACATCCTTTTGAAGGTGCGGTCTCCAGAATTGCACACCATACTCCAAATGAGGTCGCACCAAAGACTTATACAGAGGCATTATCACCTCCTTTTTTCTGCTAGCCATTCCTCTCCGTATGCACCCAAGCATCCTTCTAGCTTTTGCCGTCGCCTTTTCTACCTGTTTAGCTACTTTAAGATCATCAGACACAACCACGCCTAGGTCCCACTCTTCTTTAGTGGACAAAAGTACTTCACCTCCTATACTGTATTGCTCCTTTGGATTACTGCAGCCCAAATGCATGACCTTACATTTTTTAACATTAAATCCCAGCTGCCAAATTCTAGACCATTCTTCAAGCTTAGCTAGATCCCTCCTCATGATATCTACCCCTTCCTGGGTGTCTACTCTATTGCAGATTTTGGTATCATCCGCAAAGAGGCAAACCTTACCCGACAGCCCTTCCGCTATATCACTAACAAAGATGTTAAAAAGAATCGGACCAAGGACAGATCCCTGGGGCACACCACTGGTAACATCCTTCTCCTCAACTATAATGGCCATCCTAACCCTCTTCTCATGGGCATATGGCCCTGGAGAAACCTCCTCAGTGCAAAAGAGTTTTACATCACCTGGAGGACAGCTCCTAGCTACAGGATAACGTTCTGCCACAACAGGGTGATGCTCTCCTGTCACGTGACCTCTCTCCTCCATGGCAACAGGGAAGCTGTCAGACTGGATGTGGGACCTCTGTTTTCCTTATATCTTCCAAGTCTGCCACTGTAGCCTCCAGAGATCAGACTCGTTCCCTTAGAGCAAAGAGCTCCTTGCACCTAGTGCACACATAAGACCCTTCACCAACTGGAAGAAAATCATACATGTGGCACTCAATACAAAAGACTGGAAAGCCCCCATCTCGCTGCTGGACTGCTGTCTGCATCTTAGTATTAAGGTTTTGTTCAGATATTAAAGTTGTTTACTTACTTAGGTTTGCTGGGGATACTATACCTTATATGTTAAATGGACTTTGTTCACCTCAAGAAACTTAATCTCAGGTCCTTAATAAATGTATTCCTGATGAGGGTAACCAGCTACATCTGAAAGTGATTATGGGCACTTCCCCCCTTTAATAGGTTTATAAAGCTAAGATTATTTCTGGGGTGGGAGGGAGGGAAAGAAGTGCCCTGACCTGTGCTTCTAAGATAAAGTCTTACCAACTTCTCAGCTGAATACCTACAAACCCTACTACAGAAACCTATAAGCAACAGACTCAGAAGACAAAATGCACTCAATGTATTTGATATACTGGCCAAAAAGCCCAAGAGCAAGCAATACACATGCAATGAAATCTTCTCACTGCCTGGGACTCCTTAGCTCTCAGTCTGAGGTCCATTGACTTCTGGAAAAAGCTGAAAACCCTTCTATTCTTAGAATTCTTTGGAGCTGATCCCCAACAAGTCTGATCAATCAATCAATCAATGAATCAATCAATAACCCATGCAACAATACTCAGTTCCCCTTTTAACTTACAACTATGTAGACTATTCACTCACACCCAGCCATCCGTTCTACCATTGTCAACTACAGTATCACTTAACTACTCATTCCTACTTATCTGTAAATCGCATTTGATCTGCTGGAAAATGCGGTATAAAAATTTCTAATAAATAAATAAATCTGGCACACTATATATATGTTATCCAACCTGTTCAAACTGCCTCAACCATCATGGCACCCTATTTCTTAAGTTAATTTTTGATTTGCTGTTTATTATTGTTCTACGTAAATCACGTTATACTCACACATTATGTTATGCACACACTGAGTTCATTGTAAACTGTTTTGACTTGTAGAAAAACAGTACATAAAAGATATTAAATAACCATTATTAAAGAGGAGCCGGGAAATCCACTGCTTACCCTGGGACAAGCATTGTGGAACCTGTGTACCTTTTGGGAACCTGTCAGGTACTTATGATCTGGATTGGCCACTGTTGGAAACAGGAAACTTGGCTTGATGGACCTGGGTCTGCCCCTGTATTTCATTTGTTATGTTCTTAATCTGGAGTGCAGAAATGCATGATAGAGAGTAAGAGGAGAAAGATCTCAAGGGAGGGGGGAGGGGGAGGGGGAGGGACAGGCTACGAGTGGTACTGGAAGAAGGGAAGTGGGAGGAGTGCAGAAATACATGATAGAGAGTAAGAGGAGAAAGATCTCAGGGGGAGGGGGAGGGGGCGGGGGAGGGACAGGCTACGAGTGCTACTGGAAGAAGGGAAGTGGGAGGAGTGCAGAAATGCATGATAGAGAGTAAGAGGAGAAAGATCTCAGGGGAGGGGGAGGGACAGGCTACGAGTGGTACTGGAAGAAGGGAAGTGGGAGGAGTGCAGAAATACATGATAGAGAGTAAGAGGAGAAAGATCTCAGGGGAGGGGGAGGGACAGGCTACGAGTGGTACTGGAAGAAGGGAAGTGGGAGGAGTGCAGAAATACATGATAGAGAGTAAGAGGAGAAAGATCTCAGGGGAGGGGGAGGGACAGGCTACGAGTGGTACTGGAAGAAGGGAAGTGGGAGGAGTGCAGAAATGCATGATAGAGAGTAAGAGGAGAAAGATCTCAGGGGAGGGGGAGGGACAGGCTACGAGTGGTACTGGAAGAAGGGAAGTGGGAGGAGTGCAGAAATACATGATAGAGAGTAAGAGGAGAAAGATCTCAGGGGGAGGGGGGGGACAGGCTACGAGTGGTACTGGAAGAAGGGAAGTGGGACGAGTGCAGAAATGCATGATAGAGAGTAAGAGGAGAAAGATCTCAGGGGAGGGGGAGGGACAGGCTACGAGTGGTACTGGAAGAAGGGAAGTGGGAGGAGTGCAGAAATACATGATAGAGAGTAAGAGGAGAAAGATCTCGGGGGGAGGAGGGACAGGCTACGAGTGGTACTGGAAGAAGGGAAGTGGGAGGAGTGCAGAAATGCATGATAGAGAGTAAGAGGAGAAAGATCTCAGGGGAGGGGGGAGGGACAGGCTACGAGTGGTACTGGAAGAAGGGAAGTGGGAGGAGTGCAGAAATACATGATAGAGAGTAAGAGGAGAAAGATCTCAGGGGTAGTGGGGGGGACAGGCTACGAGTGGTACTGGAAGAAGGGAGGAGTGAAGAAATGCATGATAGAGAGTAAGAGGAGAAAGATCTCAGGGGGAGGGGGAGGGACAGGCTACGAGTGATACTGGAAGAAGGGAAGTGGGAGGAGTGCAGAAATGCATGATAGAGAGTAAGAGGAGAAAGATCTCAGGGGAGGGGGAGGGACAGGCTACGAGTGGTACTGGAAGAAGGGAAGTGGGAGGAGTGCAGAAATGCATGATAGAGAGTAAGAGGAGAAAGATCTCAGGGGAGGGGGAGGGACAGGCTACGAGTGGTATTGGGAGAAGGGAAGTAGGAGGAGTGCAGAAATACATGATAGAGAGTAAGAGGAGAAAGATCTCAGGGGAGGGGGAGGGACAGGCTACGAGTGGTACTGGAAGAAGGGAAGTGGGAGGAGTGCAGAAATGCATGATAGAGAGTAAGAGGGGAAAGATCTCAGGGGAGGGAGAGGGACAGGCTACGAGTGGTACTGGAAGAAGGGAAGTGGGAGGAGTGCAGAAATGCATGATAGAGAGTAAGAGGAGAAAGATCTCAGGGGAGGGGGAGGGACAGGCTACGAGTGGTACTGGAAGAAGGGAAGTGGGAGGAGTGCAGAAATGCATGATAGAGAGTAAGACGAGAAAGATCTCAGGGGAGGGGGAGGGACAGGCTACGAGTGGTACTGGAAGAAGGGAAGTGGGAGGAGTGCAGAAATGCATGATAGAGAGTAAGAGGAGAAAGATCTCAGGGGAGGGGGAGGGACAGGCTACGAGTGGTACTGGAAGAAGGGAAGTGGGAGGAGTGCAGAAATGCATGATAGAGAGTAAGACGAGAAAGATCTCAGGGGCGGGGGGAAGGACAGGCTACGAGTGGTACTGGAAGAAGGGAAGTGGGAGGAGTGCAGAAATGCATGATAGAGAGTAAGAGGAGAAAGATCTCAGGGGAGGGGGAGGGACAGGCTACGAGTGGTACTGGAAGAAGGGAAGTGGGAGGAGTGCAGAAATGCATGATAGAGAGTAAGACGAGAAAGATCTCAGGGGAGGGGGAGGGACAGGCTACGAGTGGTACTGGAAGAAGGGAAGTGGGAGGAGTGCAGAAATGCATGATAGAGAGTAAGAGGAGAAAGATCTCGGGGAGGGGGAGGGACAGACTACGAGTGGTACTGGAAGAAGGGAAGTGGGAGGAGTGCAGAAATGCATGATAGAGAGTAAGAGGAGAAAGATCTCAGGGGGAGGGGGAGGGACAGGCTACGAGTGGTACTGGAAGAAGGGAAGTGGGAGGAGTGCAGAAATGCATGATAGAGAGTAAGAGGAGAAAGAGCTCAGGGGTAGGGACAGGCTACGAGTGGTACTGGAAGAAGGGAAGTGGGAGGAGTGCAGAAATGCATGATAGAGAGTAAGAGGAGAAAGATCTCAGGGGAGGGGGAGGGACAGGCTACGAGTGGTACTGGAAGAAGGGAAGTGGGAGGAGTGCAGAAATGCATGATAGAGAGTAAGAGGAGAAAGATCTCAGGGGGAGGGGGAGGGACAGGCTACGAGTGGTACTGGAAGAAGGGAAGTGGGAGGAGTGCAGAAATGCATGATAGAGAGTAAGAGGAGAAAGATCTCAGGGGAGGGGGAGGGACAGGCTACGAGTGGTACTGGAAGAAGGGAAGTGGGAGAAGTGCAGAAATGCATGATAGAGAGTAAGAGGAGAAAGATCTCAGGGGAGGGGGAGGGACAGCCTACGAGTGGTACTGGAAGAAGGGAAGTGGGAGGAGTGCAGAAATGCATGATAGAGAGTAAGAGGAGAAAGATCTCAGGGGAGGGGGAGGGACAGGCTACGAGTGGTACTGGAAGAAGGGAAGTGGGAGGAGTGCAGAAATGCATGATAGAGAGTAAGAGGAGAAAGATCTCAGGGGAGGGGAGAGGGACAGGCTACGAGTGGTACTGGAAGAAGGGAAGTGGGAGGAGTGCAGAAATACATGATAGAGAGTAAGAGGAGAAAGATCTCGGGGAGGGGGAGGGACAGGCTACGAGTGGTACTGGAAGAAGGGAAGTGGGAGGAGTGCAGAAATGCATGATAGAGAGTAAGAGGAGAAAGATCTCAGGGGAGGGGGGAGGGACAGGCTACGAGTGGTAGTGGAAGAAGGGAAGTGGGAGGAGTGCAGAAATACATGATAGAGAGTAAGAGGAGAAAGATCTCAGGGGAGGGGGAGGGACAGGCTACGAGTGGTATTGGAAGAAGGGAAGTGGGAGGAGTGCAGAAATGCATGATAGAGAGTAAGAGGAGAAAGATCTCAGGGGAGGGGGGAGGGACAGGCTACGAGTGGTACTGGAAGAAGGGAAGTGGGAGGAGTGCAGAAATGCATGATAGAGAGTAAGAGGAGAAAGATCTCAGGGGAGGGGGAGGGACAGGCTACGAGTGGTACTGGAAGAAGGGAAGTGGGAGGAGTGCAGAAATGCATGATAGAGAGTAAGAGGGGAAAGATCTCAGGGGAGGGGGAGGGACAGGCTACGAGTGGTACTGGAAGAAGGGAAGTGGGAGGAGTGCAGAAATGCATGATAGAGAGTAAGAGGAGAAAGATCTCAGGGGAGGGGGAGGGACAGGCTACGAGTGGTACTGGAAGAAGGGAAGTGGGAGGAGTGCAGAAATGCATGATAGAGAGTAAGAGGAGAAAGATCTCAGGGGAGGGGGGAGGGACAGGCTACGAGTGGTACTGGAAGAAGGGAAGTGGGAGGAGTGCAGAAATGCATGATAGAGAGTAAGAGGAGAAAGATCTCAGGGGAGGGGGAGGGACAGGCTACGAGTGGTACTGGAAGAAGGGAAGTGGGAGGAGTGCAGAAATACATGATAGAGAGTAAGAGGAGAAAGATCTCGGGGGAGGGGGGAGGGACAGACTACGAGTGGTACTGGAAGAAGGGAAGTGGGAGGAGTGCAGAAATGCATGATAGAGAGTAAGAGGAGAAACATCTCAGGGGGAGGGGGAGGGACAGGCTACGAATGGTACTGGAAGAAGGGAAGTGGGAGGAGTGCAGAAATGCATGATAGAGAGTAAGAGGAGAAAGATCTCAGGGGAGGGGGAGGGGGAGGGACAGGCTACGAGTGGTACTGGAAGAAGGGAAGTGGGAGGAGTGCAGAAATGCATGATAGAGAGTAAGAGGAGAAAGATCTCAGGGGGAGGGGGGAGGAACAGGCTACGAGTGATACTGGAAGAAGGGAAGTGGGAGGAGTGCAGAAATGCATGATAGAGAGTAAGAGGAGAAAGATCTCAGGGGAGGGGGAGGGACAGGCTACGAGTGGTACTGGAAGAAGGGAAGTGGGAGGAGTGCAGAAATGCATGATAGAGAGTAAGAGGAGAAAGATCTCAGGGGGAGGGGGGAGGGACAGGCTACGAGTGGTACTGGAAGAAGGGAAGTGGGAGGAGTGCAGAAATACATGATAGAGAGTAAGAGGAGAAAGATCTCAGGGGAGGGGGAGGGACAGGCTACGAGTGGTACTGGAAGAAGGGAAGTGGGAGGAGTGCAGAAATGCATGATAGAGAGTAAGAGGAGAAAGATCTCAGGGGAGGGGGAGGGACAGGCTACGAGTGGTAGTGGAAGAAGGGAAGTGGGAGGAGTGCAGAAATACATGATAGAGAGTAAGAGGAGAAAGATCTCAGGGGAGGGGGAGGGACAGGCTACGAGTGGTACTGGAAGAAGGGAAGTGGGAGGAGTGCAGAAATGCATGATAGAGAGTAAGAGGAGAAAGATCTCAGGGGGAGGGGGAGGGACAGGCTACGAGTGGTACTGGAAGAAGGGAAGTGGGAGGAGTGCAGAAATGCATGATAGAGAGTAAGACGAGAAAGATCTCAGGGGAGGGGGAGGGACAGGCTACGAGTGGTACTGGAAGAAGGGAAGTGGGAGGAGTGCAGAAATACATGATAGAGAGTAAGAGGAGAAAGATCTCAGGGGGAGCGGGGGGACAGGCTACGAGTGGTACTGGAAGAAGGGAAGTGGGAGGAGTGCAGAAATGCATGATAGAGAGTAAGAGGAGAAAGATCTCAGGGGAGGGGGAGGGACAGGCTACGAGTGGTACTGGAAGAAGGGAAGTGGGAGGAGTGCAGAAATGCATGATAGAGAGTAAGAGGAGAAAGATCTCGGGAGGGGTAGGGACAGGCTACGAGTGGTACTGGAAGAAGGGAAGTGGGAGGAGTGCAGAAATGCATGATAGAGAGTAAGAGGAGAAAGATCTCAGGGGAGGGGGAGGGACAGGCTACGAGTGGTACTGGAAGAAGGGAAGTGGGAGGAGTGCAGAAATGCATGATAGAGAGTAAGAGGAGAAAGATCTCAGGGGAGGGGGAGGGACAGGCTACGAGTGGTACTGGAAGAAGGGAAGTGGGAGGAGTGCAGAAATGCATGATAGAGAGTAAGAGGAGAAAGATCTCAGGGGAGGGGGAGGGACAGGCTACGAGTGGTACTGGAAGAAGGGAAGTGGGAGGAGTGCAGAAATGCATGATAGAGAGTAAGAGGAGAAAGATCTCAGGGGAGGGGGAGGGACAGGCTACGAGTGGTACTGGAAGAAGGGAAGTGGGAGGAGTGCAGAAATGCATGATAGAGAGTAAGAGCAGAAAGAACTCAGGGGCCGGGGTGGGACAGGCTACGAGTGGTACTGGAAGAAGGGAAGTGGGAGGAGTGCAGAAATGCATGATAGAGAGTAAGAGGAGAAAGATCTCAGGGGAGGGGGAGGGACAGGCTACGAGTGGTACTGGAAGAAGGGAAGTGGGAGGAGTGCAGAAATACATGATAGAGAGTATGAGGAGAAAGATCTCAGGGGAGGGGGAGGGACAGGCTACGAGTGGTACTGGAAGAAGGGAAGTGGGAGGAGTGCAGAAATGCATGATAGAGAGTAAGAGGAGAAAGATCTCAGGGGAGGGGGAGGGACAGGCTACGAGTGGTACTGGAAGAAGGGAAGTGGGAGGAGTGCAGAAATGCATGATAGAGAGTAAGACGAGAAAGATCTCAGGGGAGGGGGAGGGACAGGCTACGAGTGGTACTGGAAGAAGGGAAGTGGGAGGAGTGCAGAAATACATGATAGAGAGTAAGAGGAGAAAGATCTCAGGGGAGGGGGAGGGACAGGCTACGAGTGGTACTGGAAGAAGGGAAGTGGGAGGAGTGCAGAAATGCATGATAGAGAGTAAGAGGAGAAAGATCTCAGGGGAGGGGGAGGGACAGGCTACGAGTGGTACTGGAAGAAGGGAAGTGGGAGGAGTGCAGAAATGCATGATAGAGAGTAAGAGGAGAAAGATCTCAGGGGAGGGGGAGGGACAGGCTACGAGTGGTACTGGAAGAAGGGAAGTGGGAGGAGTGCAGAAATGCATGATAGAGAGTAAGAGGAGAAAGATCTCAGGGGAGGGGGGAGGGACAGGCTACGAGTGGTACTGGAAGAAGGGAAGTGGGAGGAGTGCAGAAATGCATGATAGAGAGTAAGAGGAGAAAGATCTCAGGGGAGGGGGGAGGGACAGGCTACGAGTGGTACTGGAAGAAGGGAAGTGGGAGGAGTGCAGAAATGCATGATAGAGAGTAAGAGGAGAAAGATCTCAGGGGAGGGGGAGGGACAGGCTACGAGTGGTACTGGAAGAAGGGAAGTGGGAGGAGTGCAGAAATACATGATAGAGAGTAAGAGGAGAAAGATCTCAGGGGAGGGGGGAGGGACAGGCTACGAGTGGTACTGGAAGAAGGGAAGTGGGAGGAGTGCAGAAATGCATGATAGAGAGTAAGAGGAGAAAGATCTCAGGGGAGGGGGAGGGACAGGCTACGAGTGGTACTGGAAGAAGGGAAGTGGGAGGAGTGCAGAAATGCATGATAGAGAGTAAGAGGAGAAAGATCTCAGGGGAGGGGGAGGGACAGGCTACGAGTGGTACTGGAAGAAGGGAAGTGGGAGGAGTGCAGAAATGCATGATAGAGAGTAAGAGGAGAAAGATCTCAGGGGAGGGGGAGGGACAGGCTACGAGTGGTACTGGAAGAAGGGAAGTGGGAGGAGTGCAGAAATGCATGATAGAGAGTAAGAGGAGAAAGATCTCAGGGGAGGGGGAGGGACAGGCTACGAGTGGTACTGGAAGAAGGGAAGTGGGAGGAGTGCAGAAATGCATGATAGAGAGTAAGAGGAGAAAGATCTCAGGGGAGGGGGAGGGACAGGCTACGAGTGGTACTGGAAGAAGGGAAGTGGGAGGAGTGCAGAAATGCATGATAGAGAGTAAGAGGAGAAAGATCTCAGGGGAGGGGGAGGGACAGGCTACGAGTGGTACTGGAAGAAGGGAAGTGGGAGGAGTGCAGAAATGCATGATAGAGAGTAAGAGGAGAAAGATCTCAGGGGTGGGGGTGGGACAGGCTACGAGTGGTACTGGAAGAAGGGAAGTGGGAGGAGTGCAGAAATGCATGATAGAGAGTAAGAGGAGAAAGATCTCAGGGGAGGGGGAGGGACAGGCTACGAGTGGTACTGGAAGAAGGGAAGTGGGAGGAGTGCAGAAATGCATGATAGAGAGTAAGAGGAGAAAGATCTCCGGGTGGGGGCGGGACAGGCTACGAGTGGTACTGGAAGAAGGGAAGTGGGAGGAGTGCAGAAATGCATGATAGAGAGTAAGAGGAGAAAGATCTCACGGGAGGGGGAGGGACAGGCTACGAGTGGTACTGGAAGAAGGGAAGTGGGAGGAGTGCAGAAATGCATGATAGAGAGTAAGAGGAGAAAGATCTCAGGGGAGGGGGAGGGACAGGCTACGAGTGGTACTGGAAGAAGGGAAGTGGGAGGAGTGCAGAAATGCATGATAGAGAGTAAGAGGAGAAAGATCTCAGGGGAGGGGGGAGGGACAGGCTACGAGTGATACTGGAAGAAGGGAAGTGGGAGGAGTGCAGAAATGCATGATAGAGAGTAAGAGGAGAAAGATCTCAGGGGAGGGGGAGGGACAGGCTACGAGTGGTACTGGAAGAAGGGAAGTGGGAGGAGTGCAGAAATGCATGATAGAGAGTAAGAGGAGAAAGATCTCAGGGGAGGGGGAGGGACAGGCTACGAGTGGTACTGGAAGAAGGGAAGTGGGAGGAGTGCAGAAATGCATGATAGAGAGTAAGAGGAGAAAGATCTCAGGGGAGGGGGAGGGACAGGCTACGAGTGGTACTGGAAGAAGGGAAGTGGGAGGAGTGCAGAAATGCATGATAGAGAGTAAGAGGAGAAAGATCTCAGGGGAGGGGGAGGGACAGGCTACGAGTGGTACTGGAAGAAGGGAAGTGGGAGGAGTGCAGAAATGCATGATAGAGAGTAAGAGGAGAAAGATCTCAGGGGAGGGGGAGGGACAGGCTACGAGTGGTACTGGAAGAAGGGAAGTGGGAGGAGTGCAGAAATACATGATAGAGAGTAAGAGGAGAAAGATCTCAGGGGAGGGGGAGGGACAGGCTACGAGTGGTACTGGAAGAAGGGAAGTGGGAGGAGTGCAGAAATGCATGATAGAGAGTAAGAGGAGAAAGATCTCAGGGGAGGGGGAGGGACAGGCTACGAGTGGTACTGGAAGAAGGGAAGTGGGAGGAGTGCAGAAATGCATGATAGAGAGTAAGAGGAGAAAGATCTCAGGGGGAGGGACAGGCTACGAGTGGTACTGGAAGAAGGGAAGTGGGAGGAGTGCAGAAATGCATGATAGAGAGTAAGAGGAGAAAGATCTCAGGGGAGGGGGAGGGACAGGCTACGAGTGGTACTGGAAGAAGGGAAGTGGGAGGAGTGCAGAAATACATGATAGAGAGTAAGAGGAGAGAAAGATCTCAGGGGAGGGGAGGGACAGGCTACGAGTGGTACTGGAAGAAGGGAAGTGGGAGGAGTGCAGAAATGCATGATAGAGAGTAAGAGGAGAAAGATCTCAGGGGGAGGGGGGGACAGGCTACGAGTGGTACTGGAAGAAGGGAAGTGGGAGGAGTGCAGAAATGCATGATAGAGAGTAAGAGGAGAAAGATCTCAGGGGAGGGGGAGGGACAGGCTACGAGTGGTACTGGAAGAAGGGAAGTGGGAGGAGTGCAGAAATGCATGATAGAGAGTAAGAGGAGAAAGATCTCAGGGGAGGGGGAGGGACAGGCTACGAGTGGTACTGGAAGAAGGGAAGTGGGAGGAGTGCAGAAATGCATGATAGAGAGTAAGAGGAGAAAGATCTCAGGGGAGGGGGAGGGACAGGCTACGAGTGGTACTGGAAGAAGGGAAGTGGGAGGAGTGCAGAAATGCATGATAGAGAGTAAGAGGAGAAAGATCTCAGGGGAGGGGGAGGGACAGGCTACGAGTGGTACTGGAAGAAGGGAAGTGGGAGGAGTGCAGAAATGCATGATAGAGAGTAAGAGGAGAAAGATCTCAGGGGAGGGAGAGGGACAGGCTACGAGTGGTACTGGAAGAAGGGAAGTGGGAGGAGTGCAGAAATGCATGATAGAGAGTAAGAGGAGAAAGATCTCAGGGGAGGGGGAGGGACAGGCTACGAGTGGTACTGGAAGAAGGGAAGTGGGAGGAGTGCAGAAATGCATGATAGAGAGTAAGAGGAGAAAGATCTCAGGGGAGGGGGAGGGACAGGCTACGAGTGGTACTGGAAGAAGGGAAGTGGGAGGAGTGCAGAAATGCATGATAGAGAGTAAGAGGAGAAAGATCTCAGGGGAGGGGGAGGGACAGGCTACGAGTGGTACTGGAAGAAGGGAAGTGGGAGGAGTGCAGAAATGCATGATAGAGAGTAAGAGGAGAAAGATCTCAGGGGAGGGGGAGGGACAGGCTACGAGTGGTACTGGAAGAAGGGAAGTGGGAGGAGTGCAGAAATGCATGATAGAGAGTAAGAGGGGAAAGATCTCGGGAGGGGGAGGGACAGGCTACGAGTGGTACTGGAAGAAGGGAAGTGGGAGGAGTGCAGAAATACATGATAGAGAGTAAGAGGAGAAAGATCTCAGGGGAGGGGGAGGGACAGGCTACGAGTGGTACTGGAAGAAGGGAAGTGGGAGGAGTGCAGAAATGCATGATAGAGAGTAAGAGGAGAAAGATCTCAGGGGAGGGGGAGGGACAGGCTACGAGTGGTACTGGAAGAAGGGAAGTGGGAGGAGTGCAGAAATGCATGATAGAGAGTAAGAGGAGAAAGATCTCAGGGGAGGGGGAGGGACAGGCTACGAGTGGTACTGGAAGAAGGGAAGTGGGAGGAGTGCAGAAATGCATGATAGAGAGTAAGAGGAGAAAGATCTCAGGGGAGGGGGAGGGACAGGCTACGAGTGGTACTGGAAGAAGGGAAGTGGGAGGAGTGCAGAAATGCATGATAGAGAGTAAGAGGAGAAAGATCTCGGGAGGGGGAGGGACAGGCTACGAGTGGTACTGGAAGAAGGGAAGTGGGAGGAGTGCAGAAATGCATGATAGAGAGTAAGAGGAGAAAGATCTCAGGGGAGGGGGAGGGACAGGCTACGAGTGGTACTGGAAGAAGGGAAGTGGGAGGAGTGCAGAAATGCATGATAGAGAGTAAGAGGAGAAAGATCTCAGGGGAGGGGGAGGGACAGGCTACGAGTGGTACTGGAAGAAGGGAAGTGGGAGGAGTGCAGAAATGCATGATAGAGAGTAAGAGGAGAAAGATCTCAGGGGAGGGGGAGGGACAGGCTACGAGTGGTACTGGAAGAAGGGAAGTGGGAGGAGTGCAGAAATGCATGATAGAGAGTAAGAGGAGAAAGATCTCAGGGGAGGGGGAGGGACAGGCTACGAGTGGTACTGGAAGAAGGGAAGTGGGAGGAGTGCAGAAATGCATGATAGAGAGTAAGAGGAGAAAGATCTCAGGGGAGGGGGAGGGACAGGCTACGAGTGGTACTGGAAGAAGGGAAGTGGGAGGAGTGCAGAAATGCATGATAGAGAGTAAGAGGAGAAAGATCTCAGGGGGAGGGACAGGCTACGAGTGGTACTGGAAGAAGGGAAGTGGGAGGAGTGCAGAAATACATGATAGAGAGTAAGAGGAGAAAGATCTCAGGGGAGGGGGAGGGACAGGCTACGAGTGGTACTGGAAGAAGGGAAGTGGGAGGAGTGCAGAAATGCATGATAGAGAGTAAGAGGAGAAAGATCTCAGGGGAGGGGGAGGGACAGGCTACGAGTGGTACTGGAAGAAGGGAAGTGGGAGGAGTGCAGAAATGCATGATAGAGAGTAAGAGGAGAAAGATCTCAGGGGAGGGGGAGGGACAGGCTACGAGTGGTACTGGAAGAAGGGAAGTGGGAGGAGTGCAGAAATGCATGATAGAGAGTAAGAGGAGAAAGATCTCAGGGGGGGGGGAGGGACAGGCTACGAGTGGTACTGGAAGAAGGGAAGTGGGAGGAGTGCAGAAATGCATGATAGAGAGTAAGAGGAGAAAGATCTCAGGGGAGGGGGAGGGACAGGCTACGAGTGGTACTGGAAGAAGGGAAGTGGGAGGAGTGCAGAAATGCATGATAGAGAGTAAGAGGAGAAAGATCTCAGGGGAGGGGGAGGGACAGGCTACGAGTGGTACTGGAAGAAGGGAAGTGGGAGGAGTGCAGAAATGCATGATAGAGAGTAAGAGGAGAAAGATCTCAGGGGAGGGGGAGGGACAGGCTACGAGTGGTACTGGAAGAAGGGAAGTGGGAGGAGTGCAGAAATGCATGATAGAGAGTAAGAGGAGAAAGATCTCAGGGGAGGGGGAGGGACAGGCTACGAGTGGTACTGGAAGAAGGGAAGTGGGAGGAGTGCAGAAATGCATGATAGAGAGTAAGAGGAGAAAGATCTCAGGGGAGGGGGGAGGGACAGGCTACGAGTGGTACTGGAAGAAGGGAAGTGGGAGGAGTGCAGAAATGCATGATAGAGAGTAAGAGGAGAAAGATCTCAGGGGAGGGGGAGGGACAGGCTACGAGTGGTACTGGAAGAAGGGAAGTGGGAGGAGTGCAGAAATGCATGATAGAGAGTAAGAGGAGAAAGATCTCAGGGGAGGGGGAGGGACAGGCTACGAGTGGTACTGGAAGAAGGGAAGTGGGAGGAGTGCAGAAATGCATGATAGAGAGTAAGAGGAGAAAGATCTCAGGGGAGGGGGAGGGACAGGCTACGAGTGGTACTGGAAGAAGGGAAGTGGGAGGAGTGCAGAAATGCATGATAGAGAGTAAGAGGAGAAAGATCTCAGGGGAGGGGGAGGGACAGGCTACGAGTGGTACTGGAAGAAGGGAAGTGGGAGGAGTGCAGAAATGCATGATAGAGAGTAAGAGGAGAAAGATCTCAGGGGAGGGGGAGGGACAGGCTACGAGTGGTACTGGAAGAAGGGAAGTGGGAGGAGTGCAGAAATGCATGATAGAGAGTAAGAGGAGAAAGATCTCAGGGGGAGGGGGAGGGACAGGCTACGAGTGGTACTGGAAGAAGGGAAGTGGGAGGAGTGCAGAAATGCATGATAGAGAGTAAGAGGAGAAAGATCTCAGGGGAGGGGGAGGGACAGGCTACGAGTGGTACTGGAAGAAGGGAAGTGGGAGGAGTGCAGAAATGCATGATAGAGAGTAAGAGGAGAAAGATCTCAGGGGAGGGGGAGGGACAGGCTACGAGTGGTACTGGAAGAAGGGAAGTGGGAGGAGTGCAGAAATGCATGATAGAGAGTAAGAGGAGAAAGATCTCAGGGGGAGGGACAGGCTACGAGTGGTACTGGAAGAAGGGAAGTGGGAGGAGTGCAGAAATGCATGATAGAGAGTAAGAGGAGAAAGATCTCGGGAGGGGAAGGGACAGGCTACGAGTGGTACTGGAAGAAGGGAAGTGGGAGGAGTGCAGAAATGCATGATAGAGAGTAAGAGGAGAAAGATCTCAGGGGAGGGGGAGGGACAGGCTACGAGTGGTACTGGAAGAAGGGAAGTGGGAGGAGTGCAGAAATGCATGATAGAGAGTAAGAGGAGAAAGATCTCAGGGGAGGGGGAGGGACAGGCTACGAGTGGTACTGGAAGAAGGGAAGTGGGAGGAGTGCAGAAATGCATGATAGAGAGTAAGAGGAGAAAGATCTCAGGGGAGGGGGAGGGACAGGCTACGAGTGGTACTGGAAGAAGGGAAGTGGGAGGAGTGCAGAAATGCATGATAGAGAGTAAGAGGAGAAAGATCTCAGGGGAGGGGGAGGGACAGGCTACGAGTGGTACTGGAAGAAGGGAAGTGGGAGGAGTGCAGAAATGCATGATAGAGAGTAAGAGGAGAAAGATCTCAGGGGAGGGGGAGGGACAGGCTACGAGTGGTACTGGAAGAAGGGAAGTGGGAGGTGTGCAGAAATGCATGATAGAGAGTAAGAGGAGAAAGATCTCGGGAGGGGAAGGGACAGGCTACGAGTGGTACTGGAAGAAGGGAAGTGGAGGAGTGCAGAAATGCATGATAGAGAGTAAGAGGAGAAAGATCTCAGGGGAGGGGGGAGGGACAGGCTACGAGTGGTACTGGAAGAAGGGAAGTGGGAGGAGTGCAGAAATGCATGATAGAGAGTAAGAGGAGAAAGATCTCAGGGGAGGGGGAGGGACAGGCTACGAGTGGTACTGGAAGAAGGGAAGTGGGAGGAGTGCAGAAATGCATGATAGAGAGTAAGAGGAGAAAGATCTCAGGGGAGGGGGAGGGACAGGCTACGAGTGGTACTGGAAGAAGGGAAGTGGGAGGAGTGCAGAAATGCATGATAGAGAGTAAGAGGAGAAAGATCTCAGGGGAGGGGGAGGGACAGGCTACGAGTGGTACTGGAAGAAGGGAAGTGGGAGGAGTGCAGAAATGCATGATAGAGAGTAAGAGGAGAAAGATCTCAGGGGAGGGGGAGGGACAGGCTACGAGTGGTACTGGAAGAAGGGAAGTGGGAGGAGTGCAGAAATGCATGATAGAGAGTAAGAGGAGAAAGATCTCAGGGGAGGGGGAGGGACAGGCTACGAGTGGTACTGGAAGAAGGGAAGTGGGAGGAGTGCAGAAATGCATGATAGAGAGTAAGAGGAGAAAGATCTCAGGGGAGGGGGGAGGGACAGGCTACGAGTGGTACTGGAAGAAGGGAAGTGGGAGGAGTGCAGAAATGCATGATAGAGAGTAAGAGGAGAAAGATCTCAGGGGAGGGGGAGGGACAGGCTACGAGTGGTACTGGAAGAAGGGAAGTGGGAGGAGTGCAGAAATGCATGATAGAGAGTAAGAGGAGAAAGATCTCAGGGGAGGGGGAGGGACAGGCTACGAGTGGTACTGGAAGAAGGGAAGTGGGAGGAGTGCAGAAATGCATGATAGAGAGTAAGAGGAGAAAGATCTCAGGGGAGGGGGAGGGACAGGCTACGAGTGGTACTGGAAGAAGGGAAGTGGGAGGAGTGCAGAAATGCATGATAGAGAGTAAGAGGAGAAAGATCTCGGGAGGGGGAGGGACAGGCTACGAGTGGTACTGGAAGAAGGGAAGTGGGAGGAGTGCAGAAATGCATGATAGAGAGTAAGAGGAGAAAGAACTCAGGGGAGGGGGAGGGACAGGCTACGAGTGGTACTGGAAGAAGGGAAGTGGGAGGAGTGCAGAAATGCATGATAGAGAGTAAGAGGAGAAAGATCTCAGGGGAGGGGGAGGGACAGGCTACGAGTGGTACTGGAAGAAGGGAAGTGGGAGGAGTGCAGAAATGCATGATAGAGAGTAAGAGGAGAAAGATCTCAGGGGAGGGGGAGGGACAGGCTACGAGTGGTACTGGAAGAAGGGAAGTGGGAGGAGTGCAGAAATGCATGATAGAGAGTAAGAGGAGAAAGATCTCAGGGGAGGGGGAGGGACAGGCTACGAGTGGTACTGGAAGAAGGGAAGTGGGAGGAGTGCAGAAATGCATGATAGAGAGTAAGAGGAGAAAGATCTCAGGGGAGGGGGAGGGACAGGCTACGAGTGGTACTGGAAGAAGGGAAGTGGGAGGAGTGCAGAAATGCATGATAGAGAGTAAGAGGAGAAAGATCTCAGGGGAGGGGGGGGACAGGCTACGAGTGGTACTGGAAGAAGGGAAGTGGGAGGAGTGCAGAAATGCATGATAGAGAGTAAGAGGAGAAAGATCTCAGGGGAGGGGGGAGGGACAGGCTACGAGTGGTACTGGAAGAAGGGAAGTGGGAGGAGTGCAGAAATGCATGATAGAGAGTAAGAGGAGAAAGATCTCAGGGGAGGGGGAGGGACAGGCTACGAGTGGTACTGGAAGAAGGGAAGTGGGAGGAGTGCAGAAATGCATGATAGAGAGTAAGAGGAGAAAGATCTCAGGGGAGGGGGAGGGACAGGCTACGAGTGGTACTGGAAGAAGGGAAGTGGGAGGAGTGCAGAAATGCATGATAGAGAGTAAGAGGAGAAAGATCTCAGGGGAGGGGGAGGGACAGGCTACGAGTGGTACTGGAAGAAGGGAAGTGGGAGGAGTGCAGAAATGCATGATAGAGAGTAAGAGGAGAAAGATCTCAGGGGAGGGGGGGGGACAGGCTACGAGTGGTACTGGAAGAAGGGAAGTGGGAGGAGTGCAGAAATGCATGATAGAGAGTAAGAGGAGAAAGATCTCAGGGGGAGGGGGAGGGACAGGCTACGAGTGGTACTGGAAGAAGGGAAGTGGGAGGAGTGCAGAAATGCATGATAGAGAGTAAGAGGAGAAAGATCTCAGGGGAGGGGGAGGGACAGGCTACGAGTGGTACTGGAAGAAGGGAAGTGGGAGGAGTGCAGAAATACATGATAGAGAGTAAGAGGAGAAAGATCTCAGGGGAGGGGGAGGGACAGGCTACGAGTGGTACTGGAAGAAGGGAAGTGGGAGGAGTGCAGAAATGCATGATAGAGAGTAAGAGGAGAAAGATCTCAGGGGAGGGGGAGGGACAGGCTACGAGTGGTACTGGAAGAAGGGAAGTGGGAGGAGTGCAGAAATGCATGATAGAGAGTAAGAGGAGAAAGATCTCAGGGGAGGGGGAGGGACAGGCTACGAGTGGTACTGGAAGAAGGGAAGTGGGAGGAGTGCAGAAATGCATGATAGAGAGTAAGAGGAGAAAGATCTCAGGGGAGGGGGAGGGACAGGCTACGAGTGGTACTGGAAGAAGGGAAGTGGGAGGAGTGCAGAAATGCATGATAGAGAGTAAGAGGAGAAAGATCTCAGGGGAGGGGGAGGGACAGGCTACGAGTGGTACTGGAAGAAGGGAAGTGGGAGGAGTGCAGAAATGCATGATAGAGAGTAAGAGGAGAAAGATCTCAGGGGAGGGGGAGGGACAGGCTACGAGTGGTACTGGAAGAAGGGAAGTGGGAGGAGTGCAGAAATGCATGATAGAGAGTAAGAGGAGAAAGATCTCAGGGGAGGGGGAGGGACAGGCTACGAGTGGTACTGGAAGAAGGGAAGTGGGAGGAGTGCAGAAATGCATGATAGAGAGTAAGAGGAGAAAGATCTCAGGGGAGGGGGAGGGACAGGCTACGAGTGGTACTGGAAGAAGGGAAGTGGGAGGAGTGCAGAAATGCATGATAGAGAGTAAGAGGAGAGAAAGATCTCAGGGGAGGGGGAGGGACAGGCTACGAGTGGTACTGGAAGAAGGGAAGTGGGAGGAGTGCAGAAATGCATGATAGAGAGTAAGAGGAGAAAGATCTCTGGGGAGGGGGAGGGACAGGCTACGAGTGGTACTGGAAGAAGGGAAGTGGGAGGAGTGCAGAAATGCATGATAGAGAGTAAGAGGAGAAAGATCTCGAGGAGGGGAGGGACAGACTACGAGTGGTACTGGAAGAAGGGAAGTGGGAGGAGTGCAGAAATGCATGATAGAGAGTAAGAGGAGAAAGATCTCGGGGAGGGGGAGGGACAGGCTACGAGTGGTACTGGAAGAAGGGAAGTGGGAGGAGTGCAGAAATGCATGATAGAGAGTAAGAGGAGAAAGATCTCAGGGGAGGGGGAGGGACAGGCTACGAGTGGTACTGGAAGAAGGGAAGTGGGAGGAGTGCAGAAATGCATGATAGAGAGTAAGAGGAGAAAGATCTCAGGGGAGGGGGAGGGACAGGCTACGAGTGGTACTGGAAGAAGGGAAGTGGGAGGAGTGCAGAAATGCATGATAGAGAGTAAGAGGAGAAAGATCTCAGGGGAGGGGGGGACAGGCTACGAGTGGTACTGGAAGAAGGGAAGTGGGAGGAGTGCAGAAATGCATGATAGAGAGTAAGAGGAGAAAGATCTCAGGGGAGGGGGAGGGACAGGCTACGAGTGGTACTGGAAGAAGGGAAGTGGGAGGAGTGCAGAAATACATGATAGAGAGTAAGAGGAGAAAGATCTCAGGGGAGGGGGAGGGACAGGCTACGAGTGGTACTGGAAGAAGGGAAGTGGGAGGAGTGCAGAAATGCATGATAGAGAGTAAGAGGAGAAAGATCTCAGGGGAGGGGGAGGGACAGGCTACGAGTGGTACTGGAAGAAGGGAAGTGGGAGGAGTGCAGAAATGCATGATAGAGAGTAAGAGGAGAAAGATCTCAGGGGAGGGGGAGGGACAGGCTACGAGTGGTACTGGAAGAAGGGAAGTGGGAGGAGTGCAGAAATGCATGATAGAGAGTAAGAGGAGAAAGATCTCAGGGGAGGGGGAGGGACAGGCTACGAGTGGTACTGGAAGAAGGGAAGTGGGAGGAGTGCAGAAATGCATGATAGAGAGTAAGAGGAGAAAGATCTCAGGGGAGGGGGAGGGACAGGCTACGAGTGGTACTGGAAGAAGGGAAGTGGGAGGAGTGCAGAAATACATGATAGAGAGTAAGAGGAGAAAGATCTCAGGGGAGGGGGAGGGACAGGCTACGAGTGGTACTGGAAGAAGGGAAGTGGGAGGAGTGCAGAAATGCATGATAGAGAGTAAGAGGAGAAAGATCTCAGGGGAGGGGGAGGGACAGGCTACGAGTGGTACTGGAAGAAGGGAAGTGGGAGGAGTGCAGAAATGCATGATAGAGAGTAAGAGGAGAAAGATCTCAGGGGAGGGGGAGGGACAGGCTACGAGTGGTACTGGAAGAAGGGAAGTGGGAGGAGTGCAGAAATGCATGATAGAGAGTAAGAGGAGAAAGATCTCAGGGGAGGGGGAGGGACAGGCTACGAGTGGTACTGGAAGAAGGGAAGTGGGAGGAGTGCAGAAATGCATGATAGAGAGTAAGAGGAGAAAGATCTCAGGGGAGGGGGAGGGACAGGCTACGAGTGGTACTGGAAGAAGGGAAGTGGGAGGAGTGCAGAAATGCATGATAGAGAGTAAGAGGAGAAAGATCTCAGGGGAGGGGGAGGGACAGGCTACGAGTGGTACTGGAAGAAGGGAAGTGGGAGGAGTGCAGAAATGCATGATAGAGAGTAAGAGGAGAAAGATCTCAGGGGAGGGGGAGGGACAGGCTACGAGTGGTACTGGAAGAAGGGAAGTGGGAGGAGTGCAGAAATGCATGATAGAGAGTAAGAGGAGAAAGATCTCAGGGGAGGGGGAGGGACAGGCTACGAGTGGTACTGGAAGAAGGGAAGTGGGAGGAGTGCAGAAATGCATGATAGAGAGTAAGAGGAGAAAGATCTCAGGGGAGGGGAAGGGACAGGCTATGAGTGGTACTGGAAGAAGGGAAGTGGGAGGAGTGCAGAAATGCATGATAGAGAGTAAGAGGAGAAAGATCTCAGGGGAGGGGGAGGGACAGGCTACGAGTGGTACTGGAAGAAGGGAAGTGGGAGGAGTGCAGAAATGCATGATAGAGAGTAAGAGGAGAAAGATCTCAGGGGAGGGGGAGGGGAGGGACAGGCTACGAGTGGTACTGGAAGAAGGGAAGTGGGAGGAGTGCAGAAATGCATGATAGAGAGTAAGAGGAGAAAGATCTCAGGGGGAGGGGGGGACAGGCTACGAGTGGTACTGGAAGAAGGGAAGTGGGAGGAGTGCAGAAATGCATGATAGAGAGTAAGAGGAGAAAGATCTCAGGGGGAGGGGGAGGGACAGGCTACGAGTGGTACTGGAAGAAGGGAAGTGGGAGGAGTGCAGAAATGCATGATAGAGAGTAAGAGGAGAAAGATCTCAGGGGAGGGGGAGGGACAGGCTACGAGTGGTACTGGAAGAAGGGAAGTGGGAGGAGTGCAGAAATGCATGATAGAGAGTAAGAGGAGAAAGATCTCAGGGGAGGGGGAGGGACAGGCTACGAGTGGTACTGGAAGAAGGGAAGTGGGAGGAGTGCAGAAATGCATGATAGAGAGTAAGAGGAGAAAGATCTCAGGGGAGGGGGAGGGACAGGCTACGAGTGGTACTGGAAGAAGGGAAGTGGGAGGAGTGCAGAAATGCATGATAGAGAGTAAGAGGAGAAAGATCTCAGGGGAGGGGGAGGGACAGGCTACGAGTGGTACTGGAAGAAGGGAAGTGGGAGGAGTGCAGAAATGCATGATAGAGAGTAAGAGGAGAAAGATCTCAGGGGAGGGGGAGGGACAGGCTACGAGTGGTACTGGAAGAAGGGAAGTGGGAGGAGTGCAGAAATGCATGATAGAGAGTAAGAGGAGAAAGATCTCAGGGGGAGGGGGGAGGAACAGGCTACGAGTTGTACTGGAAGAAGGGAAGTGGGAGGAGTGCAGAAATGCATGATAGAGAGTAAGAGGAGAAAGATCTCAGGGGAGGGGGAGGGACAGGCTACGAGTGGTACTGGAAGAAGGGAAGTGGGAGGAGTGCAGAAATGCATGATAGAGAGTAAGAGGAGAAAGATCTCAGGGGAGGGGGAGGGACAGGCTACGAGTGGTACTGGAAGAAGGGAAGTGGGAGGAGTGCAGAAATGCATGATAGAGAGTAAGAGGAGAAAGATCTCAGGGGAGGGGGAGGGACAGGCTACGAGTGGTACTGGAAGAAGGGAAGTGGGAGGAGTGCAGAAATGCATGATAGAGAGTAAGAGGAGAAAGATCTCAGGGGAGGGGGAGGGACAGGCTACGAGTGGTACTGGAAGAAGGGAAGTGGGAGGAGTGCAGAAATGCATGATAGAGAGTAAGAGGAGAAAGATCTCAGGGGAGGGGGAGGGACAGGCTACGAGTGGTACTGGAAGAAGGGAAGTGGGAGGAGTGCAGAAATGCATGATAGAGAGTAAGAGGAGAAAGATCTCAGGGGAGGGGGAGGGACAGGCTACGAGTGGTACTGGAAGAAGGGAAGTGGGAGGAGTGCAGAAATGCATGATAGAGAGTAAGAGGAGAAAGATCTCAGGGGAGGGGGAGGGACAGGCTACGAGTGGTACTGGAAGAAGGGAAGTGGGAGGAGTGCAGAAATGCATGATAGAGAGTAAGAGGAGAAAGATCTCAGGGGAGGGGGAGGGACAGGCTACGAGTGGTACTGGAAGAAGGGAAGTGGGAGGAGTGCAGAAATGCATGATAGAGAGTAAGAGGAGAAAGATCTCAGGGGGAGGGGGAGGGACAGGCTACGAGTGGTACTGGAAGAAGGGAAGTGGGAGGAGTGCAGAAATGCATGATAGAGAGTAAGAGGAGAAAGATCTCAGGGGAGGGGGAGGGACAGGCTACGAGTGGTACTGGAAGAAGGGAAGTGGGAGGAGTGCAGAAATGCATGATAGAGAGTAAGAGGAGAAAGATCTCAGGGGGAGGGGGAGGGACAGGCTACGAGTGGTACTGGAAGAAGGGAAGTGGGAGGAGTGCAGAAATGCATGATAGAGAGTAAGAGGAGAAAGATCTCAGGGGAGGGGGAGGGACAGGCTACGAGTGGTACTGGAAGAAGGGAAGTGGGAGGAGTGCAGAAATGCATGATAGAGAGTAAGAGGAGAAAGATCTCAGGGGAGGGGGAGGGACAGGCTACGAGTGGTACTGGAAGAAGGGAAGTGGGAGGAGTGCAGAAATGCATGATAGAGAGTAAGAGGAGAAAGATCTCAGGGGAGGGGGAGGGACAGGCTACGAGTGGTACTGGAAGAAGGGAAGTGGGAGGAGGAGTGCATAAATGCATGATAGAGAGTAAGAGGAGAAAGATCTCAGGGGAGGGGGGAGGGACAGGCTACGAGTGGTACTGGAAGAAGGGAAGTGGGAGGAGTGCAGAAATGCATGATAGAGAGTAAGAGGAGAAAGATCTCAGGGGAGGGGGAGGGACAGGCTACGAGTGGTACTGGAAGAAGGGAAGTGGGAGGAGTGCAGAAATGCATGATAGAGAGTAAGAGGAGAAAGATCTCAGGGGGAGGGGGAGGGACAGGCTACGAGTGGTACTGGAAGAAGGGAAGTGGGAGGAGTGCAGAAATGCATGATAGAGAGTAAGAGGAGAAAGATCTCAGGGGAGGGGGAGGGACAGGCTACGAGTGGTACTGGAAGAAGGGAAGTGGGAGGAGTGCAGAAATGCATGATAGAGAGTAAGAGGAGAAAGATCTCAGGGGAGGGGGAGGGACAGGCTACGAGTGGTACTGGAAGAAGGGAAGTGGGAGGAGTGCAGAAATGCATGATAGAGAGTAAGAGGAGAAAGATCTCAGGGGGAGGGGGAGGGACAGGCTACGAGTGGTACTGGAAGAAGGGAAGTGGGAGGAGTGCAGAAATGCATGATAGAGAGTAAGAGGAGAAAGATCTCAGGGGGTGGGGGGAGGCACAGGCTACGAGTGATACTGGAAGAAGGGAAGTGGGAGGAGTGCAGAAATGCATGATAGAGAGTAAGAGGAGAAAGATCTCAGGGGAGGGGGAGGGACAGGCTACGAGTGGTACTGGAAGAAGGGAAGTGGGAGGAGTGCAGAAATGCATGATAGAGAGTAAGAGGAGAAAGATCTCAGGGGAGGGGGAGGGACAGGCTACGAGTGGTACTGGAAGAAGGGAAGTGGGAGGAGTGCAGAAATGCATGATAGAGAGTAAGAGGAGAAAGATCTCAGGGGAGGGGGAGGGACAGGCTACGAGTGGTACTGGAAGAAGGGAAGTGGGAGGAGGATTGAATAAATGCATGATAGAGAGTAATAGGAGAAATAACTCAGGGGAGGGGGAGGGACAGGCTACGAGTGGTACTGGAAGAAGGGAAGTGGGAGGAGTGCAGAAATGCATGATAGAGAGTAAGAGGAGAAAGATCTCAGGGGAGGGGGAGGGACAGGCTACGAGTGGTACTGGAAGAAGGGAAGTGGGAGGAGTGCAGAAATGCATGATAGAGAGTAAGAGGAGAAAGATCTCAGGGGAGGGGGAGGGACAGGCTACGAGTGGTACTGGAAGAAGGGAAGTGGGAGGAGTGCAGAAATGCATGATAGAGAGTAAGAGGAGAAAGATCTCAGGGGAGGGGGAGGGACAGGCTACGAGTGGTACTGGAAGAAGGGAAGTGGGAGGAGTGCAGAAATGCATGATAGAGAGTAAGAGGAGAAAGATCTCAGGGGAGGGGGAGGGACAGGCTACGAGTGGTACTGGAAGAAGGGAAGTGGGAGGAGTGCAGAAATGCATGATAGAGAGTAAGAGGAGAAAGATCTCAGGGGAGGGGGAGGGACAGGCTACGAGTGGTACTGGAAGAAGGGAAGTGGGAGGAGTGCAGAAATGCATGATAGAGAGTAAGAGGAGAAAGATCTCAGGGGAGGGGGAGGGACAGGCTACGAGTGGTACTGGAAGAAGGGAAGTGGGAGGAGTGCAGAAATGCATGATAGAGAGTAAGAGGAGAAAGATCTCAGGGGAGGGGGAGGGACAGGCTACGAGTGGTACTGGAAGAAGGGAAGTGGGAGGAGTGCAGAAATGCATGATAGAGAGTAAGAGGAGAAAGATCTCAGGGGAGGGGGAGGGACAGGCTACGAGTGGTACTGGAAGAAGGGAAGTGGGAGGAGTGCAGAAATGCATGATAGAGAGTAAGAGGAGAAAGATCTCAGGGGAGGGGGAGGGACAGGCTACGAGTGGTACTGGAAGAAGGGAAGTGGGAGGAGTGCAGAAATGCATGATAGAGAGTAAGAGGAGAAAGATCTCAGGGGAGGGGGAGGGACAGGCTACGAGTGGTACTGGAAGAAGGGAAGTGGGAGGAGTGCAGAAATGCATGATAGAGAGTAAGAGGAGAAAGATCTCAGGGGAGGGGGAGGGACAGGCTACGAGTGGTACTGGAAGAAGGGAAGTGGGAGGAGTGCAGAAATGCATGATAGAGAGTAAGAGGAGAAAGATCTCAGGGGAGGGGGAGGGACAGGCTACGAGTGGTACTGGAAGAAGGGAAGTGGGAGGAGTGCAGAAATGCATGATAGAGAGTAAGAGGAGAAAGATCTCAGGGGAGGGGGAGGGACAGGCTACGAGTGGTACTGGAAGAAGGGAAGTGGGAGGAGTGCAGAAATGCATGATAGAGAGTAAGAGGAGAAAGATCTCAGGGGAGGGGGAGGGACAGGCTACGAGTGGTACTGGAAGAAGGGAAGTGGGAGGAGTGCAGAAATGCATGATAGAGAGTAAGAGGAGAAAGATCTCAGGGGAGGGGGAGGGACAGGCTACGAGTGGTACTGGAAGAAGGGAAGTGGGAGGAGTGCAGAAATGCATGATAGAGAGTAAGAGGAGAAAGATCTCAGGGGAGGGGAGAGGGACAGGCTACGAGTGGTACTGGAAGAAGGGAAGTGGGAGGAGTGCAGAAATGCATGATAGAGAGTAAGAGGAGAAAGATCTCAGGGGAGGGGGAGGGACAGGCTACGAGTGGTACTGGAAGAAGGGAAGTGGGAGGAGTGCAGAAATGCATGATAGAGAGTAAGAGGAGAAAGATCTCAGGGGAGGGGGAGGGACAGGCTACGAGTGGTACTGGAAGAAGGGAAGTGGGAGGAGTGCAGAAATGCATGATAGAGAGTAAGAGGAGAAAGATCTCAGGGGAGGGGGAGGGACAGGCTACGAGTGGTACTGGAAGAAGGGAAGTGGGAGGAGTGCAGAAATGCATGATAGAGAGTAAGAGGAGAAAGATCTCAGGGGGAGGGGGAGGGACAGGCTACGAGTGGTACTGGAAGAAGGGAAGTGGGAGGAGTGCAGAAATGCATGATAGAGAGTAAGAGGAGAAAGATCTCAGGGGAGGGGGAGGGACAGGCTACGAGTGGTACTGGAAGAAGGGAAGTGGGAGGAGTGCAGAAATGCATGATAGAGAGTAAGAGGAGAAAGATCTCAGGGGAGGGGGAGGGACAGGCTACGAGTGGTACTGGAAGAAGGGAAGTGGGAGGAGTGCAGAAATGCATGATAGAGAGTAAGAGGAGAAAGATCTCAGGGGAGGGGGAGGGACAGGCTACGAGTGGTACTGGAAGAAGGGAAGTGGGAGGAGTGCAGAAATGCATGATAGAGAGTAAGAGGAGAAAGATCTCAGGGAGGGGGAGGGACAGGCTACGAGTGGTACTGGAAGAAGGGAAGTGGGAGGAGTGCAGAAATGCATGATAGAGAGTAAGAGGAGAAAGATCTCAGGGGAGGGGGAGGGACAGGCTACGAGTGGTACTGGAAGAAGGGAAGTGGGAGGAGTGCAGAAATGCATGATAGAGAGTAAGAGGAGAAAGATCTCAGGGGGAGGGGGAGGGACAGGCTACGAGTGGTACTGGAAGAAGGGAAGTGGGAGGAGTGCAGAAATGCATGATAGAGAGTAAGAGGAGAAAGATCTCAGGGGCGGGGGCGGGACAGGCTACGAGTGGTACTGGAAGAAGGGAAGTGGGAGGAGTGCAGAAATGCATGATAGAGAGTAAGAGGAGAAAGATCTCAGGGGAGGGGGAGGGACAGGCTACGAATGGTACTGGAAGAAGGGAAGTGGGAGGAGGAGTGCAGAAATGCATGATAGAGAGTAAGAGGAGAAAGATCTCAGGGGAGGGGGGGACAGGCTACGAGTGGTACTGGAAGAAGGGAAGTGGGAGGAGTGCAGAAATGCATGATAGAGAGTAAGAGGAGAAAGATCTCAGGGGAGGGGAGGGACAGGCTACGAGTGGTACTGGAAGAAGGGAAGTGGGAGGAGTGCAGAAATGCATGATAGAGAGTAAGAGGAGAAAGATCTCAGGGGAGGGGGGAGGGACAGGCTACGAGTGGTACTGGAAGAAGGGAAGTGGGAGGAGTGCAGAAATGCATGATAGAGAGTAAGAGGAGAAAGATCTCAGGGGAGGGGGAGGGACAGGCTACGAGTGGTACTGGAAGAAGGGAAGTGGGAGGAGTGCAGAAATACATGATAGAGAGTAAGAGGAGAAAGATCTCAGGGGAGGGGGAGGGACAGGCTACGAGTGGTACTGGAAGAAGGGAAGTGGGAGGAGTGCAGAAATGCATGATAGAGAGTAAGAGGAGAAAGATCTCAGGGGAGGGGGAGGGACAGGCTACGAGTGGTACTGGAAGAAGGGAAGTGGGAGGAGTGCAGAAATGCATGATAGAGAGTAAGAGGAGAAAGATCTCAGGGGAGGGGGAGGGACAGGCTACGAGTGGTACTGGAAGAAGGGAAGTGGGAGGAGTGCAGAAATGCATGATAGAGAGTAAGAGGAGAAAGATCTCAGGGGAGGGGGAGGGACAGGCTACGAGTGGTACTGGAAGAAGGGAAGTGGGAGGAGTGCAGAAATGCATGATAGAGAGTAAGAGGAGAAAGATCTCAGGGGAGGGGGAGGGACAGGCTACGAGTGGTACTGGAAGAAGGGAAGTGGGAGGAGTGCAGAAATGCATGATAGAGAGTAAGAGGAGAAAGATCTCAGGGGAGGGGGAGGGACAGGCTACGAGTGGTACTGGAAGAAGGGAAGTGGGAGGAGTGCAGAAATGCATGATAGAGAGTAAGAGGAGAAAGATCTCAGGGGAGGGGGAGGGACAGGCTACGAGTGGTACTGGAAGAAGGGAAGTGGGAGGAGTGCAGAAATGCATGATAGAGAGTAAGAGGAGAAAGATCTCAGGGGAGGGGGGAGGGACAGGCTGCGAGTGGTACTGGAAGAAGGGAAGTGGGAGGAGTGCAGAAATGCATGATAGAGAGTAAGAGGAGAAAGATCTCAGGGGAGGGGGTAGGGACGGCATACGAGTGGTACTGGAAGAAGGGAAGTGGGAGGAGTGCAGAATGCATGATAGAGAGTAAGAGGAGAAAGTTCTCAGGGGAGGGGGAGGGACAGGCTACGAGTGGTACTGGAAGAAGGGAAGTGGGAGGAGTGCAGAAATGCATGATAGAGAGTAAGAGGAGAAAGATCTCAGGGGTAGGGGAGGGACAGGCTACGAGTGGTACTGGAAGAAGGGAAGTGGGAGGAGTGCAGAAATACATGATAGAGAGTAAGAGGAGAAAGATCTCAGGGGGCGGGGGGGACAGGCTACGAGTGGTACTGGAAGAAGGGAAGTGGGAGGAGTGCAGAAATGCATGATAGAGAGTAAGAGGAGAAAGATCTCAGGGGGAGGGGGAGGGACAGGCTACAAGTACTGGAAGAAGGGAAGTGGGAGGAGTGCAGAAATGCATGATAGAGAGTAAGAGGGGAAAGATCTCGGGAGGGGGAGGGACAGGCTACGAGTGGTACTGGAAGAAGGGAAGTGGGAGGAGTGCAGAAATACATGATAGAGAGTAAGAGGAGAAAGATCTCAGGGGAGGGGGGGGACAGGCTACGAGTGGTACTGGAAGAAGGGAAGTGGGAGGAGTGCAGAAATACATGATAGAGAGTAAGAGGAGAAAGATCTCAGGGGAGGGGGAGGGACAGGCTACGAGTGGTACTGGAAGAAGGGAAGTGGGAGGAGTGCAGAAATGCATGATAGAGAGTAAGAGGAGAAAGATCTCAGGGGAGGGGGAGGGACAGGCTACGAGTGGTACTGGAAGAAGGGAAGTGGGAGGAGTGCAGAAATGCATGATAGAGAGTAAGAGGAGAAAGATCTCGTGGTGGGGAGGCACAGGCTACGAGTGGTACTGGAAGAAGGGAAGTGGGAGGAGTGCAGAAATGCATGATAGAGAGTAAGAGGAGAAAGATCTCAGGGGAGGGGGAGGGACAGGCTACGAGTGGTACTGGAAGAAGGGAAGTGGGAGGAGTGCAGAAATGCATGATAGAGAGTAAGAGGAGAAAGATCTCAGGGGAGGGGGAGGGACAGGCTACGAGTGGTACTGGAAGAAGGGAAGTGGGAGGAGTGCAGAAATGCATGATAGAGAGTAAGAGGAGAAAGATCTCAGGGGAGGGGGAGGGACAGGCTACGAGTGGTACTGGAAGAAGGGAAGTGGGAGGAGTGCAGAAATACATGATAGAGAGTAAGAGGAGAAAGATCTCAGGGGAGGGGGAGGGACAGGCTACGAGTGGTACTGGAAGAAGGGAAGTGGGAGGAGTGCAGAAATGCATGATAGAGAGTAAGAGGAGAAAGATCTCAGGGGAGGGGGAGGGACAGGCTACGAGTGGTACTGGAAGAAGGGAAGTGGGAGGAGTGCAGAAATGCATGATAGAGAGTAAGAGGAGAAAGATCTCAGGGGAGGGGGAGGGACAGGCTACGAGTGGTACTGGAAGAAGGGAAGTGGGAGGAGTGCAGAAATGCATGATAGAGAGTAAGAGGAGAAAGATCTCAGGGGAGGGGGAGGGACAGGCTACGAGTGATACTGGAAGAAGGGAAGTGGGAGGAGTGCAGAAATGCATGATAGAGAGTAAGAGGAGAAAGATCTCAGGGGAGGGGGAGGGACAGGCTACGAGTGGTACTGGAAGAAGGGAAGTGGGAGGAGTGCAGAAATGCATGATAGAGAGTAAGAGGAGAAAGATCTCAGGGGAGGGGGAGGGACAGGCTACGAGTGGTACTGGAAGAAGGGAAGTGGGAGGAGTGCAGAAATGCATGATAGAGAGTAAGAGGAGAAAGATCTCAGGGGAGGGGGAGGGACAGGCTACGAGTGGTACTGGAAGAAGGGAAGTGGGAGGAGTGCAGAAATGCATGATAGAGAGTAAGAGGAGAAAGATCTCAGGGGAGGGGGAGGGACAGGCTACGAGTGGTACTGGAAGAAGGGAAGTGGGAGGAGTGCAGAAATGCATGATAGAGAGTAAGAGGAGAAAGATCTCAGGGGAGGGGGAGGGACAGGCTACGAGTGGTACTGGAAGAAGGGAAGTGGGAGGAGTGCAGAAATGCATGATAGAGAGTAAGAGGAGAAAGATCTCAGGGGAGGGGGAGGGACAGGCTACGAGTGGTACTGGAAGAAGGGAAGTGGGAGGAGTGCAGAAATGCATGATAGAGAGTAAGAGGAGAAAGATCTCAGGGGGAGGGGGAGGGACAGGCTACGAGTGGTACTGGAAGAAGGGAAGTGGGAGGAGTGCAGAAATGCATGATAGAGAGTAAGAGGAGAAAGATCTCAGGGGAGGGGGAGGGACAGGCTACGAGTGGTACTGGAAGAAGGGAAGTGGGAGGAGTGCAGAAATGCATGATAGAGAGTAAGAGGAGAAAGATCTCAGGGGGAGGGGGAGGGACAGGCTACGAGTGGTACTGGAAGAAGGGAAGTGGGAGGAGTGCAGAAATGCATGATAGAGAGTAAGAGGAGAAAGATCTCAGGGGGAGGGGGGGGACAGGCTACGAGTGGTACTGGAAGAAGGGAAGTGGGAGGAGTGCAGAAATGCATGATAGAGAGTAAGAGGAGAAAGATCTCAGGGGAGAGGGGAGGGACAGGCTACGAGTGATACTGGAAGAAGGGAAGTGGGAGGAGTGCAGAAATGCATGATAGAGAGTAAGAGGAGAAAGATCTCAGGGGGAGGGGGAGGGACAGGCTACGAGTGGTACTGGAAGAAGGGAAGTGGGAGGAGTGCAGAAATGCATGATAGAGAGTAAGAGGAGAAAGATCTCAGGGGGAGGGGGAGGGACAGGCTACGAGTGGTACTGGAAGAAGGGAAGTGGGAGGAGTGCAGAAATGCATGATAGAGAGTAAGAGGAGAAAGATCTCAGGGGAGGCGGCGGGGAAGGACAGGCAACGAGTGGTACTGGAAGAAGGAAGTGGGAGGAGTGCAGAAAATGCATGATAGAGAGTAAGAGAAGAAAGATCTCAGGGGAGGGGGAGGGACAGGCTACGAGTGGTACTGGAAGAAGGGAAGTGGGAGGAGTGCAGAAATGCATGATAGAGAGTAAGAGGAGAAAGATCTCAGGGGAGGGGAGGGGACAGGACAGGCTACGAGTGGTACTGGAAGAAGGGAAGTGGGAGGAGTGCAGAAATGCATGATAGAGAGTAAGAGGAGAAAGATCTCAGGGGAGGGGGAGGGACAGGCTACGAGTGGTACTGGAAGAAGGGAAGTGGGAGGTGTGCAGAAATGCATGATAGAGAGTAAGAGGAGAAGGATCTCAGGGGGAGGGGGAGGGACAGGCTACGAGTGGTACTGGAAGAAGGGAAGTGGGTGGAGTGCAGAAATGCATGATAGAGAGTAAGAGGAGAAAGATCTCAGGGGAGGGGGAGGGACAGGCTACGAGTGGTACTGGAAGAAGGGAAGTGGGAGGAGTGCAGAAATGCATGATAGAGAGTAAGAGGAGAAAGATCTCAGGGGAGGGGGAGGGACAGGCTACGAGTGGTACTGGAAGAAGGGAAGTGGGAGGAGTGCAGAAATGCATGATAGAGAGTAAGAGGAGAAAGATCTCAGGGGAGGGGGAGGGACAGGCTACGAGTGGTACTGGAAGAAGGGAAGTGGGAGGAGTGCAGAAATACATGATAGAGAGTAAGAGGAGAAAGATCTCAGGGGAGGGGGAGGGACAGGCTACGAGTGGTACTGGAAGATAGGAAGTGGGAGGAGTGCAGAAATGCATGATAGAGAGTAAGAGGAGAAAGATCTCAGGGGAGGGGGAGGGACAGGCTACGAGTGGTACTGGAAGAAGGGAAGTGGGAGGAGTGCAGAAATGCATGATAGAGAGTAAGAGGAGAAAGATCTCAGGGGAGAGGGGAGGGACAGGCTACGAGTGGTACGGGAAGAAGGGAAGTGGGAGGAGTGCAGAAATGCATGATAGAGAGTAAGAGGAGAAAGATCTCAGGGGGAGGGGAGAAAGATCTCAGGGGGAGGGGGAGGGACAGGCTACGAGTGGTACTGGAAGAAGGGAAGTGGGAGGAGTGCAGAAATGCATGATAGAGAGTAAGAGGAGAAAGATCTCAGGGGAGGGGGAGGGACAGGCTACAAGTGGTAGTGGAAGAAGGGAAGTGGGAGGAGTGCAGAAATGCATGATAGAGAGTAAGAGGAGAAAGATCTCAGGGGGAGGGGGAGGGACAGGCTACGAGTGATACTGGAAGAAGGGAAGGGGGAGGAGTGCAGAAATGCATGATAGAGAGTAAGAGGAGAAAGATCTCAGGGGAGGGGGAGGGACAGGCTACGAGTGGTACTGGAAGAAGGGAAGTGGGAGGAGTGCAGAAATGCATGATAGAGAGTAAGAGGAGAAAGATCTCAGGGGGAGGGGGAGGGACAGGCTACGAGTGGTACTGGAAGGGAAGTGGGAGGAGTGCAGAAATACATGATAGAGAGTAAGAGGAGAAAGATCTCAGGGGAGGGGGGAGGGACAGGCTACGAGTGGTACTGGAAGAAGGGAAGTGGGAGGAGTGCATGCACCCCCATCCCTCCCCAGAAGGCTGAGAACAGGTCATGCAGCCAGTCTGCGGCCATCCTCCAAGGCACAGGAGAGCCAGCTAATTCCAACTTTAGCAGTTCACCTCAACCTTTATGACCATGGAGGCTGAGGAGAAGAACTGCTAGACAGGACAACCTTCCAGAGAGATTAGTGACCATTGTGGGGTAGGGGGGCATTGGGGGTTAAGTCTTGGGAGCTTGCAGTGGAAGTATCAGGATCATGAGAGTAAGGGAGATGAGGATAAAGGGAAAGGCAATGGTGTACCAAGGGCAGGGCAGTAGATGAAGCCTGCCCTGGGTGCCAACCAGGAGGGGTGCACCTCCACTGGGCCCACACACTGGAGCCGGCGTGGCAAATTTAATGCCATAGGTGACGTACCACGCTGCCTCCACTCCAGGCCTGGCAGTTGTTCCCTCCTGGCTAAAGTCTTGTGAACTGCGAGACTTTGGCCTGGGAAGGAACAGCCACCAAGCTTGGAGTGGAGGAAGTATGGCAAGCCACCCATATTGTTAAGTTTGCCATGCAGTTTCCACTGTGTGGGCACCGCTCCATTTCATGCTGCAAGTGAGGCTTACCACAAGGGGGATGCCTGCTCCAGGTGCTCGTGGGACTTTGAACACCACTGGGTAAAGGGTTGTCATCTCTACCCTCATCCTATTCCTCACCCCAGTAATCATCCATCACCATCTCCTACCAACACTCAACCCTTATCCACACTTCACCCTCATATATATGTGTGTGCGTCTGTGGAGCATAACATTTTACACCTGGCCCTGGACACATCCTCTCTCCCCTAGTGCCCCCAATTCCATATCTTTTGTCTGCAAACAAGCCCTGTCCTTGAGGAGAGGAAAGACAGAGTTGGGAAGGGATGGATATATGAGAGAGGTATGTCCAACTGAGAGCATATACACTCGCAGAAAAACTACAATACAGTACCAGGAGCGAGGTAGATAGTAAAAAAATAGTATTTGTTCAATCCTACATGGCCGTGTTTCGATGTGCACAATCATCAGGGGTACGAACCTCAAACATAAAAATAAAACACAAATGTAAATACATGTGGCAGCCTATTCACAAATGGACATCCAGCCCCTTGTGCAACTGGGCAGAATCTGGATGTACAACAGTAGACCCGATTCAGATCCTTTGGAGGCATCTAGCCCCAGCCTAATCAGAATCTTTTCTACCGGCCTGGACGTACACGCCGGCCCTGATTCTGATTGGCCGCATGGCCAGCCGCATAGCTCGCTAACTCAGCCTGGCTCTGTAATGGAGCCGCAATGCCACGGTGTCTCGTTGCCATGGCACCGTGGCTCCATTACAGAGTCCCAAACGCTGCCCATCACCGAGATTGTCCTTTCCCTGCAGCAGACCCCCGATTTGGCCTCCCATGGCCAGGATCCAGCTGCGGGGAACCTCCTTCATGCCTCCCTGCTTTGTCCTCGCTGGCTGCCGCTGCTACCCCACGTCCAGGGGAACGTATTCCACCTCTGAGGTGGAATAAGTCTCCCATCTAACCGACATACCCTGGACTTACAGGGCCGACCTCAGAATCAGCCCTATATGTCCAGAGTGACTGCCTGCCCATGCACCGCCCTCACTCCGTCTTCCGTACCCCCCTCCCACCCTGTCTAAGGTTTCCGTACAACTCTATTGTTCGTACAGGGAGCCTTGCACAGGGAGAGCAAGGGGGATGAATAGCAGGAATGTACGTCCAGGCAGGATGTACATCCCTGCTATTCGTGGCTCAGAAGAGACCCCATAACTTTTAAAACATACAATTAGAGCATCAGTTTAAAATAATAAAATAATTAAACAATTGAAAAAGCATGGGAAGCATAAAAAAACATAAAACAAAGTATAATATACAAATATATAAAAGGGTGATGCCGACAAGACCAGTAAAAAAAATGAAATGAGACAGCATATGGGAAGAGAAGAACTAGGACTAATCATGTTGCTAAGGTATCACAGTATCCCACTGGTTGTAGAAGGACAATCAATGGGATGCCGTGATACCTGGGTACAAACTATTTCACAATGAGAGGGTAGATCTAATTGGTGGAGGGGCTGCGCTCTATGTTAGAGAGGACATTGAGTCACACAGGATAAAAGTTTTGCAGGAAACAAAACATTCTATAGAATCTCTATAGATAGAAATTCCATGTAAAAAGGGGAAGGCGATGACAGTGGAGGTGTACTATCAACCGCCTGGCCAGAATGAACAGATGGATGATGAAATGCTGAAAGAAATCAGGGAAGCTAACAAAAGTTACAGACAGTAATAATAATGGGTGATTTCAATTACTCCGGTATTGACTGGGTCATTGTCACGGCAGGACATGCTAGGGAGATAAAGTTTCTAGATGAAATAAATGACTGCTTCTTGGAGCAGCTGGTTCATGACCCAACAAAAGGGGAAGCTATTTTGGACCTAGTCCTTAGTGAAGCATAGGATCTGGTGCAAGAGATAACATGTTGGGGCCACTTGGCAATAGTGATCATAGCATGATCGCATTTGATTTCATAAACGGAGGGAGGATGGCAAGGAATTCCACAGTACTACCTTTTAACTTCCAAAAACGAGACTATGGTAAAATGAAGAAAATAGTTAAGAAAAAATTAAAAGAAGCAGCTGCAAAGGTTATGGGGGTCATTCTGTGGCACAAATAATGGGGATGTACATCCAGTTGCTATTCGTGCAAATGTCGTTTCCGGCAAAAAGCTCCCCATATGAAATATCGGTGTTGTACGGAGAGCCTTAGACGGGGGCGGAACAAGGATCGGTCATCTCCCAGGACATACAGGGCCTATTCTGAGGTTGGCCCTGTATGTCCGGGGTCGGCCGGATAGACGGGGACTTATTCCACCTCAGAGGTGGAATATGTCCCCCTAGACGTGGTGTTTCGGTGGCGGCTGGTGGGGAAAAAGGTAGGCAGGGGTACAGGAAGTTCCCTGCAGCCAGACCCTGGCCAAGGGAGGCCAGATCGGGGGTCCGGCTGTGGGGAAAGGGACTTTTCGGCGGCGGCTGGGGAGCGTGGCTCCTTAATGGAGCCACAGTGTCATGGCAACATGACACCATGGCACTGCGGCTCCATTGATAAGCCTGACTGAGGTAGCTGGCTAAGTGGCTGGAAATCCGGGGTAGCCCCCACGGGAGCAGAATTGGCTGCATCTCCCAGCCGTCCAGATGTCTGTACCTCCGGATAGCCAGGAGATGTACATGACAGAATGTGCCTCTAAAGGTTTACATCAAGCATGGGCGTTGACACACTAAGGTCAAATCAGCAAGCTGCCCCTCAATTCTTATTTCTTTTTCTCTTTGGATTTTATTTTTGGATTTGAATGGAGCAGCAAAGCAGCAGTCTGAGAACTAGAGTTCAGTTCCCACTGGCACTCTTTCCGGCCTTAGCCAAGTCACTTGACCTTCCATTGGCCCAGGTACAACACTTAGATGATAAGCCCTCTGGGGACAGGAAATACCTACTGCATCTGAATGCAAGTTGCCTCGAAGTATTACTGGAAAGGTGTGAGCTAAATGCAAATTACTTACTTACATTTAACTAATGTCTTTTCAGTAGTTCAGTAGGGCTCTCCTTGGAACACTAGTCACAGGTTTGTTGGGACAAAAGGAAACAAAGCTGGATAGATTTATGGGATTTAGTCCATTCCAAAAGTGAACGGCTTCTTACAGTCCAAAGCAGGCAGGATCTATTTGCCTTTGTTGGTGTGTGGTCTATGGAAAAATGCAATTGACTTATTGAGGTGAAAGTCTTTTACCATTTCAGGCTGAAAATATATAATATGCATGCAGAACCACTGTTATATTCTAATGAATTATAAGATAACATGTATAACCTATGAGAATCTGAAGCAATCTGACCCTGTGACCACCACCACAAAAGCCACATTCCAGCTCAAATAATTTAGCCTACAAATCCCCCCACTTTTTACATCCACCATAACGTTATCGCCATCACACATTCTCTCCTTCTTCCATATCCCACTTCCCTTTTTTTTAAGAACATTTTTTGTGCTCTCTTTCCATAGAGGCCCTTAAGCGTCAACATACTTTCTTAGAGAAGAGCAGACTCAAACTGGCCAAAACTCCAGAAGCCAAGAGAACTCGTTCCAACGAGATACTGGGCCCAGTGATTTCAACGACTTCACAACCCTGGGTAAGAGAGACACTCAGGGACATCTTGGCAGTTCCCTATGTTATCTGCATCTTCACTAATACACCAACGCAGCCAGACATCCTACTTTTCGTGGTTTCTGAAGTCTCGCAAACCTGTATGGGACACACATATCATACACAAAACCAAGTTATTTACTTGTAGCTGGTGTTCTCTGTGGATAGCACAATGCGAATGCTTACAGATGAGATAACATCATCGATGGAGCCAACAGTGAGAAACACTTCTCCAGCCTCGTACACTTCTAGAAGCTTCTCTATACATGTACATCACTTCCTACCTGCTGCTATCACACATGGACCTTCTCAATCTTAAAGTTTGAGTAGAATACAACACCCCCCCCCCCCCCCCGGAAAGGAGGGTGGGTGCATGAAGACTTGCATTATGCTGTTCAAGAATCGGCACTACAGGTAAGCAGCTTGGTTTTCTGCAAGGACGAGCAAGATGGCGTCATAGATGGGACTGCCAAGTTACAGGCTGCTTCAAACTAAAAAAAGCACAATTTAAAAATTGGAAAAGATGTCACAACATGCAGACATCTCATCTATTTTTGGCAGCTAAAAGCCTTTTCAAACTTTTTATTTTTTTATTTCTTAGAGGCAGCCAGGCCCAAAGAAATTTTGGAGGATGGACTGGCCAAACCTACTGTGAGATGTGAATGTGTGGACTGATGTTCATCTCACAGCCCTGCAAATTTTCTCCATAGAGGCTGACCTCCATTAGCCATGGCTCAGACATTATGAGCCTTGACATGTCCCTCAAGACTCAAGCTTGCCTGTGCATAAGTAAAGAAATTTCAGTCTGCTAACCAATTTAAAAGCGTGCACCTGGGGAGGAAGTGATGTCATCCTATCATGCAGACAGGAGAGTGAAGAGCTCTCTGGTCCACCTCACCTAAAGTTTGTTTTTCGAGCCCCAGCAGTAACACAACCTTGTAACAGTGGTGGGAACAAGTCTGGACCCCACAGAAATCGCCATAATCTCCAAACACCATAAAACTTTAGACCTTAAAGAGTTTGCATACGCTGGCTCATGAACGGAGGCGAGAGACGGTGGAAAGATAGCATCAGAGGGCGTTGAGTGTGAGTGAGCTGTTGGTGGGAAAAGGCATAGTGGTGCAAATTATCAGGTTGGAACGCCAATCCTAATTTAACGAGATAAAAACAGAGATTATGGGGGTCCTGGCTAAAGTTGAAGAGGTGCTGGCTGGGATAAGGGCCGACATTCAAGAGGCGGGGTAACACATGGAAGAGAAGGAGATGCATGCGGAGAAAGTGCACGGCAAAATTGTAATGCTAGACACCTCTAGGCAACCATTTGAAACAACACAAGAACAGCTCCAATTGAAAATAGAGGACTTAGAAAACTGCTCTAGGCAGAATAATCGAAGAATTAATGGGATACGAGAAATAGAAAAATATCGGGACTGTGTGAAAGTGGCCCAAGAGGTCTGTGCTGCTATTATCTCCACCGGCAGCAGCTCTGCAGGGGCCCTGGCCAGCCCCATAAAAATAGACAGAGCCCACCGGGCCTTAGGCCCAGTGAGAAACGAAAGACCAAATAACATAGTATTGTGTATCCACAATTACACTCTGAAGGAGAAAGTAGCCATGCAAATGAGGGCGGCGGGTCGTTTTACATGGGATGGTAATCAAGTAGCAGGTGTACATGGATCTTGCTCAAGCCATACTGCAACAATGCAAGGACTGGAAGGACTACACCACTCACCTACGTGAGGCAGGCTACAAATATAAATGGCTCTTCCCTTTCACAGTGAACAGAGTTCCCAGAAGGGCTACGTCTGATCAAGAACAGTGAGCAGCAATGAGGGAGGCAGGGCTGCAGGATGTGCCCATGGCAAGTGGAAAATGCAAAGGGGCAAACCACCCCAGCCCCAGCAGCAAAGGATGGATAAAAAGGAGGAACAGAAGAAGAAAGCAGCACCACAGGACAGCAGAATCCGATGACTGATGTTCATCCTTAAATTCATTACAACAAGTACTGTGCTACCTAAGAACAAGTGGATTGCTGATAATTTCAGGGCCAAGGGGGGCCGGGTATCTCTAGGGTGACTTTGTGGTAATGGGTGAGAGGGAAAGAGGGAGAAGGGGGGCTGTTTAAGCTGAAATAAGCAACTGGGCAGGAATGTATAAGTGTTGTTGGTGATGGGTTAGTTAAGGTGTCTCTGCCGAAAGGGGAGGAGGGGGGAAGAAGTAGTTCTGGTTTGAATGAAAGGGCTTGAAAGGGCAAATTAATAGTGTGAAGGTAGTGGTGAATGCATCTTCAGATGGAGTCATGCCTGAGGGTGAGCTGAGAGTGCTCTGCGAGTAGGGGTGGGTACTGGAGAGGGAGGGAGGGAGAAGGGGAAAGAGGAAAAGCAAAGGTCCGCATCAGAAGAGGAAGGGTGTTCTCTCTTACTAGTCATGGGTCCTAAACAGGGAGGGGGCAGGGGACTCACTATCCTGACCCTAAATGTAAAAGGTTTAAATGCATGGCAGAAATGGAGGTCACTTCATCAGGAGGGGGAACGCATGCAAGCAGCCATCCTTATGGTGCAGAAGGCACAACTCACATGGTTGCAGGAATATTGACTGCAAGGGGGTAAATATGATAGAATATATCTGGCTCCAAATAGAGTGCAACCCAAAAAGGGGGGGAGTGGGCCTAATGTTTTCAAAAGACCTGGTATTAGAAGAAAAAAAGCTAACTAGAGATCCAGAAGGGCGGTTCATTCTTTGGAGGGGAAAGGTTAATAGTTGGGAAGTAATGTTGGGGTGTATCTATGTACCAAATTCTAAACGAGAAGAGTTCTACAAAAGCCTGAGAGCAAAAATACAAGATCGATTGGAAGGGCCCTTAATAACGACAGGGGAAGGGGGTGAGGGGGGAATTCAATGCAGTTGTGAACCTTAGGCTAGACACCACAGGTGGAGTAGGGGTGTCTGACTTGGGCTGCAGAGGTTGATGAAAAAATTGGGGACACAAGATGCTTGGAGGCATTTAAGGGGTAGCACCTGGGAGTACACCTTCTACTCACACCCATATGAGACATAAAGCAGAACAGATATGATATGGGTAGATGTGTCACTCGTAGTGCAAATCCAGAATATAACAATTGGACCAATCACCTGGTCGAACCATACACTGGTGCTCCTCACCCTGAAACCCCGGGGCAGAGGGGAGGATTGAAATTTTGGTGACTTAATGATTCCTTGTTGTCAGAGGAGGGACAAGTGAGAGCTACGAGGACAATAATAAAAGAATATCTACATTTCAACAAACATGGGGCCAGCTCTCCACTAATGGTCTGGGATGGGCTTATGGTGGTTCTTAGAGGTCACTTTATTTCCTTGAGGTCCAAAAAGAAGAAACAAAGGGAGCAACGAGAATTTGAGTCCGTGTACACAGACCACAGTAGGACCCCTGTGTCCGATGAAACTAGCGCTCCGGTAGCCTGACACAGAAGGGTCGGAGGGTAGGAGTTGCCTAGACCCCGAAAAGGTTACGGAGCACAGCTTGGCCAAAAGCACTGTCCCATCAGGATTCTCTCTCCAGGCAGTAATGGGCTGAGAAAGTATGGACTGAAGACCACGTGGCGGCCCAGCAGATGGCCACCACTGGGACAGATCACGTTTGCCACTGAGGCCGTAATGGCCTGGACATGGTGCACCGTGACACGGCCTTCCAGTGGGAGCCTCGCCTGCCCATAAGCAAAGGTGATACAGTCTGCCACCCAAGTGGACAGCGTATGCTTGATCACCGCCTCCCCCAGCCTACTGGGTCATAGGAGATGAAAAGCTGATTAGCTTTGCAGTGGGTGTGTTGGATGTAGAAGGATAAGGCCCTCTTACAGTCCAATGAGTGAAAGACCGTCTCCGCCCGACTGGCATGAGGTCTTGGGAAGAAGGTAGGAAGCACCACTTCCTGATTAAGGTGGAAGGGTGACACTACTTTCGGCAGGAACTTGGGATGCGTGCGAAGCACCATCCTGTTCTTATAGAACCTGGTATAGGGCGCCTCTACCACAAGGGCCTGGAGCTCGCTAACTCTGTGAGCAGAGGTGAGAGCAACCAGGAAAACCACCTTCCAAGAGAGGTAGCAAAGGTGGCAAGTCACCAGAGGCTCAAAGGGCAGGCGAGTGAGCTGCCCCAACACTACGTTGAGGTCCCATTCGATCACTGGAGGGCGAACCAGGGGATTTGACAGGAGCAAGCCCCGAAGGAAGTGAGTCACCAAAGGTTGGACCGAGAGGGGCTTACCATCCACTGGGTGGTGGTGTGCCACCACGGCACTAAGGTGCACTCGGACAGAGTTAGACTTGAACCCGGATTGGGAGAGGTGGAGAAGGTACTGCAATACCAAAGCCACCGGGCAGGAGAAGAGATCAGCCCCATGATCGGCACACCAAGCAGAGAACCTGCGCCATTTGAGGGTGTATGCCTTCCTAATAGAGGCCTTGCGAGAGGCCAACAGAATGTCTTCGACCTCAAACGGAAGGTTGAGGGAGGCGAGAGTCACCCTCTCAGCAGCCATGCTGTCAACTAGAGGGACCCCAGGTTGGGGTGCAGAAGAGAGCCCCCCTCCTGAGATAGGAATCCCGGGGCAGTGCCCAAGGGGATGGGGGCCTCTACAGCCAACTGCAGAATTAGCGGGAGGCCACCTGGGAGATATCAGGATGAGTGAGGCCCTGTCGCAGAGGGTCCTGAACAAGGTCTTGGTGATCAGCAGCATCGGAGGGAAGGTGTACATGAGGCCTCCCAACCATGAGACTAGAAATGCATCTGCTGCCACCCTGGAGGGGTGGGCCTGCTGAGATCAGAAGCGGGGTAACTGAAAGTTGTCCAGACTGGTGAACAAGTCCATCACGGGTTCCCCCCAGAGCCGGAAAAGCTAACTGGCTATCCTGGGGTCCAGCTGCCACTCGTGCAGCTGGAGAACCCTGCTGAGCCTGTTGGCCAGCAGGTTGTCCTGGCTTGGCAGGTACTCTGCCCTCAGGAGGTTACCCTGTTGGATTGCATACAAACAGAGACCCAGTGCCTCCTGGCAAAGGGCACGGGACCCTGTGCCCCCTTGTTTGTTCACGTAGAACATTGCCACCTGGATGTCAGTCTGGACCAAGGCCGGCTGGTGGCACAGGTGGTGACATAAAACCCTCAGAGTGAGGTGTATCGCTCAGAGCTCCAGGAGGTTGATCTGTTGGGTGCTCTCGTCTGGCAATCAGGTGCCCTGAGTGCAGAAGGCTCCGCAGTGGGCTTCCCAACTGAGCAGGGAGGTGTCCATGGTGAGGACCCTCGAGTGGTAGGGAGTCTGGAAGGGCATGCCCACTTCTAGGTGTTGGGGAGACTGCCACCAGACCAGGGAATCCGCCAACTGGCGGGTCACCACAACCCTGTCTCGGAGGCGGCCTGTGGCCTGAGACCACTGGTCCCAGAGACACCACTGCAATGCTCTCATGTGGAGGCGAGCATCTGGGGTGACGTGGACCGTGGAGGCCATGTGTCCGAGGAGACGCAGGTGGTGCCAGGCAGGCACCAAGGGATGGTGCTGGCCAGGTCCTAGGGAAGGAAGGTCTTCGCCTGGAGGGTGTCAAGCTTTGCCCTGATGAATTGTGCCAGGAGGAGGTGAGACTTGGGGTAATTTATGATGAAGCACAAGTGTTGCAGAACCTGGATGGTGCGTGCAGTGGCCTGTTGCACCTCGGAGGCTGTGCCTCCCCTTATGAGTCAGCCGTCCAGGTAGGGAAACACGAAGACCCCTTGGAGTCTGAGGAAGGTGGCCATGACCGCCAGGCATTTTGTGAAGATCCTCAGGCAGAGGCTAGGCCAAAAGGAAGCACCCGGTATTGAAAATGTTTGCCCTACCACAAACCGCAGGTATTGCCTGTGGTTGGAGTGGATAAGGATGTGGATACACGCATCCTTGAGGTCTAAGGAGCATAGCCAATCTCCCTGCTGGAGGTATGGCAGCAATGTTCCAAGGGAGAGCATCTTGAACTTCTCCTTCACCAGGAATTTGTTGAGGTTGCGCAGGTCGAGGATGAGCCTTAGGCCCCCTGTCCTCTTTGGGACGAGGAAGTATCTGGAGTAGAATCCTTTGCCCTTGAGGTGGTGGGCCACCATTCCACCGCTTTGACCTCGAGAAGACCTGCCAACTCCTTCAGAAGAAGGTCACGGTGGAGGGGCGACCTAAGGGGCTCTCCCGGGAAATAAGGGGGAAGTGTCTGAGTTAGGTGGAGGAGGTAACCCTCCTCGACTATTCTCAGTGCCCAGGAATCGGTGGTGATGGGCATCCACCTCTGGGCATAGAGGGTCAGATGTCCCCCTGTGGGCTGCTGATCTCCTTGGGGTAGAGAGGCTGTACTCAAGGAATCAAAAACTCCCCCCTGGCTGGGCCAGAGCCTTCTGCTTACACGGGTCATGCCCATGTCCCTTGGCCTGCTGACCCTGTTGGGGAGCCAGGGAGGCCTGATAGGGTGGGTAGTTTCGGTAAGCAGTCTCCTTCCTCGGGTAAAAGGGCTTTTTACCCGAGCCCTTCTGTTGGGGAGGGGCAGTGGTCTTCTTGGAGAGCCTGGTCCTCGTCATGAACTTGGTCTCCAGCTTGACAGCCTTGTCGGTCATGGGTTTGCCGAAAAGGTTCTCCCCTTGGCATGGGGCATCGACCAATTTGTTCTGAACTCATTGCTCAAGGTCAGACAACTAAAGCCAAGCCTGGTGGCATGCACTGATGCCCGCCATGGCTACCAGGGCCATCGGCTCGAACCAGTCATAGGCTGCTCAAGACATAAATCTGGAGCACTCACAGACAGCCTTGGACAGGCTCTTGAACTGCTGCAAAGGTTCCTCGGAGAGATCAGCCGAGAACCCAGCGAGTTCCTTCGCCAGGTCTCTCAAACACATGCCCATGTACAGCTGGTAGGCCTGGACCTGGCAGATGAGCATTGAGCCCTGGTAGCACTTCCTGCTGGGGGCACCAAGGAGTGCGTCTTCTGGCTTTTCAGCCGACGCATGGCCAATTCCACTACCATGGAGTTGTGCGGCAGTTGTGACTTCTGGAAGCTCGGGCTCCAGCGGACCCGATACATCGAGTTGAGCTGTCTGCTCACCACCTGCACTAACGCCAGTGTCTCCCACATGCGGAGCATGAGCCATTCCAGGATGGGAGGAATGGGCACCATGAGCGATTCCCTAGGAGGGGCCTTGTACTAGAAGATCTCCAGCTAGTCTGCCAGAGGGTCCTCCTCCAACTCGGTCGGGAACGCCAGGGCTTTGGACATGTCCTTGACAAAGTCCAAGAAGCCCATGTCCTCCAGCGGGGACCGCCTCTGAGGTTCGGAGACTGGGGAATTGGAGGAGACGTCGCGGTGGCGATGGGTATCAGGAGACTCCTCATCCTCCGTCTCCCATTCGGAGTACTCCGAGGATGACTTGTAGGCAGGCTGCTCCGTGGGCTTCGAGGCTCCCGAAGCCCTGCAGTCAACACCCAGTAGACTCACCGGGGATAACAGAGGTCCCATCAAGCAGGATGCCGAGCATGACCTCGGCCGAGGATCGAGTCGAGGTTGCAAGATCTCAAGGATTGGCTTGGCCTCCGGTGATGTCTTGGACGTTGAATGCCCGGTGTTCAGGGAGGATGAAATGGACATGCCGGACAATAGCGCCCGCTGCTGGCCCATGAAGGCAGACAAACTGCACTCCAGGGCCGCCATTCTGGACTCCAGGCCAGAAGATTCCTCAGCCTTCGGTGGGGCACCAAGGGACTCGGGCCAGATGCCGGCTCCCCCGAAGGGAATCCTCAATGAGGATAGTGTCTGGGGACCAAGGCTGGTCCACGGCCAGGTCCTTCCAGGGGACCTTGGCAGGTCTCTACTTTTCCGACGCCTCGGGCAAGCACCTCGAATTGCGGGACAGGGCCCGGGAGGTTCCTGGCCAGTTGGAACCATCCAAGGATGCCACCTTTGAGGGTTTCTTCTTCTTCCTGTGTTCCCTCGAGGGAGACCCCCTCTCTCTGAGGACCCACAATGACACTCTGGTTCGGAGAGCTCCTCCTGAGATGTCAGGGTCTTAGACAAGGCCCTGGCCTTTGGCGGCATCGGGGATTCAGGGAAGAACTTATCGTGCTGCTGCTGGCGGCTCTTCAGGGCCTTGCTGGACATCCTTTTGCAGAGAACTGCAAGCCACCAGGTTGTGATCTGGCCTGAGGCAACGGAGGCAGCAGTCATGTGTGTCGGTTAAGGACATTATTTTCGAGCACTGATCACACTTCTTAAAGCCACTGGTAGCCATGGGGGGAAAAAAGCACCCCTGCGAGGTCGAAGACTCTCTGGGCTGCCAGCGGGGAGAAAAGGCGCGAAGGCACCAGAAAATAAAAAGAGCGAAGACTATAAAAATGGACTGAACTCAACGCCAAGGCACCAAAGACGGTAGGCGGGAAGAGTACCAATGCAAGACCAGAGTCAAGTTGAAAAACTCAGGCACAAAATAATCAACGTTTTCCGGGGGAAAGTCAGACAGTGTCTGAAGGGCTCTGCGGATAAAAGGAGACTGAGCGAAATGGCACCCTAGGGCAGGAAGGGAACCGTGCTTGCATGGTGGCATCTCCCAAAGGCTTTTTTTGAAAGCTGGGGGGATGCTTCCATGAGGGCTCCATCGGTGCCAACGTCACCCATATGTGAGGACTGATTCCTGCTGTCCCTGGAGAAAAGATGCTACCGGTCATAAACTTTATGGTACTTGTAGGCTACGCTTAAAACACCCCACTCGATAACTGTGTGGAGAATGTACTGGTGGGTACTTGTACTCAAGGGTGCAGGGGAGGAATATGCAGAAACTGATGAGGATAAAGCAGAATTGCTTAACAAATATTTCTGTTCTGTGTTCACAGATGAAGGTCCTGGGGTAGGACGTCAGAAAACAGCTACAAATAGGAACAGAAGCGATGGGGATCTCAAAAGATATTCAGAAGACTGTATTTGAGAGGAACTAGCTAAACTTAAAGTAGACAAAGCCATGGGTCTGGAAGGGATACACCCTAGACTACTGAGGGAACTTGGGGACGGTTCTAGCAGTTTCATTGTCTGACCTTTTCAATGCCTCTTTGGAATCAACAGTGGTGCCAGAGGACTGGAGAGAGGTACATGTGGTCCCTTTACACCAGGGGTCACCAACCTCCAAAGGGCCGCGGGCCGCACAGCCGACTACCGGCAGACTCGCGGGCCGCACCCCCCCCCGCGAAAAAAAACCCCCCCAAAAGAAAACTGCTCGTACCTATACTTCATGCCAGCTCCCTCCCTTCTTCTGCAGCCGCGGTTCCCTGCCTCTTAGGGAACCGCGGCTGTGCTTGTAACATCATCGCGGCTCCGTGCAGCATTGTCCCGCCTCTAAAGGAAGTTGTTTACCACTTCCTTTAGAGGCGGGACAATGCTGCACGGAGCCGCGATGATGTTACAAGCACAGCCGCGGTTCCCTAAGAGGCAGGGAACCGCGGCTGCAGAAGAAGGGAGAGAGCTGACATGAAGGAGTCTATGAGTTTGCCTTGGCGGGCCGCACCGGGGGAGAGTCTCGCGGGCCGCACGGAAGGCCCTCGCGGGCCGCAGGTTGGTGACCCCTGCTTTACACAAAAGCAGATGTAAGAATGAAAATGAGAATTACAGGCCAGTTCGTCTAACCTCTGTGATTAGTAAATTATTGGTAAGGCTACTAAAAGAGAGAATAGTGAGGTTTCTGGAGTCCAATGGATTGCAGGATCCAAGGCAGCAAGGATTCACCAGAGGAAGGTCTTGTCAGACAAATCTGATTGATTTATTTGACTGGGTGACCAGGGATTTGGACCGAGGGAGAGCCCTAGATACGGTGTATTTAATTTCAGTAAAGCCTTTGACACTGTTCCTCACAGGCAACAGCATGGACCCTAAAGTGACTGATTGGGTTAGAAATTGGTTGGGTGGGAGGCAACAGAGTACAGGTAAATGGAACTCACTCTGAGGAGGAGGATGCTACCAGTGGTGTGCCACAGGGATCTGTCCTTGGTCTGATTCTTTTTAACATCTTTGTTAGTGATATTGTGGAACAGCTATCGGGAAAGGTTTGCTTCTTTGCGGATGATACTAAAATCTGCAATAGAGTAGACACCCAGGAAGGAATAGATAACATAAGGAAGGATCTATCTAAGCTCGAAGAATGGTCTAGAATTTGGTAGCTGAAATTTAATGCTAAAAAATGCAGGGTCATGCATTTGGGCTGCAAAAATCCAAAGGAGCAGTACAGTGTAGGGGATGAGGTACTTTTGTCCACAAAAGACGATCAGGACCTGGGTGTAATTGTGCCTGACGATCTTAAAGTAGCTAAACAGGTAGAAAAGGCAACGGCGAAAGCTAGAAGGATACTTGGGTGCATACGGAGAGGAATGGCTAGCAGAAAAAAGGAGGTGATAGTGCCTCTGTATAAGTCTCTGGTGTGACCTCATTTGGAGTATAGTGTGCAATTCTGGAGACCGCACCTTCAAAAGGATATAAACAGGTTGGCGTCGGTGCAGAGGGTTACTACTAAAATGGTTAGTGATCTTCATTATAAAGCATATGAGGACAGACTTAAGGATCTTAATATGTATACTTTAGAGGAAAGGTGGGATAGAGGCAATATGACCGAGACGTTTAAATACCTGCATTGCATGAATATACAGAAGAGCCTCTTTCGATTGAAAGCAAGCTCTGCTACGAGGAGACATAGAATGAGTGTGAAAGGGGATAGACTCAGGAGCTATGTGCGGAAATATTTCTTTACGGAAAGAGTGGTAGATGTGTGGAATAGTCTCCCAGTGGAGGTGGTGGATACAAGGGCAGTATCTGAATTCAAAGAAGCATGGGACAAACACAGAGGATCTCTAAAGGTAAAAAGGGGACTGTTGTAGTAGTTGATATGGAAGGACGGACTAGATAGGCCATGTTGTCTTTTTCTGCCATCATGTTTCTATGATTGTAGTATGTAATTGTTCTAAATGCTGTCTGTTTGTTCATGTTCGGTTAATGCTTTAGCAGAGACAAGGGAGGGGTGGAAGAGGTGGGGGAGTAAGGGGGGAGATGAGAGGAAAGAGACAAAGTTATACTTTACGTATGTTGTTTAAGAAAAATCAATAAAAATAAAGTAGTAAAAAAGAAGAGTGCACTTGGTAATGGCAGCCCCGACTTGTTTGGGTCAAAAGAAACAAAAAGCAAGGTGGACTTTCTGTTGGCTTTAGTCCACTGCAAATAGAAGAGCAAGACTTGTTTGCAGTTCACAGTGTGCACAGTGGTGCTTTGTGGATATGTGATTGTGAAAAAAATGTTGGCAGGACAAATTACTTTTTAAGGTGGAATTTCTGACACCACCCTAGAGTGCACAGAATCACCTCATGTAAGGTGAACCTGAACCTCACATACTGAAGTCACTGCCACCAAAAATAAGAATTTTCAGAGCAGTAGTGGCTCAAAGGGAGTTTAATCAACTGGCTTAAAACAACATTGAGATCCTAATACACTGTGGACAGCTTAATAGGAAGCGCCAAAAGAAGTGAAAAGCTCGGGGCTGTACATAGATGCATTTACCTTCTACACGGTGGTGGTATGTGCAAATTGCACTAAGGTGAACTCTAACCAAGTTGTCTTTAAACCTGCCTCTGAAAGAAGTAGAAGGGTACTTGAGCCATTGCACTTCACAGGAAACCTCTATTTCAAACTATGACCTTTAGCAGAATCTCTTTTGGAAGCCAAAATGATTTGAGACCTACTGTTAGGGAGAATCAGGGGAGCCAAGGGTTAGCCTTGCAACAGGTGAGCTGTAACGGCAAGAGGTTTGAGTATGGGATGTAATATTACTTCCTCAGTTTACACAATCAGTACCGAGGAATTCCCGAGCCTTCCGTCATGTCTTAGGAAAGCTCCAGAAGGAGAGAGAACCTAGTATGGCGCTATGCAAATCATAGTACGTTCGTCCTATCTGAAGATACTTTTTGCTTCTATTAATTCCAATTGAATTTATTTATTTAACCGGTTTTAATATATCATTTTTCTACCAGGCAAAACAGTTTACATGGAACAAAACAAAACATTTTACAAAGAACAATTGAGAACGTGGACAGGCAACTTTAAACAGATACAGTTAACTTATAAACAGCATTTAACAGCATTGATGGTTTAATTGGAATTTGGGATAACTTATGACAGACCCTAATAATTCCAGCACCCAGATGGTGGTGCACATGGAGATTGGGAGCGCATCTGGTTTCCTAGCTGTACAGATACACTGCTACTATGGTAAGGACGTTTGTGAATACCTGAGGAACTGATGTGAGGCCAAAAGGAAGGACACAGCACTGGAAGTGGTGCTTCCCTATTATGGATTTGCAACTCATCCAAGCCACAGGACATACCTCTATGTAGGTGTAAGCTTCCTTCGGGTCCAGAAAACATAGCCAATCTTATTTTTGGAGCTAGAGAAAGAGGCCAGCCCTAGCACTAGGGTTATCAACTGACTCCAGATGCGCCCAACAGGTTTCCTCCAGTCCTGGGTTTACCCCATTGCATGCAGTTACTTATAGTTTTCCTTTTCTTATGGAGTGCAATGGAGAAATCAGAACTACATATTCCTGCATGCAATGAGGTAAACCCAGAACTGGATCCAACCTATTGGGCACATCTGGAGCCAGTTGACAACCCTACTAGCACTAGCCATCCACCTAGAGCTACAGGCTTGGGGGGGGGGGGGGGCAGTAACACAATGCTGAACTGCAAGACAGAAGTACAACAGCAGGCCCTTGAGTGCCCCACCTCCACCGGCTAAGGTAAGAGCAATACAGGAGTATGTTCAAGGCCACCATTTCTCACTCCTTCAGACCCAGCAGGCCACGAGTTGCCAACATGCCCCTCTTGCTTTTGCCAGGTCAGCTCAGGTGGCGTTAGGACAGCACAGCAGTGGCAGGGTAAGTGGTAGGGAAGGAGGGATGCTGAACACTTTGGGGGAAGAGAATGGTAGGCGGCCACCTGGAGGGATAAGAAGGGGTGATGCTGGCTGCCTGGAGGGTAAAAGGAGGGAATGGGAAGAGGAGGAGAGATGCTGGACTTCAGAGAGGGTAGGGGGCTTGAGCCACCCTGGGGAGGAGGGGGGGGGGAGGGTGTAGGACCTTGAGCTGTCCTGGAGGGAAGGGGGTATGGTACACAGCTGAAATTTGCCTAGGACATCAGACTGGTCCTGATAGGGAATGAGTGCGCCCAGGAAAACCATATTGAACTTTTCCCAAACTAGAAAATCGCCCTCTCTTCTTTGTGATCGGGAAATACTTGGAATAGAATCCCTGCATCTTTTTCCTTGGTGGTATAGGTACAATCATATTGGCTCTAAGAGGAAAGAGGGCACCTTGGTAGAGTGTTTGACCATTATGCTTTTGGTGGACAATTTGGTGGAACTTCAGATAGATGAAGGCGGCATCCTTGCTGGACAATGTTTAGTATCCAACTGTTGGAGATTAAAGGGGCAGCAGTTTGCAAAAAACCTCAGCCTCCCTAGTACTGGTGGGTTCTCTGCAGGGAAATAGGAAGACCAGGTACAAGAATTACTAAAAGAACCTAACATCTTTGAGTCGACTGATGCTGCTATAGATCAAACTTCCTGGTTTTCCTTACAGAAATTATGGAAAAGGATATGGACTGATTTACATTGAGCCACTTTGATTGAATACATTCAGGGTTTCGGGCTTAAGAAAGAACCACAGCTGTTAACTGAAGATAAGCTTGTGCAAGATTAGAACCACATCTTAAACAAATGCGCTTTTCACCTGATGTGTTAACGGTGAATGACACCACTGTTTTGGGGGACATTGAGAAAAAAATAGCATCTTTAAAGGCATTAGAAGAGGAGGCTGCATTTGTCCATCAGTTTCAGCATTTGCAAGCACAAATGGATTCCTTTCGCATGGAATTGAAAAAGTTTAAAATGGCAAAGTTGCATCAAGATGACACCAATTACACAGGTACACTAAAAAAAATTTTTTTTAAACTGCCTCTAATGTTTCGATTGATTTTTACGTTTTTTGGTGCGCTGAATCCAAATCTGGTAACCAATTTGCTCCATCACGTACAGATTTTTTGCTACATTGGGTTAGCAGTTTGAGGTGAACGTTTCAGATTGAGTGCGATCGAGATAAAAGTTTCTTGGATGAATTCTTTATACTAATTGTTTAGTAGTTATTCAAATAAGAATAAAGAAAATTGTAACAAGGCAGCACATAAGAATAGAGTAATGTCAACAAAACACACTGTGATGGTAGCAAAATTGTCTGCACTTAAAACAGCCACATACATGTGCACAAACATTGAGCATATAAGAGCGAGGTTAGACACAAAGCAAAGCAAAGAAATGTGCAAAAAATGTTGTACAGGTATGTATGTAAGAATAGAAAACGCAAACCGCACCATTGCAATACATGAAGACAAACACCCGATGGTGTGAAAATAAAATTCTAATAAATGAGATCCGACACTGTGGTAATAACTAGCAAATTTTTATTTCAAAGTTTAGTAAAAACACGATATTTGTCAACACAGTTTAGATTTTAAAGTCATTCTTGGGTCAATCAATCTCCTGGTGGGCCTGTTTCTTCTTCCCCCGAATGCTTCTCTTGGTGCGCTGCATGGCATATTTTTCATCTGGGGTTTCCCGCAGCAGCAACCAGCAGAAATCAGCCATCATAGTGGTGTTCCATCTTCCTTGGTACCTTCTCTCTCTGCGTCCTTGATGTCCTGGTGAAACCTTTAACCTTGTTCTTCACTGTACGCCCCCAATTTTCGGGAAAGTAGTTCACATGGGAGTGCAAGAAATGGACTTTCAGGCTCATGTTACAGCCTTGTTCTTTGAAGGCATTGAGCATCCTGGCAACAATATCCTTATAGTTCTCATCCCGCCTGTTCCCCAAGAATTTGAGAACAACATCCTTGAAGGAATCCCAGGCTTCTTTTTCCTTCTCAGACATCGTTTCAGCGAATGCTCCATCTGAAATGAGTTTCCTTATATCAGGGCCAACAAACACTCCTTCCTTTAGCTTTGCTTCAGAAAGTCGGGGGAACTTTGAGCAAAGGTACTGAAAGCACTCACCATCTTTTGGAAGGGACTTGATGAATTGCTTAATGAGACCCAACTTAATGTGGAGAGGTGGTAATAGAATTTTATCACGAGGTACCAAGCTCTCATGAAGAACATTTTCTCACCGGGTCTCAAATACTCCCGAATTGGCCAGTCTTTTTTCCCCCAGTGTAGGTCGCGGGCCCGGCTATCCCACAAGCAAAGGAAGCAGGGATATTTGGTGAAACCGGATTGCTGCCCTAATATCATGGATAGAATTTTAAAGTCTCCACAAATCATCCACTTATGCTCATCATAACGAATCTTCTGAAGAATCAGGGCCAAATTCTCGTATTTTTCTTGGAGAATAACAGAGTGAGCAATAGGAACTGAAGTGAATGTGTTGCCATTATGAAGAAGAACACCTTTTATGCTGTTTTTTGACGAATCAATGAACAGCCGCCATTCAGCAGGATCATACTTGAGTTTAAACTTTTCCATCACTCCGTATATATCGTTGCAAAATACCAAATCTTCCTCTTTGCTGAAATACTTCAAAAATTGTGTCTCGCGGGTACCAATAAAAAGTTGTTCCTGGTGACAATAGATTTTTCTGTTTAAGCCGAGAACCTAGCAGTTGGGCAGCATCTTTTGGGAGTCCTAAATCCCAGACTAAATCATTCAATTCAGCTTGAGAGAAAAGTTCAGGTTTCGGATCTGGTTCAGTTTCAAACTCGGAAGTACTGGACTCATCGGGAAAAGCCATCTGATGAGTCTCATCATGATCAGAACCGTCCACACAAATATGATCCAAAGATTTTGGTGGTTCAGGCACAGGTACTTCGTTGCTATGAGGCATAGGCCTAATTGCTGAGGGAAGGTTGGGGTAACTTATTACGTTCTTATTTTTAAGTTGTATCCCTTCACAATGCAAGAGCAAAAATAGCAGTCACTGCTGTGGTCTCTTTGTTCACGCCACATCATAGGTATTCCGAAACAAAATGCTTGTTTTTTACCTTTCATCCATAAGCGTAGATCTTCCTCACATGTCTTGCACACTTTGTGAGGAGCCCACGGTTTGTCTTGATCGCCTAACTTCAAACCGAAATAGGTGAAATATACTTTTTTAATAAATGCAGAAATGTTCCTCTGCCGCTTTTTCACGGTATATTCCCCACAAATAAAACAAAAAACTGTCCGGAGAGTTGACGCAACCTCTGGCTCTGTGAGCCATCACAAATACACAGCACTGCAAACTACAACTGTAGTGAACCACTTCGGAATAAAGCTGGATTACGACTGAGCAAACAAAAGGTAATAATGAACTTGCAAGAAACTGAAATTTGACAGGAACGTTCATGTCGCAACCACCGTGTTTGAGCGAGCGAACGAGGCGAGGCGAACAGGAAAGAACATGCGCCAGCGCGAGTACTGGATTTAGCCCCCCGCCTCCCAATTGTCCTGTTAATGTATAAAATGAATACAAAACACTCTAAAATATCATGAGGGAGTGTTTCTAGTTAGTTAACCATTACAACCTCTATTTTGGGCCAAGAAAATAAACTGCAGTTGGCTAAAAAGAAATTATGTGAACATTCCTTATATGGGTAAGAAATCTAATTTTGCAAGAAAACGTGACGTGATGGAACATTTTGGCTATTTTTCCTGGATTCAGCACCCCAAAATCTATAGGAATCAGTTGCAAAACTGGAGGCAGTTTTTTGGTAGTGTACCTGTGTTATAAATCAGGTTTTGTGTATCCATGGATGCACCCTGACCAGAGGAAGACTCAAAATGTCTCCTTTGAGTATTCTGATGACTCAGCTACATTGGACCATCCCAGTTTGAAGGCAGAGGATATTTTAGAAGAGGGAAAGACCACCCCCCCCCCCCCCCCCCTGCTGATGGAGGGGCCGGGGCAGAGGAAAAATCAGACAACCAGATGTCGCTCCTGGATACGATCACAGGATATGGTAGAAAATGCTTTAGACAGTAAGCTGATTAACAAAAAAGAAGCATATTTTTCGCATGTGGAACATCTTCGGATTCCACAGTTTCATATTCTCCGGAAAATACATAAGAATGTGGTAGACCCTCCTGGGAGACCTATAGTATCATTACACGGGTCTCTACTGGAACCATTATTTATTTATTTTTATTTATTTAACATCTCTTCTATACTGCGCTATTCATATCAGTGCGGTGTACATTTAACAGAACCTTATACAATGCAGTCGGACTGCATTGTATTTACAGTAAACGGGAGCTGAAACTTGGATATAACTGGGGTAACTTTCTACAGATTATTTACATTAATGACTTACATGGACTCCTTCCTCCGTCCCGTGCTTACTCATATATTCCTTCGTATATAAGTGATACCATGCATTTTCTACAGATTTTGGCAGAAGGCCATGATACTAATTTACCGGTGGATCTTCTATTGGTGACTCTTGATGTTACTTCTTTGTACACCAGCATTCCACGGTGCAGAATGGAGCAACAGAAGTGGTACGGCAGTTTTTGGAGGATACACAGGATTTGAATGAAGAACTGATTGTTTTCATCTTACAATTTATGGTGCTGGCTATGATCAAGAATTTTTTCTGCTTTAATGACAGATTTTTCCAACAAATAAAAAGTGTGGCCATGGAGGGCCACTATGGCCCCCTCCATTGCAAATTTGTATATGGCAAGATTCAAGAGTGGATGGTTGCACACCTGTTCTTTCCATGCCAACATACATCTTTGCTTAGATACATCTATGAGGGCTTTAAGTTATCGACTGGATCTGCTCAAACATTGTTGGAGTTTCACAGCTGGCTCAATCATTGTGATGACAACATAAAATTCTCAGTGGATTTTCATCCGGAGTGGCTTCCCTTTTTGGATGTACTGTTGATTCATTGAGATGACTGCTTACGTACCACTATATATTGTAAACTTTCACATTGATCACCTAGAGTTCATCCGCTCAGACTGCAACAGAGCCTTCCTTTGGCTCAGTTTTTGTGTTATCATCGCAATTGTTCTGTCCTGGATTACAAACCTCAAGCCCATTTTTGGAGTCTGTGTTTGTACAACGTGGATTTCCTCCCAGACTGGTTCATCAGTCTAATACCTGTGCATGTTACAATGAGAAATCATGGCTGTTGACATTTCGAGAGCAGTCTGCACCCACTGATGTTCATATAATTAATTTTGTGACCCGTTTCAACTCCTGCAGTTACCGGATGGTGAAGATCATTCAACAACATTCACATATTTTTAGACTCATTCCCGGTTTGCAACAGCTGAATGTGTGGGCAGTCTATACTAGGAATAGGAACCGTAAGGACTTGCTGTACCCATTGGCGTTTGGATAGGCTGGCCATATAGAAAGTCAATTTGGTGGACATAACATATGCAGTCATTGCTCTGTTTGCTTTATGATGTCCTTTACATATTCTGGCCAGTCCTATGCATTGAGACAATTGACCACTTGTGAGAGTGTAGGGGTGGTATATTTGATCCTTTGCTCCGGTGGGCTAGGTTACTTGGGAAAAACTCATAGGTCTCTGAGGGCGCCTCATTGAACACCGTAGTAAACTTTACATTAGTGTGGAGGGTGCACCACTTGTTGGTCACTGTCAAATTCATAAGCATTGCTTGAAGATCTACATTGCACAGTAATAACCCAGGTTTTTCCCTCCACTTATGGGGGAGACTGGGATAAGACATTGCTACGGGTGGAACAATGTTGGATTTTTTTGATTGAACACATTGGAACCCTATTGGTTAAATAATCAGATAGAATGGAAGCCTCTTTCTGAATTGGTCTGGGAGGGCTTGTGTGGGTTTGTACGTATTGTGCACAATTCTACAGAGTTTGCTATTCTGAGCATATTTCTCCTTTGCGTTGTTGCTCCTTTGTTGGTGTATTCAATAAAGTGGACTTTGATAAGTTACTGTTACTCTGGGACTGGCTTTTACATTGGCCAGACATGGATTTGGTCCGTGTGTACTGTGTCATCTTGAAGGGTTTTTGTCTGGGTCTGAGACAGACGGCTGTCCTCGTCTGTTGCTGGAAAGTACCAGTTGTTCACTTTCATGAATGGGGCTGCTGGTCAGGCTGGCAGTCTCATTTTGGGTTGTTGACATCATTGGGAGCCTTTTTTTGTGCAGGCAGCCCTAGCGTTCACCGTCAGTTGAGGATGAGATGCTGCAGATGGTTGGATTCATGGGATCCCCGTTAGAGTCAAGTGAATGCCGCTGTATGATGGTTATTTCATCCAAAGCATAACACAACTTGGACTTTATTTTTCATTTTTTGCAGTTGGCCTCTTTTGTTTAAGCCCCCCCCCCCCCCGAAGAAGCAAGGATTTGCGAAACACCCAGTGTTGGGGCGTTAAGAGGATTCCTGTTTGCTACGCTGCATGATTCTGATGTTCGGGGGGGGGGGGTGTTACACTGTCGCCGAAGTGACTGCACAGCATTTTGCCTGTATCAAGGTTTAATGAACCCACATTTGCAGAGTGGTTCCCCCCCCCCCTTCATTTTGTTTACAACGCATGCTACACAATTGAACATTTTGGATCCCAGCAAGGACTATATGAACGTTTATGTGCAAGACTGTATATGTAGGATTTTATGGCAACAGTGTTTCAACTTATTGGATGTAGCCGTTATGACATCTTGGAAACAGTTCAGCCTTTATGAACTGAGATTTAAAGGCTTCAGAAGGAGGAGAGACCTCAGGTGTATGATTATTCTTTACAAGAAAGCAGGTGATCTCCGGGAACAGCAGGAATTTAGTCCTCACATATGGGTATCGTTGGTACCGACGGAGCCTGCGCAGGAACGCTACCCAGCGTCCAATCAGAAAGCTTTTGGGAGCATCCCACAGTGCCTGCGTGCTGCCTTCCCGCCTTTCCCAACTGCCTCTCTCCAGTTGAGTTTTAAAGCTGAGACAGAGAGAGAGAGAGGGAAAGGAAGAGAGATACAACTCCTAGGGGAGGTGGGTGGGTTGTGAGGACTAAAATTCCTGCTGTTCCCGGAGATCACCTGTTACAGGTGAGTAACTATGCTATCTCCAGGAACAAGCAGGAATCTAGTCATCACATATGGGGACTCCCTAGCTTTAGGTGCCAGGGAGAGACCCCAGAAGTTGTGTGTCCCTGAGAAGGGCTCCACTTCCTCCCATGGATCTCTGGCATCCTACCAGGGATGGTGGGTAGGAGTTGATTAGGTATGGAACAGGTGCTGGAGAACAGCCTGACCAAACAAGGCATCCCGGCGGGAGTCCTTGTCCAAGCAGTAATGGGCTGTGAAGGTATGAACAGAGGCCCAAGTGGCTGCTCGACAGATGTCATCAATAGACACAGAGTTCAGATGAGCCATTGAGGCTGCCATGGCTCTCACATTGTGAGCTGTGACATGGCCCTCCAGAGAAAGGTTCTTACTCTGATAGGCGAAAGAATACACTGAGCAATCCAGTTAGATAGTGTTCTCTTGGAGACTGGAAGTCCCAAATGAGAAGGGTCAAAAGCAACAAAGAGTTGATAGGACTTTCTATGTTGCTGTGTCCTTTGTAAATAAAAAGCTAGAGCTCTTTTACAGTCCAGGGTATGAAGATTCCTCTCTGCATTTGATGCATGAGGTCCTGGAAAAAAGACAGGTAGGTAGACCTCTTGGTTGAGATGAAAAGGCGAGACCACCTTAGGCATAAAGTGTGGATGAGTCCTAAGGACTACCTTGTCATGATGGAACCTTGTATAAGGTGGATTAGCTACTAGTGCTTGCAATTCACTAATGCGGCGTGCTGATGTGATTGCAATGAGAAAGATAACCTTCCAAGAAAGGAATTTCAAGGGGGTGGTAGCTAAGGGTTCGAAAGGTGGCTTCATGAGCTGCCCAAGAACCAGGTTCAAGTCCCATGCCACCGGAGGTGGTCTAATGGGAGGTTTAGTTAGAAGGAGGCCTCTCATGAATCTTGCTATAAGAGGATGAGAGGAAATAGGTTGTCCATTTAGAGGTTTAAGAGAAGCTGCAATAGCACTCAAATGGACTCTTACTGAATTTGTCTTAAGGCCTGCATTAGACAAATGAAGTAGATACTCCAGTAATGATTCCACAGGTATCGCAAGGGGGTTAAGACCCTTTTCTGAACACCAAATAGTGAACCTTTTCCACTTGAAAGCATAAGAACGTCTAGTGGAAGGTTTTCTGGAAACACAAAGAACATCTTTCACTTGCTGAGAAAGATGAAGATCTTGGAGATCTAGGCCTTCAGCAACCAAGCCCTGAGATGCAGGGACTGGGGATTGGGATGCCATAACATCCCGTTCTCCTGAGATAGGAGATCTGGAGCAGACCCTAACTCCAGGGAGGGAGCTTGAGAGAGATGTAGAAGCAGAGGGTACCACACTTGCTGTGGCCAATGTGGAGCTATGAGAATCATACGGCCTCTGTCTCTCTGAAGCTTGAACAGGGTTTTAGGAATTAGGGGAATGGGTGGAAAGGCATACAGGACGTCTTGACCCCAGTGAAGGAGGAAAGCATCCTTTGCCTGAGCTCCCTGAGCCAGAGTTCTGGAACAGAACCGGGGAAGTTTGGCATTCCACGGACTTGCAAAGAGGTCTATGTCCAGGGTTCCCCAAAGTTGAAAAATCCTGGCCACCTGGTCTGCATGCAGAGACCACTCGTGTGGAAGGAGAACTCGACTGAGTCAGTCTGCCCAAGAGTTTTGAACGCCTGGAAGATACACTGCCAGAAGATGAATCTGATGCTCTCTGGTGAAGGCCCACAGTCGCAAAGTTTCGTTGCAAAGCGACAGAGAGCCTGTTCCCCCCTGCTTGTTCACGTAGAACATGGCTACTTGATTGTCCGTATGAATAGGAACTGTCTTGTAGCTGAGCAGGGTGTGGAACACTCGCAGAGCAAGGAAGATTGCTCTGAGCTCCAAGAGATTGATATGTAGACAACTCTCCTGTGGAGACCAAGTGCCTTGGGTGGAGAGGTCTTGCAGATGAGCTCCCCAACCCACTGGAGAAGCATCTGTTGTAAGAGTCTCCTGGGGCAGGGGTTGCTGAAAGGGGGACCCCAGCAACAGGTTTTGAGTGGACTTCCACCACTGGAGAGACAAAATGAGGTGACTTGTGTTTGCTATTTTCTCTGACAGGCAGCCTGATGCCTGGGTCCATTGGGTGGATAAAGTCCACTGAGCTGCCCTCATGTGAAGGCGAGCATATGGTACCACATGCACGGTGGATGCCATGTGGCCTAGTAACTGTAACATTTCTCAAGCAGTTAAAAGGGGTTTAGTACTGCTTGAGAAGCTAATTGCACCAAGCAAAGGCAACAGGCCTGGGGAAGATAGGCCCTTGCCCTTGTGGAATCCAGCAAGGCTCCTATGAACTCTAGAGACTGAGTAGGAGTTAGACTGGATTTTGGGATGTTTATTACCAGCCCTAAATACTGAAGGATAATCATTGTGCAGGATAGAGAATTCTTGGCCTCTGACTGTGTTGGAGCTCGAATGAGCCAGTCGTCCAAGTAAGGGAAGACGAATATTCCCAGAGTGCGTAGAAATGCTGCTACCACAGCCATGCATTTCGTGAACACCCCTGGTGCAGAGGCCAGACCAAAAGGAAGCACCCTGTATTGGTAGTGCTTTCCTTGAAACAGGAACCGAAGAAACCTTCTGTGGGTTGGATGGATGAGAACATGAGATCCTTGAGATCTAGAGAACAAAGCCAATCCTGACTCTGAAGGTATGGAAGCAGAGCTCCGAGAGAAATCATTTTGAATTTCTCCTTGACAAGGAATTTGTTCAATTCTCTGAGATCTAAGATAGGTCTGTATCCCCCTGTCTTCTTTGGAATAAGAAAATAAGGGGAATAGAACCCTGTGCCCTGTTGATGAAGAGGCACTTCTTCTATTGCCCTTGGGCAAGAAGGATAGTAACCTCCTGACCTAACAGGTCGATGAGAGAGGTCGGAGAATTGAACTGCTTCACTATTGTGGGAGGGGGCATGCTTGAAAAATGAAGTTTGTACCCCTCTTTTATGATAGAGAGTGTCCAATGCTCTGCTGTTATTTGCTCCCATTTGGGAGCAAAATGGCATAACCTTCCTGGAATGGTGGACGGTTCTGGTCCTTCCAGAGCCAGAAAGGCTAAGTTCTCTAGCCGAAAGTCAAAGACCCTGAGGAGGCTGAGGCTGCTGGGCCGGTTGAGGCCTAGCAGCCTTTGCTTTCTTCTGTTTGGGTGGTTGCTGACGTTTGGTTGAAAACTGACCTGTAGAAGATGCCTGCTGACCAATGTTCCCTCTAATTTTCTGTAGGCTGTGTGCGCATAAAATATCAGCTGTGCAGCTTTTGAAGGAAGGTTACATTTTTTGTGCACCACATAACGACACTCGGAGTTATATACTTTAAAATTTGACTACACGTCAGAATACAGTATGTACACCACATTGATTGCACTAGAAAATATTGTAGAACTTGTGAAAACCGTAAATACACAACAACTTTTAAATTTTAAGACGTCTGTGTTGTTTCCTATTAGAATCAGAACCGTAATTTTTGTGCGTTCTGTTGTAAAGTATGTGCGCTCGCTTGGCAAGGTGTGTGCGCGCGCACACGCGCACAGCTTAGAGGGAACAGTGCTGCTGACCATAAGCAGGATAAAATCTCCTCTTTTTAGAAAAAGGTGTTTTCTTGAACAACTTTTTCCTAACAGGATCAGCAGTAGATTTGGATAGTCTATCCAAATTGGAATTTTCAGCATCCATTTCATTGGCTTTTTCTTGCCAATCTTTACCAAACAGGTTCTCACCAGTACAAGGGATATTTCCCAATTTATCTTGTACCCAGAGCTCTAAATCAGATGCTTGCAGCCAAGCAATTCTACATGCACCTATGGCAATAGCCGAGGTTCTGCTTATACATTCAAAGCAGTCGAAGGCTGCACGGTTGGAGAATTTAGAGACATCTTGGGCATGTTTGAGCCATGTGAGAAACTCCTGCCTTTTATCGTCAGAGATGAAAGGACTTAAGGTTTGTAGATGATCAGTAACTTCCTTTAGGAACATTCCCATGTAGAGACTACAGGAACTGATTCTTGCAGCAAGCATGGAAGCTTGAAAGACTCTACGTCCAAAAGCATCCAGAGTTCTGCATTCATGTCCTGGAGGATTAGAGGCATCAGCATCAGTGCACTTCTAATCCTTCTCATAGCAGATTCCACCACAATAGAGTGGTGAGGAAGCTGAGTTTTATGGAAGCCAGGACAAGGAGGGACACGATACATAGTATCTAACCTATGAGAATGAGGAGAGGTGGTAAGAGGTGTTTCCCACATCCTCAACATGAGATCATATAGAATCTCATGAATGGGTAGGGTAGCTGCCTCCTTAGGAGTTTTGGGATATTGTAAAATTTTCCAACTCCTTGGCCCTTGGCTCTGTCTCAGGGGCCACAGTGATGGATAGGCCCCGAGCCACCTCTCTGATGAAGTCTTGAAAAGACATGTCCTCTGGAGGAGACATCCTGCATTTAGGGGAGGAGGACTCCTGTGAAAGAAGCATCGCTGCATCGACAGAACTTTCAGAATCCTCAGATTCTTCTGAGGAATCGAAGTATCGTCTGTCCGGATGCTCCTGCAGAGCCCGATACCCGTACCGAGTAAGATCGGTATCGGGAATAACCGGTACCGGGGAATCGGTACCGGAGGGCATCGGAGGACAGGGTACCAGCATAGCAGACACCGATGCCGATGTCGATGCTATCGGTATCGGTGCCAGTGCCGGTACCGGTGGAGTTGTCTGTCGCGGTACCAAGGGCGTCGATGCCACAAGTAAAGCCGCTAGACTGCGTTCTATGGAGAGAATTCTCTGGTCCATAGATGCTGCCAATGCCTGGAAGTCGGTACCGGTGGAAACCGCCGGTACCCCAGAGCATGGCACCAGGAGATCTGTCGAGGCCGAGCCATCGAGAACATCCTGGAACCCCGATGATGATGCTTTGGAAGCCGAAGCCTCCCGCCGGGGTAATTTTGCCAGTGTAGAATCCTCGAGGGCAACGCCAGAGGCATCTCGATGCTTAGAAGGAGATCTACCCTTCAAGGACCGGCTGGATTTATGTTTAGTTACCTGAGATCCACGGGAAGAAGAAGAAGCCCTGGAAGACGTCAATGCCACCAAAGCCGCATCAGAGGGAAACAGGGTACTGAGCTTAGCAGCTCGGTTCTGTCGACCTCTTTTAGACATCATAGCACAGGACACACAATCTGTGATGGAGTGGTCAGGACCTAAACATTTTAAACACCATTCATGGGTGTCAGTGACGAAAATGGTACCGCCACATTTTGTGCACTTTTTAAAACCTGAGGCAGGTTTTTCCATGTTAAGGAAAATTTTGGGGCCTTAAGGCCCAAAAAGGCGGGTGCATCTGAAGAAAAGGAAAAACCAGATATTATTATTATTATTTTTTTAAATAAAAAAGAAAGACCGGTAAAGCGTCGGAGAAGGCAGACGCGACCACAAAAAGAAATAAAGAAATAAAGAAATTCTTCTGCGGTGACAGGAACAACGACCTGCTGGCTCCGCGGAAAAAGAAGAACTGGAGAAAGGCAGTTGGGAAAGGCGGGAAGGCAGCACGCAGGCGCTGTGGGATGCTCCCAAAAGCTTTCTAATTGGACGCTGGGGAGCGTTCCCGCGCAGGCTCCGTCGGTACCGGCGATACCCATATGTGATGACTAGATTCCTGCTTGTTCCTGGAGATCAGTGCGCACACTTTGGAGTGGTTCAGCTGAAACCCAATAGAGAGGTTTTGTGACCTTTGATGTAACGAATGTTTGTGTCTGGTTTGTCTTGCCCTCAGAATGGAGGCTTACTGAGGACTTTTTTCCTCTCTTGAATATGGTATTGAGGTGTTATAGGGTAGGCTTAGTTAGGCTGTATGGTTTGTTATGCGTTATGAAGCTTAGTTCAGTTAAGGAGTTTGTGGCTGGGTTTTGATGTAATTTGGGCTCCTTGTGAGGGTTATCGATACTTATATATGTGTTCTCAGGCAGGCATCTCAGGTTTTGGCTGCAGAGAGCTGACTGGAGTTTCTGGGCCCTCTGCTGTCTTGGATGAGAGCCAGATCCCGGATGAATTTGGGTACAGCCAGAGGGAGGAGGGTACCTATACCTTTGAAAGTAATAGAACCTCCTTTGCCCCCCACTCTAATACCTTCTAGTTGAAAAGGGGCTGGGCCAGCAGTGGGCCTAGAGAGGGAGCCGCTGTGCTCATTGTTGAGAGATGCAACCTCATTAACCATACCTCCAGAGGGATCATCTTCTTGACACGGCATCAGCAAGCTTTCTCACACTTCAAATCAGTGGTCTGATGTACAGAGCTATGACAGTCTCTGGGTCTGGGAGCACTTCTTAAAGATGTTACAGGTTTTTTCTGAAACATATCACCAAAAAATACACCCACAATGAAATCAAATGGCTGCATTTTTTAAATATACCCCCATGAACCCCTAGGCCCTATAAAATAGACCTGACTGAACAGACACAAAAAAGAAAGAAAACTCAGTCAAAAAAATATACCCAATGATGAGAGCGTGTCATAACCCACATGATAGCAACAGATTGAGGAAAGAGACTTTAATAAAATAGAAATTAAGTGGAGAATGCCAGTGAATGTGACCACTTGGCTTCATCGAAAGACAAAGACTGGGGACATCCCCATGCAACAGTGGCAGGCAAAAAAAGGCACACATGTGCGGTGAATCTTCTGAAAAGATCTGTATTAAACAGAAGAAGATTTTCCCCACACCAGGCTCTGCCAGCGATATCTCTGTGAAGGCTGGTCATCCTTGTCCTCGGAGAACAAGACACACCCTGGGAGTTTCTTCTGTCCTCTGCAGGTTCCAGGGATATGTCCGCACATACTATTCACCTCAGGGATGGGTCAAAGTCACACACAGACATCTACAGACACCTCAATAGTTCCCTAAGTACTCTGATTTCTCAGCACTACTTAAGGAATCCCTTTCTCCACCTCCCCTTAAAACATAGTAATTTTTCTTAGTGAGCTCTGCATCAGTCTCTAGATATTTATCTTGGTTAGGACCCCAAGACCTAAGTTGGGGTCCAAATACATTAGTAGGGGAAAGTTCTGTGTGGCAAAGGACGGACCTCCCAGGTAGGGCCTGGACAATTCTCTAGGGGCTGTGATATGTCTTGGGGGGGGGGGAGGAAGGGGGCTGGAATGGTTTCTCAACCATGGGTCAAATATTTCTCTGAAGCCACAGCAGATATTTCCATAAGAATAGTGGAGATGGTCTGCAAATCAGGGTTCAAATACTTCTCTAGGTTTGTAGAAAGAGGAACAATCTCCTAACCAGAGCTCAGATAAACCTCTAGAGAGCATAGATCATTCCCAAGACTCAGATAAACCTCTAGAGAGCATAGATCATTCCCAAGACTCAGATATACTTCTAGAGAGCATAGATCATTCCCAAGACTCAGATATACTTCTAGAGAGCATAGATTATTCCCAAGACTTAGATATACTTCTAGAAAGCATAGATCATTCCCAAGACTCAGATATACTTCTAGAAAGCATAGATCATTCCCAAGACTCAGATATACTTCTAGAAAGCATAGATCATTCCCAAGACTCAGATAAACCTCTAGAGAGCATAGATCATTCCCAAGACTCAGATAAACCTCTAGAGAGCATAGATCATTCCCAAGACTCAGATATACTTCTAGAGAGCATAGATCATTCCCAAGACTCAGATATACTTCTAGAGAGCATAGATCATTCCCAAGACTCAGATATACTTCTAGAGAGCATAGATCATTCTCAAGACTCAGATAAACCTTTAGAGAGCATAGATCATTCCCAAGACTCAGATAAACCTCTAGAGAGCATAGATCATTCCCAAGACTCAGATATACTTCTAGAGAGCATAGATCATTCCCAAGTCTCAGATATACTTATAGAGAGCATAGATCATTCCCAAGACTCAGATACTTTCCTAGGGGTGGGAGGGAGCAGAGAAAATGGTCTTGCAAGCAGGGCTAGATCTTTGGAGATAGTGGAATGAATCAGATATTTGTTGATGGAGAGGGAGTCCATTCCTGAGCAGGGCTACGATGTGTCACTGGTGTAACATTTTGATGAAATCTGTGCTCTCTTTAACATCTCATCCTGAATCATCTTCACAGATGAAGTCTACTGGAAAGTCTCCACCGGAAGTGCCACTAAAGAAAAGCGACTCCAGAGGTACAAAACTTAAAGTGGAGACAGGCAGGAAGGAACGTCACAGATGAAGACAGGCATGTAAGTATACTTTCATAAGAAGTGCATGTTTTAGAGTACTATAGTAGAACATCAAAGACAATTCTACAAGAAATAAAGTCAAGTCAGAACCTGAGGTAGTAGGGGCTTGGGATATATATGTGTGTGTGTGTGTGTGTGCGCGCGTGCATACACATGCAGGCGGGTGTGGGGAACTCAGTGATGGAGGCGGTTGGAGTGTGTTTTGTGGGGAAGGGGTGCAGTAGCTGAGGTTCTGGACGCTGTCGAGGGGGGGTGCAAGATTAATGATTGAGCAATAAGGACTGGAAATTGTATGCATGTGTGAGAGACTATTACTAGTTTTAGGGGCTGGTTGGGTCAGACATTGAGCTTTTATGGGCTGGGGAATGTTGTAAACACAACTTGTCATCTCAATTTATAATTGTTTACAATTTATAATAGTTTTCTGCTAGTCCACAGGTCTAAGCCCTTCATTATCACTTTTTTTTTGTAAGTTTGTTTTTTATTGAATTGTAATTAATACAATACTGTCAATCACCATCAACACTGGAACATAAGAACATAAGAAATGCCAAACTGGGTCAGACCAAGGTCCATCCTGCTTCCAACAGTGGCCAATCCAGGTCACTAGTACCTGACAGGTTCCCAAAAAGGGCACACAGGTTCAACAATGCTCGTCCCGGAGCAAGAAGTGGGTTTCCTGGGTCCTCTTTAATAATGGAGAGATTATGCAGACTCAAACAATAAACAATAATGGCTTTTTGATTCCAACTCTTCAGCTTCCGCCCCCCCAATTCCTCCATCCCCCCTTCCCTCAGTCCCTATTCCCTCTCCTTCCCCCTGCCCTTGTTCCCTTTAAATAGTCCTCTTTCTCCATTCCCTTCCTCTACCCCTTCCCAGCCCCCTATCCAGTTCCCCACCTACTCCCCCTATTACCTATACCCCAGCAGACTGCACCTGTGCCCCACACCACTGCTGATATCATTGCCACACCTCAGCCAGCTTATGCACGGTATGATGCCGTGTGCCACTGTGTCACTCATTCAACACACATGATCCAACCTCCTTATCCCCATGTGTCTACTTGGTCTTCCACTACACTGCCAACTCCATCCTTGTCGCTATTTTATTTATTTAACATTTCTTATATACCGCCTTTCATGATATCAAGGTGGTTTACATTGAACAAACTGAAATTACATTGAACAGGGCATCATAACTTGGAGATAACTATTTTACAGGGAACATGGGCAATGGAGGGTTAAGTGGCTTGCCCAAGACCACAAGGAGCACCTGTGGGACTAGAAACCCCAGTCCTTCTGGCCCAAGGTTTCTGTCCTCTAGTGGGATTTGAACCCCTGACCTTCTGGCCTGAAGTACCTTGCCCCAACCACTAGGCCACTCCTCCCTCCTATGACAGAGTACCCCAAGAAATGCCCAGGCTCCCCCCTCCTTCTTCCGGCACCTCATTCAAAATGACTTGCGCCGGTCCTAACTTGGCCGATATGCCCGTAACCTCTTTGTATAATTTTTCCATTTCTCTCCATTTTACTTGCACCTTGGGACAATCCCACGTCCATTCGCAGCTCCCCCGATCGGGGTTGAGCGCCGAGCAGGCCAGCCAGCAACCTTGCTCGGTCCTCCGGCCCAATCGGAGCTGTGGAAGGGAACAGGCAGCAGAATTAAAGAACCGCCAACAGCGGGAACAGCCTTTCTCCAGACCACGTGCATCCGCAGCTCCCCCGATCGGGGTTGAGCGCCGAGCAGGCCAGCCAGCAACCTTGCTCGGTCCTCCGGCCCAATCGGGGCTGTGGGAGGGAACAGGCAGCAGATTTAAAGAACCGCCAACGGCGGGAACAGCCTTTCTCCAGACCACGTCCATCCGCAGCTCCCCCGATCGGGGTTGAGCGCCGAGCAGGCCAGCCAGCAACCTTGCTCGGTCCTCCGGCCCAATCGGGGCTGTGGGAGGGAACAGGCAGCAGATTTAAAGAACCGCCAACGGCGGGAACAGCCTTTCTCCAGACCACGTCCATCCGCAGCTCCCCCGATCGGGGTTGAGCGCCGAGCAGGCCAGCCAGCAACCTTGCTCGGTCCTCCGGCCCAATCGGGGCTGTGGGAGGGAACAGGCAGCAGATTTAAAGAACAGCCAACGGCGGGAACAGCCTTTCTCCAGACCACGTCCATCCGCAGCTCCCCCGATCGGGGTTGAGCGCCGAGCAGGCCAGCCAGCAACCTTGCTCGGTCCTCCGGCCCAATCGGGGCTGTGGGAGGGAACAGGCAGCAGATTTAAAGAACCGCCAACAGGCGGGCCCACGCCTGAGGGCCCCGCCAGAGGGCCCTTTGGCGTGGCCCTTAGGCTTGGACAGGGGCGGAAGACTACCCTACCCCCTACCCTACTCTAACCGAATGTACCTTCAGCATTCGTGCCACACAGCTCCAGAATACGAAGCACGGAAGAACAGCACCACCTAAGAAAAACACTCCATCAGAGACATGTTTTTAACCCTCCGAGGTACTGAACCTAACAGCTTTGCATATCACTAACATTACCAATACCATGCCTTTACCATTATCATTATCTGTTCCCTATTAATAGCATATACTATGTATTTAATTGCTTTAGTACAATCTCCTCACCTTACCCTCTTATGACTGTATCACTGTTTGCATAATTCTACTAGTTACACCAAATAAGGGTACCAACAGTGACAGACATCATTGTCTTACTTATTGTGTATGTACAACTTACTACCCCCTACAGCATGTAAGCATGTTTGCGTGTGCAATCACTTTACCTAATCACCTACTGCTGTATACTCCATATTAATACATTAATATTCCCACTATTGCTGTGTAAATTGCGGTGAGAACCTCGCCATATCGCAATCACACACTCCTATACACACAATATGGCTTAACACTTCCTTGCCCTTGTCAGCCTGTATCTCCTTACACATTGGCTGGGAACCTCCAATGCACTTTCTCAATCCCAGAACCACATCCCCATCTTGAGCAGCTATGGTAAAAGATGGTACGGACCCCACACAGGTGGCGACTCTTACTTACGCCGCTCTCACCTTATACACATTCCACTCCAACTATCCAGGACACCTAATCACGAGAAACTCAAGTACTGCCACAACCTAAAATGTGCCATGATAAATGCGCGTTCCATACGCAAGAAATGGCCCGTTGTACTAGACATGATATCCCTTTATGACCTGGACCTACTTTTGATCACGGAAACTTGGCTATCTTCAGAGGATAACGTCATCCTCAACCAACTCCTACCTCCTAACTTCTCTATACATATAAGACACAGAGAATCTAAAAAAGGAGGAGGGGTTCTAATCCTTACTAAATCAGATCTTCATTTCCATATTACTGAAGCCTCCAGTACAAGTAACCTGGACTCTCTTTCCATCAAGAACCAGCAATGCATCATCAATCTAATATACAGATCGCCATCTTCATCACCTGAGGACCTCCCCACAATTATTGACCTTGCTGCTAATGCTCACAACCTCATTTCACATACTTGGATAATGGGAGACTTTAACCTCCCTTCACTTCATCAAAGCCATGCAACTGCATTCCTCGAAGCCATTGAGAACCTGGGCTTTACACAAATCGTCGACAAACCCACACACATAAAGGGCAATATCCTGGATATGGTGTTCGCACCACATGCACCCCTCGAACAAAACCATAACGCGATGTTATCTATCATTGACGTCCCCTGGACTGACCATAAACTTATCACTTTTCAAATCCCTACCGGGGACAGCCAGCGACATAGTGCCCGAAAATATAACAGCACAGCTCGAACCTCAACAAGAAACTTCCGCTCATTTGACAGAGAGTTAATCCTCTCTCAAACTCACGCCCTCTTTACCATAACCTCTTCCGACCCGGAAGAACTAGTCTCCGCATGGAATCGCAACCTCAAGGCTATCTCACAACGTCCACAGAGCAATAACGCATCCAGGAGAATAAGAAATACGGCCCCTTGGTTCTCCCAAGAATTGAGAGCTTCTCTAACACAACTACGCAGACTAGAGAAAAAATGGCGCCGATCGCTCTCACCAGAAGATCTGACAGCCTACCAACTCCACCTAACAAAGCACAGAGAATCAATCTCAATGAAAATGAAACAACACCACACTGACACTCTGAAAAGATCCCTGAACAAACCACGGGATCTTTTCAACTTGGTGCAAGCCCTTTCAAAGGAACCATCTCCTGAACAACAGGTGGATATCCAACCACAAAAATTTGCTGACTACCTCCAGTCAAAGATCATACAGACCGACAAAATCTCAACTGACTCGTGCCAAGACTTTACCAGCTTAACTCCCTTATGCAAGTTCTCTACACCATCTAAAAAAAGCATTGAAGACACAATAGCTTCCCTCAATACCTCCACAGCACAAACTGACCCTTGCCCGGCGTTCTGGATCAAGGAGCTACGCAAGGAATTCAGTCCATTCATCGTAAAGCTGACAAACTATTCCTTCACTACTGGTTCCTTCCCCACAACCCTCAAGCAAACCTCAATCAGGCCTTTATTGAAGAACCCTAAACTTGATCCACAGAGGGTCGATTCTTACAGACCAATAGCTAGTATTCCCCTATTAGCAAAGATATTGGAGAAAGAGGTCCAAAGGCAAATTCAGGATCATATAGACTCCACAGCTCCCTTAGATTACTGCCAACACGGGTTCAGAGAGTACCATGGTGTAGAGACACTTCTCACATGCTTATTCAATAACAAATTCACAGGCATTGACAACATCCGACAAGGATTTGTGCTCATCTTTTTAGACATTGCTGCTGCCTTTGACTCGGTACATCATGAGATTCTCCTCGGGCGACTGAAAGAAAAGGGAATATGCAATACCGCTCTCGAATGGTGCAGTTCCTATCTAAGTGACCGATGTCAATATGTCAAATCTGGAATAGAAGAATCGAAACAATTCCATCAAACACAAGGTGTGCCGCAAGGATCCTCATTGTCATCTCTATTGTTCAACATATATATGCAGCCCATCTGCAACATCATTAGATCATTCGATGTGAGCTGTCTAATATATGCGGATGACATCCTCTTATATATGCCGTTCTCGACCGTGCAAATGGACCTTACTCCACTTATAGAGTGTTTCAATACTATATCAGATTGGCTACAAGCACAAAACCTCCGCATCCAGCACAAGAAAACGGAAGTACTGTTCATCTCCAGAGACCCAGACTTTACCCCACCATCCCATATAAGGGTCAAGGAAGTGGAATTACAAACCAAAGAAACAATAAAATACTTGGGAGTTACCTTGGACCAACATCTGGACATGAAGTGTCATATAGGCAACATTGTCAGAGCTGTCTATTTCAAAATCCGTTCACTCAGGCATCTGCGCTCCCTACTGGAGCCAGATGACTTCCCCTACCGCATTTTGACTTTGCCAATTCCATCTTACAAGGTCTCCCGCAATCCACACTAAACCCATTACAACTGGCCATGAATGCTGCTGCAAGGGTACTCCATGGAGCCTCCAGAAGTGACCATGTGACTCCTATTTTAAAACAGCTTCATTGGCTACCAATACACGGAAGGATCATCTTCAAAACATTACTCCTCTCATTCAAGGCCATCATGCGCCTATCCTCCACGGCACTTACTGATCTCATCCATACAGTGCCCCCCAACAGAGCCAGGAGGTTAACAGCCATAAATCTACTAATAACCCCAAAAACCTTGACTAAATGCAATAGCACAACGGCAAACAGAGCTTTCAGTCTTTACGTCCCCAAATGCTGGAATATGCTCCCACCAGACATTCGAGCTATTTCAGACCTGACCCAATTCAGGAAAGCAATCAAATTTCACCTCTTCCTCCAATACTACCCTGCCAGCGATGAATCTAGATAGCACCTCCTAAGAAACACAGCATTCCCTCACCTCATGCTCATAATATCTTAAGTATTCATGATACTACATACAGCTCAACGGACTCATTATTTATTCTATAGTCCAACATTGTTATTGGATTATTACCTCATGTATATAGTTCAACCCTGTTATCCAAGTTTGTACCCCTGTTCGATGTAAAACCAATTTAGTTCAACCCTGTTATCTAAGTTTGTACCCCTGTTCGATGTAAAACCAAACAGAATGTGTTTTGGTCATTTTGTTATACTGTAAACCGCGCTGATGCTGAATAGTGCGGTATATAAGCAACTGTAATAAATAAATAATAAATAAATATGCTTCAAATCCCTTTCCAGCATTCTGCCCCATACTACTTATTGACTGCATGCAGCCCAACCGGCATCCGATACAGCATAGCTGTACCCAGGGCTAAACACCTGCTGGCCTCATATCGCACCCCACCTCCTCGCTAAATCCTCCTCCCACCTCTGGATATGCCTCAGAGCCTCCTCCTTCTTCCCCTCAGGCAGCCCCCTTTTCCTATTCCCCTGGGCCATAAGATCTTCAAATGGAGTGGACTTATGTTTCAAATCCTGTCTGATGTGTTTTTGCCCTACAAAGTGTCTCAATGGAAGGTATTCATAATAATCTGCTTCTAAGAGCCCATATTTTTCCTTTAGAGTGGTAAATGGGAGTATGCATCCCTTAACAGCTACTTCCTGGCCTAGTCTAACTAATCCCTTAGATTCCCACCTTCAAAAGTTCTGATGAGCAGGGACCCTCTTGTATGTGTGTCTGTGCAGCGCTGCGTACGTCTTGTAGGGCTATACTAATGCTCAGTAGTAGAATTCCCTCAGTCCCTTTATTAGGGCGCACCTTGAGTACCTTTTCCCCTCCAACAGTCGATCCCTGCACCAAATCCATACCTCCCACATAGTCTGAGCACACAGATTATCACCCCATTCCCCTTTTCTCCCCCCCCCCTTAGGGGATCCCATACTCTACCCTCCAAACTTATCAGCATCCATTGTGATGAACACAAATATTATCCCCTCCCTGCCTGCCCATCACAAAACCTGTCTGATCACTATGTACTAACTTAGGGTCATACCTCTGCAACCTATTCGCTAATATTTTAGCCAATAATTTGGCATAGAAATTGATGAGGGAAATTGGTCTGTACGATCCACATTCACTTAGATCTTTTCCCGGCTTCGGTAACACCGTAATTCTTGCCTCTTCCATTGTGCGTGGAATATTGCTTGTATCCAATCAGCCCATCCAATCCTGGGCTTTAGCTCTCTTCAAAGCCTTAACTAGCTCCCTGACCTCTACCTCCCAGTATCCTGATCGAGCCCACATGAGTCGTCCTCTCCCAAACTAGCCAAGGTGCACTCTCAAAAACCCCTCAATGCAGGTCTTCCCTCTCCTCCCTTCCCCTTGCCGCAGCTTTGTGTAATAGTCCCGGTAGACTGCCCATATCTGTTCCAAGCTGTACAGAAGGGTATCCTGCGTATTTCTAATACTCGTTATGTTACTTTGAGCTTTCCTGGCCTTCAGTTTACAGACCAGAACTTGACTCCCCAATTCCCTCCCTAGCAGTGCACTTGTTTTAATATATTGAGCTCATGCGCCAGCTGCCTGACTCACAACCTGCTAAGCTCCACCCGGAGCCATGTCAGAGCTGCTCCCGCTGCCAGATCAGTCACTCTGGTGCCTGGATTCCAGCATTTATCTGCTTACACAATAATTCTTCCCTAGACCCCCGCTCCTGCTTCACCCAGGCCACTATACTTATCAGATGCCCTCACACCATCGCCTTTAACCCCATCCCATATCACTCTAAGATCCACTCCCACCCCCATATTGAATTCCAGATACTCTTCTACACTCCTCGTATCCGCTCCACATTGGCGTCCTCCTCCAGCAGGGAATCATTAAGCCTCCAAAGTTTTGTACCCCCACTCACCTTTCCCAAATCGACACTCACTTTTGCATTGTCACACCACGTAATCTACCCCATCTCCACCTCTCTAACTTTCTGCATTCACTCCCCACTTGCCCAAATCCATCCCCACTATTTGACCCCCCTGCCATTCCCATCAAAAGCCTCCCCATATGAACAAGGTGTTTTTACAGGAAGGCTTAGACAGGGGCAGGAGGCGGCGTTCTGGAGGCGGAGCGAGGGTGGAGCATGGGCGGTCCACAACCTCGGATGTACAGGGCCAATTCTGAGGTTGACCCTGTACATCTGGGATTGGCAAACTGGACGAGGGAATTATTCCACCTCGGAGGTGGAATAAGTCCCTCTGGACATTGGGGGATGGCAGGCCCAGGCAACGGAGGAAAGGTGAGAGGGTGCAGGGGGTTCCCTGCAGCCCAATTCTGGCCATGGAAGATTGCGGGGAAAGAAGATTGTGATTGGCAGCTGGAGATCGCAACTCCTGAATGGAGCCTCACTGAGGTAACCGGGCAGATGGTTGTGCGTGCAAACCAATCGTAATCAAGTTCCGGCCTGCACCTACAGGCCCTAGACCCAATTCTGATCCCACAGGGCACATCTAGCTCCTCTTCCACACATCCCTAGTGATGGCTGACATCTCACCTCTTAATGAATGTCCATAAAATATTATTAAAAAGGACTAGAGAAATACATTGCTTACCCTGGGATGAGTATTGTGGAACCTGTGTGCCTTTTTAGAAACCTGCCAGATACTCATTGCCTGGATTGGCCACTGTTGGAAACAGGATGCTGGGCTTGATGGACCTTGGGCATTTCTTATGTTGGGGGGCATTTGGCAGATGCCTGCAGCAGAAAAGCGGATGCCACGTGCCATGGAGCCTGAGGGACCGGCTGTAGATGTAAACACAGAGGAGAGCTCCTGTATGAGGAGAGGCCACACAAGCAGCGGAGGCAACAGCAAGGGTGTGAGTAGTCCAGGGCTCCGAAACACTGAAGTGCCACCCTGTCACAGGACACTGCGTGGGCATCAGCATCTGGGCACACCCACATCCACAGGAATGAATGCTCATCACCTGTGTCCATATAACATTCTGATCCTGACATTTATAGCATTATAATCGAATCACCGCAGAGTATTTGCCTGCTCTGATCATACTACACTGCCCGGCCTGTGCTCTGCCATCGCTTCTGATCACACTACACTGCCCGGCCTGTGCTCTCCCATCGCTTCTGATCACACTACACTGCCCGGCCTGTGCTCTCCCATCGCTTCTGATCACACTACACTGCCCGGCCTGTGCTCTCCCATCGCTTCTGATCACACTACACTGCCCGGCCTGTGCTCTCCCATCGCTTCTGATCACACTACACTGCCCGGCCTGTGCTCTGCCATCGCTTCTGATCACACTACACTGCCCGGCCTGTGCTCTCCCATCGCTTCTGATCACACTACACTGCCCGGCCTGTGCTCTCCCATCGCTTCTGATCACACTACACTGCCCGGCCTGTGCTCTCCCATCGCTTCTGATCACACTACACTGCCCGGCCTGTGCTCTCCCATCGCTTCTGATCACACTACACTGCCCGGCCTGTGCTCTCCCATCGCTTCTGATCACACTACACTGCCCGGCCTGTGCTCTCCCATCGCTTCTGATCACACTACACTGCCCGGCCTGTGCTCTCCCATCGCTTCTGATCACACTACACTGCCCGGCCTGTGCTCTCCCATCGCTTCTGATCACACTACACTGCCCGGCCTGTGCTCTCCCATCGCTTCTGATCACACTACACTGCCCGGCCTGTGCTCTCCCATCGCTTCTGATCACACTACACTGCCCGGCCTGTGCTCTCCCATCGCTTCTGATCACACTACACTGCCCGGCCTGTGCTCTGCCATCGCTTCTGATCACACTACACTGCCCGGCCTGTGCTCTCCCATCGCTTCTGATCACACTACACTGCCCGGCCTGTGCTCTCCCATCGCTTCTGATCACACTACACTGCCCGGCCTGTGCTCTCCCATCGCTTCTGATCACACTACACTGCCCGGCCTGTGCTCTCCCATCGCTTCTGATCACACTACACTGCCCGGCCTGTGCTCTCCCATCGCTTCTGATCACACTACACTGCCCGGCCTGTGCTCTCCCATCGCTTCTGATCACACTACACTGCCCGGCCTGTGCTCTCCCATCGCTTCTGATCACACTACACTGCCCGGCCTGTGCTCTCCCATCGCTTCTGATCACACTACACTGCCCGGCCTGTGCTCTCCCATCGCTTCTGATCACACTACACTGCCCGCCCTGTGCTCTCCCATCGCTTCTGATCACACTACACTGCCCGGCCTGTGCTCTCCCATCGCTTCTGATCACACTACACTGCCCGGCCTGTGCTCTCCCATCGCTTCTGATCACACTACACTGTCCGGCCTGTGCTCTCCCATCGCTTCTGATCACACTACACTGCCCGGCCTGTGCTCTCCCATCGCTTCTGATCACACTACACTGCCCGGCCTGTGCTCTCCCATCGCTTCTGATCACACTTAACTGTCCGGCCTGTGCTCTCCCATCGCTTCTGATCACACTACACTGCCCGGCCTGTGCTCTCCCATCGCTTCTGATCACACTACACTGCCCGGCCTGTGCTCTCCCATCGCTTCTGATCACACTACACTGCCCGGCCTGTGCTCTCCCATCGCTTCTGATCACACTACACTGTCCGGCCTGTGCTCTCCCATCGCTTCTGATCACACTACACTGCCCGGCCTGTGCTCTCCCATCGCTTCTGATCACACTACACTGCCCGGCCTGTGCTCTCCCATCGCTTCTGATCACACTACACTGCCCGGCCTGTGCTCTCCCATCGCTTCTGATCACACTACACTGTCCGGCCTGTGCTCTCCCATCGCTTCTGATCACACTACACTGTCCGGCCTGTGCTCTCCCATCGCTTCTGATCACACTACACTGCCCGGCCTGTGCTCTCCCATCGCTTCTGATCACACTACACTGCCCGGCCTGTGCTCTCCCATCGCTTCTGATCACACTACACTGTCCGGCCTGTGCTCTCCCATCGCTTCTGATCACACTACACTGCCCGGCCTGTGCTCTCTCATCGCTTCTGATCACACTACACTGCCCGGCCTGTGCTCTCCCATCGCTTCTGATCACACTACACTGTCCGGCCTGTGCTCTCCCATCGCTTCTGATCACACTACACTGCCCGGCCTGTGCTCTCCCATCGCTTCTGATCACACTACACTGTCCGGCCTGTGCTCTCCCATCGCTTCTGATCACACTACACTGCCCGGCCTGTGCTCTCCCATCGCTTCTGATCACACTACACTGCCCGGCCTGTGCTCTCCCATCGCTTCTGATCACACTACACTGCCCGGCCTGTGCTCTCCCATCGCTTCTGATCACACTACACTGCCCGGCCTGTGCTCTCCCATCGCTTCTGATCACACTACACTGTCCGGCCTGTGCTCTCCCATCGCTTCTGATCACACTACACTGCCCGGCCTGTGCTCTCCCATCGCTTCTGATCACACTACACTGCCCGGCCTGTGCTCTCCCATCGCTTCTGATCACACTACACTGTCCGGCCTGTGCTCTCCCATCGCTTCTGATCACACTACACTGCCCGGCCTGTGCTCTCCCATCGCTTCTGATCACACTACACTGCCCGGCCTGTGCTCTCCCATCGCTTCTGATCACACTACACTGTCCGGCCTGTGCTCTCCCATCGCTTCTGATCACACTACACTGCCCGGCCTGTGCTCTCCCATCGCTTCTGATCACACTACACTGCCCGGCCTGTGCTCTCCCATCGCTTCTGATCACACTACACTGCCCGGCCTGTGCTCTCCCATCGCTTCTGATCACACTACACTGTCCGGCCTGTGCTCTCCCATCGCTTCTGATCACACTACACTGTCCGGCCTGTGCTCTCCCATCGCTTCTGATCACACTACACTGTCCGGCCTGTGCTCTCCCATCGCTTCTGATCACACTACACTGCCCGGCCTGTGCTCTCCCATCGCTTCTGATCACACTACACTGCCCGGCCTGTGCTCTCCCATCGCTTCTGATCACACTACACTGCCCGGCCTGTGCTCTCCCATCGCTTCTGATCACACTACACTGTCCGCCCTGTGCTCTCCCATCGCTTCTGATCACACTACACTGCCCGGCCTGTGCTCTCCCATCGCTTCTGATCACACTACACTGTCCGGCCTGTGCTCTCCCATCGCTTCTGATCACACTACACTGCCCGGCCTGTGCTCTCCCATCGCTTCTGATCACACTGCTGTGGCAAAGTGCAATCAATGAATAAGTCCAGGAGTCGATTGACAGGGTCCAAGTCAGTTTATTGTGCACAAGGCCCAGTCAGTCAAAGCTTCAAAAGGTACTGAGCAAACGTTTATACAGAGACATAACCATTTATACCTCTTTTTCAGTTTGATACATGAGAACTTTCTATTGGTTCCAACTCGATACATGCAAACCTTTCATTGGTTATACATTCCCTTCATTTGTCCAATTAGAAATCCCTCCGGAGCCTAGCAACCGGCCCCCTCCTTTAGGATTGCTTGAACAATGGTACAGTTCTGAATCTCGTTACTTTTCTACTGCAAGGTTAACTTTGGCTTCTGGAATGCATATACTGAAACATTTCTGTTCTTTCACACTCAAGAGAATAATAGAAGATTTATGAATTCATGAAAACTTCTTATTAAGCATTTTAAAACAGCTTTCTTATTTTTCACAGATTTTTGGATCTTTTCTAGCTATAATGGGAGTTAGGCTCCAGGCCTAACTTACAGGCCTTTCATAGTAGCAGGCCATGCTAGGCCATAGCCTACCTCAACACTACACTGCCCGGCCTGTGCTCTCCAATCTGCCTGCACCAAATAGTATACATTATGAATCCACAAGGCAAAGTGTCTCTTTCTTTTTAGCCCCTTCACTCTGAAATATGTCTTCAAAATCAGCTTCAGCTTCAACCTACTTTCTCTGTTTTCAAGGCAGAACTTAAAACGTCTCTTTAAAGAGGCCTTGTCGTGCACGGACACAGATTCGTGGTTCAAGCTGTGCCCAGGGCTAGAAAGACAACAACTGTCTGCCAGTCACATTGCTTGTTGTGTTTTGCTTTTCTTTCCTTTTTCTTTTCTCTATCCATGACTGGATTTCCTTTCAAGTTTTACTTACTTTTTTAAAAATTATTTTGTAAACCGTTTTGTGTAACCTGCAAAGGTGGTATAGTAAATCATTTTATATTAGTGTGATATCAGACCTTCACAAGGCAGAAGGAATAGAGATTTAATTGAAGATATTCATAATATCGCTATGAAAGAGGAAGTACTATTGGTAGATTTCAGTTTGCAAAATGTTGATTAGGATATCACTGCTGCAGTGTCATCTAGTTACGAGGGAGATTCTGGATTCTCTACAGGGAGAACTATTCCGGCAACTAGTACTGCTACTGATTATTTATACGAGAGCGTTACAAAGCGTCCATGGCGCTGTACAGTACATATAAAAGACAGTCCCTGCTCATAAGAGCTTACAATCTAGTTAAGAAAGACACAACAGTTGAGGAGGAGATATCCAGGAAATGGGCTACTTTCCTTTCCATTTCTCCGGGCCAGTCCAGGGAAGGTTAGGTTGTCAATCCCCTTCAGCAGCTGAGGATATGAAGACATCAAGTTTTCTTGAGCCGTGAAGCCCCTCCCCCTGGTGTCAACTGTCAGTCTTTCATTCCTCAGCAGCTGAAAGGGATCGTTGTTAGCTCTCTCCTTCAGGTTTTGTTTATTTATGTTAATTTAATTGGCTCTAGCAGAGCTGATTTGTTCCATAGTCCTGCTTTAAAAAAAAATTTCTATTCTAATGTATTCTTCCTAGCAGGGAGATTTACATTTTTATTGATCAATGTTCTCTTCCTAGCAGGGAGACAGGCATTGCACTAAATCAATGTGTTCTTCCTAGCAGGGAGATAGACATTGCTTTTTAATACGGACTTTGGCAGAGCCTACCTGAAGTGTTCCGTTTATTTTTAAGAAAAGTGCAGTCAAGCTGGGAGCCCCAGCTCTTTCTCTGCATTGAAAATTGATTACATTCTAACTGTCCCGCTAGCAGCGGGTCAAGCTGAAGAAAAATTTATGCAGGTTTGCAGTGTCCCCGATGTTCACAGGCTTTCTGGATCATCGCGGTTTTTATAAGGGTACTTGTTTTTTCCATTTGTGCTCTGCCGCGGCAGTCAAAGGAGACAAGATTTGAAGTGTGCAGTTCGGCGGTTTTCATTTCAGCACGGTGCTGATCTTTGCCGCGAAAGATAAAAGTTTAATTTTTACTATTTTTAAGTCAGATCTATTTTTAAAATCGGCGTTTTTATCTTACAGATCAGTGTGCTTTCTGATCTATTGGGCTTACTGTTAACTTTAGTTTTGGCAGTTTAAGTGTTTGCAATGGCAGAGAAGGTTGCCATAGAGACAGATAAACAATTGTTTAACGTTGAGAAAGCCGGAATGTCGGCCATTTTGAATTCTCCCGTGATTTTACAATCGGATAAGCAACGACCTGCTAAGAAAAAGGGTAAGTCTTCTAAGTCTGTTATAAGGCAGGAGAAGACTGAGGAACCTATTTCAGAGGCAAAGGAAAATATATTATCTTTCTTTTCTCCGGATTTTATTTTAGCTATGCACAAAGCTTTTTTTAGCAAGATCTGATGGTTCTGTTTCTATAGAGGGATGTAAAGGCTCTGCTTCACTTCCAGCAGATCTTCCTATTTCTGAGGACCCTGGAGAGGGTACTTCTCAAATTAAAGAGATTATTAAGGATCCTTTGGATCTTTTTGCTTCTCAGCTCCCTGTGGCTGCAGCTCAAGTGGAAACAGAAGCTTTTTCTGTTTCAGGATTAGATGTGCCTTATGAAGAGCTGGAAGACAGGGAAATTGCTCCTGGTGAGGACCCCAATATGTTTCGGGTTTTTCGCAAGGAGGAGCTTTCAGCTCTCATTTCTCATTCTTTATCTACATTAAACCTGTTGCTTCCTGATACATCTCAGGATACTTTAGAGGATCCTTTATTGCAGGGATTTAAAGCGGAACAGCGCTCCTTCCCAATGCACAGGGTCATAAGGCAGATGATTGAATCCGAATGGGAATGTCCGGAAGCTTCCCTTCGTGGCAGCCGTGCTTTATCCCGCCTTTATCCTTTGCCGCAGGAAGAAAAAGAGTTGTTAAAGATGCCTAAGGTGGATGCGATAGTGGCAGCAGTGACAAAGAAAACTACTATTCCAATTGAAGGAACAGCTGCTCTTAAAGATTTACAGGACAGAAAGTTAGAAGTCTTTCTTAAGCAATCGTTTGATTCTTCTGCGTTAGCCCTACAAGCCGCGGTTTGTGGGGCATACGTGTCTAGAGCATCCATTCGGTGGCTTCAGGGAGATATATCTGGAGCAGAAATTGCTAAGTTAGAATCGGCGGCTGCTTATATGGCAGATGCCTTTTATGATCTGCTGCGGATGGCTGCTAAGTCAATGTCATCATTGATTGCGGCTAGACGTTTCTTGTGGTTGCGTAACTGGGCAGCAGATGTGTCTTCTAAATCGCGTCTTAGCAAATTACCATATAAGGGGAAATTGCTTTTTGGAGAGGCTCTGGATAAAATTATTAAAGATTTAAGTGATTCTAAGGGAGGTCGTTTGCCTGAGGATAGACAAAGGCCTGTTCGTGCCTTAGGAGTTTTTCGAGGTGCTGGACGAGATTTTAGGAGATTTCGGGGAGCGCGATTTGTTCCTTATTCCAGAGGTCGTTCGGGATTTCGCGGACAGTCCTTTCGTGGAGCAAGAGGCTACGGTAGATCTTACTTCCCGTCTTCTCAAAATGCATCCAAAAAGCCACAATGAAGGTCTCCTGGTCCAGGCATTTGTTCCTGTAGGAGGCCGTCTACAGAGATTTTCAAAGGCCTGGACCGAGATCACCACAGACAAATGGGTGTTGGAGATAGTTCAAAAAGGGTATGCACTAGATTTCGCTTTCCCCTTGTCTCCAGCTTTCGTCCTGTCTCCCTGTCCTCCAGGGTTAAAGGAAAAAGCGATAGTGGGGACGATTTTTCATCTATTACACCTACAGGCTATTGTTCCGGTGCCGCGAGACCAGTACGGTCAAGGTCGATACTCGATTTATTTCGTCGTTCCGAAGAAAAAGGATTCTTTTCGTCCAGTACTCGATCTCAGGGGCGTCAACCGTGCTTTGCGGGTGCCTCATTTTCGCATGGAGACACTGCGTACGGTAATTCGAGCAGTGCGTCCAGGGGAATTCCTCTCGTCAATAGATCTTACGGAGGCTTATCTTCACATTCCAATAAGGCTTTCCCATCAAAAGTTTTTACGTTTTGCACTTCCAATGGGTCATTTCCAGTTTCAAGCTCTGCCCTTTGGCCTTGCAACGGCTCCGCGGATTTTCACAAAACTCATGGTAGTGGTAGCGGCGGCTCTAAGAAAAGAGGGCATCAGAGTCCATCCTTACCTCGACGATTGGTTGATCAGGGCAGATTCTCATTTGGCTTCGGAAGTAGCAACAGCTCGAGTTGTTCAACTTTTAGAACAACTAGGTTGGGTCATAAATCAGGCCAAGAGTCAATTACAGCCAGTTCAGCAACTGACTTATCTAGGGGCCTTATTCGACACTGTTCGAGGAACAGCTTTCTTAACGGAGGTCAGAATAAACAAGATATTACAGCAGGTGAAGGCGTTTTTAAAAGTCCAGGCTCCATCAGCATGGATGTACTTGCAACTTTTGGGATCCATGGCTGCAGCTTTGGATCTGGTTCCATGGGCCAGAGCTCACATGAGACCGTTGCAACAGGCTCTGCTTTCCCGTTGGTCTCCGCAGCTTCACCCCCTGTCTCAAGGTCTGATTTGCCCGGAGATAGTAAGAAAGAGTCTGAACTGGTGGTTGGACCCTGTACATCTGTCAGCAGGCATTCCTTTACAGGAGCCCACATGGGTTTTAGTCACCACGGATGCCAGTTTAACGGGCTGGGGAGCACATTGTCAGACTCAAGTGGTTCAAGGTTTGTGGTCTCAGGAGGAGACCTTATGGTCGATCAACATGTTGGAGTTGCGTGCAGCTCGATTGGCTCTTCTGCACTTCGAACATCTTCTCGAGGGAAAGGCGGTCCGTTTGTTCTCGGACAATCTTGTCACAGTAGCATATATCAATCGGCAAGGGGGGACGAAAAGTTCTTCTCTTCTAAGCGAATGTCAGGAGTTAATGGCTTGGGCGGAGAGCCATCTTCTAGCTCTGTCAGCGACTCATGTAGCTGGCAAAGAGAATGTTCAGGCAGATTATCTCAGTCGCAACATTTTAGACCCAGAGGAATGGGAATTAAATGTGGCGATTTTTCGCGAGTTGACCTTAAAATGGGGTCAACCAGTTATGGATCTGATGGCGACTTTCAGCAATGCCAAAGCAAGTCGATTTTTCAGCAGACGAAGGGAACGCATGTTAGAGGGTCTCGATGCTGTAGTTCAACCTTGGCCGGAGAACGTACTTTTGTATGTTTTTCCTCCGTGGCCAATGGTGAATCGTGTTCTTCAACGCATAGCGGGACACCGAGGCTCCGTGATTCTGATTGCACCAGATTGGCCTCGCCGTCCTTGGTATGCGGATCTGAAGCGGCTTTTAATAGCGCCTCCTTGGCGTCTGCCGGTCAGGATCAATCTATTATTTCAAGGTCCCGTTCTCATGCCACAAGTAGATCGCTTCTTGCTTACGGCTTGGCTCTTGAGAGGGCTCGTTTAGCACGCAAAGGTTATGCAAGTTCTGTAATAGCTACGTTGCTTAATTCTAGGAGGCAGAGAACATCTCTTGCTTATGTCAGAGTATGGAGGTTATTCGAACATTGGTGTAAACAAAAGAATGTTCTTCCACGGGTAGCATCTTTGCCACAGTTGCTCTTGTTTCTTCAAGAAGGTTTAGATAAAGGTTTAGCGGTTAATACCCTTAAGGTTCAAGTGGCCGCATTATCATGTTTTAGAGGTTTGGTTCAAAATCGTAGATTGTCGTTTCATCCAGATGTTCAAAGATTTTTTAAGGCGGCAAAAATTCTTCGGCCTCCATTGCGTAAGATTGTGCCTCCGTGGGATCTGAATATTGTTCTAGAGGCTTTATCAACTTCGCCATTGGCGGCTATTTCTTCACAATCTCCAAGAGAATGTTCATGGAAAACAGCGTTTTTAGTAGCTTTGTGTTCAGCTAGGAGAATTTCGGATTTGCAGGCTTTGTCTTGTCAAGAGCCTTATTTACAATTTCTGCCTGAACGAGTGGTGCTTCGCACAGTCCCAAGTTTTTTACCAAAAGTAATTTCTGTTTTTCATGTTAATCAGTCGGTGGTGTTACCTACTTTTTCAAATTTATCTAGTTCTCCGATCGATAGAGCTCTCAAGAAATTAGATCTAGGTCGGGTGTTAAAGAATTACCTTAAAATTTCCAAACCTTTTCGTAAAACGGATAGATTATTTGTTCAGTATGCTGGGTCCAGGAAAGGGCTTCCAGCTTCAAAGTCAACAATTGCTCGTTGGGTACGATGTGCTATTTCAGCGGCTTACCAAGCTGGGGGACGGTCTCCACCGGTTGGTTTAAAAGCGCATTCTACTAGGGCTCAAGCAACCTCCTGGGCGGAATTTGCTTTTGTGCCTCCGGTAGATATTTGTAGAGCAGCGACGTGGTCTTCGCTGCATACGTTTTCAAAACATTACCGCTTGGATGTTCATGCCAGGGAAGATGCCAGAGTGGGCGCGTCAGCTCTTATTGCAGGATTGGCTGGTCCCTCCCGAGTTTAGGAACTGCTCTGGTATTGCCCTAACCTTCCCTGGACTGGCCCGGAGAAATGGAAAGGAAAATGAAATTAGTTCTTACCTGCTAATTATCTTTCCTTGAATATTCTCCGGGCCAGTCCAGGGTCCCTCCCGATTATGCTTTTACTATTGTGCTATTATTTATTTAAAAAAAAAAAAAAAAAAAAAAAAGAACATTAAAAAGAGGAAAAATATTTAATTATAAAGTTTATGAAACGGAAAATTATACATTCCTCTGTTTCTATAGGACTATGGAACATATTCAGTTTATAGGAGTTGATGTTATGTTTTATTTCAGTTTAATATTAGTATGCTGCTTTGTCATAAAGAAGACTGACAGTTGATACCAGGGGGAGGGGCTTCACGGCTCAAGAAAACTTGATGTCTTCATATCCTCAGCTGCTGAAGGGGATTGACAACCTAACCTTCCCTGGACTGGCCCGGAGAATATTCAAGGAAAGATAATTAGCAGGTAAGAACTAATTTCATTTTATTACCGGGGCTGTGGGAAAAATTCACAGATTGCAAATTTTTGAGCTATTTGCCTGCACCGTTTTAGGTGAGAAAACTGTGGAAAAAAAGAGCAAGAACCCTCCCCCCCCCCTCCAAAAAAAAAAGGCAAACTCCAGCTTTAGAGGAGGTCTCAGCTGCATCTCATTAGTCAGGTCCCAGAGCAGTACAATCAGGGTGGGGCCAAGGCAACTGGAAATGGAAACCACGCAGGAGGGGTGTTTACTAGACTTGCTGTTTACTAATGGGGAGGGAGCGTTACCAATGCTGTAATGGGGAGGGAGCGTTACCAGTGCTGTAATGGGGAGGGAGCGTTACCAATGCTGTAATGGGGAGGGAGCGTTACCAGTGCTGTAATGGAGAGGGAGCGTTTCCAATGCTGTAATGGGGAGGGAGCGTTACCAGTGCTGTAATGGGGAGGGAGCGTTACCAATGCTGTAATGGGGAGGGAGCGTTACCAGTGCTGTAATGGGGAGGGAGCGTTACCAATGCTGTAATGGAGAGGGAGCGTTACCAATGCTGTAATGGGGAGGGAGCGTTACCAGTGCTGTAATGGGGAGGGAGCGTTACCAATGCTGTAATGGGGACTCATCTGGCATGTAGTGATCACTGGATGGTGCGCAGAGATGTTTCAATCAAAAGCGAACATCCTAAAGATCATGAACACTAGCTTTGCCAAGATGGGGGGATAGCTCACAAAGTAGTTAGCTGGATGGGAGCATCTAGGGGAATAGAACAGTGGGCAAAACTGAAAGGAGTTATTTTAAGGGCAGCAAACATTTTTGTTAGGAAAATAAATAAAAGCAAGAGGAAAAGGAGACCACTATGGTTTTCAAGAAATAGCTGAAAAGATAAGGAAAAAGAAGTTAGCCTTCATAACTATGAGAGATCGCAGAAAGAGGAAGATAAACAGCAATATCTGGAGAAGTTAAGGAAAGCTGGTAAAGTAGTCAGGAAAGTGAAGATGGAAATGGAAGAAAAAATAATCAATACAGCAAAACATGGGGACAAGACTTTTATTCTTTTACGTCTGTTAGTGACGGGGTAGTACAAGGTTAGCATAGAGAGACTCAAGGGTGAAGGGGAGGAATATGTAGAGGCTGCAGAGGATAAAGCAGGATTGCAGAACAAATATTTTTGTTCTGTGTTTACAGATGAAGGGACCTCAGAAAACAAACACAAATAGGAATAGAAGAGAGGAAAAAAGTAAATAATTTTAAAAAGACTGTGTTCATGAGGAGCTAGCAAAACTAAAAGTGGACAAAGCAATGGGCCAGACCTAATGTCATTAAAGTCATCTTTAGTACCTGAGGATTGGAGGATGGCCAATGTAATGCCAATTTTTTAAAAAGGGTTCCAGGGGTGATCTGTGAAACTACAGACCGGTGAGCCTGACGTCAGTACCGGGAAAAATGGTAGAAACCATCATAAAGAACAAAATTACTGAACATGTAGATAATCATTGGCTGAATGGGAGACAGCCAACATGGATTTAGCCAAGGCAAGTCTCGTCTTATATTAATCTCTCATACTTTTTTGAAGGTGTGAATAAACAGGTAGAGAGAGGTGAGCCGGTTGATATAGAGCCCAATTCTCTAAGGGGCACGTCCGGGCCATCTAGACCGGCACCGAGCAGGACGGCCCATTTGAACCTGATTCTGCACCGCGGGAACCAGATGTTCTCGCAAGTGCAGGATCAGGCCCTGAGACGGCTCGACATGCCCCTGCATACCTGCATGTCCTCCCAGCATACCTGCATGTCCTACCTGCATGTCCTCCCAGCATACCTGCATGTCCTCCCAGCATGTCCTCCCAGCATACCTGCATGTCCTCCCAGCATGTCCTCCCAGCAGGCCCCCCTCACTCCCGCAGTGCCGACCCTCTGTTTTTCTGCTACCCAACCCAAGGCTGGGCAGCTGGGGCCAAAATTAGGCAGCAGAGGCCTACCTGCCCTTGGCCGGGGGGGGGGGGGTTCCGGCCCCAGTCGCCCAGTCAAAGCTGCTTATTCCACCTTCGAGGTGGAATAAGCAGCACATTCCCCCTGACCCTGCAGAATGCGTAGGGCCTTGACCTGAATCTGTCCAGTATGTCCTGCTGCCTCAGTACCCCCTCCCGCCCCCTGCTGGCTCTCCCTGTACTGCTGCTCTGGCTGTGCGGGGAGACGGTCAGGACAGTCGCCTCTCAGAATTGGGCCCATAGTGTACTTGGATTTTCAGAAAGCCTTTGACAAGGTCCCTCATAAGAGACTCTTATCCAAATTAAAAAGTGTGCGGTTCTGTTTGGTTGGTGTGATGGACGCTGTTGAACATGTTGCTGGTTAAGATAATGATTTGTGCATAATTTCCCTGACAAAGCTTTTGAACAGCGAAACACTTAAGGCTGCCTTTATGTGGCGTCGGGTGTGCTTCCTTAATAGCATTGCTTACTTGTTGTGTGTGGGGTGTGTTTCCCTACTAGCATTGCTCAATTTGTGTGTGGGGTGTGTTTCCCTAACAGTATTAACAGCATTGTTCCTTTTGTGCACTGAATGTTATAAAATGGAATGTTATTACTGAGGAAAGTTTTTAAGGGTTGGAAGGAGGTATAGAGAGCTGTGATGTGTGGAAGGTTGGCTTTTTGGCTTGAAGCTGGATTTATTACCTTGTGTTCTGAGGCTTTTGTTTCTTCCTTCCTGCTTTTAAAATCTTGTGTAAATGTTCCGTTGAGTATGTGATATGAGATTTTGTTAATCTAGTGGAATGATTTTCTTATTGATTTTGACAATCATCACTTGCCATCAAGTGCACCCAGACGACCAGGAAAAGAACCTTCGCCTTCTACGCCCCAAAATGTTGGAACGAACTTCCACCAGAAATTAGATCCATCAAAGACCTTATTCAGTTCCGTAAGGCAATCAAACATCATATCTTTCTACTTCACTTTGCACAAGCATCCACCCCACCTCTGCTCACCCACTCACCAATGCCCACAAACCTTTCATGCTCAACTTGGCGCCGCTCACGCTCAGAAGTAGACCAAAGTGCATACAACCTACAGCTCACAGCGCACCGTACCGCAGTAACTGAAACCATGAAACGTTACCACGCTGACACCTTAAAGAGATCCCTCAACAAACCTCGTGACCTGTTTGCCCTTGTTAAGCGACTGACAACAGAACCTGCATCAGAACAAGCAAATGGAATCCATCCTCAAATATATGCAGACTATCTACAAACCAAACTATGTCAGATAAACAACAACTCTGCGTCCAATACTATCCTTCAGCCTTACAACCAAACATCACTCACTACCTTCATGACCCCATCCAAACAATGCATCGAAAACACCATAGCAGCTATCAACACGACTACAGCACAATCTGATCCATGCCCAGCATTCTGGATCAAAGAACTTCGAACAGACCTCAGTCCCATCATAGCCAGACTCATGCAACAATCGTTCACAACAGGTGATTTCCCACGCACCCTCAAACACACATCAATAAGACCTCTACTAAAAAACAACAAACTCGACCAACAGAAACCGGAATCCTACAGACCTATAGCAAGCATACCGATGCTAGCAAAATAATGGAAAAGGAAGTTCAGAGACAAATACAAGACCACATTGACTCCAATGCACCACTGGATCCATGCCAACACGGATTCAGAGAAGCACACGGGGTTGAGACCCTTCTTACCACACTCTTCAGCAGCATAATATCAGGCATCAACAATACCCGCCAAGGCTTTGTCCTTGTCTTCCTTGACATCGCGGCGGCGTTTGATTCCGTGAACCATGAACGCCTCTTAGAACGCCTCAAAGAAAAAGGAATCTCCGGTAAAGCGCTCGAGTGGTGCAGGTCCTACCTCTCTGACAGATGGCAGCAGGTTCGATCCAAAGACACATCTTCAGAACCATTCCACCAAAGCCAAGGTGTCCCACAAGGATCCTCCCTCTCTGCCTTGCTGTTCAATATATACATGCAACCTCTCTGCAACCTTATCCGGTCCTTCAACGTGAACTGCATGATATACGCAGATGACGTGCTATTATACATGCCTTTTGCAACAGAAAACCCAGACCTCTCACCAATAACATGCTGCATAAATGAAATATCCAACTGGCTGCAATCCCAAAACCTCCGGATTCAACACAAAAAGACGGAGGTCATGTTCATTACAAGAAATCGTAACTTCACTGCGCCTACAGTACTAAAGGTGAAGGAAGCTGACCTCCAGATCAAATCCGCGATCAGATACCTTGGCGTCACACTAGACCAGAACCTAAATATGCAGGCGCATATAAGTAACACTGTAAGGGCAGTATACCATAAAATCAGATCCCTCAGATACCTACGATCGCTGCTGCAGCCTGACGATTTCAGGACTATCTTTCAAGCACTAATAATTCCGCATTTCGATTATGCGAATGCAATACTGCAAGGACTCCCCCAAACCACTCTGAACCCACTGCAAATGGCAATGAACACCGCAGCAAGAGTACTACACGGAGCATCCAGGAAAGACCATGTCACACCCATTATGAAACAGCTCCACTGGCTCCCGATTCAAGGTAGGATTACATTCAAGACCTTGCTACTCACCTTCAAAGCCACCAACGGTCTCTCGTCAACATCACTATCAGAGATAGTCCAGAAGACACCCCACAATAGGGACAGAAGGTCAGTAGCACAAAACACCTTGATAGTCCCAAGATCAATGACTCAATGCACCAAGTCAACATCCAGCAGGGCATTCAAACTTTATGCACCAATGATCTGGAACAGCCTCCCTCACAACATCCGAACAATCCCAGACATATTCCAATTCAGGAAGGCTGTGAAACACTACCTCTTCCTCCTACATTACCCAGAAACCAATGAAAGCTCAGCACCAATTACCGAGACCTCACAAATCTCCTCTGTCTGAAACCATAAGAACACATGACCAGCCTGTAAATTGTATATATTGTTATTGTATATAGTTACCCTGTTAGCCAAGTTGATTCTCCTGTTCATATGTAAACACAAAGTACTATTGGAAATGTGTATGTTCGTTGTTTATTGTAAACCGCACTGATGCTGAATAGCGCGGTATAAAAGAGACTTTAAATAAATAAATAAATAAATATAAATAAACTTAAATAACCCAGTTACATGTACTTCTGAGCTTACCTTAGCCCTTTTTGTATACTCCAACCTAATCTAATTGTGTTTTTGTACATATGTCTATAGTTACCCTGTTACTCCAAGTTTAAACTCCTGTTCCAATTGTTTTTGTACATATGTCTATAGTTACCCTGTTGCTCCAAGTTTAAACTCCTGTTATAATGTAAGCACAATACAGTCTTCTGACTGTGCAACCTTTTGTTAAATGCAAACTGCACTGATAACAAATAGCGCGGTATATAAAAGTTGTTAAATAAAATAAAGAAATAAATAAGGTGGCCACCCATGCTAAAAGATTCACCCACCACTGGTTAACAGTTTTTTATAGGGTTCAGAATAAAATCCTTATTCTAGTACACAAAGGGGGTCATTCTAGAATACGAATAAGGGATGTCCACTTGCGGCAGGGTCATGTAAGTGGCGAAAATGTCCCCCACCATATTCCGGCAACATCGCTGACATGTACGTCCAGGGCGGTAGCACAGGGAGCAAAATACGTGGGCGGGAGAGGGCGGAACAGGGGTGTGGTCAGCCACAGAGATTGTGACCCAGTAGCTCCCCAGGAACCGATGGACACAGATAAGCATCCGGTGGTAGAAGCCGGTACTGCAGCAGGGATTTCTCTGCAGAAAGAAAAAAACTCAGAACTAATCAAGCAGAACAGCTTACCTCGGGGGAAGGGAGTAGTAAAGCTCTTGATTGGGCACGCCCCAAGAGGAGGCGAGCAGTGCAAGCTAAAAGCACCTGGTTAAATAGTCTGAAACCAGGAAGTGAAAGGGAGCAAAGGAAACTAGGAGAGCCACAGAGGCTAAGAGAGAAGCCAAGAGAACAAGAGGGACGGAGAGAATTTCCAGAAGGAGAAACAAGAGTTTCAGAGGGAAAGTCTGGAAGGAAATATCTTTGCTGCTGTGATTCCTCCAATAGTCTGCAACTAGCAGGTAGCGTGGTGGAAGACTCAGAGGAGGAAAGGAACTGCTGGAGGCAGAATACTTTCAGAACGCTGAGAGATCCAAGGCTACAGGACCAGGCAGAGCTATGGAATAAAAGGCAGAAGGACAAAGAATTCTCCAAGAGAAACTTCTATACAAGGTACCCAGTGGGGGAGAAGTAGTGGATAAGTGTTATGCTCCAAAGCCAGAGAGAGTGTGCCCTAGTTTTAAAAGCCAAGTCAGACAAAATGGTGGCAGCTGTTTTCAGCAAGGAGAAGCTTTGAATAAAAGTAAATATTCTTACAAGCTAGCTGAAGAACCTAGCCAGGAAAGGGCTGACATCAGTGCTTTTAAATATCTCTTTAAAGACTCTCCCATTACTGCTAAGTATCTAAGCACAGCACCCACGTGTAGAGAAAGGTGGGGAGATAACGTTAGCAGCACATTGAATGTTTGTTTTCCTGACACAAACAAATATGCTAATCAGCCTGAGATAGAGAGGCTCAGCAAACAATTGCTCACGGGAGAAAAGGAACGCCAGCTAAGTGAAGGGAAGTCACCAGCTGAATCACTTCTCCACGAGTTCAGAGAGTTTTTAGAACATAAGGCAAGTTTTAACTACAGTGCTTCAGAACCAGTTACTGGCTGTAAAGAAGGAATGCCTATTTCTAATTCTCTGCCTTCCTCAGAAGAGGATATGTTAATGGACTGTTCTACATGCTTAATTGAGAAAGACAATTAAGGGGAAATGTTTACCTGTTATATGAAGCAATATAGCAGAGGCACTTAACTCGTCCTATACAAGAAGCTGGTAGAAAGTGAATGAGTCAATGTACCAGTGATTGCTATAACAGGAGCACTACTGTTGTAGGAATTTTTCTGTCTCACCCTTTTTGATTGGATCACATGAAGTGAATGTGAATTCCTGAATATAGCACAGCATTGCAAGTCTGTTTAGCAAGTTTCTTTACTCTTGTTTTGGATTTATACTTCGGCACCGTCTGTACCATTTGAACTGCACAACTGGCAAATAAACCTCATGAAAAATAAATTTCTCTTTGCCATGCCTTACTGCTCGAAGCACTAAACACAACTACAACTAATTGCCTCCAGGGCATCACAAGGCAACCCCTCCTTAAACCCCCAAGGTTAGGGAGCGGGCGGTGTGATAAGATGTAGAAAGTATATTCCTGAAAGGGCCATGTACATATAAGGTATAACCCAGAAATGTCCACGTTATTCCTGCTGAAACCAGGTATAAGGCTCAGACTTAAAAATTATTCAGCTCTGCAATGCGTCCCATCTCGGTGAATGGTTGTGACAAGTAGGCTTTGAAGTGTTGCCACTGCAGTCAGGAGAAATACAAGATGCAATCATAAGGTACAGGAAGCAGAACTGAGGGAATGTTGCATGGTAGAGAAACATATCTAAACACGCAGCAATATCAAGAAGAGCAATAGTGTCTAATCTGGCTATGCACCTATGTGCTGTATATGCCAAAGGAGACAATCTATGGGACCCCAACAAAACTATGTACAGAAAGATGGGACTACTGATGCAGGGATAGTATGAATGTGAGCAGGGAAAGGATACCTTTTGGAGTGAGAACGGAAGATCAGATATGTAGCCCTGGTACGCCATGTGTTTACAGTATGTTATATCATAGTTGATATGTACAGGTGCAGGGCAGCCCTCTGGCAGAATCCTGTTGTTGTTGCAGAAAGCGAGAGTGTGCGTGCGTGCGTGTGTGTGGTCTGAGGAGTGCACGGGTAGGGGGAGCTGGTGTGGGCAGCAGCAATGCAGGGGGGATATGAAAGCTTGGCCAATACCTGGACCATATGGATGATCACAGTATCACCAGGTGCCAGTGTGATGAGGCAGGCAAAGACAGAGAGGGCCCACCATAGCCAAATGTCAAAACACATCCCCAGCAAAGGTAAGGGATCCTCATAATAGAAGCACCCAACAGTGCAAACAACACTAATGCATCCCATGATGCACTGTGTGCTGTTGAGCATGCAGTAGTGCTGTTTGCACATCTGAATGCCCTTAATCTGAGGGACACTATTTATGACATGTAGTCATATGGGAACCTATGTTGGTATCATCTGGAGTATTATACATAGGATACCCATGTACACAGATATAGTAGGCAGTGTGATAGGGCAGCCACACGTCTGCAGTGTCTGCCACTGGGAGACACAACTGATGTAGTGCCAACATTCCCTGGACTATCCCATGCGGCGCACACCCCTACCCAGGCCAGGATCCATGAGAGCTGTGAGAGCAGTGATATATCTGGGCTCTGGCTACCTGGTGTGATGGCACAGGGCCCTCCCCCCTCATGCCCACACAGTGCTGACTGGGGGAGCAGCGCTACAAAGCTGGCTTTGGGAAGGCAGACAGAGTCACCCCACAGATAGTGGATGCATACAAATTGACATACCCCAGATGGGACAGGAGTAGCTGCTGTAAAGAATGCCGGTACCCAGATAGTTAGGCCTCAGATTCCATACCCAGAAGGCCCCACGACAGCCACAGCACCCACTACTGATCATTTCTATAGCACCCGCAGCGCTGCATAGACACATGTAACAGATGGCTCCTGCCCAGCGGAGTATACAATCTATTTGGCACAGACAGCACAGCAGCGTGAGCAGGATATGTCCGGGGGAATGGACAGGAAACATAAGGGAGCCTAGGCAGATCTGACCCAAAGTGGCACCAATGCAGTGGGCATCCAGCCAGAATCTGAGAGGGGCCAGAGACAAAGCATGGCTGACAGACTCAGGTACTGTGCTCTAGGAATATGGAGCAGCACGGTGAGGGCAGTGATGTCCGGATATGGCTGTAGAAGAGAACGGCACAGATATAGGCAAACTGGCAGAAGAACAGTGTACACGGGAAGGGGTGTAGGGAGAGATATGACGGGTATGAAGATCAGAGCAGCAGAATATATGCACATATAGGCCAGAGGCATGGAAAGGGCAGACGTGTTGCTCAGCAATAGTAGGCATTCTTCAGGGATGTACATCCCTTGCAGTGTGTGGACCTGGTGAGGGTCCAATCCAAGCCTTCTAAGGCGTATCTGTATTAATGACCAGGGCGGGAATCACTGGGGCTGCCTCTGAATGCAACATATCATGTGATGCAAGGTATGTCCCAACATACATGTTCACATTTACATTCTGGAACACACCATATAGGTGTGCACTGGGCCTAGCTAGTGCCTCTCAGGGCATGAGGGGGACTGAGATATGGTCCAGGCTGCTGCAGCTGTAATATCACATTGGTATTAACACACTGCTGTCTGTGATGGGCAGCCCAGGAGATGCATGTTCTACCTGAGGGGCAAGGCATCAGCGGATACAGCGTGGGGACGGGCAGAATCGGAAACATCTAATGTTCCAGAATACGGTGTGTATGGGGATATCCAAAACCATTCCGTGTCCGAGGCATGGGAGCGACTGAATAGTGCCTGCACAAGCCTCGCAAAACACATCTCCAGCCCGTGGGCACATGCAGACCCGTGGATGCGGAATAGGGTGCAAACAGTGCCCATGTCTGATATAGACATGTGGACGTGCACGTAATGCAAATTGCAGCATGATATGTGACTAGGGGAACCTATGTCTACACCATGGGCCTGTCCAAGACACCCCCTCAGACTGTCCACACACCTCTCTGGGGAATGTTAAGGTGGTATGCGTTCTGACAGCAAGGAGACACCTTAGCGAGCATTACCATGTGAAAGGCAGTCCACACATGTAACTGCTGTTGTCATGATGTGGGAATACCTCTGAAACAACTCCTCAAATCTATTCACAAAGATGTGTGCTACCATCCATATATGGACTATGTAACAAATAAATGGACAGAGGAGGCACAGAGATTGAGGTGTGCCCAAAAACCGTGAATGTTACCACCATAATCATAGTACCAAATAAATTAGTCCCCAGGGGTAGGCCACTGAATATGTGTGCCAATGGCAGACAGGCATATGGGGGGAGGAGGGGGATAGGTTATCCAAAAGCTACAGTAGAATCATCTGCCCCAGAATGAAAGGGGACCTAATGTCTGTTGTTCCCCCAGATGAGATATGTTAATATCTAAAGCAAAAGTGTCCCCCAGATGTAAAGTCACCAAGGCCATTGTAGGAAAGGCATGAAATACATGAATACACGTCAACAGTGGAAGGATGCCCATTGTTTAAAATCCTAGCCATGGTTCTAAAGAACTATGCATTCCAGAGCTGTGATATGGATAAGCGGTACTGCTAGATAGATTTCCAAGGTGTGACTGCAGTGAGTCAGATGTAGAGTGTGTCACACTTCAGCACCCTCTGGTATATATAGGCGGTTGCCTAGGAGGGGTTGGCATGTGATGCATAGGGGAATACATATTTATAAACCTTCTAAGTGCTGCAGCCTGGTGTCCTTTGTAGTTGCGGTCCAAGTAACACAGCAAAGGCCTCCGTGGGTTTAACAATAACTTTATTGCCGCACAGGAGTTTGGTGAACTACTTCCCCAAACACAGACAAAAGATGGTGCTACGCAATTGTGTCAAATAAAAGTCCAAGAATCCCCTGATGCTTCTCAGGTACAAACTCAAAGCAAAACATTCAGCTTTCAAACTTCCTTCAGCTTCAAATACAACAGCTGTTTCTCTCCATTGGCATTGCTTTCATATACATGCTTTAAACACAGGAAAACTTCCACAGCTTTGTACTTCTCTTCACAGCTGAATTAATTAGGCCTGAGTTTCTCACAGGCAGAACGCTGCCTTTCTCCGTGGAAACTCAGGTTATATCAGATAGGCTTTCTCAGCACTTCTATAGGATATCTTTATACAGCTTTCACTCCTTTTACAGGATATATTTATATGGCTTTCAGTCCTTATAACAAACCCCACAGTCCATAGCTGATCCACTGCTATCACTTAATGGTGCATCAATTTGCATATCCTCCAGCTCTGGGTCTGCTATGTCCTTAAGACCTGGGTTAAGGGAGTCTACAGACTGCCACTGCTTAATTAGTGCTTTAAGCTGCTTCCGTTTGTTATCTCTAAAATACCTAGGCACTTGCAAGGATTCCAAATCACCAGCACCTTTTAAAACATCATAAAAAGGGCTCACCTTCCTTCTGGTCTGCCTAGTATATGCTTTCTGGTTGAGAGGCAAATATTTCCCTTGATACTGCTTCACTAGTTCTTTTAACACAGCATGCTCTTCAGAGTCTAACTCTTGCCCGTGTCTGTGCTGCCTGCAATTAGTAACTTGCTGAAAGGCACCTGGCCTATACTCAGAGCTAGAGCTCCTGTCACGTTCTCTGTAGTATGCAAACTTTTGCAGTCTTTTGAATGGGACTTTCTCTCTTCCCAATCTCTCCTTTATAATTCTGGCTTTGAGAGAAGATTCCAGAGAACTACTCCTATCCCTTCCAGGCAAGGTATCTGACCTTTTCCCCTGAGGTTTAAAATAGTCTCTGACCTGTTTTTGTTTGCTATGCAGCTCACGGTAGTTCCTTCCTGGAAGCTTTTTCAGACGGCACTTCTGAGACCTGGCTGTCTCTCTGCAGTCTGGCCAGCAACTCCCCAAGCACCTTGTGCCAACCGGGTACCGGTTGCTCTTGGCTTTGCTTCTCCTGGTCCCCAGATCTCTCCCTGGATCTGACTCTCCTGGACCTTCCTGGAACTGCTCTCTTTCTCCTTGCTGCTCGTGGAACTCTTTCTGGAGCAACTCCTTCTCTCGTTCCTCCTCTCTTTCTCTTTCCAGTTCTTTCTGACTAACAGTTGCTTCCTGGTTATGTGAACAGGGCTGCCCTATCAGGTGTGACTCCGCCCCTTTTCCTCCCACGTCAGCTCCCTGGGTTTGCCTGAAGCTAGGGTGTGGCTCTCTTTCTGCTTTCCTGTGCAGAACAGCTTTTAGGGCTGAAACCTTAACCCTTTCCTGACCTGGTTTACTGACAGCTTCTGAGGACAAAAAGTGTTTTAAACCCCTTTTTTTAGGTTCTGCAACCTCTGCCTTGTCACAAGTGGCAGTATCCGGCTGCCTTATGTAGAGCCACACAGTATAATTTAGCACGAGCGAACTCCACCCAGGCACTATCCAGATTGTGTCGTGGTGGTCAGACAGATTTACAAGTGTAAGATATCTATTGCTTGTGTCCTGAATACAACATTGGCCCCATGTGTGTAACCCATGCTGGCCAGGGTGAATGAGAGCTGTGGATGCAAAAAGCTAGCACAGGGGCTGACCCGACACAGCACATGCCTGACCAGACCCAACACCACTGGCCCATGAAAACGCCAATGGCTAGAGGGATGGGAATGGATGCTGGACAAGGCACCACAACACCCACACTGGGAACCAAATGGCCACGGGCTCGTGACCCACCACCACCTAATGTGGCAATGTAACATCCACAGCACCACACCGTGCAGAATATGAGGCGTACATGTCTGTCCACTAGAGTGCATCACATGCAGCAACCACACCATGCTGGTCAGAACAGGCCCAGAGAAACATCTGCATGGCACAGCCAAGGACAAGCAAATGTGTCCAGGATAGCCACCACTGTAGCCACTGGCCAGCAAGAAAGACAGGAGGCCCCGAATGGATCACAGCACCACCAGTGCCCCAAGGCCCATGGGAGCTCTAGGGCACACACATCCTGAGCACAGGTAGCAGCCCCAGCACCCTATGGATGTGCAGAGGCCGGGTAAATGGCACCCCCAACACCCTAGCAAGATCAGTTGTGGATGGAGCACCAAGGCAAACACCTAATTTTATGGCAGTGGATATGTGTCCAAGCAGACCCAGATGGGAGGAGGGTGTGACAAATGTGACAGTGATTACAGCAGGGACAAGTACCCCATGCATGCAGTGATGCTGGCAAATGTCCCCTGCAGTGACCACCAGAGGTGGCACAGAGGAGCAATGGCTAGCAGACTGATGCCACACACACCAAGAACCAGGGCTGAACAGTGTGTGGCCAGCATGGACATATCAATGTGTGAGTACTGCAGCAACACATGAACATGTGTCCATTCTCCGCAGAACAGTGTGTCCTCTGCACCCACCCAAGGCCAGACCTATGAGGCAGTGCTATCTTGTGGACCCACCCACTCCCTGACCACTCATGCCCACCCACATGCCACAATGTCACACAGACAGCCCTGGAACGTGACTGACACCCACCCCACACACCCCTGCCCAAACCCATACTGCCTGTGCACTCCCATGGGCCCCAACTCCATCCACAAGCATGCCTTCCCCCAACCCTGGTGCTAGACAATGCCTGTGCGGCCCCTCCCCTGTGCCTGTCCCTTGCCCCTCGCTCTCCCTGAGGGCACATGCACCTGTGCCTTGGTCACCATGGTCACAAGTGTGCATGGTGGTGAGTCCTTGGACCCAGAAGTGACACAGCTCATGCTGTCTGACTCTACGATACATCATAGAATGGGGGAACACCATCCGGGGGACACTGCCCAGTGGAACTGGCCCAAGGAGAGGAGGTGCCTGTGTGGTGGGCTGACCAACAGCGGTGTGGGTACATGCAGAGGTCCACATTGTGACACCACTGGAGCCCGGGTACGGAGGTGCAGGTGCACATGCTGCTGAGGAAGCTGCAGCTGTGGGAGCTGCTCCATCATGCCCCTGTCCAGACCCCATGGGAGGCACACTGGAGTGTGTATGGGGCAGAGTAGGGACAGACCGCCTAGGGACACGGTACAACTTAATCAGGATCTCTACCATGGTACTCTGGAAAGTGCTGGTACACACGGTCAGCTGCTCTGTGACCACAACATGCCTCTCCTGCAATGCCATAGACTGACGCAGCAGCTCCAGCTGTTGCTCGGACCATGCCTGCTGGGCGGTGCTATGAGCAAGCAGATACTCAGCACATTGACATGATGGTCACCTCACCCTCAGAGAACCTTGCCTTCCTGGTAGCGACCTTAGGTGTCATTACATGGACTGTCTGTGACACACTGGCAATGCCAGAGGTCAGGGATGTGCCTGTCTGGAATGTGCACATGAGAACATCTCTGTGTCGACATACCCATGCCCGCGTGCACATGTATCTATGACTGCACACCCCCCACGGTAATGCAGCTGCACAAAGTGGTAGGGATGGCACGTGCATGGGATGCAGAAGGTCAGTGGTTCACTTCCCATAGCTGACACAATGGCGAGAAATGCCAATTGATGAGCAGCAGTCTGCAGAGAAGAAGCAGCCATAGTATGTATGAACAGGATACAGGATATGGTGGGGGCCAGGTGCATGCAGACAATCTTTATGCTGCGTTGGCAGGCCTGCATGTGCACAGCTGCACACGTGCGTGTGCCTGGGAACGTGCGCCTCTGCACATATGCTGTAGACACGTCAATGTACCCTTGGGCCTGAATGGTATTGTGGCAGGACTGACACAGTGCAGGATAGTGACAGTGCCAACTGCTGTTCTCCGGGCTACATGACCACGTGTGCAATGGGTGTTCAATATTGTGAGCCAGCTATTGGAATGGGACAGCATGCAGGACATCCATGGATGGTATGCACTGGCCCTGCTGTACAGCTGTGACCATGGTGGGCAGGACATGGAGCGGAGGTGTCCACACACACGTGTCCCATGGCAGAGAGTCCAGTACATGGACATGAGAGATGCAGCCTGTGTGGCAAGGTACAAGTTTGACAGGGCTGCCATATACGACTTCTGCCAGCAGCTGGAGCCATAGCTTTAAAGGCCCACAAAGAGGAGACAGCTCATACCGGTACATCTGAAGGTGACAACAGCACTGGCCTTCCTGGTGATAGGCTCGTTCCAGACAGTGCTGTCAGCTGCTGGGGGACTCAGTCAGCCTGCAGTATCATGGTGCCTTACACAGTTCCTGGGCACCTACCTGCTGTCCATGGCACAGACCATCTGCTTCCCAGAAACACAGCAGGAACAGCACCGAACCATGCAGGACCTTTACACTGTTGCAGGGTCCCCATCGGTCCTAAGTATGATGAATGGCACACACGTTGCCCTCCAGCCTCCACAATGACCTGAGGCTGCCTATTGGAACTGCAAGGCCTTCCACTCAGTCAACGTGCAGGTGGTATGCAATGCAGATGGGGAGATCACAGATGTCTGTGCCAAGTACCCGGGATCTTGTCACGATGGCTGATCAGAGCTCCATGCACAGTTTGAGGGGGGCCATATCACAGCCATATCACATGTAGATGGCTACTAGGTGGGCATATGCACAGACACCCTGGGACTGGGAAGCATGGTGCACTGCATGGGGGTGTGTGCAATGGGCAGGTGGTGGTGGGTCGCCCTCCATGATCTTGTGGCCCTGTGTGTGGGCCCCTTGGCCCTGGGGTGGCTGTTGAGCATGTACAGGGGGGGTGCCCTGCCCCTATGACACCACAGTGGGGGTATGCACAGGGTTCCCTCTGATGACAACCTGACATACAGGGCCTGGGACACCCTGGCCCCATACATCTGGGAGATGGTCCCACCCACACTCTAAACACGTCCCGCCCCATTCACTGCAGCATGCACAGTGGCCCTGTGCATGCAGTGGGGGATGGAGGCAGGTAACTGGAATGGCAGATAGCAGGGCTGCATGAACTGGTGTGTCGTGCAGCCCCCATCTACTGCCACCCAGATGTGTGCTAAATGTGGCACGTCAAACACGAAAGCACAAATCCACGTGCAACTAACAAACCCAGTCCAAAACGTGGATAGCAGAGGAAGAATACTTTTATTGAACACCTTTAGTCAATGGCCCGACACAGGCCGTGTTTCGTTATGCCTTCATCAGGGGCTTACTTGGCTAGAATACAACACATAAAAACATATAAATGAATAATAAAAGAATACATGACTATAACATGATTAAAAAACCATAAAAAATAAATGTCTGCACCATAAAATAATTTCATTAATTTGTACATAAACATTCATATATAATAAATATATAAATATGTAAATATGTAAACGATACATTTTATGTACAGCTAATATTAAAACCAGTGTCTAAATTGTCATCTAACAAAATTAATTAATAAAATCATAAATAATGTATACAGACAACCAAACATTTAAAATATTAAAATCAAATGTAACGGAGTGACTAAAAGGTACTAAAGAAACTTTAAAACAAAAACATACCTTTGTATTCTATTAAAGGTTCGATTCAATCTGTGTTTGTTTTAAAAAAAGAGGATAAGAAGTTAAGTATAACACTTTATGTAATGCAATATTGGGCAAAAAAAGGAAGCGCAATACCAAGGAAACAGCGGAAACAAAGGAGTACTATAATCGATTAGGAATAGGTGGAATTTACCTTTTAAACCAAAAATACCTTAAACCTTTGTGTGTTAACTTATTGTATATTTCCTTTTAACTACTGTCGTTTTGATAAAGGCTCACATTAATGGTATTAGGCGATAAACGTGGTGAACTATATATCACACACACTTCTGCTAAAAAGATTATGACCCACTCACAAAAATGAATCAGTATAAAAAATATTCTCCATCAACAAAATCTTCTTCATCACAAATAAATAAATAATGAAACTTAGAGACAAAAGTTGCCAGCGTGCTCCATTTAATAAAGTTTATTTCTAAATCTCAAGGACACTGACTAACAAAGGTAACCTTATACTCTAATCGCTGTCATGCATGCTTGCAACTAAATTATGTTGGTGTTGGGATGCGTACCGGTTGTTTAAAACTATTTGTAAAACCGATTATATTGTGAATCGGAAGAACATCATAGAGGTGAGCCGTGCAGGATGAATCTTAAACTTACCTACGCTTTCTGTATAATTCCAAAAGTGTGAACTCCGATTTCTTTTTTTGGTCACTCCTCAAACGAAAAATGCAGCCGACTGCACCATAAAAACGCCGGCGTCTGCGCTATAGACAGGATAGTTTAAGCGGGAAATAGAACCATTGACAGGAGTATGCTAATTAACCATCTGTATATCACACACACTTTTCCCAAAGAAAATCAATCACTCACAAGAATGAATCAGTATTAAAATATCCTCCATCAAAGAAATCCATTCCATCAAAAATAAATTAATAAATACTGAAACTTAGTGACTATAAATTGCCAGCGTAATCCATTTAAGAATCTTTAAGAAAATGATGAATGAAGTTTATTTCTAAATATAAAAGACACTGACTAACAAATGTGAACCTTATACTCTAGTCGCTATCATATATACTTGCAACTTAAATTATTTTGGTGTTCGGATACGTCCGGTTATTTAAAACTATTTGTGAAGCCGATGGTATTGTGAATCGGAAGGAGATCATAGAGGTGAGCCGTGCAACATCAATCAGAAACTTACCTGCGCTTTCTGTAGGATTCCAAAAGCATGAACTGCGATATCTTTTTGATCGCTCCTCAAACAATAAATGCTGCCGACTGCACCATAAAAACGCCGGCATCTGCGCTATAGACAGGATGGATTGAGCGGGAAATAGAACCACTGACAAGATTGACAGGAATATGCAAATTAACCACCATAAGGAAAAGAATATCAAAACTTGGAGAAGAAACCTAATGTAAACCCTTCTAATCAATTTGAGTCAAAAAACCTTAATCCCAATTGAAAGGTCAAAAAGGTTGAATATATGAAAATCAACACATGTAAATTTTGACATGTATATGGGAGTCACCAGAACTAAAAATGAATTAAAAACTTGATGGTATAAATACCTCACTAGGACCACAAGGAGATGTAGTAAAGCAATATATGCTGATATATAACCATTGGTATACACGCAACACATTCCAACCACACCAGAGTTGCTGAAACGTCAATAAAAATCATTTTTTATTTTTATTTAACATCTTTTATATACCGCGCTATTTGTTATCAGCATATATAACATATATAACTTTTGTAATTTTATAAATGAAAAAAAATTTAAATTTTACTGACACACAGGCCAAACACAAAATAAGGCACCCTATAAGGCACTCCCTAATAGGCACTCCTATAGGGCGCCCCATAAGGCACCTTATAGGGAGCCCTATAAGGTGCCTTATGGGGCGCCTTATGAGGCACCTTAAGGTTACAGTACTCTGAGGGTGTTTTTGTTGGCAGCACTAATGTACATTAAAAATAGACAATGCCTCGGACAGCCCTATCAAATAACCCCACTGTGGGATAGAACCCATGACTTCTGGCTCCACAGGCAGTGAAGTAACCAGTGAGCTACAGCTCTACAGCTGCTAGCAAACCCCTGGCTGGCTACAGAAGGACTGCACGTCACCACACAAACAGTCTGCTGTGGCTACCAGGATAGGGGCAACCCACCTATACCCATGATGCACAGCACATGCATATCAGCAGTCTACAGATGATCACAAGATGGGGTATGCAACCCACAGCACCTCAGCCTGGTAGGGGGAACTGACCGAGTGCATCCCCACAGCACCTCAGCCTGGTAGGGGGTGCCGATGGTGTGTGTTAGTGGCACAGAGTAGCTACAGACTGTCACATTGTGTGGGTATTGTGCTTACCCTGAGGGTGAGGTGGGGCGGCCAGCACCAGGTCCATAGCACCTTCAATGCCTGAAATAGGCTATGTCGTAGGTACCCATCAGTGCCAGTGTGTGTGATAGGTAGTTTCTGCAAACACACCTAGGATACATTAGTGTCTATCTGAAGTTGTCAATCAGGTCTGGCCCTTATGGGCTATGATGCACCCAGAATAGTGCATATTCTGTCTTGGTGCCATGGTAACATGATGTATGTGATGGGGGGTGTTTGAACCCATAGGCGGATTATGTACCACCACCCAACCCACCCTCTGTGGCTCAGGGTGGGAGACAGAATTCCCCCACCAACAGATCCACATTCTACCTCCCTGCAACAGTGGCAGTAGAGGGGGGCCATCAACCCCAGTCACGCTGGGGAACAGACACCATACAGGGCAGCCAATGCAGAGCTGTACACACATCCCTAAGGCAATGGCAGGAAGACAGTAGGCATGGAAATGCTCAGCTGCCCCCCAACACCATCTGACATTCTCCAGCAGCAAGCACAGTGAGTCACCAGCCACTGCACCCTGCAAGGTGTTCCAGCCATACACATATAACTGCAGACAGTCTGCTAGCTAGTCCACAGTGCATGATCCTGGAAGAGATGTGTGCACCCAAAAGCTGGGATGTGAACATACCCACCAAGCAGATAAGTCAGTGATTAGGCTCCAAAGAAGAGAACCTATATATTTCACTGAAGAAAAATACAATATAGCACTATGGGGGAGCCTAGCCATGTCATGGTCACTGCTCAGTCAGGGTGAGAGTGACCTCCCAGCAGGACATGCTGTGGCCACCCTGTCGGTGCAGGTTGTGGCCGGGCACTACAATGTCCGAGCCATTGCCCTATGCTCTGTGCTGATGCATCCAGGCCAGGCCACCCTGTCCAGGCTGTACCCACAGTACCTTGCTCCTCATTATGCACATTGGCAGGCCAATACTGGCAACAGTGCTAGCAGTGTGGGCTGAGGAAGGTGTTAGCAGCCACCACACACTGGATAGACGGACACACACTCCCCACACCTATGCCAGCATTGTGAAACTATAGAGGTGTTTGGCAGCTCTGGCCACCACACCAGTCCTGGGCACAGTGCAGGCATGGCTATGGTACGCAATACTGTTGGGATCACTCTGTCAGACACTAGACCTGAGGCACACTCCACAGACATCAGAAAGGTTGCTATGATGCAGCTCAATCAGCCAATTGTGCTTAACATAGGAATTACTATCTGCCAGTTATCATAGCAACCTTTTGACAGCTGTGTACAGTTTTCCCAGGTTTAGGGTGGCATTGCTAAGGTATGCAAGTGCTAATATTGGGAGATGCACGCAGGGCCCAACATCCTGCCTCTCCAGGAGGCTTCAGATAATGGAGCCTGTGGGTGCGGGTGTGTCTGCCCCTGTTGGCCGCTGCTCTAGGGCAGAGGTTCCCAACTCCAGTCCTGGAGGGCCAAACACTGTTTGGGTTTTCATGCTGTCCCTAATGAATATGCATGAGATACATCTGCATACCATGGGAGCGGTGCATAGAAATGCAGCACAGCCATATTTATTAGAGGCAGCATGGAACCTGAATGGTGTTTGGCCCTCCAGGACTGCATTTGGGAGACTCTGCTCTAGGTAATGCGCATGTTTATGGTGTCTGTGCTCTGTAGGGTAAAATGTAGGTGTTTTGGGCATGTTTACATCATTTGTAATAAAGGTTCTGTCTGTATTAGCACGTTTTAGTAGTGGGTAAAATATGGGGGCTGGGTTGGCAGGAACCACAGCTGGGACTTAAACCTGTGACCTTCTGCTCCTGAACACACTGGCTGTGTGCACTGCACCACCGTGTTGCCACAGAGACAGTGCATTCCCTGGGGATACCATGACTGTTCGTCAGACAGGGCCTGTCTGTTGCAGTGCATGGCACCCATCTACACAGGGCTAGGCCACGGTCTGCTCTGGGCAGCTGCCACTGCACCCTCCACCACCAGTACCCCTCTGCCACCCTGCTGACATGCCCTTCTGCTGGTGGTGCGCAGTCTCAGGCCATCCAGTGTGTGGGTAGGCAGCTGCCTATGGTGTGGGTTCTGGGGTAGGGGTGCCTGCATAGCTGTTCACGCTTCCCCCCCCAGCACCGCCTGCCAATGTTCTGTGCCCTTGGGGGTACCTGCTGGGTACTATCCCCTGTGACACTGTGGGAAGCACACTCGTGCCCATGTTGGGCCCTCATCAGTTGCTGTCTGGCTGCACTACTGTTTCAGCATTCCTATGGGCCACCTAGGCATCACCCTAGTCCGCACTGTGGCCCAGCTGCACCACAGCATGTGCCGCCTGCAGCCCTCTGTGTCCCCTTTTCAAGCATCTGTCCAGTTGCCCGTTCTGACATGCCCGCCCTGCTGTTGCGGAACATGTGCATGCCATAGGAAACCTGCCCAATGGAGAGGGAAAACCATGCTCAGCGCAATTTCACTGTGGGCTCATTTACCATGTATGGGGACGGAGCATAGACCCTTCCAAAATTCATATCTTTTTTTTGGAGCTTTCTCAGGAGTGTTTTTGATGTTTCCCATTAATATCACTATTGGCCAGCGTGGTTATGTTTTTATTACATTTTCTTCTGGTCATTTTCACTGTTTATTTGCTCTTTTGTTCTGTGCACATGTATCACACATCACCTTTTGTAGGTTTCCCTTGTTTTGCTGTACATTGTTTATTTTTATTTATTTATTTAGACAGTTTTGTATACCACCTTATCCTTCAATCAAAGGTTTAAGATATTTTTGGTTTAAAAAGTAAATTCCACCTATTCCTAATCAATAGTACTCCTTTGTTTCCGCTGTTTCCTTGGTATTGCGCTTCCTTTTTTTGCCCAATATTGCATTACATACAGTGTTATACTTAACTTCTTATCCTCTTTTTTTAAAACAAACACAGATTAAAACAAAAACATACCTTTGTATTCTATTAAAGGTTCGACTCAAAGTTTCTTTAGTACCTTTTAGTCACCCCAACGTTACATTTGATTTTAATATTTTAAATGTTTGGTTATCTGTATACATTATTAATGATTTTATTCATTAATTTTGTTAGATAATTTAGACACTGGTTTTAATATTAGCTGTACATAAAATGTATCGTTTACATATTTATATATATGAATGTTTATATATGGACAAATTAATCAAATTATTTTATGGTGCTGATATTTATTTTTTATGGTTTTTTAATCATGTTATAGTCATGTATTCTTTTATTATTCATTTATATGGTTTTTATGTGTTGTATTCTAGCCAAGTAAGCTCCTGATGAAGGCATAACAAAATACGGCCTGGTCGTGCCATTGGCTAAAGGTGTTCAATAAAAGTACTCTTCCTCTGCTATCCACGTTATGGACTGGTTTTGTGTGCTATATGTGGGCCAGATACAGGACAGGGGCACCGTACATTCCCATGATGCCCAGGTCCACTCTCCAACAAGGACCCCTGCGCCTTTGGGGGAATCCATGCACATGTGGAGGGCTGCGGACACACAGTGCCCCACTGGCACCCCTGGGACCATCCAAAGAGCAGACACAGTCATGCATAAACACAGTCGGCTGTCCACAGCCCACAACATGTTAGTAACACACGCCCCTCTCACTGGCAGACCAGCTGATCGATTGTTTGCTGTTCTGTCTCCTACTGCAGGTGACCGGGGCTACCCCCTACGCAACTGGCATCTGACCCCCATACTTCACCCTAGCAGCCCAGCATAGCATCGGTACAACTGTGCGCACCGGACCACATAGGGGATCACTGAGTGCACCTTTGGCCAGTTTAAGTGCCATTTCAGATCCCTGGACCAGTCCGGGGGGAGCTGCTGTACAAGCCTTGCAAAGTATGCCAGATCACCATAGCATGCTGCATGCTGCACAATTATGTCCTGCAGCACTATCAGCCACTGCCAGATGAGCCTGAGCCAGTCCTGGGTGATGGTGATGAGCTGGACACCGCTGCAGATGCACCCCAGTGCTCGCAGTCCAGACGGAGGGTGGTGGCATGTGACAGCCTTGTCCAGGCACACTTTGCCTGACTGCCTGAGCTATATGTTCTCTGCCCGTACCACCTGATGCATATGCCAGTGCCTGGGGAAGGGCTAGGGCATGTGCAGCAGCTGCCACAAGCCTGTGCATGTCCACGCCATGCAGACATAGCCTATGTGGCTGGCCCATGCCTCTCTGCATCGTGCACATTACCTGCCTGGGACATTAGGTACAGCAGTATGCCATTGTGGGCTGCCGGTACGGGGACTGCCTCTGGGGTCAGAGGTTCAGGGTCCACCCCACCAATATTTTTGCTGACATTTGCCAGGGGTGTGGCATCCGCCCAGCCACGTGCCATGCCCTCCCCAGACCCCGTGTGCGCCGTGACATGTGACCAGTGGAATCTTCCAATAGGGCCCTGCATGGGGGCCCATGTGTCCGAACATGTGCAACCATGGCATGGCACCCACAGTTGCTGCAACTGGGACACATACATCATACAGTCCACCTGTCCCTTGTGTGTCTATCACCTGCCCAATGCTCAATACCAGTGCCGCACACATGGCACCTGTAATGGGCAGGGCAGGGCAGGGCATGCACATGGTATGCAGCATACACATGGTACCCCCAGCATGACACCATCCAGCCGCACAGGGCATGCATGGCAGCCATCAGGCACCACAGACATACAGAGCACATACAGGGCAACATGGGGTGGTGAGGCCGCCACACAGGCGGTCCCCATGCAAAGGAAATGTGTGTGTGGCAGCATGTGGCACCTGCCCCCAGCCCACCCATGCTGCCACCTGCTCTGCCATACTGCAGTTGGCCCCCCTAAGGCACACTGGCTAACACAGTCAACATGTGTCACATGCCTGGGACCCCCATGTATCCAGCCATCACCACCATCCATGCCTATCATGCCGCCAGCACTGCTGGACCACCCCAGGCCCCCTCCAACTCTCCCCCCTTCTATTTGTTTGGCACTGCACAGTATGGCTGGTCAGCTGCAAGCCCCATCCTGCCGATCACCGGGCACCACAGGCAGCACATCCAGCTCCCACTCAGATTCCACATCCAGGGCTGCTGTTGCATGCAGCCCTGACTGTGCAGTCCCACTGTGCCTCCCTTGCTTCCCTGTCATGGGTCCCTCCACATCTCTCCTCAGGGGTATCTGCACATCTGCGCCACCCCCATGACCTGGGTCAGCTACACTCATGGCCTATTCTGGGCTGTTCCTGTCTCCCCATCCTGCCCCTCTGCATGCATGCACGCACCTCTGGCATATGTGCTGCGGCCGGCCCCACTGCCCTAGGTCAGTGCACCTGTGGACTGCTGGCTGTGCTGCTGCCACATAGAAACACAGAAACATGGCAACAGAAAAAGACCACATGGCCTATCTAGTCTGTCCTTCCATATACACAACTACAACATTCCCCTTTTTTCCTTTAGAGATCGTCTATGTTTGTCTCATGCTTTTTTGAATTCAGATACTGTTCTCATCTCTACTACCTCCACTGGGAGACTATTCCATGGATCCACCACTATTTCAGTAAAGAAATATTTCTGTATATCACTCCTTAATCTATCCCCCTTCACCTTCATCCCATATCCCCTTGCAGCAGAACTTGCTTTCAATCGAAAGAGGCTCTCCCCCTGAAAATTTATGCCACGGATGTATTTAAACATCTCAATTATATCACCTCTATCCCGCCTTTCCTCTAAGGTGTACATATTAAGATCCTTAAGTCTGTCCTCATATGCTTTATAATGAAGACCACTAACCATTTTAGTAGCCACCCTCTGCACTGACTCCATCTTGTTTATATCCTTTTGAAGGTGCAGTCTCCAGAATTGCACACTATACTCCAAATGAGGTCGCACCAAAGACTTATACAGAGGCACTATCACCTCCTTTTTTCTGCTAGCCATTCCTCTCCGTATGCACCCAAGCATCCTTCTAGCTTTTGCTGTTGCCTTTTCTAACTGTTTAGCTACTTTAAGATCATCAGACACAACCACGCCTAGGTCCTGCTCTTCTTTAGCGGACAAAAGTACTTCACCCCCTATACTATATTGCTCCCTTGGATTGCTGCAGCCCAAATGCATGACCTTAGATTTTTTAACGTTAAATCCCAGCTGCCAAATTCTAGACCATTCTTCAAGCTTAGCTAGATCCCTCCTCATGTTATCCACACCTTTCTGGATGTCTACTCTATTGCAGATTTTGGTATCGTCTGCAAAGAGGCAAACCTTACCTGAAACCCTTCTGCTATATCACTAACAAAAGGAATCGGACCAAGGACAGATCCCTGGGGCATATCACTGATAACATCCTTCTCCTCAGAGTGAGCTCCATTTACCTGTACTCTTTGTTGCCTCCCACTCAACCAATTTCTAACCCAAGCAGTAACTTTAGGGTCCATCCCTAGGGTGCTCAGTTTGTTTATAAGTCGCCTGTGAGGAACAGTGTCAAAGACTTTACTGAAATCTAAATATACCACATCTAGAGCTCTCCCTCGGTCCAACTCCCTGGTCACCCAGTCAAAGAAATCAATCAGATTTGTCTGACAAGACCTGCCTCTGGTGAATTCATGCTGCCTCGGATCCTGTAATCCGCTGGACTCCAGAAACCTCACTATTTTCTCTTTCAGCAGCGTTCCAATAATTTACTCACCACCGAAGTTAAACTAACCGGCCTGTAGTTTTCAACCACATCCTTACTTCTACTTTTGTGTAAAGGCACCACATGAGCCTCTCTCCAGTCCTTTGGCACCACTCCCGACTCCAACGAGGCATTGAAAAGGTCAGTCAGTGGAGCTGCTAGAACATTCCCAAGTTCCCTCAGTATTCTAGGGTGTATCCCATCCAGTCCCATCGCTTTGTCTACTTTAAGTAGAGCTAGTTTCTCACAAACACAGTTTTCTGAAAATGGTTCAAAATGTCCCTCGCTTCTGTGAACACAGAACAGAAATATTTCTTAAGCAATTCCGCTTTACCCTTATCAGCTTCTACATATTTCTCCCCTGCATCCTTGATTCTGACAATACCACTTTTGCCCTTCCTCTTCTAACATATCTGAAAAATGTCTTATCCCCCCATTTTATTGCATTGGCTATTCCCTCCTCTTTTTGAATCTTTGCTTTCCTGACTACTTTACTAGCTTCTCTAAGTTTTTCTAAATATAGATGCCTGTCTTCCTCTCTCTGTGATTTCTTGTATTTCATGAAGGCCTCCCTCTTTTTCATCACCTTTTCAGCTACTTCTTCGAAAGCCATAGCGGTCTCCTTTTCCTTTTACCTTTATTTACCATTTTAACAAAAAGGTTGGCTGCCATGTTCATGGCTGCCCTCCCCTTCCATGTGGCACCTTCCCATTCCCCCTGGCTGTTGTTCCATCTCTTGCTACTGTTGTGGCTAGTCTACCTGGCTATTTGGCTCAGGCGTGCATGGGCTACCATGGACATGTGGCATGCAGTATTGCATCTCCCCTGTAGTGCTACACATGTGACCTGGGCCATTATTGGTCAGGGTTGCTGTGGGCAACAGCCACATAGGCACACATGTAGAACAGCATAAAACTTTAATTTACCCAGCAAACATGCATGGGCCAGACACAGAATATGGGCATACAGTGCCCACACACACTGGCTAACAGGTGTGCCCCACGGCACCCAACCCCTCACTACACCTACGGGGTCATTACCACTGCCAGCCAATCTGCCCTGGTGGCTGTCACTGCACCAGCAGCCACTGGTGCAGTTCATGCCACTTGGTGGTATGGCTTCCTCTGCACGCCTCCCAGATGTGGGGCCCCTCAGTGTCCCACAGGGCTGACAGTTGTGTGACTGGGAGGGGCTGTAGGTGGACCTCCAGCAGCAGTTGCAGGCCCCTAGCTCACCCCTCAGGTCCCGCACCTCACCCGAGGCCTTCCATATGGTGTGAGAAGTGGCAGAGGGTGGTGTGCTGCTGTTTCCCCTGCTGGTGGTCGTGCTGCTGCTCCCACTGGGGCTGGGGGGCGTATCTGCATCAGCATCCTCCATGATGTCAGGGGTGGAGCCATCAGGGAATGGGGGTGGGGAGTCCTCTTCCTGCTGTGCTACCACTGTGGGGGACAGAGGTCATGGTTATCTGCATGGCTATGGTGTCTCTGCTGCGTGCCTGACAGGTCATCCATGGGCAGCTGGGTTCCTGGTGTGCCAGAAGCACAGGGTGCTATCATTTTGGGCACATTGGTGGCCCTCATCAGGTATGTGTTTCCTGTGTCAACTTCCAGAGAGTGCTCCTATCATTGCCCTGTAGTGGGGCAGGCAGATCTCTTTGTGTCACCTTACCATGCTCAGTGCCCATCCTTCTGTGTGGGGCATTGTGGTGGCTGTGCCACATGTCCACACTCTGCTTTTCCTGTTGCTGCACTACTGTGGTTGCAGGGGGAGTGGACACACACAAAGGGGTGGGGGCATGTTTCTGTAATGTCCATGTCACAGCAGTGTGTACTGTTACATGTGGTACCCTGCCTGTGTGTTGGGTGGCCTGCTGCTCCGAATGGGTATCTGCATGGCTACTCACCCTGCTCCTCCTGCAGCTGCTGCCGGATGCACCTTATCAGCCAAGGGCATGTGCAGCAGATTGTGCGGTAATGCACACGGTATACCTCCGTGTCACACAGGATCCAGAAACGCCTGTGGGGTAGAAACACACCTCATCATTCCCCCATGCTAGGGCACGGACCTGCCTATTCATTGGGGGGGAGGGGTGCTGCTGGCGCTGTGCGCATGTACATCATGTATCTGTCCCCATCTGCTATTGGTGGCGCATCACCCTGCCATTCCATGCCTGGGGGGAGGGGCAGTATCTGGTCACTGCATTAGATGTACATGCACAGGGCCTGGTTCTCTTGCTTCCTAGGGGTTGATAATGCTCACAGTTCTAGCCTGGTGGTTCTGTGCCTGACCCATAGTACTCAGGATGCTGGGTTTGCTTCCCTTCTGGGGACCCGTACTACTTCATTTTACACCTCTACCATTCACACTGTCTCTCCTCTTGGACTTGCTCTGCTTTCACTTCCTAGGGCCTGGGAACACTCACAGCTCTAGCCTGGTGGTTCTGTGCCTGACCCACTGTGCTCAAGGTGCTGGGTTTGCTTCCCGTCTGGGGGCCTATACTACTTTATTTTGCACCCATACCATTCACACTGTGCCTCCCCTCTGACTTGCTCTGCTCTCACATTCTAGGGCCTGGGAATACTCACGGTTCTATGCCTACCTCAGGGTGCAGGGTTTGCTTCCCGCCTGGGGGCATGTATAGGTCCATTTTTTTGGACTCCTCAGGGGGCATCTGTGCGACTTGGGGCTGGGGCTACATTCTGGGATTGTTCTCTGCTATGCGGGTCCCTTCCATCTGTCTCTGTGTCTCCCTGTGCCTTCACTGTGGGCCTTCTTGCATCCTGTTCTCCCTTGTTTCCTGGGCTCCTGCTATGGGACTGCTCTATGCTGTGCTGTCACTGTGCAGCCTGCCTGCTTTCTGCCAGGGGCAGATCCGGACTTTCCCTGCCCTTCCTCTCCACCTTGGTGCATGCCTGTCTCTGTGCCAACCTGTGTGCTGCTCCAGCCTGCCCACTTCTCTCTGTTTCCAGGTTTGTCTATCTGTGTTGTGATGTACTTACTGTGCGAGGGAGGCCTGATGTTGCTGCTGTGTGGGCTGGCTGTCTCTGCTACAGGACCATGATCACCAGTAGCCTCATCTCCGCCTCACTGAAATTAGGCTGCCTGATAGCTATGTTGATGTGTGCGTTATGAAGGGGGGGGGGGGGGCCTTCTTCCTGGTTCCGGTTACACGTGATCTGCAGGATATGGGGTTAGGGTCATTTTCGGGATTGCAGGTGCACGGGGCGACTGGAGCACTGCTTGCAGTGTGTGCGGCTTAGGACGGAGTGATAAGCTGCTAGTAGTTAGGTGTACTCCCTTGGGAACGGCCACACGCTAATTCCTCATCCCCGTATGCATGTCTACATGGGGTTGTGGAATCGGTGCTGTACATGCACAGGGCCTGCTCGTGCCCCTTTCTGAATCAAGCTCCACATGTTTTATGCAGGACTTCCACATTATCTAGGACTCTTTGTTCCCTGCAGCAAAATAGACTGGTACTACCTGCTAACTCCAGGGTGCATGTAGATATTACTCGTCAAGCTGCCTTCTTCTATTTGGCAATCAAAAGAATCATCACCACTAATTTGCAAATCAAATAATCAATCTAACTAAAATGCAAAAAAGAAATATACTGAACTAATTTTAAACATTTTTTTAACATATCAAATGAAAACAATATTTCACATATTATATAACATTTTTATTTATTATTTATTTATTTATTACAGGCTCTTATATACCGCTCTATTCAGCATCAGCGTGGTTCACAATATAACAGACCAGAACAACTGTTTGGTTTTACAGAGAACAGGTCAGAGAACTTGGATGAAACAAGGGGAAGTCATTACTGCAACTATTTACATGAGTATTTACATGTATATACACAACAGGATTTCTTAGTTTGGGTAGTATACACATTACAAAATTACCAGTGTGTTATAAAAATGTACATTTTAATAAAATTATCAAAATTCATACATATCACACATTACTGATACCTCTTATTATACTGATATCACAAAGATATAATATCACAATATTGCACCTTAATTATACAACCATAAATATATTAAAGTTTCCACACAATTACCTACTTTGCAATAACATAAATATTTCATTTAACTATGCTCAGCCATTCTGCAGATTATTCTAATTTGACTGTTCTCAACTGCTCTAAATTCTAATATAACTGTTCTCAACTGCTCTAAATCACTGCAATTTGACAATACTCAGCTATATTCAGCTGTTCTACAAATAGCACCCAAATTCATGTACAGGTCCAACCATCGATCATGGTGATTCTCCCCCGGAAATTTTGAATAAATCTACACGATGTCACAGCCTCAGAAAACGGAACGTTGCAAAACCATAGAGAATAAAAGTATATTCAAAGATTCTATTCTTCTCAAAACACCTCTTCATGGTTATTACAAAAAATCATTCAAAACAAGTTAATAACTAATATCATCAAACTCCAATACAAGAAATTTCTTATATCAAATCTACCTACCAATCATTGAAGATAACATGAATCGTCCCATGTAATATGAAATCCCTTGGTCTCGGGCAAAAGATATCGAGAAGAGAAATCTAAGACTTTGAGGCAAATGCACAAACATTCAATAAGATCCATGCGGCTTTCCACCAAAATACATGGGAGCACCATAAATCACAGTTTCGCAGAATTAACGGCTTCTTCAGGGAAACTTCCTATATAACAAACACAAATGAAATAAATGTCACTCAAATCCAATACACAAACACACACAACAAAAATACCTATTAAAAAAAGAAAAAAAGAAAGAATCCTACCACGATCATGACTCTCCAGGTTGCAAGATGCGACGCAACATGGTTTACCGAAGGCCGATCTTGCCAAACAAATCTGATTGAGTACTTTGACTGGGTGACCAGAGAACTAGATCAGGGGCATGCAATGGATGTCATCTACCTGGATTTCAGCAAAGCCTTTAATACTGTCCCTCATAGGAGGCTTATCAATAAACTCAGTAGTTTGGGGATGGGTCCCAAGGTAGTAAACTGGATCAGAAATTGGTTGACTGACAGACAACAGAAGGTGATGGTAAATGGAGCTCACTCAGATGAAAGGAAGGCGATTAGCGGGGTGCCCCAGTGTTCGGTCCTGGAGACTGGCACTGTTCAATGTATTTGTGAGTGATATTGCTGAAAGACTGAATGGAAAGGTCTGACTTTTTGCAGATGACACGAAAATTTGCAACAGAGTGGACTCCCCCGAGGGAGTGGTTAACATGAGGAAAGATCTACAAAAGCTGGAAGAATGGTCTAATGCTTGGCAATTACGATTTAATGCAAAAAAGTGCAGTGTCATGCACTTAGGTAGGAGAAATCCAAGGGAAATGTACGCAGTAGGGGGCAAGAGGTTGGTGTGAATTGGTTCAGGAGAAAGACCTTGGTGTGATTATCTCTGATGATCTCAAGGTGGCAAAATAGTGCAATAAGTCGGTGGCAAAAGCCAGGAGGATGTTGGTCTGCATACAAAGAGGAATTACCAGCAGAAAGGAAGAGGTACTAATGCCACTGTATAAATCACTGGTGAGGCCTCACTTGGAATACCGTGTTCAGTTTTGGAGACCATATCTTGCAAAGGATGTAAAAAGAATGGAAACTGTTCAGAGGAAAGCAACCAAAATGATTTGGGGCCTGTGTCAGAAACCTTATGAGAAGGGACTTGAAGACCTAAATATGTATGTACACTTTGAAGGAGAGGAGAGGAGGGATAGGGGAGATATGATTCAGACCTTTAAATACTTAAAGAGAAATAATGAACAAACCAACCTCTTCCAAAGACGGGGAAGCTGTAAAACTAGAGGGCATAACATGAAGCTGCAAGGTGGTAAATTGAAAGGCAATGTCAGGAAATACTTTTTCACTGAAAGGGTGGTGGATGCTTGGAATGCCCTCCCGATGGAAGAGGTGGGGGCAAACACAGTGACAGAATTCAAAATGGCATGGGACAGACACAGTGGCAACAGGATAAAATCAAAATAAACTGAACCATCTAATTTCTCAACAAATAGGGGCGTCCTACACGGCGCGGCGGGTTCATCCCTAAACAAAGACATGGAAGGGGTGGCCTGCACAGAGTGGCAGGCGCACCTACTCCTGCCATCTTACTAGGCAGACTAGATGGACCATACTGGTCTTTATCTGCCGTCATTTACTATGTTACTATATTGTCAAACTGCAGTGATTTAGAGCAGTTGAGAACAGTTATATTAGAATAATCTGCAGAATGGTTGAGTATAGTTAAATGAAATATTTATGCTATTGCAAAGTAGGTAATTGTGTGGAAACTTTAATATATTTATGGTTGTATAATTAACACTAGAAGCCGCAAAGTAAGTCAATTGACGCAAATGCATCTTCGAAGTTGTATACCGATGCCACTACTAGAACCATGTCAGTTATGTACCATGACTTTGTTAGTGAGGTCAAGATGTTAAAATATGTGCATCGAAAACACTGGTCAACATTGAAATCGTTACTGACTTTAAATGTTACGAATGTAACATTAAAAAAATTGTATTGGCTCTCGTTTTGAAGATATTGCATATAGTTCATTTTTGACATTTCACCGTGTAGATTTATCCAGTAGGACATCAACAGCATCCCAAATAAGCCTTGAATGATGTAATATTGCATCATATTGCAGGAGGAGGAGTGGCCTAGTGGTTGGGGCAAGGTACTACAGGCCGGAAGGTCGGTGGTTCAAATCCCACTAGAGGACAGCAACCTTGGGCCGGAAGGACTGGGGTTTCTAGTCCCACAAGGTGCTCCTTGTGGTCTTGGGCAAGCCACTTAACCCTCCATTGCCCATGTTCCCTGTAAGTATTAGTCTGTGTCTCATATCCCCTCATGTTAAATGTATCCCCAACCGCTTTGACCCGGTGAAAAGCGGGATATAAATGCAGCTAAATAAAAATAAATAAAATAAATACCAGCATGCACACATCATCCAGAGTTAATTGCATTATTTTCTGATGCAATGCAATACTACTGCCAGACAGCTGCTGAAGCCATCTGACGTCAGCAGTGTACTATACGCAGTCGGAAAGGAAAGTAATCTGGTATTTTGTTCTGATATTGAAAGCCTCATGAATGCCCTAAAAATCACTCATGACCCACAAGACTGGAGACTATTTATAGACTCTTCGAAACTGAGTCTGAAGGCTGTGCTTTTGAACAATGGAAACCGTCTTCCATCTATTCCAGTAGCGCATGCCGTCCACATGAAAGAGACATACAATAACTTATAGCATCTACTTACTTATTTATTTATTTAACTGTATTTCTATACCGCCTTATCATACAATCAAGGCGGTGTAAAAAACAAAACAGACAAAATTATTGAGAGTGATAGATATACAGTGAAAGAGTTAATTGATTTGTAAGAAAAATATAATCATTAAAACACAGCACATTAATCATTACAGCATCATGTGTGCTAAACTATAAGGTTATATACAATAAAAATATCATATGACAATGTAAGATACTTAATGAGTTTTGAAGGGGTGAGTAGGTAGGTCAGACGATTAAGTGATAGGACCATAATGTTCGATGAAAAGCAATGTTTTTAGCTGCTTACGGAAGTCTTTAAGGTCCGTTGATGATCTCAAGTCGTCTGGAAGTGAATTCCAGATTATTGGGGCAGCCATGGAAAGTGCTCTCTCTGTTGTATCCTTTCGCGATGTTCTGAAATTACTAGAAAAGTTTACTCTATGGGAAGTTCCCTTTCTTCTTGGTCGGGTGCTGGGGTCAGGAAGAATGAGGGAGTACAGACTGTTAGCTGAAATATGATGTTTTATTTTGAATATGTTAATTATTGTTTTATATTTAAAGCGTAAACGGATTGGGAGCCAATGAAGATCCTTCATAACTGGAGTAATGTGGTCATGAATAGATGTTCCAGATATAATACGGGCTGCAGTATTCTGAGCTAATTGAAGAGGTTTGAGAGCTTGCAACGCTAGACCAAGGAAGATGGGATTGCAAAAATCCAGTAAAGGAGTGATTAGCGCTTGACACACGGTACGAAAAAGATCAGAGGCAAGAAGCGGTTTTAGTCTTCTTATAATTCTCATCCTGAAATACGCATTCTTGATTGTTTTATTAATGTGAGCTTTAAGATTTAATTCACTGTCCAGAGTAACACCAAGGTATTTAACTTCCGTTTTCATTGGAATGGTTGTGTCAGCAACTCTGATGTTCGGTGGATGTAAGAATTCAGGGTTACGAGTGATTATAAGGGCCTCAGTTTTGCTATAATTGATTGAAAAGTTATTCTCCTTACTTACATTAACTATAACAAGTACAGCTGGCACCTCTGTGATGACTTATTTATTTATTTATTTATTTACAGTTCTTCTATACCGCGCTTTTCGTATCAGTGTGGTTTACAAATAACAGAAATATTGCCACAGACAAACGGCCATAGGCTTACATTATAACTGGATGTATAACTTGGGATAGAACAGGGGAACTATGTACAGTTGCATTATAAACTATATACAAGTATCACCGTAGTGTTGGAAAATTATTTACAATATATAACCCGTGCTGGAAGGGTCTGGTTTGTGTTTTGTGTTTTGTGGAGTGGAGGAGTGGCCTAGTGGTTGGGGCAAGGTACTTCAGGCTGGAAGGTTGGGGGTTCAAATCCCACTAGAGGACAGCAACCTTGGGCCAGAAAGACTGGGGTTTCTAGTCCCACAGGTGCTCCTTGTGGTCTTGGGCAAGCTACTTAACCCTCCATAGCCCATGTTCCCTGTAAAATAGTTATCTCCAAGTTATAATGCCCTGTTCAATGTAATTTCAGTTTGTTCAATGTAAACCGCACTGATGCAGAATAGCGCGGTATATAAGAGAATGTAAATAAATAAATAAAATAATCATGTTATGGGTGTGTTAGTGACCTCATGAGTAAGATGTGGTGTGGGGGATGGTTGCGTTGGGTTAGGATGGGAAAAGTGTAGGAGGAACAAATGGTGCTTAAGAGCTTTCCTGAACTGAGAAAGGTCGTTAATTGCTCTGATATGTGAGGGGAGGTTGTTCCAGCATCTCGGGGCAAAGAAGGCGAAAGATCTATTCCTGGTAGTTTGCATGCATTTTGTCGCTTCCAAAGGGATAGTAAGCGTGTTTGTAGCTACTGATCTCCTGAGTCTGTTGTTGGGGGTGGGAGTGATGAGGGCAGTTAAGGATGAGGGGGCAATGAGGTTGATTGCTTTAAAAGTTAAGAGTAGTGCTTTATAGGTGAGTCTGCTGTCCAACGGTAGCCAATGCAACTCCATAAGTATGGGCGTGATGTGATCCCTCATCGATAGGCTGTAGAGAATACGGGCTGCTGCGTTCATCGCCATTTGCAATGGGTTGAGTGTGCTCTTGGGGAGACCATGAAGGATAATATTCGCGTAATTGAAATGTGGTGTTAGAAGTGACTGGAATATTGTTCTAAAATCGCTTGGTGCTAACAGAGGTCTGAGGTGTCTTAACGTCATGATTTTATTGTAAATAGCCTTGGAGGTGTTCTTTATGTGTTCCTTAAAACTGAGCTGTTGGTCGAGCGTGATTCCCAAATAACGTATCGCATTTTTGCATGGAAGCTCTGCATCTCTCACTTTCAAGGTGGTGGGGGGAGAGAAGCTCTTGTTCTTTGTGATAAATAATACCTCAGTTTTCTTAAGATTTATGCGTAAGTTCTGCGTTAGGAGCCAGTCAGTGATTGCGTTGAAGCAATCAACTAGGGGGGAGAGGTTAGGCTGCATCATTTTGATTGGCGTGAACAGCAAGACATCTGCGTATATCAGACTGGAAATGTTAAATGAGCGTATAATATCACAAATGGGCTGCATATATACATTAAAAAGTAAAGCAGAGAGGGAGGAGTCTTGGGGTACTCCCTGTTGTTGCTGGAATAGGTCAGATGTTGACGGACCTATCCGAACATGTTGCCATCGGTCGGCAAGATAGGATTTGCACCATTTCCAAGCCAGGCCTTGGATTCCCTTTTCATGGAGTCGGGTGAGGAGTTGCTCATGATTAACCGAATCAAATGCTGCAACGATGTCGAGGAAGATAAGTACAAACCCATTTTCTGTTTTGTCAATGCCTCTGGTTAAGGTGTTGGTAAGTGTTGCTAGTAGGGTCTCGACACCGTGTGATTCTCGAAACCCGTGCTGGCAAGGATCGAGGGCGGCTGAAATGTCGATATGTTGTTGAATCTGTCTTTGTACCACTTTTTCAATTAGCTTAGCTAGAAGGGGTATGCTCAAGATCGGGCGGTATGAATCTGTCTTTGTCGGGTCAAGTCTGCTGTTTTTCAGGAGGGGGCGTATGGATGTCTGTTTAAGAGCTGTTGGGAATGTTCCTGATGAGAAGGAGAGCTTCATGATGTAGGATAGTTGAAGGTAGTTGCCCTTTTAATGGGACTGCAGCAGGGATATATCAAATACATGTGTTTCTTTTGTGAGTGGGATAGCCGAGCAAGGGATTGGCACTACTTGCGGAAGGAATGGAATCGCAGACAAAATGTAACAGTTGGAGAGAAGAATATCCAGCACCCAGCTCTGGTTGAGGCTCACAAAATCCTGCTGCCACCCCTTCACATCAAACTAGGTTTGATGAAAAACTTTGTGAAAGCCATGGATTGCACTTTGCCAGCTTTCTGATACCTGCATGAAAAATTCCCTCGACTCAGCGAAGCAAAGATTAAAGAGGGAGTTTTTGTGGGTCCTCAGATTCGAGAGCTCTTCAAAGATGACTGGTTCAACAACTTGCTGCAGGGTGATGCGAAACAGGCATGGAATGCTTTTCGCCTAGTGTCAACAAACTTTCTCGGGAATGATAGGGCAGAAAACTACAAGGAACTAGTAGAAGACATGCTAATACAGTATCAGAAACTTGACTGCAATATGTCTCTAAAGCTCCATTTCCTTGATTCCCATCTCAATTTCTTTCCTGACAACTGTGGTATGGTTAGTGATGAACAGGGCGAACGTTTTCACCAGGATATCGCAACGATGGAGCAAAGATACCAGGGAAAATGGTCCACTACAATGCTGGCTGACTACTGCTGGAAACTCCCCAGAGAAGCTCCCGAACAGCTGTACAAGAGACAGGCGAAAAAATCTAAGAAGTAATCTATGACTTGGTTTTTTACTGGTTTTAACCGAAGGCCTATTATATTTACTAGTGACATGCATTTCGTGATGTAAACATTAATTCTTGTAGATTACAAATAAACTAGAGCCAACTTTGCAATTTCACTGTCATATTCGTGTTCAGCATATAAAAATAGATAAGAAATGACTATTTTTATTTCAGTAACATTACTTTTGTAAAAATTTGTTGACCAGTGAAATTAATGACAGATGCGCCACCTAGCAGGAAAATGAATTTATACCTAGAAGCCCCAAAGGACATCAATTGACGCAACCAAGAAAATCAAGTGGTTTTCACAAGTTTTCTTACAACGACTAACATAAGAGTGTTTACTAAATTTAAAAGTAACTGCAAATTCAAAAGTAACTGCAAAGTCCATGTCAGTTAACGAACGAACAGGATAAGCATGTACGCCTGCACAACCTGTAACATGTAGGTCAACGTTTGAATCTGATTCAGTCGAATTAGAGCCAATGTCAATTTCCAAAATATCTTGCAGCTTGGCAAGTGCTTGTGCTGCTGTCATGTGCTGCAGACGCGTTTTCTGCATCGAAGCGGTAGCCGCAGCTGGCAACAGATGAACTGATTTTGCACCAGCACATCTAGGCACTGCTGTCTTGTTACGAGGTCTCAGCATTCTGTAAATAGAATCGTAGAAAAAAATGAATAAAATGTCAGGGAGGAAGCGATATGCTAAACGTTCTGGAGTGTTGGCCTGTTCTAGGGCGTGTTCGAAAGTCACGACTTTGTACATACTTGTGTAACAGAGTAAATTTCGGTTTTAGATTAATCACTGTTTACAGTTTTACTCCGACATTACAAAACAATAAACACACGATGACGTCATGTAATGACTTCACATACTGCACATATTTGACAAATAAGTAACTTCAAATTAATTCACATCTGCATTTCATGCTAAACATAGTCGTGATAATGCGTCAATTGACTCACTTTGAGGTTTCTAGGTAAAATGCCTTTTGGGGCTTCTAGTGTTAAGGTGCAATATTGTGATATTATGTCTTTGTGATATCAGTATAATAAGAGGTATCAGTAATGTGTGATATGTATGAATTTTGCTAATGTTATTAAAATGTATATTTTTTATAACACATGGTAATTTTGTAATGTGTATTGTCGTGACCCTCGCCTGGGCCAAAGGCTTACAGGCATAGGGCTGCCAATGTTTGTCCTTAAATAAAGAGTTACTAGCCTTGTCTCCAGCAGGGAACTCTGGGACTTGTAGTTGATTCTTTTACTCAAAGACAAAGTAGGGTGAGACCGTTGGTTTTTAAGGCAAAACAAGAATTTTTATTTAGGTTCCCATAAGCACTAAGGTTCAACGCAGATATAAGGATTATTCTCCAAGTAAATAATAACAGGAAACATATGCAACTGGAACTGAAGAAACTGAAAGAACCTTTAAACATGCGCAGCTGTTTTCAGCAAAAACATTTCAGCAAGTAAATCACAGCTTCCTTTGTTTGTCCAGCACAGCTAAATTTCTTCATTTATCATGTGCTGCTTTGGTTATCAAACTCTAGGTTAAGCAAGGGCTCTTTGCCTTAGAAGAAGTTCTTGGCATTCACATGGCTAGGTAAAACCCTGCTTCTCAAAAGCTTCTTCTCGTAACACTTTTTATCACCAACTTTCAAACTTCCTTCTTACACAAAGAACAGTCCATAGGAGACTCCTCAGTAACAGAATCCTGCCCAAAAGGGTCAATTTGCATTTCTCCCTGTGCTACGAAATGCTTGTCTGTCTCTGGGTTTTCATTAACTCGTTCAAGCTTACTGTTCTATAGGAACTTCTGAATTTCCTTCCACAGCTGCTCTCCCCGATATGGAATATTTGTACCTTGAGAGTGGGGCTTCTTTCCCTGGATCAATTGCCTCAATGCTTCAATCGTATTCAACTCTGGTTCTCTGCCCTCGGCTGGGTTCTGGTCACTTCCAGTTGTAACCGTATTCACCCACCTTCTGGGAGCTTGAATTCTCTGAGCTGATTCACGAACACTCTGCACTGCAATCTGTTCCTCGTTGTCAGCAACTTTCCCAGCCACCCATCTGCTGGTTTCTGAATTAAGAGTACCTCTCTTACAAGGACTGCTTCCTCTGTTGCTGCTTCCTTTCTTGCTGGATCTCCAACTCGAAGTCAAACTTCCCCCTTCTCCTTTTCCTCTCCTCTGAACAGGGCTTATAAAGCTGTTTCCTCACTAACACTCCCCTGTCTCTGCACAGGTGATTATCATTACCCTCCAAGCCTGCACTTACGTTAGAGCTTGGGTGTGGCTTGGCTTCAGCAACTACGTGCTTCTTTCCTTTGCCTGCAGTCTGAACCCTGTGAATACCTTGCCTGTCTCTCACCTTAAAGGCATAGTCACTGTTTTCTTCTGTTTCCATCGGCTCAGCACAGTTCATGTTATATAATATGTGAAATATTGTTTTCATTTGATATGTTAAAAAAATGTAAAATTTGTTCAGTATATTTCTTTTTTGCATTCTTCTATTTGGCAATAGCTACTGGAATTCTCTGCCACATAATATCAGGCTAGAGACATCATGGGTCTGGTTTATGGCTGCAATAAAAACATATTACTTTGAGCAGGCATTATGAACCCTTAAGTTCGGCATTGTAGCTCAGAGGGGACTGTGATTTAGAGGGAGAATGCAAACATCTTCTATTCTCTGTTTTCAGGACAATATTCCCAATTGGAAATGTAACTTTTTAATTTTCTTATTATGTTATATTGTATGTTTGTTTTATGAAGTGTAAACCATTTTACAGTTATCTATGAAAGGTCATAGAGCAAATGTAGATAAACCTAAACCTGAGGAAAGTCTGTCAAGTAAGGTTTGCCTCTTTGCACATGATAAAATAATCTATAAGAGGTACACACCCTGGAAAATGTGGATAACATGAGGAGGGATCTAGGAAAGCTTGAAGAATGGTCAAGAATTTGGCAGCTGAGATTTAATGCCAAAAAAATGCAAGATTATGCATTTGGACTACAAAACCCAAGGGAGCGGCACAGTATATGAAATGAAGTACTTCAGTGCATGAAAGAAGAGCGAGACCTGGGGGGTGATCATATTGGATGATCTTTAAGTATCAAAACAAGTAGAAAAGGCAGCAGCAAATGCCAGAAGGATGCTTGGGTGCATACGGAGAGGAACGGTCAGCAGGAAATAGTTCCTTTGTCCAACTCTCTATAAGACCTCATTTAGAGTGCCTTTTAAAGTTCTGGGGACCACACCATCAAAAGATAAAAACAGGATAGAGTTGGTCCAGAGGGTGGCTACAAAAATGGTCAGTGGTCTTCATCATAAGGCATATGGATATATGCTTAAAGGTCTCAATATGTATTCTTTGGAAGAAAGGCGAGAGAGGGGCGATATGATAGAGACATTTAAATACCTCCATGGAATAAATGCACAGGAGTGGCCCCCTTCCAATCAGGGCCGGTTTCAGAGCTGGTTCAAGGTATTAGCACCCTAGGCAACCCATAAGTCTTCCATCCCACTCTCCCTCTGGCTGCTGAAATCTAGTGTTTAGCTTTGAATGCCCTGCTCTTCACCATCTCACAGACCTAAGTGACCACCTAGTCTGCCTAATGGTGCTGTTTCCACTTGAAAGGAAGCTCGGAAAGGAAGGTGGCACCATAAGATGGAGGTGAAAGGGGATAGACTCAGGAGTAATCTGAGGAAATATTTCTTAATGCAAAGGGTAGTGAATGTGTGGAACAGCCTCTCAGTGGAGGTTGTAGAGAGGAAAAAATTATCTGAATTCAAAAAAACATGAGACAAGACAAGTGATCTCTGAGGGAGAGGAAGGGATTGTAGAATTTAATGGATGGGCAGATTAGATAGGCCGTATGGATTTATTTGCCATTTTTTTTATGCTTCTATGAAAGGTCAACAGCTTGAAGATTCCTAAACATGTTAGTGGAGACTGTATGAGACTGTGTTGGGGATAGTTAAGAGGAAAGGTTAGAAGATGATGGTTGGTGGGAGAAGAACTGAGGTGGAGCATTTGGAGAAAAAGATTCAGGCAGTGGCCATGCTGGCTTCTGGAGGCAACAGAACACAGCTGGAGGTTTAATGAAGAGGTTTAAGGCAAGGAGCTTGGAGGCACAGACATCAGAGGTGTTCCTGAGAATGAGAGAAGGAGTCAAAGTCAGTGAGAAAGGTAGAGGTGGACTTGTAAGGGGGGAGGCGGTCAATAAATGACAGTTACCTAAAGAGTAAATGAACTCTACTGGACTATGGCACTATGAGTCTTTATTTAGGATATGATGGTTGAATATCTCTTAATTCTTTGAACTTTTTTTGGCTGTTTATGTTATCAACTCTGTATTTTAAGCCCATTTATAAAAGCTTTTAGTTTTCTATAGCTTTTATTATGTTTGGGGTTTTTATAAGATCCTTTCTTTTGTGTTTTAATCCTGGTCTCAAGTATGACTTTGCTGCCCTGAATGAGCCTGATGTTGTTTGATCTCAGAAACTAAGCAGGGTCAGGTCTGACTAGTACTTGGATGGGAGACCATCTTGGAATACAAGGTGCTGTAGACTTACTGCATGGAGGAAAGGCCTGGCAATGTGGCTGGGTCACTAGGCATCAGCATTGACTCAATGGCACACACACACACCATATTCAAGAAGTGCTTTTGTGCTGGCCTCTCCTCACTATCGCTTGTTTTCTGTTACAGCAGGACTAACAGTCTGACAAATTCCAGCACTCATAGATTTATTGTGCATTGATGCACTTCCTAGTCCTAGTATGTTATTAAGATGCTTATCATTATATTATTGGTATTTGTGTTTTCCTATACTGACTGACATTTTTTTAACATATTCTGTTTATGTTATTTAAAATTACATATGGTTTTTAATGCCAGAATTATAATATCTATGTGATTTTTATGTTTTGTATATAATTATTTGTCTTATTGCTAGTAATTACTAATGATTTAAAAGTTATTTGACAAGGATTATTTTGTTTTTAAAGTTTGCCTATTTAATTTTTATATATGCTTTTTGTTTTTATAGTTTTTGCCCCTGATGCAGGAATACTGCCGAAACCCAGTCGTGTCAGGTGGTTATTCTCAATAAATTGGATGCTGTTACTCCTTGTATTTTGGCATTGGTGTGTGTTTTCTCCACTTCCTTTTGATGACTGCAAGGTTACCCTTCTCTGGTTTTTGATTTTGATAATTATTGAAGTACTTCTTAATAAATTATTACAAAAACCACCCCTCTTTGATGATGAGGAAGCACAGTCTTATGCAGACAAATGGATCGATGTGGTATCATCTGATACCAACTCCATTATACTCAGCTTTTAGATTACTATAGGGCCCATGGATCCCAACAGAGCTTAGGATACAAAAGAATCAAAAATGTTTTGTGACGATAAGGCCTTTTTAGATAAATGGTGTTTGCTAAAGTGAGATAATGGTGTTGGCACTTGCCACGCGGTAGTCGCAAAACCTGTGAGGTATCTGCAAGGGAGGCAGTACCACCCAGGCCCACATTCCCTGAATTGGCATCCATTATCTGCCAATAAAGCAGGACTGCAGCAAAGGAGAAGGAAAAGGACAAATGGCAGTAACCGTGATGTCCTCCTCCTTTCAATTTGCCATGTCACCATCCTCTGATCCCCCCCACAGGCCCCCCAATAAGTCTGATCCCCTCATGCTCCCCCCAAAGACCAAAGAAGCCAATCCCCTTCCCCCCCCCCACCAGGGAAGCCATAGCAAAGACAGAGGCTGATTAGGGACAGGGGGAGGGGAAGGGCTGAGAGGGGGGGTATCAGCTTCTATGGTCTTGGGGAGGGAGGGGGATCAGCACCAATCCCCATAGCTCAGCCACACTTAACGCCACCTTTTGAGATAGCAGTATCTACAGCCACACTATTGGCAATTGGGCACTCAGCATGCAACAATTGCTCACACGCTGGTTGCCTCCTATCACCACACATTTTCCCCACACCAATCCCACCTCTCCCCTCATCTACAGTGCAAAATACAGATAACGTGAAAAACTGCCACATTATCTGCATGGTGTGCAGACGTGGAGGAGTAGCCTAGTGGTTAGAGCACCTGCCTAATATCCAGAAGATCAAAGTCACTTTACCCTCCATCGTCTCTGAAGAAAAGGCCTGGCAATCTACTTCTGGTGATACGTTGCCAAGAAAACCCAGAGGCAGTTGGATCACCAAGAGTCAGCACTGACTTGACAGCCCAAAAAAAAAAATATCCCAGGGCCATGTTCACAGCTACTGAGGTTTAGTAAACATGCTGCAAAGTGTTCTTGAGAATTAATGATACTTGTTGCTGAAACCACAAAAAAAGAAAAGCTGATGAAATGAAAATTGAAGTAAATAAAAAGACTAAGGACTTAAAATCAGAAGCTAAAACTTCAATAGGTCTTTACAGGATTTTAATAAAAAAACTGAACAAATATAGGAGAGAGATTAAAAAAATGAAACGACCCCCAAAGACAAGTAAAATTTAGAAACAGGATCGATTATAATAGAAATGCTGAGGTACAAGAACGAATCAGAAGCTATTCAGGTGAGCTCTTCACATCCCCAGCTTCTACAACAGGACCTGACAAATTTTCTTGGAATCTAGGAGCCGGCTGCAGAGACCTCAGTCACAGTGCCTCCCCCCCACCGCCCAAAAAGCATACTGCAGGTCTCTTTTTTAAGGGCCTGATTTACTGCTTTCCTCATTTTCAGTGAGAAAAGAAAGCTTAGTATATCGGGCCCTTAATGTGCCATAAAGCAGTGCTAAGAGAAGGCAGCGACTTCTCCTTCCTCTCCTGGCACCCCCTCTCTGAGTAGGTTGTCAGCAGCATACTGGTGACCCTTTATAGCTGCACCTGAAAAGACTTCATCTTTTGTTTCACATATCACCATAGCCTGGTAATACATGAAGCTAAAAAAAATCTCATAGCCCTCCCCCATCACCCAGTATCTGTCTCTCTCTCTCTCCTATAGTCTCCCCCCCCCCCAGCCATCACCCAGTATCTGTCTCTCATATAGTCTCCCCCCCCCAGCCATCACCCAGTATCTGTCTCTCTCTCTCTCCTATAGTCTCCCCCCCAGCCATCACCCAGTATCTGTCTCTCTCTCTCTCCTATAGTCTCCCCCCTCCCCCCAGCCATCACCCAGTATCTGTCTCTCTCTCTCCTATAGTCTCCCCCCCAGCCATCACCCAGTATCTGTCTCTCTCTCTCTCCTATAGTCTCCCCCCTCCCCCCAGCCATCACCCAATGTCTATCTTTATTTCACTTCTGATATACCGTCCAGGCCATGGCATCAGGACAGTTTACAATAAAACATTAATGCTGCAGTCGGGAAACAGAAAAGAACATCAGGAAAGAAGTTAGTTTAACTTCGGTGGTGAGTAAATTATTGGAAACGCTGCTGAAAGAGAAAATAGTGAGGTTTCTGGAGTCCAGTGGATTACAGGATCCGAGGCAGCGTGGATTCACCAGAGGCAGGTCTTGTCAGACAAATCTGATTGATTTCTTTGACTGGGTGACCAGGGAGTTGGACCGAGGGAGAGCTCTAGATATGGTGTATTTAGATTTCAGTAAAGCCTTTGACACTGTTCCTCACAGGCGACTTATAAACAAACTGAGCACCCTAGGGATGGACCCTAAAGTTACTGCTTGGGTTAGAAATTGGTTGGGTGGGAGGAGACAAAGAGTACAAGTAAATGGAGTTCACTCTGAGGAGAAGGATGTTACCAGGGGTGTGCCCCAGGGATCTGTCCTTGGTCCGATTCTTTTTAACATCTTTGTTAGTGATATAGCAGAAGGGCTTTCAGGTAAGGTTTGCCTCTTTGAGGATGATACCAAAATCTGCAATAGAGTGGACACCCAGGAAGGTGTAGATAACATGAGGATGGATCTAGCTAAGCTTTAAAAATGGTCTAGGATTTGGCAGTTGGGATTTAATGTTAAAAAATGTAAGGTCATGCATTTGGGCTGCAGCAATCCAAGGGAGCAATACAGTATAGGAGGTGAAGTACTTTTGTCCACTAAAGAAGAGCAGGACCTAGGCGTGGTTGTGTCTGATGATCTTAAAGTAGCTAAACAGGTAGAAAAGGTGACGGCAAAAGCTAGAAGGATGCTTGGGTGCATACAGAGAGGAATGGCTAGCAGAAAAAAGGAGGTGATAGTGCCTCTGTATAAGTCTTTGGTGCGACCTCATTTGGAGTATGGTGTGCAATTCTGGAGACCGCACCTTCAAAAGGATGTGAACAGGATGGAGTCGGTGCAGAGGGTTGCTACTAAAATGATTAGTGGTCTTCATTATAAAGCATATGAGGACAGACTTAAGGATCTTAATATGTACACCTTAGAGGAAAGGCGGGATAGAGGTGATATGATTGAGATGTTTAAATACCTCCGTGGCATAAATGTTCAGGGAGAGAGCCTCTTTCAATTGAAAGCAAGTTCTGCTACGAGGGGACATGGGATGAGGGTGAAGGGAGATAGATTCAGGAGTGATATGCGGAAATATTTCTTTACGGAAAGAGTAGTGGATCCGTGGAATAGTCTCCCAGTGGAAGTGGTAGAGATGAGGACAGTAACTGAATTCAAAAAAGCATGGGACAAACACAGAGGATCTCTAAAGGTAAAAAGGGAACTGTTGTAGTTGTTGATATGGAAGGACAGACTAGATAGGCCATGTGGTCTTTTTCTGTCATCATGTTTCTATGTTTCTAAGAAGAGACAGCAACGGTGACAGCTGACAGAGAGCAGCAGGAGAGACAGCAACGGTGATAGCTGAGTTAGAGAGTAGCAGGAGAGACAGCAACAGTGACAGCTGACAGAGAGACAGCAACAGTGACAGCTGACAGAGAGCAGCAGGAGAGACAGCAACAGTGACAGCTGACAGAGAGCAGCAGGAGACAGTAGGGAGGGCAGAGGGATTATTGAGAACTGGTAGATGGTATGTCATAGGCTTGATGGAACAAATGTGTCTTAAGTTGAACTTTGACTTTCTGATAGGAAGATTTGAGGTGGAGGGCAGTGAATTCCGGAGTACAGGACTATTTATTTTATTTAACATTTCTTAATAAAGAAAAATGCAACATGGTGGGTAAGCTCTAGGTGGGCCTGAGATGGAGATGGGAACATAAGCCGATTAGCATGGAGGGACTGGAACTGACGATAGGGGGTGTGCAATGATATGAGGTTGGCCAGATACTGAGGTGTAGAGGTGTAAATGACTTTGTGGGTCAAAATCAAAAACCTGTACTGACCTCTGTCACAGAGGGGAAGCCAGTGGAGATGGAAAAGGAGTGGGGTGTCATGGTCCGAACATCTAGCATGAGTGTGCAGCCATGTTTTGCAATAGGTTTAGACACTAAAGCTGATAGTGGGGCAGATTTGCAAGGGCCACATTGCAGTAATCGAGTCTGCTCATTACCAGAGAAAGCAGGAGAGTGGTGATTGAAGAAGGAAGCAGAAAGGGATGGATTGTTCTGATCGGACGGAGTACATGGAAGGAGCGTCGAATGAGGATGGACAGATGCTCCTCTCTCATATAGCCCCCCCCCCATCATCACCCAGTGTCTCTCTCTCATAGCTCCCCTAGCCATCACCCAGTGTGTCTCTCTCATAGCTCCCCTAGCCATCACCCAGTGTCTCTCTCTCATAGCTTCCCTAGCTATCACTCAGTGTGTCTCTCTCATAGCTCCCCTAGCCATCACTCAGTGTCTCTCTCTCATAGCTTCCCTAGCATCACTCAGTCTCTCTCTCATAGCTCCCCTAGCCATCACTGTGTCTCTCTCTCATAGCTCCCCTAGCCATCACTCAGTGTGTCTCTCTCATAGCTCCCCTAGCCATCACTCAGTGTCTCTCTCTCATAGCTCCCCTAGCCATCACTCAGTGGGTCTCTCTCATAGCTTTCTTAGCCATCACTCAGTGGGTCTCTCTCTCTTGCCTCTCCCAGCCATTACCCGATGTCCATCTCTCTCTTTCTTGCACCCCCATTCATCATCCAATGTCCATCTGTCTTGCCCCCCCCCCCCCAACCATCAGCCAATGTTTGTCTCTTTCTTTCTCTCTCTCCAAGCCATCACCCATGTTTGTCTCTCCCTCCCTCTCTCTCTCCCCCCCACCAACCCATCACCTGATGTTTTACTGTCGTTCTTCACTCTTACACTGTAATTGGCTCTGCATGGAGTTTGAGCCGTGTGGTGAAGGAAGCTTGCTAATCTCGCTGTTTGCTGATTTTGCAAGACTTAAGACAGCAAGCTTAGCAAACTTCCTCCACCGAACGGCTCAAACTACATGCAGAGTCAGTCGCTGCAAGACATCAAATGATGGCTGGGGAGGGAAGCAATCAAATTCTAGGTGCCAGGGTGCAATTTATAGCTGTCATGGCGACCTGGTGCTCTGGATTTGTCGCGCCCTGTTCTACACCCTATATCACTTCACCTACAACATCTAAGACTTTTTTGTTTGGCATAATATGGGAAAAAGGATCACAAAGGAGAAGCTCCCCCCCCCCACCCCCACCAAAAAAGAAATATTTTGAGAGAATGGAATTCAAAGAGACAAGGGGAGAGGTTTCCACCCAATATAAAATCAAATGTAATCTTTCCTATTACCAGTCTTTCTGATACTGACACTCCAGTTCTAAAGAGACTTCTGAAAAAGGGGTTATCTTTTGCTCTGACCACGTGATACAATGCAATTCAAATATGGGTCAATCCTTTCGAAATTAAGTAGGAAGTTGTAAATTCTTTTTTCTGGAAATACTGACAGGCATTCCTAATTTTTCACATAGAACTACAATAAAGTGAGGCACTATCAAATTGAATCTAAAATCAAACCTCACTAATTAAAACTTTCACCACTGTAATTTTAATAAATTTAAGCCAATTTAAAAAAACATAGGGGAAAAGACCTCAGAATTCAAAGCCTAGCACATATAAATGATTTAAAGGACTTCCACAAGTTACTCAAGACTACCTTATTCATTGAACATTATAACGAAGACCAACAATCACACTAATCTCAATATTAATATGGAAAGTTACAAGACTGTCTACGTTTGAAATGCAATATCACAATTTACAATTGAACACTCCTAGTAAAAGCAGCATGAAGTCACAAGCATGCTTAAATTGTTAGCATATGATGTTAAGGTTCGCAAGTGAAAGTTCTTTGTAGAAGTATGTGTAAAATTGATGTCCTTGTATAGGTTAATATTAAGTTATTGTTTGATAGACCCCCAATGTACCCCCTACCCTCGTATATAACCACTTGTACATAGCTCATCCTGTAAATTGCACACCAAGAAATCATCACCTCCACTCTGTGTTAACACAGCATGCCTACCCCTACTGACACTGATTTTTGATTGTTTGACGTGTAAACCACTTTGATTTCAGGACAAAGTGGTATATGAATCCTTTTAAATAAATAAATATAATACCAAAAGGTATTTTTCAAGGCAATACAGAATTAATACCATCATTGGTCAGAAAAATCCTAACAAACTATTATCACATTCAATTTCATTGGCAACACTTTTCTAAAAAAGGTTTTTCAAAAAATATTTTAAAAAAAACCACACCCATCTAGATTCCAAAATACCCAGACAGGTAACAAACCAAATCTTTTAAGGCATCATGTGAAATGTAAGCAACATTATAAAAACATGACAAAAAGACAAACCAAGCACAATTCAAACACCCACACTAGACCAAAGGAAACACACAAAACAACAAATTCTTCAGAGCCAATAACAATAGAGCTCATAAACGCCAGATCCATATGCAACAAGATACACACAATAGCAAACCACATAGATGACCATCAACCCGACATATTGTGCATCACAGAAACATGGCTCTGTCCCGACAATGTGCTACTCAATCAAATGGTACCTAACACATACACAGCATACAACTGCCCGCGCGCCCACAGGCGAGGTGGAGGAGTCTTGATAATTGCAAAAAAGAGCCTAAAGTTCAAAGCTCGGAGTAACACAGGCACCCAACAATGTAACACCATCAGTATAGAGAACAAACACATGACACTCTGCCTCACCTACAGAGCTCCCTGGGCCTCACCCGATGAACTAGCCTCAACGCTCGAAGCAGTCTGCGCAATCACATCAACCCACAAACCCACTCTACTGCTAGGAGACTTCAACCTCAAGTCCACCAACTCCAAAGATGCAGAAGCTTTCCTTCAAGCGATGACTTCACTTCAGTTCACCCAAATAATCAATGCCCTGACGCACAGACACGGATCCTCCCCAGACCTCATCTTCGCACCCAACTACCTAACCTCGAGAGGACTAATATCAACACCCACCATCACACCAGTTCCATGGTCCGACCATTACATAATTGAGATAAAAATAGTACCACAAAAAGATAATCTAAATGAATGCCAAGACAACACACCCACTCAAAGACGATTCAAGAGCTTCGATAGGGACCTGTTCCTCCAAGACACGATTCAACAATTGACCACAGAAACAGACGACCTGGAGGCTCAAATCACCAACTGGAACAGCACCCTATATAACACCGGCAAAGCAACAGATGTTAGAACCACGAAAAATCGCTGCAACAAGTTACAACACAAGCCATGGTACTCAAAAACCATACGACAAGAAAAAAGGAACCTCAGAAAAATAGAAAGGAGATGGAGAAAGACCAAGACCAAGGCATCCGAGACCCAACAACTATACCTAACAAAGCAAAAACAATACAATGAACACATCAACCAAACAAAGAGAGAATACCACACAAACATGATAAATAACTCAAACAATAAACCCAGAGAACTTTTCGAAATTGTGAAAACCCTCACAAGAGAGCAAAGGTCAGAAAACGAAGTACAAATAGACCCGCAAAAATTTGCTGACCACATCCAGGAAAAATTCCACTCTGCAGAACAAACAAGACCTAACTCAGCATCAAAGCCTAACTCACACCCAAAGACCTGGGACACTTTCAGCACACCATCAACAGAACAGCTCTCCCACATCATCACCGCAATCAATACAAGCACCGCTCCTACAGACCCTTGCCCAGTGTCATGGATCAAAGCCATCAAATCAAGCTTCATCCAAATCATACACAACATGGTGCACAACTCCCTAACTCAAGGATTCATGCCAAATCAACTAAAGCTCGCCACAGTAAGACCTATACCAAAGAAAACAACACTCGACAAGAACAACCCAGCAGCATACAGACCAATCTCCAGCATACCCTTTCTGGCAAAAATCATCGAAAAAACAGTACAACACCAACTTCAAGAGCACATTGACAACCACGCACCACTAGATGACAACCAACATGGCTTTCGCTCCAACCATGGAGTCGAAACATTACTAATTTACCTCTTCGACAGCATTCTCCGAATCATAGACAACACCAAGAATGGAATCATAATGATCTTCATTGACATCTCGTCAGCATTCGACACAGTACACCACAAAACTCTCCTGGAAAGACTACAAAACATTGGGCTACACGGTCCCACCTTAAAATGGTTCCATTCATACCTATCCGACAGGCAGCTTCAGGTCAAGGTAGGCCACAACACCTCTCGACCCATAAAAGTACTCCAAGGAGTACCTCAAGGATCGGCCCTATCAGCGCTACTATTCAACATCTACATCCAGCCTATATGCGACATCCTGGAAGAGAACAACATTCAATATACAATCTACGCAGATGATATCATGATATACACACCTATTACAGTCGACAACCCGGACTACTCCAAAATAAACTGCCTCACACAAATGACAAGATGGTGTCAAAACAACAATCTCTCAATAAACTACAGCAAGACTGAGGCACTAATCATCACTCGTAACCCGGACTTCATCCACCGACCAGACATCAAGATACAAAACACAACCATACCGATAAGATCAGAAGTAAAGTACCTAGGAGTGACCTTGGACAAGGAGCTGAATCTCAAGCCACAAATAAGCAATACCATCAAAAGTGCGTACTACAGGATGAGAATCATCAGAAGACTTAAACCCCTCCTCCCCCATGAGCACTTCCGTACGGTATGCCAGGCTCAAATAACCCCCATACTAGACTTCTGCAACCCTATCTACCTCGGACTAGCAAAACACTCAGACCACTACAACTAGCACAAAACACGGCGGCCCGCATAACAACTGGATCAACAAGACAAGAACACATCACACCCATTCTGAAAGAACTACACTGGCTCCCAATCAACTCACGCATCAAATACAAAACAATCATAAACATATATGAGATCAAACACTCTCTCTTCAGCCAACAGCCTACACACCCTCATACAACCAGACACCAGCACACGCCCAAGAAGAAAAGGAACCTCCAACCGTGTTAACACCCCTAAGGACTTCAGAAAAACACGCAAGGACACCACAGAACGAGCACTCTCCCTGGCTGCCCCAACAATCTGGAACACCCTCCCAGACGATCTGAGATCAATGAAGGACCTTAAAGACTTTCGCAAACAGCTGAAGACAACCCTATTCACAGAGCATTATGGACATGACAAATGATCTACTAACCAGCAAGAACAATTAATATACCACCATCCTGAACCTCAGATAGAAGAATGTATAATAGCACATGATGTAACATAGCACACAATGTATAAAAATATGTATAATAGCCCACAATGTATTATAGCGCACTCTGTACATAGCTCAACCTAATCAAACACACAACTCATCAGACACACCAAACTCGATATTCCTTTCACTGCATGAAAACACATGATCACTCCTTTGATTGTTTGTTGTGAAAGGAGGCGTGGCCTAGTGGTTGGGGCAAGGTACTACAGGCTGGAAGGTCGGTGGTTCAAATCCCACTAGAGGACAGCAACCTTGGGCCGGAAGGACTGGGGTTTCTAGTCCCACAGGTGCTCCTTGTGGTCTTGGGCAAGCCACTTAACCTTCCATTGCCCATGTTCCCTGTAAGTATTAGTGTATGTGTCTCATATCCCCTCGTGTTAAATGTATCCCCCAACCGCTTTGACCCGGTGAAAAGCGGGATATAAATGCAGCTAAATAAAATAATAAAATTAATAAATAAACCGCTTTGATTGTAGGAGAATGCGGTATAGAAATACTGTTAAATAAATAAATAATTTTTAAAAAAATCCATAAACTAAAGTCCATAGCAAAAATGAATGTAAATCATTTATGTTACTGAAAATGTACCTTCTCTTCCCTTCTTCTTTGGACGTTCACTCAAACATTTCAGTGCCTCATACGACCATGTTTTCTTGGCCAGCATTTTGCCTAGTTCTGTGTCACAGCTCTAAAATGGATTTCAGAACATTAGAGCACACAGCCTTGAAAAACACTTTTTGGTATTATATATAGTATGCTTTTAATTCTTTACTACTACTAAACATTTGTATAGCGTTACCGAGCACAGTCAGGAGCATTCTGAGGTCTGCTTCCCTTTGTTTTTGTTATTTTTAATGATTTTTCACCTTTTATTGTAATTAATTAGTAGGGCTTTGATTTTGGATTCCTAACTTTTCCTCATTTGCAATCATTCTAAGTGGGTTCCTCCAGGCCTTGTTGATTCACTTATGACAAGCTGTCTATCAATGCGTATTAAGAGATACCAAAAGCTTTAAAAAAAAAAAAAAAAAAAGGTAAATATAGGATTTTTTTCAATTTGTCAAAAAAAAGAACGCGATTCGAAAGGATGCTGTCAAATAGACAGGACATTGTTATTAAGCCAGCTGAAAAAGGAGGCACAGTAATTATCAAATGAAAATGATTACATTTCAGTCATTCAATGATCTCTTAATATGATTTGGTTTTGATACAGGTTTTATATATATATTTTGCTAGAATATTTTGACAACACATCACCCAGTGACTCCAACTATATATATATGTTTTACCTAAAGTTCATAAGTCACTTACATGACCCCGGGGCAAACGCTTCATCCAACTTTGTGGATGTTTCTCTCAGTTCCTTGATTCCAAAAATTGATATATTAGAAATTCCACTCATGTAATTAATTTACTGCACAATTTTGATTGCAACACTATCAATCTTTATCGTGTTACTGTGGCTGGGGCTTCTTTTTACACAATTGTTCCACAAAAGAAAGCTCTTGAGATCATAAGAAAACATGAGTCCAAGGGCTAACAGTCTACGAGTCCCCACAGAATTCCTAGTGAAACTTGCATCCTTCTGCATCAACAAAAAACAACTTCTGTACTGAAGGAAAATTTTTTCCAACAGATTAATGGCACTGCGATGGGGGACAACCATTGCTCAGGATATCACAGATTTATAGGTCACTGAATTTGAAAATCTTTTTTATAAGCAATCAATCCTTTTGCTGTAGAAATTAAGCTATGGAAACACTACATTGACAATATCCTATGGAGAGGTGATGAAAAATGTTTCTAAACAAAAAAAGAAATTTCATGATTAGCTTAACACAAGGGACATACATGTGAGGGTTTGAGAGCTCAAGACAGTATAATTTCAATCAAATTCCCTTTTTGGACATTATGGGTCATGTTTACCAAAGCGCCACCAGCAGCACAGGACAAATGTGTGACGGAAGAGTAGGGGCCATGGCTGCACTAGGTGCGTCTCTAGAATAGTCATAGGCTATGCACCTCCCTAGTGCACGAGCACCTTGCTATTACTTGCTACCAATGTGATGTTATGGCCAGCAATACCTGGGTCCCTACCCCACTAAAAGGGCACCTAGTAAATGGACAGTAAGGATAGAGAGGGCTGACCTGAGAATAGGCTCATCTCACTGCACAATTCAGAGCTATGGGCCAAAGTAAAAGGGGGCAGGGCATAGAAATCAGGGAAGCCAGCACATTCATAGCTATCATGCCGAGGTCCTTCCTGGGGGAGACGGGGTACAAATACAGCATCTGAATAAGCCAAAGCCCCGGCAAGGGTGCAAGCAGTGGCAACAGGTCTATGAACCTGTCTCATTCTGATGCACTCAATTAGCTAGCTTGCAGTGGAAGGTAACCAGGCCTCCAGTGTAGGAGGGGGTTGGGACCTCTCCCTGTCATTCCCCTTATACTGTACATCTAGTACAATGAAACAATAGAGCAGATCTGTAGGCTCAACACAGTGACAACACATGTGGGAGATATATGGCTGGGGACCCAGCCACTCATGCCTTATACCACATGGGGTCCATGGTGCCCGGAAAGAACACCTTTGGCCACCCAACTCCTATGGCCTAACCCAAGTTACCTGGTGATGGTCCCACCCTGATACTTAATTCTCCCCACCCTCATATGTAACACCGCTTTGACCCGGTGAAAAGCGGGATATAAAAACAGTTAAATAAAATAAATAAGTTAAGGGGGAAGGGAGATGGTTCACAACGGACACCAATTTTTCCATGATGGGGAAAGTTCTGGGAAGACACCACATTGCACTCTTCACACTCCCATAAAGACAGGCAACTCCAAGCAGCTCTCAGATGAAGCATGCCAGCTCTCAAGGAAATAAAGGCCCACATGAGCTCCGCAGGTCTGTGGAATGCCTCATCCCCTAAGCAGAGGGGCAGGAGAGTTCCAACCAAGCCCATGTTCTTTGTTCTGTTTGGCAAAACAGGATCCGAAAGCAGTCTCAACCCTTTAGTCTACTGTTCACCCCCATGGTTTTCCTGATCATTTCCCTAGAAATGTCGTAGTCAGCGCCATGCCTAGCCCTGTGCAAGTCGCGCATCCACACAGGGCGCAAAGAAATAGGGTGCCTGCCCTTGCCATGCCGCCACTGCTTTTACTGTTACCATGGCAATGGCAGTATAAAGCAAAGTCCAATTGAAAAAAAAGAAGAAAAACGCAGGTCTTTCCAACTGCGTGCTTGCATGCAGGGCTGATCCCTCCCTTCTCTGACATTTGCTCGTGTCAGAGGAGGGAGGGACCAGACCAGACATTCAAGTGTGCAGTTGCAAAGACCCGCATTTGAATGGCTGCTCTGGTCCCTCCCTCCTCTGATGCGAGTAAACGTCAGAGAAGGGAGGGATCAGACCTGCATGCAAGAGCGGAGTCTTAAACACCTGTGGGGGGTTGTTTCAATTCTGCTCTACTACCATCGCCGCCACCAAGGCAACAGGAAAAGCGGCAGGCAGCTGGGCAACGGCAAGCAGCGTGGGGTAGACTCAGTTAGATCTGGAGGTAAGATGAGGGAGGTGCTGGGTATGGAGTAAATGACAAACCAGTGATTGGAGGGGGAAAGGTGCATTTATGGGTTGGTAGGGCCCTGGTCCTAGTCCCCAGTTGTTGTGTTGTCTGTCTTGACTAAATTGTAAGCTATGTCTCGACATCTTGGGCCAGAAGGACTGGGGTTTCTAGTCCCACAGGTGCTCCTTGTGGTCCTGGGCAAGCCACTTAACCCTCCATAGCCCATGTTCCCTGTAAAATAGTTATCTCCAAGTTATAATGCCCTGTTCAATGTAATTTCAGTTTATTCAATGTAAACCGCACTGATGCAGAATAGCGCGGTATATAAGAGAATGTAAATAAATAAATAAATCTCCAAGGTGGAGATGTCAACATACAGAAGTCAGATCTTTAAAAGAATGACCAAGACCTGAACAATGTTCTACTAGAGGGGCAGTCTTTACCCCTCTTTTGATACAACTTTGGCATTCCAGTTACTCTGTGAAGCGTAATGGTTTACTATATATCTTTTACTTAACTATCATTTCACCAAATGATCTTAATCAAGAGACTGATTACTAAGTTTTAGTTTTTATTGCCTTCTGTTCCTGTGAATTTTTACAGACAAATTTTTATAGATACCGTTAATCCTCACTATTCACACATTCCGTTTCCACAGATTTGCTTATCCGCTCCTATAAAATTGTAACCCATTCCATCACACCCACAGTCTACTCACACCTATCTGCAGCCATAAGAGGCTCGACATCATTCTGTATGGCCCAACAACCTCTATACCCCCCCCCCCAACCACCCAACTGAAAATAATCCCTGGTGGCCCAGCAGCCCCAAACTCTCCACCAGGTACATTTATAAATGAGCAAGAGCACTGCCATCTTGAAAAATGGCAGCACCTGACCGACCCCCCCCCCCCCCGCCTCACAGTGCATCCTAGGATGCATCAGGTGGGGTCAGACTACCATTTTTTAAGATGGAGGCTTAAGAGCAGAAGCATGGGGGGGGGGGGGAGGTATTCAGGGCCACTGGGCTACCAGGGATTTGCTTTTTGATGGCAGTATTTTGATGCCATCAGTGGCTTTCCATGATGCCTGGATCATGTTTCACCTCAGACAATCCAGGCATCGGGGAAAGCACCCAATGCCATCAAAATACTGTCAGGGGCATGCGCTAGATGTCTGTCTCTTTTCTATATTTGGCTGTGGCAGTAAAGCACAGTTACTTACCTGTAACAGGTGATCTCCGGAACAGCAGGAATTAGTCTTAACATATGGGGTTCGTCGGCGCCGACGGAACCCACACGGGAATGCTCCCCAGCATCCAATCAGAAGGCTTTTGGGAGCATCCCTCTCACCTGCGCGGTAGCTTCCCGCCCTTCCCACTGCCTCTCCCCAGTTGCGTTTAATAGCTGAGACAGAAGGAGAGGAGAGGAGAGGAAGGAAGAGAGCGAGAGAGAAAGAGAGAGTTACAACTCTTAGGGGAGGTGGGTGGGTTGTGAAGACTAATTCCTGCTGTTCCGGAGATCACCTGTTACAGGTAAGTAACTGTGCTATCTCCAGGAACAAGCAGGAATGAGTCTTCACATATGGGGACTCCCTAGCTGAGGGTGCCAGGGGAGATCCCAGAATGAGCGCCCCTGGACAGGGCGGCATCGCCCAACCTGGATCCCCGGCATCCCCGGAGGGATGGAGGGTAGGAGTTGAGAAGAGTTGCCAAGGCACAGCAACCGAAGACTACAGGGGAGTCTTCAAACCACGTCAATTATCATTAAACCGTTAATGATCTAGCACAATCTAGAGCTTACCTACTGGATTGTAGAAGACAGAGCTGCGACGGGTACTGTAGATGCAGTAGCGAAGTCTTCAAGGGAACTTCACCGCAGAGAGGACAAAGTTCCCAGTCCAGGCGGGCTGGAGACGCAGGTGTCAACCGGCACGGGAAAGACGGCAGGTCTTCACGAGGAGCTCTAAGAAGCTGAGAACTCCAGTAGGAGCAGAGTCCCCAATCCGGAGGACTAATCAGAAGACTGACCGATCTGGGAGAACCCAGCCCGGAGAAGAACAGAAGTGTACCCCGGGATACCGAGGGGTACACTGTCTACCGTAGCCAGCAAGGGATAGGAAGACAATGGGTTCGAAAACCTCCAGACAAGGAGGCGTAAACCAAGGGGCTGTTGACATCACAGCAAGTTTAAACATAACCGTTCCGAGCACCCGAGCCGCAGAACGCAGGCAAGCGGGCCGGCCGGACCCCGTAGGAAATAACAAAACGTCAGTACAGACAATTGGGGAATAGTCGGTAAGACACAGGGCGCTATAACATTTCCCAAAAAGCGCCCACCTGTACCGATATATATCCAATAACAGGTATAGATGTATATCGGGCTACAGGTGGGCCCGGGAGCGCCCACCCAGGTTACTCAACCGGTATGGACACGTGAGAACGATACTGCCAACTCGGACCGGCCCTTGATCCACAGGAGGGTGCCTTCCTGGAAGGCGGCGGGAGGAAGGGCCATCCAAGTGATGGGCCTATGTGCGTGGAGCAGGGCAGATCGGCGAGAGTAGCAGTATGGTTGGGTGACCGCCAGATCAGTTGGGTAGGAGCACATCAGGAGTACGTAGACCCCTGAGGCGTCCACCTGGCAGTCACCCAAAACGTGTCCTCCGTGCCACAGGAAAGGCAGGAGGATAGAAAACCCTATAGCCACGGGGTGACCGTGGGGCCATCTCCGGCCTATATAAAAAAAACCCTCGGGGTTAGGGCCAATGCCCTCCACCGCTCCGAAGAGTGCAGGGAGCGGAGCGGGGGATAGGCAGGGGTTAGTAGGGCCCCTGTCCACCGTAGCCTGACGGACCCAGGGATTTCTCTGCAAGAGCGGAGACACAGATCGGGGGGGGGTGGTCCGGCCCTGTCGAGGAATGGTTCGGCCACGCTTGGAGAGTAGCGGCCAAGGCCTACACTGGGAGAAGGAGATTCGGTTCGCGATCCCCTCAATCCGGGGCCAGGCAGAGGGGTGAGGAGCCAGGCTAACCTAGCATGGGAACCCCCGGGGGAGGGGGGCTCCATACCTCCCATCAAGCAGCCGAACCGCTTGTTACACTGAAAGAACCTCAGTGTAGAACTGGACCGTAACTTCATGTAAGAGGAGTTAAGTGCAAACTGCCACATACCGTAGCCTAAGGCTGCCTGGCATGGGCAGCCTGGCGCGAGCCCTGGCACTGCCGACCGGTGTGAGATGTCCCTGGCATGGGCGCACCCGGCAGGCGGGCAGAGGGATGAAACCTCCTCCTCTTCGGACAGGAGGGTCGGGAAGGACATTTCCTACCCCCGGGAGAGGGGGAGGGCCGCGGGCAGCCAGTGCCAAACAGGTCGGCGGAGCACAGAGCGACCTGACGCAAAGCCTCACCATTGAAGAGGTTCTCCCCGGTGCACGGGGAAGTACCCAGGTTATGTTGTGCCCAGCTGCACAAGTCGGAAGCCTGCAACCAGGCTGTACGACGTGCCCCTATGGCTACCGCAGAGGACCTGCTAACTGACTCGAAAGAGTCCACGGCAGCCCGAGAAAGAAACCAAGAGATATTCCTGCAATGGTAAAGAAGCAAGGAATAGTCAGGGGCCCGAGGGGCCGACACAAAGGGAGACAAAAGAGATAACCTCTCGGTGACCTCCCGCAGCGCCAGGCCCATATAAAAAATATATGAGAGAATCCTGGAAGCCAACATGGACGCTTGGAAGGATCGCCGCCCAAAGTTGACCAGAGTTTTAGACGCACGATTCGGGGGGCAGGAAGAGTGCTTCTTCTTGCTTCCGACCTTCCTCATGGCCGATTCCACCACAATGGAATGATGGGGAAGCTGGTGCGTCTGGAAACCCGGAGAGGGGGGCACCAGATACCGGGCATGCATGGCCGCAGGCGGCGCCAGTACCTGTAAGGGCGAGCGCCAAATCCCGAGCAGGAGATCCCGCAGGGAGGGAGGTAAAGGAAGCATTACGGCCGCCTGTTCCGCAGTACCAGGACTTAGCGAAGGGCCCGGAATAGGAATGGCGAGCAAGTCCGCCATGTCAAGGAGGAAGTCCTGAAAAGACGGCTCTCCCAGAGGGGCTATCCCGGGGGAGGCCGAGGTGGAGGGGCCCGCTTGAACACCAGGGGACCCACCGTGCTGGTGCATGGGAGGAATCGCTCTAAACAGAGGAGGGTACTGACAGTCCCAATTCGAGGCAGACGGTACTGCATCGTCAGAGCCCGGGATTGACTCCAAGCGGGGCATCGAAGGGAGCGACGTCCCTGACGGGCCCGCGGGACTCGGCCGTGGCCCCGAATCCGGGGGCGGGGCCGCCCCCGGGGCAATACGCAAGGGCGGCTGAAGTGGTGCCGAGGCCGCTGGAGAGCAGGCGAGCGTGGCACTGCGCCGTCGGAAGAGACCGGGGTCGGATCCGAAATGCGCTGGAGCCACGCTTTCCAGACTGGAGAGTGAAGAACGGGGCCCTTGTTCCCGAGACCGCCGTGGGAGGGGCGGAGCCGCTCAAGGCCAGTACCGCCCCCGCGGAGTGGGGCCACCGACTCCGACGCCGAGGACTTGGTCCCGCTCGAAGCGGTCACCACCTCCGTGCATGGCAGGGGTGTGGGCACGCCATACCAGGTCAGGTTGGTCCGACGATCCCCGGTGACGAGTGGAACACTCGACACCGATGCCAATGCCGGGGAATCGGCACCGCCGAAAGCGGGTACCGCCCCCGCGCAGGGCCGGGATGCCGTAGAGCCAGACTGGGTCGAGTCGATCGGCCCCGAAGGCACCGAGGACACCAATCGACAGTTCCTGGCGAAGAGTGGATCACTCGACGCCGGCGCCAATGCCGAGGGATCTGCACTGCTCGAAGCGGGTGCCACCCTCGGGCATGGCTCGGGAATGTTCTGTGAGGAGCGAACCTCAGGAACAACCCGAAAACCCGTGGAGGCTCTGGAGCCCGAAGACTCCCTCCGGGGTGTAAGGAACTGGAGGGGAAGGCCGGAGCCGTCGTCATGCGGCGCATGAGACTCACCCCTCAAGGCTCGGTTAGTCTTAACAGACTGTTGTTGGGTTACCTGATCCTGGCGAGGAGAGAACGCCGACGACCGCTCCTCAGAGGGAAAGACGTCATCGAGGGACACTCGAAACAGGGAGGGTCTTCTCCCGACGCTGAAGCCCGGGGAACCGGGGAGAAGGGGTCAGGGCCCCAACATGAGAGACACCAGGCGTTGGAGTCGGAGCAGAAGACAACGTCTCCACAGTGGGGGCACTTCTTAAGGGAAGAAGGCTCCATGCTGGAAAGCCCGGTAGGCCTCAGAATAACACGAGGAGGATGCTCCTCGAAGGAAATAAAGGAAAACAAAAAATAAGGAAAAAAAGGGGGCACCAGCGGTGCCAGAGTCAGCGGGGAAAAAACCGCGACCACAGGAACAAAAAAGAAGAAGAAAAAGTTTCTGCGGTGACAGGAGTTACGTCCTGTCGGCTCCGCGGAAAAACGAAAACTGGGGAGAGGCAGTGGGAAGGGCGGGAAGCTACCGCGCAGGCACGAGGGATGCTCCCAAAAGCCTTCTGATTGGATGCTGGGGAGCATTCCCGTGCGGGCTCCGTCGGCGCCGACGAACCCCATATGTGAAGACTCATTCCTGCTTGTTCCTGGAGATTTACACCATATTTGCATTTTCAGCAGTGGCGTGGTCTTCTGAGAGCCTATCCCCCATGAATACTGAGGACAGTGTATGGGTTATGGTTTTACTTGGACGGGATCACACAGTTATTAAGGATCTACACACAAAGTAGTTTTAGCTTTATGTGGAAATTGCTCCCCTTCTTTGTAGAAGTCTTGAGTGAGACCTCATTTGAAGAGGAGATGGCACTGTCATCCATACGGATGTAGTCTATAGGCCTCCAACTCAAACCAAAGAAATAGATAGCGAATTGATATTGATATTGCAAAGATAGCCACGAAGGGGGAAGTAATCATATTGGGCAACTTTCATTTACCTGATGTGGACTGGAGGATTCCTTCTGCAAATCTGGAATAAAGTAAAAAAATTGTGGATACCTTCCAAGATTCATTACTTAGACAAATGGTGATGGAACAGACCAGGGAAGGCTCGATGTTGGATTTAGTACTCACCAACAGAGATAGCATGCAACCATCACACAATGTGGTTTCAGATTAAAGCCAAGGCAGAGTCCAATCACAGCAAGCTCAAAGTCCTAGACTTCAGAAACACTGACTTCAGTAAAATGGCTAAGTACCTGAAGGAGGAGTTGGCAGGATGGGAGAGAATAAGGGAAGTGGAATTGCAATGCGCTAAACTAAAGGATGCAATAAAAGCGGCAACAGATACATATGTAAGGAAAGTAAATAAAAACAAGAGGAAAAGGAAACCTATTTGGTTCTCCAAAGAAGCGGCTGCACAAATAAAGGCAAAAAACATAGCTTTCACAAAATTCAGAAGTTCACAAACAGAGAAACACAGAAAAGAATACAGAACAACACTAAACGAGACAAAAAGAGAAATAAGGATAGCAAAATCAAAGGCAGAAGAAAAGATGGCAAAAAATGTGAAGTGTGGCAACAAACCACACCTTTTTTCAGGTATATTCGGGAGAGGAGAGGAGAATCAGAGGTGGAATTGCAAGACTCAAAAGTAATGAGAACGGATTTGTGGAAAGGGATATTGAAAAAGCGAACATGCTAAACAAATACTTCTGCTCTGTTTTTACTAAAGAAAATCCTGGAGAAGGACCACCTGTGACTGACAAATATACAAATGGGAATGGAGTAGATACCACACCATTCACAGAAGATGTTGTGTTAGAACAGCTTGCAAAACTGAAAGTGGACAAGTCTATGGGACCAGATGGGATACATTCCAGGATATTCAAAGAGCTCAGAGAGGTTCTTGCAGGGCCTTTAAAGGATGTTTTTAATAGATCCTTGGAGACGGGAGAAGTTCCACAGGACTGGAGAAGGGCTGATATGGCACCTCTTCACAAAAGTGGTAATAGGGAAGAGGTGACAAACTACAGGCCAGAAAGCCTTACCTCAGTGGCGGGAAAAGTAATAAAGGCACTCCTGAAAGAGCTAATAATGGACTTTCTCGAAACCAACAGATTGGTAAAACCATGTTCTCTTCAGTCGTGCAAAGGACGATCTTGCCAAACAAATCTGATTGAGTTCTTTGACTGGGTGACCAGAGAACTAGATCAAGGGCATGCAATGGATGTGATTTACCTAGATTTCAGCAAAGCCCTTGATACTGTTCCTAATAGTAGGCTTATCAATAAATTCAATAGCTTGAGGATGGGTCCCAAGGTGGTGAACTGGATCAGAAATTGGTTGACTGACAGACGACAGAAGGTGATGGTAAACAGAACTCAGTCAGATGAAAGAAAGTGAGTGTTAAATAAATAAAAAGGTGATCAGCAGTGTGCCCCAGAGTTCAGTCCTGGGGCCGGTACTGTTCAATGTATTTGTGAGTGATATTGCTGAAGGATTAAATGGAAGAGTCTGTCTTTTTGCAGATGACATGAAAATTTGCAACAGAGTAAATTACCCTGAGGAAGTGGAGAACATGAGGAAAGATCTACATAAGCTGGAAGAATGGTCTAATGCTTGGCAGTTAAGATTTAATGTGAAGAAGTGCAGTGTCATGCACTTGGGAAGCAGAAATCCAGGGGAATTGTATGCGATAGGGGGCGAGAGGTTGGTGTGCAAGGACCAGGAGAAGGATCTTGGAGTAATTGTTTCTGAGGATCTCAAGGTGGCGAAACAGTGTGACAAGATGGTAGTAAAAGCCAGAATGATGCTGGGCTGCATACAAAGAGGAATTACAAGCAGAAAGGAAGAGGTACTAATGCCACTGTACAAGTCGCTGGTGAGACCTCACTTGGAATATTGTTTTGGAGACCGTATCGCGCAAAGGATATAAAAAGAATGGAAAGGGTTCAGAGGAAGGTGACCAAAATGATTAAGAGCCTGCATCAAGAGACTTGAAGACCTAAATATGTACACTCTGGAGGAAAGGAGGGACAGAGGAGATATGATTCAGACCTTTAAATACTTAGAGTATTCACGAACAAACAAACCTCTTCCAAAGATGGTAAAATTAAAGGGCATAACATGAAGCTGCAAGGGGGTAAACTGAAAGGCAATGTCAGGAAATACTTTTTCACTGAAAGGGTGGTGGATGCTTGGAAATGCCCTCCCGATGGAAGTGATGGGGAAAAAGACAGTGACGGAATTCAAAATGATGTGGGACAGACACTGTGGATCCCTTTATAGCAACAGGATTAAATCAAAATAAACAAAACTAACTATTTCAACAAATAGGGGTGACATACACGAAGCGGTTGGTACACCCCTAAACAAAGGTATGCGGAGGAGTGATGTGCACAGAGCGGCAGGTGCACCTGCTCTTCCCGCCTTGCTGGGTAGACTAGATGGATCATACTGGCCTTTATCTGCCATAATATACTCTTACTATGTAAGTACTGTGTGCAATTTTGGAGAGCACACCTTCTAAAAGGTTATAAAGGGATGGAGTCGGTGCAAAGGGTGGCTACCAAAATGGTCAGTGGGCTTTGTGATTTGGCATGTGGGAAAAAAAACGCAACTAGCAAAGGTACACACCCACAAGAACATCCAAAAGACAAAAGAGCAGGGGTACTAGGATGGAAAATAAATCTTATTATGCTCAGCTATGATGGGGTATATCATCACAAGGGAAATCTCTAGAGCAACGGGTTCGGAGAAGGAGAACACCTCCAGGTACCCAGCATTGTCCCATAACCTAAGGTCTCGATATTGGTGGGAGAGTCTTCGATCCCTGGGATGGGGGGTGGGGGGCAGGAAGAGGGAAAGCCCCTTGGAAACAGAACAAGGAGTTAGTTGGATCCCAAAACTAGGTAGTATAGGAAGGAACCCCTGCCTCCAACATGGACATAGAGATTAAACTCCCTTCAGAAAATTAAGGAAATGGAGTGGGAACAGAAAGACCCAAGTCTGGGGGAGGATTCTATATTTGAAACCCCATGGATGTCTTCTTGATGGATACCAGGTAAGGCCTGCTTGGGGTGGAAGTTGCATTACCTGCTACGTGGGAAGAGGCATGTTGACCAAGCAACTGTAGGCCTGAGTCATTTACCTAGATGGACTTGGAACTGTTAAAGACTATTGAGTCAAGAGACTGTGTTATAAGGGGTCGGTGGAGAGCCACTTGTTGGTGAAGTGCAATAGTAAGAGGTATGACCTCATTTACATATAGGAACTGGACCACTATAGGGGAGAGTTTCCCTGGACTTGAAAGAGGAAAGAAAGATGCAGATTTTGGTTCTGTGGCATATCCAGGGGAGGAAAAGTAGTAGAACGCTGTGTTGGACAGTGTGGATGAAAATAACTGTTAGTTTATCTCTTCACTCTGAGCATACAAGGATAACTACCCATAAACACTCTAGCTCTGGAAAACTCAAGAAGAAAGTTCTCCGGTCTTTTCTAGCATTGCCAAGTGGAGTGGAATACAGAGACACAAGTCAGAAGAGGAACACTACCTGGTAAATAAAGCGTAGTTATTCACCTGTAGCAGGTATGCTCAGGAATCAGTCCTCATACATGGGTGATGTAACTGACAAAGCGTGCATGGGAACGCTTCCCAGATTCCAAAGGAAGCTTTTGGAGATGCACCATATGACATCATAGCTTAATCAAGCCAAAAACAGTTAACAACTTCACAGGGAGGCAGGGTTTACCTTAGTATGATGACATAGCTTAAACAACTCCATGGGGAGGCAGGAAGGTAGTGAGGACTGATTCCTGCTGATCCCAAAGAACACCTTTTACAGGTGAGTAACTATGCTTTCTCTGGGACCAAGCAGGAAGTCAGTCCTCACATATGGGACTCCCAAGCTAAAGGCTACCGAAAAAACCTGTAAAAAGTCCAATTGGGCAACCAGAAAAACAAACCGAGAAAAACAGCATGAGAAAATCGCTGAAAGGTTCCAAGAGTCATTGTTCGCATGGACATCAACATCAGCTCAACTCTACGGTAATCTGGATGGACAGAAGGGCTGGTGGGAAGGAGTTTCTTCAATTCCTAAAGGGATGCCAGAGTATGGCTTGGCCGAAGTTGCTGTCACGCCAGGAATCCATATCCTGACAGTAGTGGGCTATAAAGGTGTAGACAGAGGACCATGTAGCAGCTCTACAGATCTCCATCGTAGAGACTATGCGCAGGTTCGCGATGAAAGCAGCCATGGCCCTGACATTCTGCACCGTGATGTGGCACTCCAAGGAGAGTCCAGCCTGAGTGTAAGCAAAAGAGATGCAATCTGCCACTGAAATGGAAAGGATATGCTTGGAGACAGCCACATCCAGCTTGTTCGGGTCAAAAGAGACAAAGAGCTGTGAAGAACAGTGGTGGGTTTTCATCCTCTCCAGATAGAAAGCCAGCACTCTCTTACAATCCAGGATGTGACATAAAACCTCAGCTCTGTTTGAATGAGACCTCAGGAAGAAAGTGGGCAGTACCACCGACTAACTGACGTGAAAAGTGGGCACTACCTTAGGTAGGAATTTAGGGCAAGTCCCAAGGATGACCCTGTTTTGATAGAATCTGGTGTAAGGTAGATGTGCCACCAATTGCAATTTGCTGACTGTGTGCAGAAGTTAGCGCCACTAGAAAGACAACTTTCCAGGTGAGAAATTTGAGCAGACAGGAGCAGAGCAGCTCAAACAAAGGAGACAGAAGATGTGCCAGGACAATGATGAGGTCCCACGCCATCTGTGGTGGTTTTATAGGGGGACGCGAGAGGAGCAGCCCTCTTATGAAGTGACTCACCAAGGGGTGAGCCGAAATTGGATTATCAACCATCGGACGGTGATAAGTGGCCACTGCACTGAGGTGCACCCTAACCATGTTGCACTTGAAGCCAGAGTCAGAGAGGTGTAGTAAGACACAACTGACTCTACTGAGCAGGAGAAGGGGTCAAGGGCCTTGCCCTCACACCAAAAAAGAGAATCTGTGCCACTTGAAGACATAGGCATGGCGTGTAGAGTTTTTAAGGGAGGCTAGGAGTACATTCTCCATGTCCTCTGGTAGGTGAAGGCCTGTGAGCGCTATCTGCTGCATCCACGCCATAAGTGCCAGAGATGCCACATTGGGATGTATTAGAATCCCCACCCCCCATCCTGAAAGATGAGGTCCAGGGTACAACCGAGCCTCTGGGGTTGCTGATGAGACAGGTGGAGTAACAGAGAGAACCATGGTTGCCTGGGCCAATGCGGCACAATGAGGATCATTGTAGCACACTCCACTTGCATCTTGAAGAGTGTTTTGGCCACCAAGGGAGTCATTGGGTATGTCTACAGAAGTCCCTCCATCCAGTTCAGGAAGAACACATTGGATGCAACTCTGTTCCTGCAGGGTATCCTGGAGCAGAACAGCAGGAGCTGGGCATTGTGAGGTGTGGCGAATAGGTCCGACGATGTGCCCCACAGTTGAAATTATGATTGAGCACACTCTTGTTGAGAGTCCATTCGTGCAGTTGCAAGATTCTGCTGAGGCGATCTGTGAGGACGTTCTGCTCTCCCGGCAGATACATGGCCTTGAGGATCATGCCATGCGCCACAGCAAATTTCCAGAGGCGAATAGCCTCCCAACAAAGGAGGTACGACCCCGTGCCGCACTGTTTGTTGATATAGAACATGGCCACCTAGTTGTCTGTCTGGATGAGGACTACCTGGTTGGAGAGTTGCTGCTGAAAAATCCACAGGGCATTTGCTAGGGCTTGGAGTTCCAAGAAGTTGATCTGGTGGAGGCTCTCCCAAGCTGTCCAGAGTCCTTGCATACCTAGGCCATCAAGATGGGATCCCCAGCCTATCCTGGAAGCATCTGTGGTCAGGACACATTGATGTGGTGAAGAATGGAAGGGAAGCCCTGCAAGGAGGTAGGAGGGTTGCTGCCACCAGGACAGAGGGACTCTTTGAGCGAGGAAGTTACTCTTAACCCTGTCCCCGAAGTGGCCAGTTGCAATTGAGTGCAGTGTCCACAGCACCTGACACATCCAGGGTCTTGCCACTGGTGTAACATGGGCTATGGAGGTCATATGGCCAAGGAATCACAGAATCTGATGAGTTGTGATGAGGGAGGAATGCTGAATCTCATGAGATAAGGCTATCAAGCACTGGACCCTGTTCCCCGGCAGATAAGCTCAAGCCTGAGTGGTATCGAGTAGGGTCCCAATGAATTTGAGCCATTGAGGGGCTGTAAATGGGATTTGATGTAGTTGATCATTAAGCCTAGGTGCTCCAGGACCTAGATGGTCAGCTGAGTTGTGTGCTTGACTTCTGCTGGCGTTCCAGCCATGATCAAGTAATCATCCAGATAAGGGAAGACAAAGTCCCTGGGTGCACAGAAAAGCAGTCACTACTGCTGGGAATTTGGTGAAGACCTGGAGGCAGAGGCAAGGCTGAAGGGCAGTAGTTGATACTGGTAGGGATGTCCACTGAATATGAAGCAGACATAATGCATGTGGAGGGGGTGAATGATGATGTGAGCGTATTGTCATGACAGCGTCCCCTGGTGGCCAATGGCGGTAAGGGGCGGCTGCCCATCACACTTATTTTTCAAGGAGCGTGGGGTATGTAAGGCCAAGTGCAGATTGGTCTTTATGGATTTTAGCTCCTTGTAAGCACACAATAATTAAGCCACGAGTGTAGGGAAACAAGGCTTTTATTTCCCCTCCGTGCAAGGGTTCAATAAGACAATGGAAATCAAAGAATGTCCTTTTATCAAGGACCCAGTAATAAACAGGCAAACCAACTGTTGATATCTTCACAATTAGGTGCAAAGGATAAATGGAGGAATTCAATTCATTCCAGGGTAAAAACAACTAAACAAGGCTTCTTCTTATTTACAATGTCACTATGGATTCCAGGCTAGTAGTCATACACAAACTGCAATCCATAACCTCTTCCTGAGGAATGGGAATAGTATCTGCTTCACTAGTTTCCCCCTCAGAGCAAACACTGTCCCTGGATGTTACAAGTTTACATGGACTGTCTCTGGTATCTCGGCTCCAATAAGACTGTGCTCTAAAGTCTTTTGGTATTTCTTTAAACCGCTCTGGTTTCTTTCCTCTTCTTACAAACTGTGGTTCAATTTTAGCAGTGCTTTTAGGAGTTAAGCTTTCTCTAACAGGAATAAAGCCACCATACCTTGAGTTCCTGTAGCTTGAAGCTCTGGAGCCTTCTCTCTCAAGAACATCCCTCTGACAACAAGTTTTCTGTCGATAGCTTCTGGGGAGTGCTGGACTTCCTGAAAGCTTAGGAAAACCTGGTGAGGATTCACCAGCCCTATGCTTCAGTGAAAAAGTAGCTTTGCTAGAAACTCTTTTCTTTCTGGTACCTGGTGAAGCTTGTTCAGCATACTCCAATGACTGCAGGCTTTCCCCCAAGCCTGGCTCTCTGTATAGTGGACTCAGGAACGTTGCTTAAGCAGGGAGTGGCACACCCTCCAGCCTGACTGCTTTCCTTAGCAGACTCCCTCTGAACAGTGGCTCTCGTAGCATAGCCCCTCTGAACTCTACCTCTGTGAATTCTGTCCTTTTGGGCTTGCTCAGGAAGTATTCCTTCCTTCAGGACTCTCCTTCCTTCTTCAGCCGTGCTTTCTGTTCCTTCTCTTCCATCTGCTGCTTCTCCTGCTGCTCCAGCTTCTCTCGCTGTTCTTTCTCCTTTGCTGGCATTAAGCTTCCATTTATAAAGGGATTTTTCCTTTGAATCTCCCGGGCTTACTTCCAGGTGCAACTGGTTAGCTCTCCTACCCTTATTAGCTTCTGTATGATCACTCCTGCCCCCTCTAGCTGTGCTTTGAGGTAATTGCACATCTAGAGCTCTGTGAGAAACAGGGTTTCTTTTCAACTCTGCATCTTTATTAGCACCAGCCTCATGACAGTATGCATCCTTGAGATCCACGGAACATGCCCTACCTACAACCTCAAGATTGGCTAATAACATTCCCAGAGATACCATGTTGAACTTTTCCCTCACCAGAAATTGGTTGAGATTTCGGGGGTCCAGAATGGGCCGAAAACCCCCTGTCTTTTTGGGAACCAGGAAGTAGCAGAAGGAGAAACCCCTTCCCATCTCAGATGGGAGAACTTGTTCCACTGCCTGGTCAGCCAAGAGGGAGTGGAACTTCTGCTGGAGCAACATGTGGTGGTGGGGGTCGAGTGGGTCTCCCCTGGGAAGAATGGAGGAGGAAGCTGATCGAAGTGCAGTAGGTAGCCGTCCTGGACTATCTTGAGGGCCCAGGATTCGGTTGTTATGCTTGGCCACCTGTGGGCAATGTGGATCAGTCTTCCTCCTACCTGGGATGGAATGGCTTCGGGGAGGAGGAGAAGGGCTATTTCCCTGAAGGAGGAATCAAAACCCATCCCCTGACCATGGTTGCAGTGCCAGTTGGAGTTTCAGGGCCTTAGGACAGCATGATTGATGCTATCTCTGACCCTTCTGCTATTGGCTCTGCTGCAGCTGCTGGTAGGATTGGTACAGGTTGTAGGGGCTGTAGGGGCTGTAGGACTTCTTCCCCGAGGATTTCCATCTAGAAAGGTCTGAAGTCTCTCTGGAGAGCCGATTCATGGTGAGCTGTTCTCCCTCCAGCTCAACCTTCTCCTCCATTGGTTTCCCAAAAAGGTTTTCACCTCTGCAGGGGATATCCGCCAGTTGTCCTGGGCCCACTGCCTCAAGTCAGAGGACTGCAGCCACGCAAGGCAACTGGCCCCAATGTCCATGGTGGCCACATGCACCACTGACTCAAAGCCATCATAAGCTGCTCGAGTCATGAATTTGGAGCAATCCTTGGTCTTTGAATCAAGGGCCTGGTACCACTAGAGCTGTTCCCCAGACAGCTCAGTTGAGAACTCAGCAAGATTTGCAGCCAGATCTCCAAGGTGCATCCCCATGTACAAGTGGTAGGCCTGGATACGGGCCACCAGCATTGAATCTTTTTAGCATTTCCTACCAAACCCATCCATGCTGCATGTCTCCTGGCCTGAGGGCACCAATTTTTATTTATTTATTTATTTATTTTATTTAGCTGTATTTATATCCCGCTTTTCACCGGGTCAAAGCAGTCAATTGGGAGATACATTTAACACGAGGGGATATGACACACATACGCTAATACTTACAGGGAACATGGGCAATGGAGGGTTAAGTGGCTTGCCCAAGACCACAAGGAGTGCCTATAGGACTAGAAATCCCAGTCCCTCCGGCCTGAGATTGCTGTCCCCAGGTGGGACTTGAACCCCCGGCCCTCTGGCCTGAAGTACCTTGTCCTAACCACTAGGCCACCTCCTACCCACCAATGAGTGCATCTTGGAGCTAGATACTGCGCGTGGCCGATTATACCACCATGGAGTTATGGGGAAGTTAAGGCTTCTTGAAGCCGGGGCTCTTGTTCACTCTGTACAAGGAAATGGTGAAGATGCACGGTGGGCACCATGAGAGGCTTTCCACATTTGAAAGGAATCTCTCTAGGATCTGGTGCACTGGCACTATGATGGCTTTCTTTGGGGGTAGAGAAGTACTGAAGGATCTCGAGTTCCTCAGGCCTCGCCTCCTCTTCGGCCTTGATAGTGAAGGGCAAGGTCTTCCCCATATCTCTCACAAACATCTGAAAGGACAAGTCCTCGATAGGGACTTTCTCCTTTCATAGGGTGGTGAATGTCCCGATGCCGTATGATCTTGGGAGATTCCTCCTCCTCCTCAGTTCCCAAATGTCGGATTCCGACTCCAAAAGGAACTTGAAATACCAATGTGATTCCTTCCAGTGTCAGCACCAGAGGGAGGGGTAGAAGGTGTCCGAGGCTCTCTGTGGTCCGATCCAGAGATGTTCAGAGGAGAAAAGTGGGGCACCAAGAGAGACCTCAAGTGGCCCCTAGAACTGTTGTCACTTTGGGGGAGGGCGTGAACCTCCAAAGACAGGCTGCACCTCCGATGGAGAGGCTGCCACAGTGGACAGGGCAATCAATCACTAGTGCCGAGGAACTAGAGGTAATCGGGTCCCGGCCAACCTGTTGGTTACGGAATGCAGACAGGCTGCACTTGAGAGCCTCCATGCACTGCATGAGGAGCACAGTCTCCAATGCAAGAGCCAGTGTAGCAGCCTCTGGCACAGATGCCAGTTCCATTGGCGGAGATTCCACGATAGTAACAGTCTCAGGAGTTGCTTGCTGGCCCTCAGGGGCCTCAGGAGGCAGCTCCTCCCACAAGGGCAGCATGGAAGGCTTCTCCCGGCACTCACCCTCAGAATCTCGTTGAGGGCTGCGATGCTGATGCCCATGGGCCTTCACTCTGGGCTCAGCATCCCCCTTCAACGCTGACAGGGCTGGAGTCCAGTCCTTCTGGGGGCCCTCCTCTTCAAAGGAGAGCCTCTAGTCTGATGACCAATGACCTCATGGCTCCGAGTGGGCCCTGCTCCTGCACGAGGCTGATGCCTTGGGGTGAGCTGTCAAGCGAGTTGATGCCGATGGCATTGCCAACACTGAAGCTCCAAATAGCAATTCCCACTGTTTCTCTCAATTCTGAAGCCCCTTGCATGTCATCTGAAGACAGAGGGCTCATGGTATGGCCCAAGGCATTCAAGACATCAATTGAGGCAGTCCATCACCAAGATGGTCCTGCCACACTGGGTACATTTTCTAAAGCCACTGGACAGCTTGGACATGCTGTCCATGGGGAAGACAGCTTCCACCAAGTCAAATGACTCTAATGTCCCAGCTGGCCAGGGGGCGCAAGAGAAAAGAATCATGCACCTCAAAAAGAAAAAAGGAAACCTGAGAAAAATGTGGCACCAAGGCATCGACGCTCCCAGGTACGGGCAAGACTAGTCTGAGCACGCAACCTAAAGAAGAGAAAAGATACCAAAAGGGTTAAACCTTTTCTGAGGATCAGATTAACGTCTGATGGACTCTGTGGAAAAAAGAAGACAACGGCAAAGATGACTCCTTTCAGACAGGATGACTGGCAGGCAGGCATGCATGGTGCACCTTTGGAAGCTGGGAAGCGTTCCCACGCAGGCTCCATCAGTGACATCATTCATGTGGACTGACTTCCTGCTTGGTCCTGGAGAACATAATCACTAATATGGTACTATTCCTTGTAACATGCTGACATAATCATTCTTCCAAGATCGGGAATAATAAAAAAAGAAATTTCCATCCTGGTATCCCTGTTCTATTTTCACGAGGGGACAGACTTAAAGATCTCAATAGATCAGGTTACGGCAAATCCCAGGCACCAGGTCACCATGGCATCTAAAAGTTGCACCCCGATGCCTGGTATATCCTTCCCCAGAAAGCTTCAGCCAGCGGAAACTCCATCCTTCGCCAGCCAAAGATGACAGCTCTGTGGATGGCTGTGGCAAAAATCATAGCCTGGCAGCCACAGCAGCCAGAGAACTGTGGCCAATGGAGTCCCCCATCCCCAGCTAGCAGAAGACTAGCTGCAGCCTTGGACAGCTGCTGAAAATGGCATGCAGTACTCTTCCCTTACTGCGACTGGCTCTGTGCACTATTGAGCCCTGAAGAGAAGGACGTTTAACGAATCTCATGAGCATAGAAACCACAAGATCACCTGAGGTTTCTCCACTGTGGGGCTCAACTGTACACAGAGCCAATCACAGTGGAGAAAGTGTAAAGTGCGTCATTACCCAGGAGTTGCATACAGCCACAGTGGATAACGGAGGGGGAATGGAGAGAGCAACACACTGGATAAACATGAGAAAGAGACTGGAAGAAGCCTGGGTTGGGGAGAGTCATGTGAGGGAGACTATGGGTAGCATGGGGGATCATGAGAGGGAGAAAGACTGGGTGAAATCTTCGAAGGGGGTTATGAGAGAGATACTGAGTGAAGCCTTGGAGGGGGGCATAAGAGACTGGGAAACCTGGGGGGGGGTCATGAGAGGGAAAGAGATTGTGTTAAGCCTTGGAGGGGGTATGAGAGCGAAAGAGATTCTGGGTGAAGGCTGTGGAAAGGCTATGAGAAAGAGATGCTGTATGGGGGGGAGGGGGCTATGAGAAAGAGAGGGAGACACTGGATGATGGATGGGCAGAGGCTTTGAGAGAAATTTGTTGCTTCATGTATTACCAGGCTATGGCGCTATATGAAGCAATACAAGAAGTTGCCTCAGGTGCAGCTCTAAAGGGTCACCAATATGCTGCTGACAACATCTTCATTGGGGGACAGTGGTTTGGGAAGGAGAAGGGTCGCTGCCCTCTGTTGGCACTGTCAAATGACATGTTAAGGACCTGATTTATTAAGCTTTTTTTTCCCATAGAAAATGGGAAAACAGTAAATCAGCCCCTTATATTTATACATTTAACAACAAAATACAAGTATAATGATACACTGCTTGTAAGAAATAAGGGTTTCTAGGTGTAACAAAACAAAGTAAACATGGGGACACTTCCCAAAGAGGCAAATCAAAATACATCCTCCAGCTCCTACTCTAGCCCATAATACTGAGGGAATTTCCAATAGGAAAAGAAAAAATACAGCAAACAGGAAGAAAATAAACAGCGCTATTAACGCTGGCAACAAACCAACTAAGGCGGCACAGACCCAGCCTCATTGGAGCTAGGGATCAGGTGGGCATTCAAGAATGACAAACACTGGGAAGGATAGAGAAAAACATTTATTTATTTATTTATTTATTTAACATTTCTTTTATACCGCGCTCTTTTCCATCAGTGCGGTTTGCAGATAACAAAGTGACTCAATGACAGCGAAGGCAATCAGAGTTTACATAAAACAGGGGAAAACAACATGGGATGAACTGGGGAAACTATGTACAATTTGCATGTTACCACGTTAATCCTTCATTGTTCTTAAGGTTATTGAATTAATCAGAGAGACTGTAGGACAGCAGGGTGTAATCTAGCGAAGGCTGTATTACATGACCTGTCAGTTGCCTCTTGTGGATTATGTAGTTCAAGTTGAGATATTGGGTAGAGGGGAGGGAGGTGTGGTGGGGTAGTTGTGTTGTGAATAGTGCATGAGGAACAGGTGGTGTTTGATGGCTTTTCTAAACTGCATGAGATCTCTGATTGCTCTAATATGGGGAGGAAGATTGTTCCAGGCCCTGGGGGCATAGGACACAAATGCAAGTTTGTTGGTTGATTGTGCCCATTTTGTGATTATTTTTGGGATGATTAGCGTATTGGTAGCCAGTGCTCTCTTAGGTCTGTTGCTGGGAGTGTGGGTAAGAAGCACTGAGATTGATGAGGGTGATATGTTATTTAAGGCTTTAAACGTCATTAGGAAGGCTTTGTAAGCTATTCTACAGCTTACTGGAAGCCAGTGTAGCTCTCTTAGTATGGGGGATATGTAATCGCTCCTAGGTATCCCACACAGGACACGGGCGGCAGCATTCATCGCTAATTAGAGTGGGTTCAATGAGTTCTTGGGGAGGCCATGGAGCATAACGTTTGCATAGTCAAAGTGGGGTGTGACTAGTGCTTGGAATATTGTTTGGACGTTGTCGGGGTCCAGCATGGGTCTAAGGTGTCGAAGAGTCTTGATCTTATGATAGATGGACTTTACTGTGCGGCTTATATGCTCTTTGAAGGTTAACCGTTGATCTAGTGTCACGCCTAGGTAGCGTATGGTGGACTTGATTGGTAGTTCCGCATCTCTGACTTTTAGGGTTGGAGGGGGTTTGAAGCTTTTGTTTCTCATGATGGTTAGAACCTCTGTTTTCTTAAAGTTTATTCTCAGGTTATTGTTGAAGAGGCAGTCTATTATCGCATTGAAGCAGTCAATGATGGTCATGTAGTCTGGAAGCATGACGTTGATAGGTGTGTATAACAGCACATCGTCCGCATAGATGAGGCACGATATGCAGAATGCACGGGTAATTTCACAGATTGGCTGCATGTATATGTTGAAGAGCAACGCCGAGAGGGAGGAGCCTTGGGGTACTCCCTGTTTTTGTTGAAAAGGTTCAGATGTGCTAGAGCCAATCCTAACTTGCTGCCATCGTTCTTCAAGGTATGATTTGCACCAATCCCAGGCTAGACCCTGGATCCCCTTTTCATGGAGACAGGTGAGGAGTTGGTCATGATTAACGGAGTTAAACGCTGCGGAAATGTCCAGGAAGATCAGCACAAAGCCCTCTTTGATGTTGTCTACCCCACAGATTAATGTGTTACATAGAGAGGTCAGGAGAGTTTCAACTCCGTGGGCTTCTCTAAACCCGTGTTGGCAGGGGTCTAGGGGGGCTGAGGTGTCTATGTGTTGTTGAATTTGTCTCAGGGACACTTTCTCAAGTATTTTAGCTAGTAGTGGGATACTTGAGATTGGCCGGTAAGACTCCTCCTTCTTCGGATCTAGTTTATTTATTTTTATTTTAGCTGTATTTATATCCCGCTTTTCACCGGGTCAAAGTGGTCAATTGGGAGATACATTTAACACGAGGGGATATGACACACATACGCTAATACTTACAGGGAACATGGGCAATGGAGGGTTAAGTGGCTTGCCCAAGACCACAAGGAGTGCCTATAGGACTAGAAATCCCAATCCCTCCGGCCTGAGATTGCTGTCCCCAGGTGGGACTTGAACCCCCGGCCCTCCGGCCTGAAGTACCTTGTCCTAACCACTAGGCCACTCCCCCCCCTAGTTGGTTGTTTTTTAGTAGAGGCCGGATTGATGTTTGTTAAAGCGCTGCTGGGAAACGTCCTGTTGAGAATGACAGCTTTGTTATTTCTGCTATGATTGTGCTGAGCTCAGGTCGCATTGCTCTGACCCAGTGTGCAGGGCACAGGTCGTTAGGTGCCGTGGTGGTGTTGATGTTGGCGATAATGTCTTCAATGTTGTTCGCTGTTGGGGGTGAGAGCTTCATGAGAAGCTTCACGTGCAGTGGAGTTTGTGGTTTTCCTGGACTGGTGGCCGTAATTGGTTGGATGGCTTTGGATTGTATGTAGTTGGCATATGCTTGGGGCTGAATTTGCTCATTTTGTGGTGGTGAGGGTTCTTGGGTTATAGATTTTACCAAATTGAAGATGAAGGGCTGCTATTCGTCCCCCCCCCCCCTCACCAGCAACACTGCAGGGCTCTTGGAGTCACAGAAAACCACACTCAAAGCAATGAGAAGGAAATCTAAGAGACAGCAATAAAATACCACACACTTCTATATAGATACACCAAAGCTTTGCGGAGAGAAACAAATAGAAACAAGTTCTCTTTGTTTACTCAACTATTAGCTATGGTTTACTTTATTTATAAGGCTCTTTTGCAGGATACAGCATAATTTCACTTTATTGTTCTACGTCAGGTATTACATATTCATCACATCATAGGTCACTTTCTAATCAGCATAGGTCAGTATGAGGAGACATACATGTATTCCAAGACATAACTGTTTACTGCTGACTGCTTGATATCTAGTAACCCTGAGACTGAAAGGCTGGAGGACAAGCTGCCCCTTTTCTTATTTACAGGACTTGTACCTCTTCACCTACTTAGTAAGCAAATATATGAAGTTTATTTCTAAGCAAAGTTCTGAACAAATTTAACTCTTTCTCAGGTTTTCTTAGACAGTCTGTTTGTGTACACAGCCCTGTACAGACAAGCTTACATTCAGTCCCTCCTCTGATTCTGTAAAGAATCATTCCCAAAGTAAGGAAACTCAGACATTGCCATTAAAGTGGAATTAAAACTAGTTTCCGGGTCAATCTGTATCATTGTAGGGGTCAGTGATTCCACTGATTTCTTACAGCAAGCTGATAGTACACAGAGAATTAATGCTCCTAAAATGAGAATCCCCAAAATGCCAAGCAATGATGCTAATAAGCCTTGCAAAGGCCTGGATAATGAATTCCAAAATGAAGAAATAGAATCAAATAGAGCTGAAAAAGAACTTACATAACTATCACTTGAAACAAAAGTACGGTTTCTAACTTTATCCAATAGGCCTTTTACTATTTTTCCATTATTATCAAGCATACTACAACAAAAACCAACTATTACTCCACACACACCATTTTCCTTTGCTAGGAGATAGTCTAAAGCCATTCGGTTCTGGGCTGCATAAGCTGACACTTTGTTCACTGCACCTTGCAAGACACTAATTGCCTCAGTGAGGTCTAGGGCTGTAAGTTCAACAACTGCCTGTAGTCGCCAATAGAGCCTTCTCTCTATTTGCACCAGGAGCATGGAACTCCCTCCCCCCAGAAATCCGTTCCATTACCAATATCATTTCGTTCAGAAAGGCTATTAAACAACATCTGTTCTTAAAATACTATTCCAATCTCATCCCCCCCAGCCAATCCCAAAATAATACACGTCCTCACCAAAACCCACGCTTAACACAACCCCAACTAGAAAATTCGATAGCCTGACACTCCTCCTGTTACCTGTCCATTCCCCATACCACAACCCCTAAACATGCCATCCGTATGATGTTGTAATCTTCTTCTTTACATAACACTGTACATAGTTTTTCCCCATGTTATCCAAGTTTGTATCCCTTGTTCATTGTAAACCCAATGTAAATTGTTATATTGTTGTATGTTTTTGTTCCAATGTAAACTGCACTGATTTTAATAGCACGGTATATAAGAAACGCAAATAAATAAATAAAATAAATAAATAATCTGGGTACCATATTCTCTAGTGGGTGCTATAGCTCCAAGGGTTGAAAGCCACACAGTACCTGTGAATGCATCTATTTGAGATTTAGTTAAAGGTTTTGTAGTGTCTACCAGTTGTTGAGCAGCCTCTATGGCCTTATCCTGTGAAGAAACATCCCTTTTTCTTCTAACAGAATTGTTCAGGGTTGATAATAAAGTAATGTTCTGGTAAGGTACAAATCGCCACGGGGTATCTAGTTGGGCTATATAACAAGTACCTGACCAACCTCTGGGAAGCTCTGTATACGCAAACATACCACACACAAAATAATCTCCTTCTAAAGCCACTAAGCCATCTTCCCAGATTGTCAAATTCTGAGGACAAGATATATTCTGGATACAATTATTCAAAGCCCACTGAGTCATGGCCATTTCATTAAGCCCTCCAGACAAATTACGTTTCCAGGGATGATAATACCCTAGTAAAGGGAAACTCCAGTTAGGTATGCCTAGGTCTGAACTAGAAAACTTAACTAACCCCTAAACTATCTCCCAATTTAATCTTCCAGAATCCAGGGAAACAGACAAACACACATTTTTTGTCGGAACAGGTACCATGAGGAACAAGTCCTCTCAAGGTACTAAGTTCCTTTTTATCTTTTTTGAAGTGGAGAAACCACTAAAAAGGCCCTGAGAGAGTAACCTCCCAACACCAAAAGTAAGACTTTATACACATCGAAGTCATAAAAGCTGGAAAACTACTTAGCTGAGGTAGCCAAACCGCTGTATTCATTCTCCATAAGTCCGTCTTCAAGGAGAAAAAACCCAAACCAGCTTCGGTCAAACTCAAAGAGGGATCCAGCCAAAAATGACATTCATGCTATTTTGCAGTTCAGAATTATGGCTGAATCTTGTGAGGGAGCCTTCTTACACTGCGTAAGATGTATCCAATGAGAATGTCCTTCCACTTTACAGGCCGAATATCCCACCAGAAGTACACGAAATGGACCTATGAATTTTGGAGCCAGAAGCGTCTTTGGATGCAAATTCTTAATCAGGACCCAATCCCCTGGTTTCATGTCCGGATGTGATGATTCTGGAGGAGCATCTTGTTGAGGATTCACCTTCAATAAAGGGGAAACAGACAGGGCTGAGTGCAATCGTGCACAATAAGTTAAGATATCGCTGCGCAGCAACTGGGGGGTCTGGGATAACTGCCAAGGCATGTGGAGAAGTAGCTGGATGTCCAGTAACTATTTCATATGGTGTCAGACCTCCTCGAGCGCGCTGGGGGGAGTTACGCACCGCCATAAGGGCAAAAGGAAGGGCTTCTGTCCAATCTGTAGCCCAATCCTGTGTCATAGTGCGCAAGAAACTTTTGAGAGTCCTATTCATCCGCTCCACTTGGCCAGAGCTTTGCGGGTGATAGGGTGTGTGTAGCTGTCTTTTTACACCAAACCAATTTTCAATATCCTCCCAGACACGTGCAATGAAGGCCGGACCCTGATCAGAAGAAAGAACAAAAGGTACACCCCAGACAGGAATAAACTGAGTGAGCAACGATTTTATGGCAACCCCAGCTGTCATACTGGTAGCGGGATAAGCCTCCACCCAACCAGAGAAAAGACAAGTGATCACCAACAAATACCGCCTCCCTCCTCTGGCACAGGGCAAATCAGTAAAATCAAGCTGCAAAATCAGAAATGGGCCAGAGGGCCTGGGAAGAGCAGCAGAAATCTTCAGAAGGGGCCACACCCTGCCAGCCTGCAAGCAATCCAAGCAAGCAGCATACACAGCCTGTGCCACAGAAACAAACTTCGGGTGATACCACAAAACCGCAAAGGCATGAGTCATGGCTGCAGCGGATAAGTGAAGTTTATGATGCAGGAACAGAGCAAGTGGAAACAAAAGAGAGTCAGGGCAAATGAGTAGGTGCCCCTTCTTCCTGTAGCCCTGAGTATCACAGGATGCACCCCATGAAGTCCATAGAGTTTTGGTTTCAAGGGAAGTGTCTTTATACTGCTGTAAAAGAGAGGACAGGGAGAACAAAGTCATGTTAGAAGGCTTTAAATACAGCAGCGTTGGTGACACTAATGCCTGAAGAGCAGCCTTCCGTGCTTCTTGGTCTGCAAAACAATTGCCCTTAGAAACTAAATCACCAGCAGAGGAATGTCCTTTACATTTCAAAACTGCAACCTGTGCTGGCAAAAGAACGGCTTGTAACAAGCGGTGAATGTGTTCAGCATGTTTAATTGGTTTATTAGCAGAAGTTAAAAATCCTTGTTGCAACCAAATATTACCAAAATCCCATAGCACACTCATTGCATAGGAGCTATCTGAATATATATTTGCTAGAAGATATCTAGAGAGTTCAAGAGCACGTGTCAATGCAAAAACTTCTGCTAACTGGGCACTAGAAAATGGCAGGGAAGCTGATTCAACCACGTCATCAATTGTGGTTACTGCATAGCCCACACAAAGTTTTCCCATTCCATCTCTGAAGGCTGAACCATCCACAAATAAGGTTACATCCGGGGCTGGCAGGGGTACAGGTGAGAGATCAGGTCTAGCATGGGAAGAAGTTAAAATACTTTGAAAACAATCATGGGACCCATCCTCCTCCACCAGATCTGCCAAAGGAGCCAGGAGCGTAGATGGATTGCATATGGATGTAGTATATATTTTTACATGAGACTGAGAAACTATCAATTCAAGAGTCAATAAATGTGTTGAAGATAAAGGTTGTGTTTTAGTTAAATGGAGCAACCTAGAAATGGAATGTGCCACATATACCTCAAGAGGGTGCTGTAGCACTAAAAAATCTGTAATTTCAATTACAAATGCCACCGATATTAAACTGCGCAAGCAGGGCGGAAGTCCCAAAGTCACTGAATCAAACCGCTTTGAAAAATATCCTATCGGCTTGCGACCAGTTGGAAATGTTTGCAAAAGCACACAGGTGGCAGATATGGCTGAACTAGCCACATACAATCTGAATGTTAAAGAATAGTCTGGAAAAGACAAGCATGGAGCAGTGCTTAGTGCAGTCTTTAAATTTACAAAAGCTTCCCACTGTGATAACGTAGGTACAATGAGACCCTGTGGACCCTCTTTCCCAATTAACGCATAAAGCAGAGCTGTAAGGTCTGAAAAATTAGCTATCCACTGTTTACAGAAAATCAACAATCCCAGAAATCTACGTAACAATGCTGGTGTTGCTGGAAAAGACAATGATAAAATAGGTTCCAATCTGGCAGAAATAATTGCACGGCCAGCTGGAGTTAGAACACCACCCAGAAAAGTAACATTTTGAGATACAAATTGCAATTTAGACAAATTGACTTTCAGTCTTAATTTGGCAATATGAGCTAATAAAGATAATGAGTCTGCTAAACAGATCTCATAACTTGGTGAACATAAAAGCAAATCATCCACATATTGAATTAAAGAGGATTTGGTCAAGCTTCATATCTAATAACGCAGTTCTTAGAGCTGCGAAAAGTACGCAGGACTGTCCGTGTAGCCCTGGCATAGTCTAGTCCATGTGTACTGCTGACTGTCAAAATGAAAAGCAAATAAAAATTGGTTTTCTTTGCTAATTTGCACTGAAAAATAAGCAGAACTCAAATCTACAACAGAAAACCACATAGATTTTGGAGGTACCTGTGTCCAGATATCATGTGGATTAGGTACCAAGGGAAAGATTGGCAGAATTACCTTGTTAACAGCTTGCAGATCTTGCACAAATTGATAAGTCTTGCCGTCAGCTTTCAGTACAGGAAGAATCGGAGTATTACATGGCGATGCAGTAGGATAGATGACACCTTGCATCTGTAAATCTTCAATTACCGGTCGAATTCCATCTATAGCAGTTGCTGATAGTGGATACTGTTTGAGTCTAGGAAGTTGTACACCAGGTTTTACGGTAATCTTCACAGGAGGAATTGAGAGACATCCGACATTTGATCCTGGGGCTGCCCACAGAGTAGATGGAAGTCTTCCCAGATCAGGGTGAATAGCTTTGACATCCGCAGGGGGCTGCACTTCAGAGAGAGAATACAACTGAAAATGTAACTTTCCACTCATCCAGGATAAAGTTGCATGATGTGAAGCCAGGAAATCACGACCCAAAAGATTCACTGGTAATGTGTCTCCTACCAGAAAGTTAGTAGGGTATACAGTCTCTCCAATCTGCAAAGGCAAAGCTTCAAGTTTACGGTGAGGAATTATCTTACCTTCAATGCCTTCATAATGCACTGTTGGAGCATGTGCTAGAAGAGTTTGATAAACTGCAGGCAGATCCTGTAGATGCAGCGCAGATGTAGTAGCTCCCGAATCAATGATGAATTTCACAGTAGAACCTCCCAGTTTAGCTTCTAACTCACCCTGAGAAGTTACATTCAGATTCAATAATAGTCATGCATCCCAAGAATCACAGTCTTCTGGGTTAGAAAAACATTGATATACAGGAGTGAACTCAACAGGTGGGGGAGGAAGGCACGCAGCTCTCTGGCCATCCAAATTCCGATTCTGTGGACAGTCTCGCTGTAAATGGCCACACTCACCACATGTATAACAAGCACGCATTCCTCTAGCTTGTCCATGCCCTCACTGAGAATTGCCTCGCTGAGAATTCCCATAGTTTCCTCTGAACCTGCCTCTCCCCCGCCCCCTTCCCAGGGCTGGATGCATAGAAGCAATTTGTAAATTAAGCAGTTTAGTCTTCTTTACATCTAATCTGGCTTGTTGCTCCTGCAATTCCTTGAGATATTTCAATTCACTGTACCGTGCACCCTCCAAAATTGCATCAGCTGATCTAGCAGGCCAATCTATTATGGAAGTTTCCAAAATCTCTTTTATTCTTGGAATCAAACCATTTACAAAAATATTAGTAAATCCTGAAGGTGTATCTTCTGTCTCGCCAGAATAATCCTTAAACGCTAGCATACACCTAGTGTGGAAAGCTGTAACTTTCTCACCCGTGTTGAAGAAGTAAGCTTTGACCAGTCCCTCACAGGCTTACATGCTACTTTAAGAGATTCTAACAATTTCTCTCTACACAGAACAAAACTATCTCTTTGTGTCTGTTCTTGAAAATCTGTTACAGGGTCTGTCTGTGGCCATACCCAATTATCATCTCTAATTGGATGAGTTACCTTATGAAAATCAGCTGGATTAATAAAAACAGCTCTAAGCAGATTATCTAGATCTGCCCAAGTAGGATTATAACTATTAATTATTTGAGACCATAAGGACACAAATCTACCTGAATTTTCCTTGTAATCAGGAAAGGTTTTAGCCAAATCAAATACTTCCTTAGGACTCCAATTTGCAGGCACAGCCATTGCACCTGTAGGTCCTGTTGGATATACACGAAAAGGATATGCAGGTACTATATCTTCTTCTATAGATTGTGCAGCTACAGAACGTGGACTATTATGTTGGCATAAAACAGTCTGAAGAAACGTTATAGCATCATGTAATTGAGCACATTTCTCCTTATAAGTTATAAAAGGCTTATCCAGATCTTTTTCAATAGCATCAATAAGTTTACTAGAAATTCCCAATTCCTTTGTAGCAGAAATATTATTCCTTACTATTTCCTTTAAGGTTTCTATCATCTGTACAATACTATTTCACGGCTAAGAAGGACATTCACTTCATTAAGCTGAGAAATATTGCAAATACTGAAATCATCAAACTTCACATCTCCCAATATCTTGTTTATTCCTTATCTCTTCTCTTAGTTCAGCTGCACGAGTGATCCTCCCCCTTCCAGAAGCTACATGACTCTCAGAAGAAACAGGGGGAGACGATGGGGATGCACTTGGGACTATTCCAGCTCCAATTACCAATGCAGCCACATCTGCATCATATTCTGGAGAAAGAACGGCTGGGAATTTCCCTGCCCGTTCATTATCATTCTCCTGTGGTTCACTCACTTTACCAGCATTGTTTAACACAAACAAACCATTTTTCATATCATGTGCCATTCGTTGCCACCAACTAAACACTAGCCCTTCACGGGCATCACATAATTTATGTTTAGCCTGCAAAGCACATTTCAGATAACGAAGTTTATCTATAGAAAAAGTTCCCTCCAAAGGAAACTGTAAAAGCACATTATCATTAGTCACTGCATGCCAGTGTACAATATAATTAGTAGCCATATCCCCATACTTCTCATGCATACAATAAGAAGGGCTACCTTTCTGAACAGCTAAAACCTTAGCTTTGTCATGCCATTCACGCAACTGAGATAAATACCGTCTACCCAACAGATTACCCATTGCTGTCACCATACAATACTCACAAACACCTTCTGCCCTTGCCAGGAATGGAGAAATCTGTAGACCGACACGGCACCAACTGAAGGGCTGCTCTTCGCCCCCCCCCCCCTCACCAGCAACACTGCAGGGCTCTTGGAGTCACAGAAAACCACACTCAAAGCAATGAGAAGGAAATCTAAGAGACAGCAATAAAATACCACACACTTCTATATAGATACACCAAAGCTTTGCGGAGAGAAACAAATAGAAACAAGTTCTCTTTGTTTACTCTAACTATTAGCTATGGTTTACTTTATTTATAAGGCTCTTTTGGAGGATACAGCATAATTTCACTTTATTGTTCTACGCCAGGTATTACATATTCATCACATCATAGGTCACTTTCTAATCAGCATAGGTCAGTATGAGGAGACATACATGTATTCCAAGACATAACTGTTTACTGCTGACTGCTTGATATCTAGTAACCCTGAGACTGAAAGGCTGGAGGACAAACTGCCCCTTTTCTTATTTACAGGACTTGTACCTCTTCACCTACTTAGTAAGCAAATATATGAAGTTTATTTCTAAGCAAAGTTCTGAACAAATTTAACTCTTTCTCAGGTTTTCTTAGACAGTCTGTTTGTGTACACCGCCCTGTACAGACAAGCTTACATTCAGAAGAGTTCACGTGGTTTGTTTAGTGAACAGTTTAGGAGCTCGGTGTGAAATTCCTTTCTCTTGACCCAAATTGCTTCTCGGTGAATTTTTAGGTGGGCTAGGTAATTAGCCTGGTCAACTGTGTTGTAGGTGCGCCTCCATTTTCTTTCGTGTTTTCTCAGGAGAAGTAGGGATGTCCTTAGCTCTAGTGAGAACCATTGGGCTGTCCGCCTTTTAGTCATATTATTCTTGGGCGTTGCCTGATTGTTAGGCAGGGGCTGGTGTGCGTACAGCTGCAGAGTGTCATTCCAGTTAGCAACCATGTTGTTGAGATTGACTGATGGCTGAGAGAGCTTTGTGATTGCATGTTTGGACATCAATTCCTTATCAAGTGGTTTGAAGCGATCTGTGTTTGCTGTTGTCCTTGTTTTTGGTTGGTTATACGGGTCCTGATGTGATGGGACCAGGAATGTTATTAGATTATGATCAGACCAGGGTGGTGGAGAGATCAAAGTGGTCCTTACTGCCTGTGGCCATAGGTGGAGCGAAGACTAGGTCAAGAGTGTTCCCATGTTTGTGTGTGGGATCTGTCACAATCTGTGTGTAGCTCAAGTTGGCCATTGCTTCGAGGAATGTGTTGGCTAGAGTGGGTTGTGCAGAGGCTAGATTAAAATCTCCCAAAATCCAGTTTGGTTTGGTTGGGTTTTCTGGGTTACAAGCTAGGTCGATTATATTTGATAGCTCGTCTGATGACGCATTTGGAGCCCTATAAATGAGGTTGAGGGTGTTGTATTTGTTTGCAATGGTGAGTGTGTCTAGTTGTTGTATGCTTCTGGCTTGGATTGTCCGGTATTGGAGCTCATTTTTTGCTAATATGAGGACCCCACCACCTCTCTTGTTAGCTCTGTTGCACGTGTAAACTGAGAAGTTAGGGGGTGTGAGTTGGTTTAAGATGACAGTGTCTGTGTCTGTTAACCAAGTTTCAGTGATCAAAAGGATGTCTATGTTAAGGGTGTTTACTAAATCTGTGATGACTGGCCATTTGTTGCGTGCAGAGCGTGCATTAATGAGCGCACATTTACAGTCTTGACGTACATTCATCATGTAGACTTTTTTGTTAGGAGTATGTTCTAGGGATATATAAAGCAAGTGTGACTGTCTTTTGTGGTGTGAGTATCCTGGATCTTGTGACTTCTGGTAGTGTTTTTTATTTGTGTTAATGAGTCTGGGTATAGGGTTGTGATCAAGTGTGAGTGTGTTGGCGTCATGAATGGCATTGGAGAGAAGATAGAAGCATGTGAGGACTAGTATGGTGATGGCCATGATTGGGCGTAGTGTGTTGCTTCACGCAGGGTAAGCGTATTTTCCAAGCTTGGTTAACACACTTGGGATTGTGTGCGTCCGATGTGCGTCCAAAGTTGGGTAGGGGAATGCTTATGTGTCTAGATGTAGGGGGTGTATCTTTCCCATAGTTGCTACTAGCGTTACAGTGTATCAGACTTAGCTGGAAGTTGTTCCTTTATTAGAAAGGATGCAGGCAGGGTGATTACTTTGTTTCTTCTAATGCCTTTGTAACATTCCTCTAATACAAACTTAGATGCAAGCTATGTATGGGGGAGTCTTAACACACAGTTAGCAGTTAAATGAAGCAAACTTAGATGGGAACTGTTTCCTTTGTTAGTGAGGACGCAGACACAACGGGGTTACTTACCTGTAACAGGAGTTCTCCATGGACAGCAGGATAAGTCAGCCACACCTGGTGACGTCCTCCGGGCGGCGCCATAGTATGGAAGTGCTCTCCAGAGCTCAGAAAGATGAGACTTTCTGAGCCCACCCAGGTAGCCCACCTCACCGCTCCGCCCCCTAGCCAACCAGTAAGTTCCAAGCTAGACCACCGGCTAGGGAGCGGTCCCGTGGGATGGCCTCCTCCAGGGGAGGTGGGTGGGATTGTGTGGCTGACTTATCCTGCTGTCCACAGAGAACTCCTGTTACAGGTAAGTAACCCCGTTTTCTCCATGGACAAGCAGGATTGCGTCAGCCACACCTGGTGTCTCCCTAGCTTGACATGCTGAGGGGAGGAGGCCCATACTGAGCATATAGACCTGGATTTGCTAAATCAGATACTTAGTCCAACAAGATCAACAACCGCATGTTTATTCAAGATCTGAGGTGAAAGTGCAACAGTGCTACAGCAACAGATTTCTTGCACCGACGTGCGAGCAGCATAACAGTGTCAACAGTACAACAGTACAAACAGAGCAACAGCTCAAAAAACAGAGACAGTGTAAACAGTGCAATGGTAATGTCGATTGTCCCGTGTAACAGAGTGCTAGAGCAATTGCATACAGGCAACACGACCAAGTGGTCGGAACTAACTTCTGATCGTCATTACACGTACTGGGCAGAGACAGTGTTCAATTGCGTCTCGTGGCAGTGGAGAGGACGGCCGCGCCAAGGGCACAATCCTCCTGAGAGCAGAGGTCAAGGCAGTAGTGTCTCTGGAACGTGTGCGGGGAGGACCAAGTGGCCGCTCTGCAGACATCGGCCAGTGGCACTGCGCGGAGGTTGGCAATCGAAGTGGCAAGTGCCCTGAGATGGTGAGGGCCCACTCTTGGGTGCTCACTGGCACCTGACGGATCAAGGCAGTAAGAAACACAGGCGGTGACCCAGTGGGACAGTGTCCTCTTGTTGACGGGTCTTCCGGGCCTGTTCGGGTCGAAGGAAACGAATAGTTGCTCGCCCTGCCGGATAGTTTGCAGATAGATCCGGAGAGCCCTGAGACAGTCGAGGGTGTGCAGGCGTCATTCCTCGTCTGAACAGTGAGGTTCCAGGAAGAAAGATGGAAGCTCAATGGACTGGTTAACATGGAAGGCCGAAGACACTTTCGGCACCAACCTAGGATTGGTCCGCAGGGAAGCATGGTTCTGGTGCAGCTGTGTATAAGGAGGATGTGATACTAGAGCATGTAGTTCGCTAATCCTCCTGGCGGATGTGATGGCCACGAGAAACAGCGTCTTCCAGGAGGCGAATCTCATATCGGCTGACTGGAGGGGTTCGAAGGGCTCTTGCGTCAGGCATTGCAGGACCGTGTTGAAATCCCAAGGTGGTACAGGTCATCTAATTGGAGGTTTCAGATTCGACAGGCCCTTCATAAAGCGTGATGTAAGGGGCAGTGCCCCAATAGAAGTGGCCCCTGCCGGCGGTGAATGGAAGGCCGCTATCGCCGAGAGGTGTACTCGGATGGATTGCGTTTGCAGGCCAAGGCTAGACAGGGAATTGAGGTACTGCAGGACATTGGGAAGTGGGCATGTGGTGGGCTCGAGGCCTTGGTTTGCGCACCAGATGCTGAATCTTCTCCATTTAAGGCCATAGGACTTCCTGGTGGAGGGTCTCCTGGCCGCTAGCACCACGTCCTGCACTTCGGCGGGTAGCTAGAGATTGGAAAGGCTTAGCCGCTCAACCTCCAGGCAGTGAGAGACAGGGCTTCGAGGTTGGGGTGTCATATGCTGCCCTCGTCCTGTGTCAGTAGGTCCTGGTCTGAGGGGTAGGCACTTCGGGGCTCCATGAGCTAGGCGCAGCAAGAGGGCAAACCACATCTGGCGTGGCCAGTGGGGGACTACCAGGATGGCATGGGCTTTGTCCTGAACAATCCGTTGCAGTGTTGCTGGGATGAGGGGTGTTGGCGGAAAGGCATACACCAGAGACCACTCCCCCCAAAACACGTTGAATGCATCCGCCACCAGCCTCCTGGCTGACGGGTGCCTGGAGCAGAACAGGGGGCATTTGGCATTCTGTTTTGTGGCGAAAAGGTCGATGTTCGGAGACCCCCAGTGTCGAAAGAGATAGTTGGAAACCTCCGGGAGCAGAGTCCATTCGTGAGGCTGGAGCTGTCTGCTCAGCCTGTCTGCCAGGATATTCTGGTCCCCTGGGAGATAGGAAGCCCGAAGGTAGCATCCGTTTCTCAGGGCCAGGGTCCATATCAGTATAGCCTCCTTGCAGAGGAAACGTGAGCCGGTGCCCCCTTGTTTGTTGATATAGAACATGGCCACCTGGCTGTCCGTCTGGATGAGAATTGATTTCCCGCACAATTGTGGAAGAAACGCTTTCAGAACATATCTTATGGCCCTCAACTCGAGGAGGTTGATGTGTAGAAGCCTCTCGTGCTGGGACCACTCCCCTTGGGTGCTTAGGAATCGCATGTGAGCGCCCCAGCCTGTGTTCGATGCGTCCGTAGTGAGAACCACCTGGTGATCGCGGGGGTGGATGTCCTTGCCCACAGACAGGTTGGCTGGTATCGTCCACCAGCGGAGCTGGATATGGATCTGTGGAGTCATCGTGATTGTGGTGGAAAGGGGTTGACAATGTTGGTTCCAGTGAGTGAGTAAGTGCCATTGAAGTGGGCGCATCCTCAACCTCGCCATGGGAAGGACTGATGTAGAGGCCGACATGTGTCCCAGAAGGCGTAGGATGGATCTCGCTGAGGAAGTCGCTGCCTCGGTCGCCTTGCCTGCCAGAGCTGTGATGGCGGACAGTCTGCGTACTGGGAGGTAGGCTTTCGAAACTTTGGTGTCGATCATGGCTCCTATGAACTCCAGTCTCTGGGACGGCGAGAGGTGCGACTTGTTGAAATTGATGACAAACCCCAGGGAGGATAGCAGTGCCATGGTTGTCTGTAGGGCCTCCTGTAGCTCCGGGGCAGAAGGGGCCATGAGGAGCCAGTCGTCCAGGTACGGGAAAACCGCTATGTTCTGCCTGCGGAGGTGAGCTGCCGCCACGGCTACACACTTCGTGAAGACCCGCGGGGCGGGGGACAGCCCGAAGGGCAGGACTCTGTACTGGTAGTGCTGGCCTAGCACTTGGAAACGGAGGTACTTCCTGTGCGACTTGTGAATGCGGATGAGAGTGTACGCGTCCTGTAGAACCAGTGACGCCATCCAGTCGCCGGTCTGAATCAAGGGGAGGATGGCGTTTAGGGAGTAACAAAGTAACATAGTAGTTGACGGCAGATAACGACCAGCATGGTCCATCCAGTCTGCCCAGCAAGATGGCAAGAGTAGGTGCACCTGTCGCTCCGCGCAGGCCACCCCTCCCCATATCCTTGTTCAGGGGTAAACCCACCACTCCATGTAGGACATCCCTATTTGTTGAGACGTTATATGGTTCAGAAGTTAGATGGTACCGTTTATTTTGTTTTTTTTCTATTTCTGTAAAGGGATCCTCTGTGTTTGTCCCATGCCTTTTTAAATTCCGTCACCGTGTTCGCCCCTACCACTTCCATCGGGAGGGCATTCCAAGCATCCACCACCCTTTCAGTGAAAAAATATTTCCTGACATTGCCTTTCAATTTACCCCCTTGCAGTTTCATGTTATGCCCTCTAGTTTTACAGGTTCCCCGTCTTTGGAAGAGGTTTGTTTGTTCATCATTTCTCTTTAAGTATTTAAAGGTCTGAATCATATCTCCCCTGTCCCTCCTTTCCTCCAAAGTATACATATTTAGGTCTTCAAGTCTCTTCTCATAAGGCTTCTGATGCAGGCTCCAAATCATTTTGGTCGCCTTCCTCTGAACAGTCTCCAGTCTTTTTACATCCTTTGCAAGATATGGTCTCCAAAACTGAACACAGTATTCCAAGTGAGGCCTCAACAGTGACCTATACAGTGGCATAAGTACCTCTTCTTTTCTGCTGGTAATCCCTCTTTGTATGCAGCCCAACATCCTCCTGGCTTTTGCCACCGCCTTGTCGCACTGTTTTGCCACCTTGAGATCAGCAGAGATAATCACACCAAGGTCTTTTTCCTGAACTGTGCATACCAACCTTTCTCCCCCTATCGCGTACATTTCTCTTGGATTTCTGCTACCCAAGTGCATGACACTGCACTTTTTTGCATTAAATCATAGTTGCCAAGCTTTAGACCAGGAGTACATCCTGAATTTCTCTTTGCTGATGAACTTGTTGAGCCGGCGGTGGTCTAGGATGGGGCGGAAGCCGCCTGTCCATTTGGCAATGAGAAAGTACCTGGAGTAAAAACCAGAGTTCTTCTCGGGCGGGGGAACCTCCTCTATGGCCTGAGAGCTCAACAGGTGCAGTAGTTCCGCGGCCATGGCCAGGCACAGCTGTTGGGGTGTGTCACTGATTGGAAGAGTGTTCTGGTGGGGTAGGGCCACAAAGCATATGCGGTAGCCCTCCTGGATGACCCGCAAGACCCAGGAGTCGGAGGATATTTGCCGCCACTCTGGCAAAAAATAAGTCAGGCGCCCCCTGTCTAGTGGGTTGCCCGTGATCTGGCGTCAAAAGGAGGGCCCACTCTTGTTAGTGGGCACGCTGGTCTTCTTTTGTTTGCGGTCCCTCTGAGAGTTTCGCTGGTGAAGGGGTCCCTGATAAGAATTGCTCTTATATCTGTTGTTTTGCCACTTGCGATTTGAAGGGTACCTCTTGTTGGAAGAGTAGTAAGGTTTCCTATGGAAGTTGTTTCTCTGGGTGCCGCTGTGGCACTCGAAGCCGTCCTCCGCCAGGGTCTGTAGCGTGGTACAATGCTCCTTCATATCGTTGACAGTATCTTTTAACTTGTCACCGAAGAGTGACTCGCCGGAGCAGGGCGCGTCCGCAATCCTGTCATGTGTGTCGTCACGCAGGCCAGAAGCCCTCAGCCATGTCCATCGTCTCGCTGAAATGGCTGTCCCAGCGGTTCTCAGCGCTGTGTCGAAGGAGTCAAAGGTAGCAATGGCCAGGTGCTTGCTGCACTCGGACATGTTGGCGAGCGCCGTTGATGCCAAAGTCTGAGATTCCTTTGGGAGGGAAGTCATAGCGGCTTTGAGGTTCGCCATGCACGCGTCCTGGAAAAGGACTTGTTGAAACTGGTGAGCCGCTATCTTCGCATTGAGCATGGCTCCTTGATACACTTTCCTCCCAATATCGTCCAGGAGCTTGTGGTCCCGACCCGGCAGGCTGTTGGCATGTGTGCGCGAGGACTTAACGCGCTTGAGGGCTGAGGACACCACGATGGATTGGTGTGGCAGCTGTGAAGATGTGAATCCTGGGACAGGCTGCACCTGGTATTTTGTCTCTAGCCTCCTGGGAAAGGGGCGGCCGGATGCCGGGGTCTGCCAGAGTCTCAGATGATTGTCTCGGAGTGTTTGGTGAATAGGCAGCGTGAAAACGGTTCTCGGGGTGGCTAGGTATTTCAAGACCTCCGGCACAGTCTCCTTCTTGTCGTCCAGGCCCTGTAAGGTCAAGGTGGATGCAAGTTTGAGCAAAAACTTGGGATAGGTGAGATCCTCAGGGGGGGGGAGGTTCCTCTGGCTCCGGGGAGCGTCCTCGATCCGGGGTTGCCTCTTCACGCTCGTGGACTGCAGACCCCACAATTGCCTTCCGAGATCGCGCCCTTCAGTGTCAGGGGGTGGGTTACTCGAGGGTCTGTTGCCTGGTGAGGGTGCCCGGTTCTCCCTGATCGACGGGTCTGCCTCTCGGATGTCAGGCTGTAAGTCTGATGGGGGCGGAGCTAGATGGGGCAGATGTGGAGGGGTCGCAACAGTAGACTGTTTAAGGAGCTGACACAGCAGGTGTACAATGGAGCTGGATGCAGATTTGCTCCGATGGCTCTGACAGGGGCTGGAGGAGGTTGAAAGGCTCACATGGCTCCTCTTGCGTTTCTGGCGCCGATGCCTGCTGCGGCGTCTTGAACGACGGCTGCTTCTATGTTTGGAGCTCCGATGCCGGCTGGACGAGCTACTGCTGCCACTGCCACTGGAACTACGGCGGTTCTTGCCTTTGGTTTTGCTGCGCTTCGAACATCGTCTCCGGCATGAAGAGTGGCTACTGCTGCTGGTGCTGCTATTGGATGGGTCGCGTCCATGTTTTTTACCTCCACGGAGGGTCCTTCTCCCGGAGCTGCTGCTGCTGCCGCGGCCGTGCATTCGGTGCGCGGCAGATCCGGCGCCAAGAGGAGAGGCGTCGCCATGGCTCCCTGACGCCGCCGAGCAATAGCAAGGCTCGTGGGCAGGGCTGGAGGACCGGCGCCGGCAGACATCACTGACATCATGTGTTTCTGCGTCGATAGGCCTGCCGTTGGAGAGGGTGGAGTTGGAGGACTGCGGTCTGGAGTTGGAGGACCTTGGCCGTGCGCCATTTTCTGTAACCACATGGCTCTCCCTAATTCCCTTCGCGAACTGGGAGTTGGCAGGCCTCACTTCCCCCGACAAGATCACCGCGGGAGACAGGCAAGGTGGTGGAAGTCCGGAGGGGAGAGTCTCAGCACCGCGGTCATGGAAGGAGGCCGCAGCGGGCACATACAGAGCCGGGGCATGTAACAGGGAGATCGCCAGAGCAGAAGCAGGTACTGTGGGGGAAAGGGAGGCAGTACTTACGTTTTCTGAGAGGAATTCCTTGAGATTATGGCTCCGGATCTTCAGAGCTCTAGGGGACATTCTTCCACAATGTTCACAGTCTTCAATTTTGTGGTCCGGCCCCAGGCAACGCAGGCAGCTACCATGTGTGTCGGTAACACTCATTTTCCTCTTGCAGTGGAGGCAGGTTTTAAATCCTGGCTTAGTCATGGTCAGTCTATAACGTGGGTTCACAAAAAACCAAAAGGAAATGCTTGGAGATGAGAGAGAGAGAGCAGGGTCCGTCTTGCTGGCAAGGCGGAAGGAAGAATGCTGGTTGGCTAGGGGGCGGAGCGGTGAGGTGGGCTACCTGGGTGGGCTCAGAAAGTCTCATCTTTCTGAGCTCTGGAGAGCACTTCCGTATTATGGCGCCGCCCGGAGGACGTCACCAGGTGTGGCTGACGCAATCCTGCTTGTCCATGGAGAAAGGGTAGTTACTTTGCTTTGTTAGTGCAAATGAGGCTTTCCTCAATACATTTTACAGCTGCTGTGTTTCAGTCTTCAGTTAGGTGCGACCCAGTTTCCTACGGTCGTAGCATGGTAACTAGCAATTTGTCTGAGTCAGTGAAGATGGAAAGGAGAGCCAATGGCTCGGAGAGTTACCTTTTCCTCGCCAGGACTGCGCTTGGGTAGTCTAGGCCTGATGGTCGTTTGTTCAGCGCTGTGGTCCCGCTGGGCACTGATAGGTAATGACCGTACGGGTTGGACTGTAGCGATCCTTGCCTAAGGGCCACGCCAAAGGGCCCTCTGGCGAGGCCCTCAGGCGTGGGCCCGGCAGGCGCGGGCCCGCCTGGCGGAAGCTGCTTTTATCCTGGCTGTTCCTCCTCCCACAGCCCCGATTGGGCTGGAGGCCCCTGAGCGGGAAGGCTGGCTGGCCCGCTCAGGTGTGCTCGACCCCGATCGGGGGAGCACGATGATGGCGGCGGCTGCTTTTATCCTGGCTGTTCCTCCTCCCACAGCCCCGATTGGTCTGGAGGCCCCTGAGCGGGAAGGCTGGCTGGCCCGCTCAGGTGTGCTCGACCCCAATCAGGGGAGCACGATGATAGCGACGGTTTTGTGGCTGCTTCCTTCTGGCAGCGGCTGCTTTTATCCTGGCTGTTCCTCCTCCCACAGCCCCGATTGGGCTGGAGGCCCCTGAGCGGGAAGGCTGGCTGGCCCGCTCAGGTGTGCTCGACCCCGATCGGGGGAGCACGATGATGGCGGCGGCTTCCTTCTGGCGGCGGCTGCTTTTATCCTGGCTGTTCCTCCTCCCACAGCCCCGATTGGTCTGGAGGCCCCTGAGCGGGAAGGCTGGCTGGCCCGCTCAGGTGTGCTCGACCCTGATCGGAGGAGCACAATGATGGCGGCGGCTTTGTGGCTGCTTCCTTCTGGCGGCGGCTGCTTTTATCCTGGCTGTTCCTCCTCCCACAGCCCCGATTGGGCTGGAGGCCCCTGACCGGGAAGGCTGGCTGGCCCGCTCAGGTGTGCTCGACCCCGATCGGGGGAGCATGATGATGGCGGCGGCTTTGTGGAAATTAGAAAGATACTTTACTAATTGCAGGGGTATTTAAAAAAAAAAAAAAAAAGCAGCTCCCAGCTGTAGGACCCTAAGCCGAAGATGACAAATTCCTTCCTCCAGCGTTGGGCCTCATGAGCCAGGTCAGGGAAAGCCTAAACCAGAAGACCCTGAAATCTAACATTCTTCTTCCTAAAGAACATTTTAACAAACTATTCTCTGTCCAAGGAAAGTACAAACTGAATTAAATAACTTCAGAAGCAGAGGCCGAGCTCTCCAATATCGCTGAAACATTAAGCACATCAAACTGTAGCATTGGAGTTGCCTCCACATCAGAATGAGGGGTCTTCTTCCGTTGAGGTAAGTAGTAAACTTTAGCAATTGGAGGATGGGTTTTAGACAAAATGCCTAAAACATCCACCAAATAATTCTTAAACATTTCCTTAGCAAAAGTAAATTGTGATTTAGGAAAATTGATCAGCCATAAATTCATAAATCTAGAAATATTTTCCAAAGGTTCAAGTCTCTCCTTTAGGTAAGTTGAATCTTTCAGAACAGCCTCTGCATAGTTCTCCACCCGGTCTACTCAGACAGAAATATCATTTAAAGATATTTGCAATTAGAGAGCTCACTGACATTCCTGAAAGACTCTTGCTTGAGTAACTTGAAATTAAGCGTTCAAAGTATGGACCTGAGGCAAGAAAGCCTCACTAAGCTGTTTAACCCTTTGAAGGCCTACTTTAAATTTTTAATCCACATTCTGCAGCCGGGTTAATTTTTGCATATTTCAGGAAAATTGTACCCGTCTTATTCAATATGTTCTAATAGTGATTTTCCTTCTGCTATGGTCATGTATTATATACCATTTGATAGGAATATTTAATTAGAATTTTGGATCCCGAGAGTTTTGGACTCGGCCTGGAAAGGGTTTTAACAGCGGTTCAAATAGATTCAAGCGTAATCTGGTCAGGACGTAGCAAGAAGAAATCCAATAGCACCTTCCAGATCAGCTGTCCTCAGCTGTCCAAACACAGACACTACTACTACTGAACATTTGTATAGCTCTACAAGATGTACGCAGCTCTGCACAGATATGTAAAAAACGGTCCCTACTCAAAGCTTACAATCTTGGATCCCTACGGAGCTCTGTCAACTCTGACACAATGCTGCCGGCTTGAGGTCTTAGCGGGGTCTCTACACTACCCCAATCATGTCCAGGAGCCATCCCTCGAGAACTAGCCGGCACACTAAGCGTGGGACCATCGACAAGACTTCAGCTCTTTGGAGTCTCAGCAGCATCAGAAAACTCTGGAGGGGAGTGATAGACTCCTGAAGAGGATGCCGAGCCCTCCTGCTCTGGTGTCCCAACAACCGGACTTGACACTGCTCATACACCAGCTGATTGCTGCAACTTACATGGCCAAAGGAAAACATCAAGCAGACCTTTAACAGGTAAGTCAGCAGCAGACTCACAGCTAGCCAGGGACTTGCACTTCCCCATTTCAATTCACATGAGCACAGATCAAGTGCAGTGTGATGCCATCTCCCCCCAATCAGGCCCTTAAAAAAAGAAGCTGCAATATACCTGTTTTGGTGGGGGGAAGGAGAGGGAAGTATTGTGACTAAGGTTTCAGCCACTGGCTCCTAAATTTTTAAGCTGACTCTGATTCCAAGAAACTTTATCAAGGCCTGCAATATGTATTTGGAGAGGGGAGATATGACAGCGAGATTTAAAAACCTATGTGGCATAAATACGCAGGAGGAGAACCTCCTTCAATTGAAAGAAAGCCCTGTAATGAGTGGGCATAGGATGAAGGTGAAAAGAGATAGACTCAGGCATAATATGTAGAAATATTTCTTTATGGAAAGAGTGCTAGATGCATGGAATAGTCTCCCAGTGGAGGTAACAGAGACAAGGACTGTACTGTATCTGAATTCATAGAAACATGACGACAGAAAAAGACCACATGGCCTATCTAGTCTGTCCTTCCATATCAACAACTACAACAGTCCACTTTTTACCTTTAGAGATCCTCTGTGTTGGTCCCATGCTTTTCTGAATTCAGTTACTGTCCTCATCTCTACCACCTCCACTGGGAGACTATTCCATGGATCCACTACTCTTTCCGTAAAGAAATATTTCCGCATATCACTCCTGAATCTATCTCCCTTCACCCTCATCCCATGTCCCCTCGTAGCAGAACTTGCTTTCAATTGAAAGAGGCGCACTCCCTGAACATTTATGCCATGGAGGTATTTAAACATCTCAATCATGTCACCTCTATTCCGCCTTTCCTCTAAGGTGTACATGTTAAGATCCTTAAGTCTGTCCTCATATGTTTTATAATTTATTTAACATTTCTAATGTACCGCCTTTCATGATATCAAGGCGGTTTACAATGAACAAACTGGAATTACATTGAACAGAGCATTATAACTTGGATATAACTATTTTACAGGGAACATGGGCTATGGAGGGTTAAGTGGCTTGCCCAAGACCACAAGGAGCACCTGTGGGACTAGATGAAGACCACAAACCATTTTAGTAGCCACCCTCTGTACCGACTCCAGCCTGTTTATATCCTTTTTAAGGTGCGGTCTCCAGAATTGCACATGCAAGGCAGCATGGAACAAATCTAGATCTCTAAAAGAAAAAAGGGACTGCAAAGCTTCATAGTTGGTATGGAAGGATAGACCGGATAGGCCATATGATCTTTATCTGCCGTCATGTTTCTATGTTTGCTCTTCTCTCCTACTTTCCCCCTTCCTCTTCTTCCCTCTTCTATTCCTTCCCCTTTTCTTCCCTTCCATTGTCTTTCCCAGTCTTCCTTTCTTATTCATTTTTTGCCCCTTTTGTTTTTTTCTGTTCTTCATTTGGTATTTTAGATTTTATTGCTTTCTCTTTTTTTTGGCACAATCACAATTTTTTTTTTACTGACAAATATGTAAAAACATTGACAAAAGTACATCTTAGCGATATATATGAAATGAATGAAAAGATTAAATCTTGCCGATATTGGCATTAACAGAAATGTTTATCTAAGAAGAAATCTCTTATAAACGCTCATTGACAAAAATCTAGAAATCCAATTAATAACGTCAACCGAACTGTAAATGCCAATGCTAAAACAAAAATCACACCCTTATAGAACTAATGGGACTGTAAAGGGCATTAGCTGACATTGCAGGACTAGATCAAACCTCTCGGGCACATCTGGAGCCAGTTGGCAACCCTAGGCACGCCCCCAATAAGATAATGCAGGACCTTTTCAGCTACCGCACAGCTTTTGCAACTAGCACCCAGCAATAGCTGCAAAAGCTACTGCGCTTTAGTAATCAGAACCTTACAGGTTCCAAGAGGTCCAATAAAAAGAGGTTTAAGTATATAATTATACAAAATAATAATTATAAAAAAGTATATAAATGAACAGCACACCGTCGACAGCACTAAATGTTTGTGCGTTTTGAAACTATATCAGAGGAAATCCACACACACATATACAGGGTGGCTCAAAAAAAGTGAGAACATCTCGTAAATTAAAAGCTTAAATAGTTTACTTATTTACCTTTTTTAGCTATATAACGTCTTTATTTCGACAATTTCCGGTCGCCATCCTTTTTTTTTTAATTTGTCAAATCGTTTAAATCTGTCTTTTTGAATTTTTAAATAACTTATATGCTACGAGATTTCTCAGTTTTTTGGGCCACCCTGTATATATATATATATATATATATATACATACACACACACACACACACACATATATATAGAGAGAGAGAGAGCGAGCAAGCTGCATGCATGGCCTACTTGATACTTCATTAATTGCTGGCCAACATGTACTGTAGCCCTGTAAGCATGCAGCATTTTTTGCCATTTGGCACACTATTTTTGACAAATTCTTTCCACCGTGATGAAATGTATTTTTGCCCTCAACATAATAATATTTATTGCGCTTGATTGACCGCCCTTCGAGGGTCACAGGACTGTGTACAAAACATAAAAACAAGTTAAAAATAAATGAGGAAAGGAACTCCATTTTTTTAAAGTACTGTTAAGACAATCATTCCAGGGAAGGCAGGACGGGAGGGAAAGGGCAAGGAATAGTGGACATGAAAGGCAAGGGTAGAAGCAGTCAAGGAGCTGACAGGTAAAATGCAACAGTGAAAAGTTGGGTTTTTGGAGTGTTTGAATTTTATGTAGGAGGGTTCCAATCTAAGAGCTGGGGGTAATGAATTCCAAGAAGCTGGGGCCAAAAGCTAGAAAGCAGAGGAGCGGGTGGACATCAGATGAGCCTGAAAAGCAGGGGAAAGAGGAAGGTGGTTGGCATGTATATGACAGAGGGCATAATGCGAGGAATGAAGAAGTAGAGCGTCAGAAATATGGCGAGGGTAACCAGTGTGAAGTGCAAAAATGCAAACACGGTGGACCAAAGTGAGAAGTTTATAATGTGGACGGAATTTAACCAGAAGCCAATGATAAAAGATCAGGAGGGGAGTGATGTGTTCAAACCTAGACGCATTGGAGAGTATGTGATCTACAGTGTTTTGGATAATCTGGAGTCATAGTAACTGATTTCTGGGGAAGAACAATGTTGCAGTAATCTATTCTTGATATAACTAAGGTAAGAAGTAGGGGGGTCAAAAATGAAGCTGAGAGAAAGGGATGGACTGACCAAATCTGCTGGAGGGCAAAGAAGGAACAGGTAAGGGAGGAAATATGAGCATTGAAGAACAAAGATGAATCAAGGAGAACACCTAGATAACAGATGGAATCAACAAGTGGGATAAGGGAACCTGGAAGTGAATGAGCAAGGGGGGGGGGGGGGAAGAACTCCTGGAAGTGAACCACAGGTCCGCAGATTTGGCAGGAGAAAGATGAAGATTATTGGAGAGACAAGTGGAGATGCTGGACAGACCAGCATTGAGTGGAGAAAGGTCAGGGGTTACTAAACTACAGTGGTGGAGCAATACTATGTCATCCACATAGTAATGAGTGGAGATGCCATGTTATTGAATTAAGAGGGCCAAGGGAATAAAAATATTATTAAACAAAAGAGGGGCTAGCATAGAACCCTGAGGGACACCACAAGGAAGAGGAAAAGAGGAGGAGGAGGAATTGCCCACAAAATCCAAGAAGGACCATTGAAAGAGAAAAGAGTGACACCAATGAAGAACTGTAACACGAAGACCGAAATCATGCAACTGTGAAAGAAAAATAGAATGGCCTACCAAGTCAAATGCCGAGGAGAGACCTAGGGAAATTGCCGAGATGTCATCACAGTCATGTGACTGGTGATGTTCATTCAGGAAAGAAAGGAGAATAGTGTCTCTGCTGTGTACCGGATGAAATACAGATTGGCGAGGGTGCAGGGCATGAATAGAATCCAAGTGAAGGGATAGCTGAGAAAAAAAAGCCTAATATTTCAAGAATTTTAGAAAGACAGGAAAGGGTAGAAACAGGATGATAGTGGGCTGGAATGGAGGAGTCAAGGCATGAGTTCTTTAAGATAAGGTGGACCGTGGTGTGCTTCTAGGGGGTTGGGGATGTACCAGAGGATAGAATCGGGGGCAAAATTGCTAAAGAAGGCACAGGAGATCAGCAGGAGATGTAGTCTTATGGGATGTGATGATGATTTTGAGAAGCTCTGCTGATGTAATTGGAGAGAAAGAGGACCAGGTGTGAGATAAAAGGGAGATCAGAGCAGAGAGGATCAGAATGTGCAGGAGTAAATAAGGTCATTTCGGGAACTGGGCCAGATCGGGAAGGACTAGAGGAAGAGGCGGCAATGGATAGTACAACATAAGTATCAGAGGCAGATGATGTAGGGAGTGGAGACAGAGAGCTGGATACTTATCAAAGGTAGATTGGAGAGAGGAGACTTTATCATGAAAATAATTAGCCAAAATATGTGGAGGAGGAGAGGAATGGGTTGGCAGAGATGAGCTAACAGTGGATGGCTTTGAAAGTGTGGTGAGGATAGAGTACAGCTGACGTGTGGAGTTAGCAGATGAGATTAGGGCAGAATATTTATTTTTATTTACATTCTCTTATATACTGCACTATTCTGCATCAGTGTGGTTTACATTGAACAGGGCATTATAACTTGGAGATAACTATTTTACAGGGAACATGGGCTATGGAGGGTTAAGTGGCTTGCCCAAGACCACAAGGAGCACCTGTGGGACTAGAAACCCTAGTCCTTCCGGCCCAAGATTGCTGTCCTCTAGTGGGATTTGAACCCCTGACCTTCCGGCCTGAAGTACCTTGCCCCAACCACTAGGCCACTCCTCCACTCCTTTTTTGCTGTGTGAATCATGGAATGATACAACTGACAATGACCTTTAAAGCACTGAAGGGAAGAAGGAGAGGGGTGTTTTCTCCACAGGCATTTGGCCCAGCGGAGCTGACAGCAGTGGAGACGAAAACTGTAGTGAAAACAGTGATGGGTAGGACGTAAAGATGGATAGTGAGGACAGACATAAGCCACATTACTCAAAGCAGAGTACCACAGGGAGGCCTATGTGTCTATGGGAAGGGAAAAGAAATTTAGAAGGAAAAATGTCATTAGCTGGAGGAAACTGATCCACAAAGCATAAGAACATAAGAAATGCCATACTGAGTCAGACCAAGGTCCATCAAGCCCAATATCCTGTTTTCAACAGTGGCCAATCCATTTCACAAGTACCTGTCAGGTTCCCAAAAAGGCACACCAGTTCCACAAGGCTTGTCCCAGGGCAAGCAGTAGGTTTCCCGGGTCCTCTTTAATAATGGTTTATGGACCTTTCCACTAGGAACTTGTCCAACCTTTTATAAACCCAACTACACTAACAGGTTTTACTACATCCTCCAGTAACGAATTCCATAATTTGATTACGTGTTGAGTGAAAAATTATTTTCTCTTATTAGTCTTCAAGTAGGTCACCATTGTAGCTTCATTTCATGTCCCCTAGTCTTTCTACTTTTTGAAGGTGTAAACTTACAGGGACGTAGTACTGAAGTCCCACCTCCAGTCTGGCAGCTTCTCACAGTTGCCATGGAGGACAGAGGTCCCGTGAAAGGAGAGCATCACCTTGGTATGGCAGGAAGTGATCCTGTAGCTAGAACCTGTCCCTCCAGTGATGTAAAATCCACTCACACTGAGCAGATTTCTCCAGGGCCATGTGTCCATGAGGGAAAGGTTAGGATGGCCATTAAAGATGGTGATTCAATCATTAGGCATGTAGATAGATTAGTGGCTAGTGGATGCGAGGGTCGCCTGGTAACATGCCTGCATGGTGTGAAGGTAGCGGACCTTAAGCGCCAGCTAGACAAGGTTTTAGATAGTGCTGGGGAGGAGTCTACTGTCTTAGTACATGGTGGTACCAATGACATAGCAAAAAAGTGTGATAGGGAGGTTCTGGAAGCCAAATGTAAGCTTTTAGGTAGGAAGTTGAAATCCAGAACTTTCTGGGTGGCATTCTCCAAAATGCTTCCCGTTCCACATTCAGGACTCAAACGGCAGGCAGAGGTCCAGAGTCTCAATGCATGGATGAGACAATAATGCAAAGAAGAGGGTTTTGGATTTGTTAGAACTGGGCAACATTCTGGGGAAAGGAGGGGCTTTTCTGATGGGATGGGTTCCACCTTAACTGGGATGATACCAGGCTGCTGGCATTAACCTTTAAAAAGGAGATAAAGCAGTTTTTAAACTAGATAACAGGGGAAAGCAGACAGTTGCCCAAGAGCGCATGGTTTGGAAGAATGTATCATTGAGGGATATTAGCAAAAGAGGGAAGTTACAGCATGCCGAGAGAGGTTCTAATAAAGGTAAAAGTAACCCAGCAGCTCTTAAGTACAGAGCTGAAAGATTCCAAATTGCACCTATCAACTGATAATCAAATTAATATGAATAAAATACAACCTCTAAAATGCCTGTATGCAAATGCTAGAAGTCTAAAAAATAAGGTGGTAGAATTAGAACATATAGCACTAAATGAAAGGTTAGATATGATTGGTATCTCAGAGACCTAGTGGAAGGAGGACAACCAATGGGACACTGTAATACCTGGGTACAAACTATATTTCAATGATAGGGTAGATCAAATTGGTGGAAGGCTTGCTCTCTATGTTAGAGAAGGCATTGGGTCACAAAGGATTAAAGTTTTGCATTAAGCAAAATATGCTGTAGAATCTCTATGGACAGAAATCCCATGTAGAAAGGAGAAGGCGATGGCAGTGGGGGTGTACTACCGACTGCCTGGCCAGAATGAACAGATGGATGATGAAATGTTAAGAGAAATCAGGGAAGTTAATAAAAGTTACAAGACAGTAATAATGGGTGATTTCAATTAACCCAGTATTCGAGTGGGTCAGTGTCACGGCACGACATGCTAAGGAGAAAACGTTTCTAGATGAAATAAATGACTGCTTCTTGGAGCAGCTGGTTCATGAACAGACAAGAGAAGCTGTTTTGGACCTAGTCCTTAGTGAAACACAGGATCTGGTGCAAGAGATAACAGTGTTAGGGCCATTTGGCAATAGTAACCATAGCACGATTGTGTTTGATTTAATAAATGGAGGAAGGACAGCAAGGAAATCCACAGTATTTTTTAACTATCAAAAAGGAGACTATGATAAAATGAGGAAAATAATTACGAAAAAACTAAAAGGCTACACACCCTGGTGGAAGGCACCAGTGGAGGAGTAGCTTCTCCCCCTCCTGTAATCATGTTTCAGTCAAGATGAGTACATTCAAATAGAGTGAAAAGGTCATGAACAAGGATGGTTTTCACCAGAGAGTCTGACTGTTTAACACAGTGCAAGGCAGTATGAAGAGGGGCTGCTGCAGGGATTTGGGACAGGGCAACAATAGAACAGGCCATGAGATTTTGTGATACATGGGTTGAAGTCGAAGGGGTAAGCCATGGGGTGCAATCAGAACACCTACCCCAGTGAACTGGTATGCTCGTCATGGAATGCAGCAGACACAGGCAGAGAAGTAAAACAAGAGGCACATCATGGAAAGGACGGCAGAGAGTGCAGCAAAAAAGCCTGTGCGATGGGTGTCACGTTAGGGCTGTCAGCGATACGCTGCTTCCTTTTTTTTTATAATCCCCCTTTTGTAATATATATTTATAGAAAAATAACTAAATATGAAATATTTATCATCTGCACTCATATTGCCTTTTTTTAAATCTTTAGTCTTAGTATTGTTTTATATAAGGATGGAATTTCATTTCAGTATCAGCACTTACTGTTCAATTGAAGCTATTTACTTCGCTGATGATGCATTTCTGTAAGAGCTCTCTCTTCTGTACTTTCTTGTGATTATTACTACTAGCAACCTCTGTGGTGGTATGGCTTCCTCAGCAGCGTTCTTTGCTAGGTTTCAACAGGCAATTTGTTGGCTGTCATGCACAGTTCTGTAAGTAATGTCTTTGGCACCCCTTCTAGACTATTCCTTCTTATGTTAATGGCATCATCTGTTTTATAAGCATGTCTAGTATGCTGTACAGTTTTAGTACCAAAATCTAAAAGAGTAGACACAGGAAAGAATCGACAACATGAGCAGGGATCTAGCTAAACTTGGTCTAGAATATGGCAGCTGAAATTTAATGCTAAAAAATGCAGGGCATGCATTTGGGCTGCAAAAATCCAAAGGAGTTGTACAGTGTAAGGGGTGATGTACTTCTGTCCACAAAAGAAGAGCGAGACCTGGGCGTAATTGTATCTGATGATCTTAAAGTAGCTAAACAGGTAGAAAAGGCGACTGCGAAAATCAGAAGGATGCTTGGGTATATAGGGAGAGGAATGGCTAGCTGGAAAAAGGAGGTCCCTCTGTAAAAGTCTCTGGTGCAACCTCATTTGGAGTATTGTGTGCAATTTTGGAGACCGCACCTTTAAAAGGCTATAAACAGGTTGGAGTCAGTGCAGAGGGTGGCTACTAAAATGGAAGGTGGTCTTGGGGATGATCTAGCAGCTCCACTATCTGACCTTTTCAATGCCTCGTTGGAGTCGGGAGTGGTGCCAAAGGACTGGAGAGAGGTTCATGTGGTGCATTTACACAAAAGCGGAAGTAAGGATGTGGTTGAAAACTACAGGCAGGTTAGTTTAACTTCGGTGGTGAATAAATTATTGGAAACGCTGCTGAAAGAGAAAATAGTGAGGTTTTTGGAGTCCAGCAGATTACAGGATCCGAGGCAGCATGGATTCACCAGAGGCAGGTCTTGTCACACAAATCTGATTGATTTCTTTGACTGGGTGACCAGGGAGTTGGACCGAGGGAGAGCCCTAGATGTGGTGTATTTAGATTTCAGTAAAGCCTTTGACACTGTTCCTCACAGACAACTTATAAACAAACTGAGCACCCTAGGGATGGACCCTAAAGTTACTGCTTGGGTTAGAAATTGGTTGAGTGGGAGGCAACAAAGAGTACAGGTAAATGGAGCTCACTTAGGAGAAGGATGTTACCAGTGGTGTGCTCCAGGGATCTGTCCTTGGTCCGATTCTTTTTAACATCTTTGTTAGTGATATAGCGGAAGGGCTGTCGGGTAAGGTGTGCCTCTTTGCGAATGATACCAAAATCTGCAATAGACACCCAGGAAGGTGTAGATAACATGAGGAGGGTTCTAGCTAAGCTTGAAGAATGGTCTAGAATTTGGCAGCTGGGATTTAATGTTAAAAAATGTAAGGTCATGCATTTGGGCTGCAGCAATCCAAGGGAGCAATATAGTATAGGGGGTGAAGTACTTTTGTCCACTAAAGAAGAGCAGGACCTTGGCGTGGTTGTGCCTGATACATCTAACATAGTAAATGATGGCAGATAAAGACCAGCATGGCCCATCCAGTCATCCCAGCAATACAGCAAGAGTAGGTGCACCTGTTGCTCTGTGCAGGCCACCCCTCCCAATGTCTCTGTTTAGGGGTGGACCCACCACTCCATGTAGGACACCCCTATTTGATGAGAAAGTTAGATGGTTCAGTTTATTTTGTTTTTATCCTGTTTCTGTAAAGGTATCCGCTGTGCTTGTCCCATGCTGTTTTGAATTCCATCACCGTGTTTGCCCCCACCACTTCCATTGGGAGAGCATGGTATTTAAAGGTGATGCTGCAGAAGAACTGAAAGAAAAATCGCTACACGGGGAAGATGTATTACAACTATTTGATAAACTGAAGAGTAGCAAAATCACCTGGACCGGATGGTATATATCCAAGGGTGTTGAAAGAACTGAAATATGAGATGTAAAATTAAAATCACCTGTAATACCTGAAGATTGTAGGATTGCCAATGTAATGCCAATTTTTAAAAACATAGTAACATAGTAAATGACGGCAGATAAAGACCAGCATGGTCCATCTAGTCTGCCCAGCAAGATGGCAAGAGTAGGTGCACCTGTCGCTCTGTGCAGGCTACCCCTCCCCATGTCTTTGTTTAGGGGTAAACCTACCACTCCATGTAGGACACCCCTATTTGTTGAGACGTTATATATTTGTTGAGACATTATATGGTTCAGAAGTTAGAGGGTACCATTTATTTTGTTTTTATCCTATTGCTGTAAAGGGATCCTCTGTGTTTGTCCCATGCCTTTTTGAATTCCGTCACCGTGTTCGCCCCTACCACTTCCATCGGGAGGGCATTCCAAGTATCCACCACCCTTTCAGTGAAAAAATATTTCCTGACATTGCCTTTCAATTTACCCCCTTGCAACTTCATGTTATGCCCTCTAGTTTTACAGGTTCCCCATCTTTGGAAGAGGTTTGTTTGTTCATCATTTCTCTTTAAGTATTTAAAGGTCTGAATCATATCTCCCCTGTCCCTCCTCCCCTCCAAAGTGTACATATTTAGGTCTTCAAGTCTCTTCTCAGAAGGTTTCTTACACAGGCTCCTTATCATTTTGGTCGCCTTCCTCTGAACAGTTTCCAGTCTTTTCACATCTTTTGCAAGATATGGTCTCCAAAACTGAACACAGTATTCCAAGTGAGGCCTCACCAGTGACTTGTACAGTGGCATAAGTACCTCTTCCTTTCTGCTGGTAATCCCTCTTTGTATGCAGCCGAACATGCTCCTGGCTTTTGCCACCGCCTTGTCGCACTGTTTTGCCACCTTGAGATCATCAGAGATAATCACACCAAGGTCTTTCTCCTGAACCATGCGCACCAACCTCTCGCCCCCTATCGCATACATTTCCCTTGGATTTCTGCTACCTAAGTTCATGACACTGCACTTTTTTGCATTAAATCGTAATTGCCAAACATTAGACCATTCTTCCAGCTTTTGTAGATCTTTCCTCATGTTATCCACTCCCTCGGGGGAGTCTACTCTGTTGCAAATTTTTGTGTCATCTGCAAAAAGACAGACCTTTCCATTCAGTCCTTCAGCAATATCACTCACAAATACATTGAACAGTGCCGGGCCCAGGACCGAACCCTGGGGCACACCGCTAATCACCTTCCTTTCATCCGAGTGAGCTCCATGTACCATCACCCTCTGTCGTCTGTCAGTCAACCAATTTCTAATCCAGTTTACCATCTTGGGACTCATCCCCAAGCTACTGAATTTATTGACAAGCCTCCTATGAGGAGCAGTATCAAAGTATCTGATTCTTCTTCACCGAGCCATTTACACGTGCACTCCCCGGTATTTGGCAGACTGCATCTCCCGCTACACCCCCCATCGGTTACTCCGTTCCACTCAAACGAACCGTCTGTTTCTTCCGTCACCCTCACAAGCCCGTCTGGAGCAAACACGACACTCGGCCTGGTTTTTTCTTGGCCCCTCACTATGGAATACACTTCCCACCTCATTACGTCTAGAGCCTTCCTACCCTCAGTTTAAGTCTCTGCTCAAAACTTACCTTTTTCAGAAAGCTTTTGACCTTCCCCCCGAAAAATCCCCTAAATGATTTGTTTGTATGTTTACCCCACGTATTGTCTATGTTTCTGTGTTTCTGCACCCTGGTTGGTTAACATCATCTTTATGATTTGTTATGATTTGTTATTCACTGTTAAAATAAGTTGTGTCCAACCTATTATGAGTTATTGTTCAGTGTTTCTAATTTGATTTGTTCACTTTTCTTTAACCCTCTTTCCTGTCCTAAATTTTGGCGTTCTGTTTCTTGGATTGTGGTGCTAATCAATTTTATTGTACACCGCTTAATGCTTTGCCACAGCGGTATATCAAATTTTAATAAAGATAAAGATTTGCTGAAATCCAGGTAGATCTAGTTCCTTGGTCACCCAGTCAAAGAACTCAATCAGGTTTGTTTGGCAAGACCGTCCTTCAGTAAAAGCATGTTGCCTCAGATCTTGCAACCTGTTGGTTTTGAGAAAGTTCACTATTCGCTCTTTCAGGAGCGTCTCTATTACTTTTCCTGCCACCGAGGTAAGGCTCACGGGTCTGTAGTTTGACACTTCTTCCCTGTCACCACTTTTGTGTATAGGTACATCAGCCATTCTCCAGTCCTGAGGAACCTCTCCTGTTTCCAAGGATCTGTTGAATACATCCTTTAACGGCCCTGCAAGAACCTCGCTTAGCTCTTTCAGTATCCTGGGATGTATCCCATCCGGTCCCATGGCTTTGTCCACTTTCAGTTTAGCAAGTTCTTCCAACACCTAATCTTCTGTGAATGGTGTGGTGATGATGATCTTAAAGTAGCTAAACCCGGTAGAAAAGGCGACGGCAAAAGCTAGAAGGATGCTTAGGTGCATACGAAGAGGAATGGCTAGCAGAAAAAAAGGAGGTGATAGTGCCTCTGTATAAGTCTTTGGTGCGACCTCATTTGGAGTACAGTGTACAATTCTGGAGACCGCACCTTCAAAAGGATATAAACAGGATGGAGTCAGTACAGAGAGTGGCTACTAAAATGGTTAGTGGTCTTCATTATAAAGCATATGAGGACAGACTTAAGGATCTTAATATGTACACCTTAGAGGAAAGGTGGGATAGAGGTGATATGATTGAGATGTTTAAATACCTCAGTCGCATAAATGCACAGGGGGAGAGCCTCTTTTGATTGAAAGCAAGTTCTGCTACGAGGGGACATAGGATGAGGGTGAAGGGGGATAGATTCAGGAGTGATATGCGGAAATATTTCTTTACGGAAAGAGTGGTGGATCCGTGGAATAGTCTCTCAGTGAAGGTGGTAGAGATGAGGACAGTAACTGAATTCAAAAAAGCATGGGACAAACAGAGGATCTCTAAAGGAAAAAAGTAGACTATTGTAGTTGTTGATATGGAAGGACAGACTAGACAGGCCATGTGGTCTTTTTCTGTCATCATAGTTCTATGTTTCTATAAAGCATAGGAGGACAGACTTAAAGATCTTAATATGTATACTTTAGAGGAAAGGCGGGATGGGGCGATATGATGAGAAATTTAAATACTTCCATGGCATAAATGCACAGGAGGGTCTCTTTCAACTGAAGGCAAGCTCTGCTATGAGGGAACATAGGATGAGAGTGAAAGGGGATAAACTCAGGAGTAATATACTGTGACGCTCGCGCCCCTACCAGGCGGTTGCCTAGTAGGGACGGCTGGCCATCTGATATCCCTTCTAGGATTTTTGTAGTTGTGTCCGAAAGGAAGAGCCAAGTGGTTAATAAAGCGCACAGGAAATTTTATTCGGTTTCCATGCTGGTAAGTGGTGAACATAAAATTCTTCAAGCATAACTTTTTTCCAGACAAAAGAAAATACAGGATAACTTCTCCCAGAAATCAAAATGTCCAAAACAGTGTAATCTTGAACAAACTCATAGCAGTTCCTGTTCCTTACTGCAACTGCTTAACCTTAGCATTATAAGAAAAAGGCATTTGTAAAACTCTTCACACAGTGAATGGGTTATCCGCTTCAACCCTGCTGTTGCCAGAGACAAACGGTTTCAGCTGTTTGAACCTCCACTGAGCTCCTGCAGTTTCAGCTTCTTAGGAGAAATTCTTAATCCTTTACATTCAGGCTTTTCTCCCTCTCTTCCGCTTCTGAAACTGTCTTTAAGTTACAACAGCCCTTTTTATGTTCCACTGTTTCTAGCTCACACTTATACCTTAGTGCACAGCTCGCATTCCATTTCAGAGACCTCAGAATTAACAACACTTTCCTCCGGGCCTACCTCCATGCTCTCTATTGAGCTACAGCTGGGTGCTACAGGAAAGTGCTCCGGGCTCTTTTCTTTAAGAGTCTTCACCAGATTAAACAGCCTCTCCCACTGCCTGGCCTTGCCTTCTCCAGGCCGGTCTCTTGGGGGTCTCTCCTGTTTAACCTCCCTGGTGAGATATTTCTTGCTGTGCTGAGCCTTCTGGGGTATGCTAGTCTCCTCTGAGTCAGAGCAAGAACTATCCTGCTGGCAATGCTTGTTCCCTGCGTACCTTTCTTGGCTGCCTCTATAGTGGTTCCTCCTTTTGCTGCTCTCCTTGGCTGCAAAGCTTCTCCTCAGTTTGGCCCCAGATCTTTCCGGTCTGTGCCTTCTGGGAACTGGACTAGAAACTGGGCTAGGCCTGGAACTGCGACTGCCGCTTGTGCTTGCTCTTGCACTCCTCCTGGACCTTCTTCTCCAAGCCCCTTCCAAACTCAAACTGGCTCTTCTTCTTGTGTTTGTTTTCTCCCTGTTAACTGCTGAGCAGGGCAACTCCCTTCCTGATTCCTCCCACTTGGACCTCCTACTCCTATGCAGGGTTGTCCTGTGGTCTGGGATTGGTTTACCCTTAGCTCTGCCCCCTAGGTTCCTTTCAGGGCTTCTAGTATGGAGTATGTGATTTTGTGCGCCCATCCCCCGTAAAGAAGAAAAATCCTTCTTTTTTTCAGTTTTCCCTAGCTGGGCTGCACCCTCCTTACCACAATACGAAAATATTTCTTTACAGAAAGAGTGGTAAATGCATGGAATAGATTCCTTACTAATCCCTGTCACAATGTGCATGTACGCCATGTTACCAGCACAGGGGATCAGTGGTAAATGCACCTCCATCCCCTGCAGTTTGCACGGGCCTAGCATGCCAGCACCACACTAGCGATACATGGGTGTAACTAACACCACTGGTGTCGAGCGCAGTTAGTGAGGGCCACTAATGTTTGTAATCCACACTACTAGCATAGTATGTGGTTTTTAGTATGAGAGGCCACGATACCCTGATAGTGAAGTTTAGTAAACATGTCTCTTAGGGGCTTGTTTACAAAGCCGCGGTAGCGGTTTGCGATCGTAATCGGAGCTGCGGCCCCATTGATTTCAATGGGGCCGCGGCTGCGATCGCGATCGCGAACCACTACCGCGGCTTTGTAAACAAGCCCCTTAGTGTTTTTGTATGGCCCGTTTTTGTTTTATATCATGGTCTTCTCAGAAATGCTAGGAGTCATTCAGTAATTTTAAACTGTTTTAGTATGGCATACATCTCACTTTATCAAAATCTTTATACATTTCACTCATGGCTTTATTTAAACTCCTTTGTCTTGTCGCCGCGCCTCCCGCCCGGGCCGATAGCCAGTAAGCAGGAGGGCGTCGCCTTATTGCCCTCTTTGAATAGTGTCCACAAATATGGCTGCCAGCTAGGATTGCTGGGAAATGTAGTTCAGCTATTCCTCATAGCAAATAGTGTGACCTCACGGTATTAGGCAAAAACAGAGAATATTTATTTTCGGGATTTCCCCCTCGCATCAAAATTCAATAGCACTGAACATAAATGGGATACATCTCCAAAGCAAAGAATAATAAAGTCCAACAGGTTGCATTCACAGAGTTGGGAACTTCTACTTCCAATATCAGCAGTTAACTTTCGCTCTAAGAACTAACTTACAAAGCTCAGGCTGTTAACTCTTGCAAGGCAACTTAACTTTTCTATGAAGACTGTTTCTTTCACATCTTCTGTACAATGAGGATCACAGCTTCTAAAACGTCCAGCAAGTTTTACTTCCTTCAGAGCATTGTGGGAACAAACACATTTGCTTAAAACCTTCTGGTGAGTTTTTCTTGCTGTTTCTTTCAGCTTCATAAAAATAAGCTTTGCACTGCTTCAAACAATCATTCTTTTACATGTGCTTAGGCTCAGCACATATTAAGCTCATTAGCCCTGCAGTATGAACATTGCATCTCTTCAGACTCACTCTCATACGGTTCATTACACCCTCCTATCTCCATTTCTTCAATATAAGAACATAAGATATGCCATACTGGGTCAGACCAAGGTCCATCAAGCCCAGTATTCTGTTTCCAACAGTGGCCAATCTAGGTCATATGTACCTAGCAGTTTCCCCAAAGGACACAGGTTCCACAATGCTTGTATTGGTTCAAGCATTGATATCCTGGGTCCCTTCTTAATAATGGCTTATGGACCTTTCCTCCAGGAACTTGTCCAAACCTTTTTTAAACCCAGCTACACTAACAGCCTTTACTACATCCTCCGGTAACAAATTCCAGAGTTTGATTACACGTTGAGTGAAAAAATATTTTCTTTTATTAGTCTTAAATAGTTTACCCTGTAGCTTCATTGCATGTCCCCTAGTCTTTCTATATTCTGATAAGGTAAATAATCGATCTACGTTTACCCGTTCCACTCCGCTCATTAATTTATAGACTTCTATCATATCTCCCCTCAGCCGTCTCTTTTCCAGGTTAAAGAGCCCTAACCTTTTTAGCCTTTCTTCATAGGAGTATCCTTCCATCCCCTTTACCATTTTGGTGGCTCTTCTCTGAACCTTTTCTAATAACTCTATATCCTTTTTAAGATACGGCGACCAGAATTGCGCACAATATTCAAGGTGCGGTCTCACCATGGAACGATATAGAGGCATTATAATATCCTTTGTTTTATTTTCCATTCCTTTCCTTATCATACCTAGCATTCTATTTGCTCTCTTGGCCGCCGCTGCACACTGGGCCGAGGGTTTTAACATGGTATCCACAATGACGCCTAAATCTTTTTCCTGGGTGGTGGTTCCTAATGTGGAACCTTGCATCGTGTAACCATAGTTTGGGTTGTTCTTCCCTAGGTGCATAACCTTGCACTTGTCCACATTAAATTTCATCTGCCATTTTGATGCCCAGTCTTCCAATTTATCAAGATCCTCTTGCAATTTTCCACAATCCTCTTGGGTTTTAACAACTTTAAATAGTTTTGTGTCATCTGCAAATCTGATAATCTCACTCGTTATTCCACTTTCCAGGTCATTTATGAATATGTCAAAAAGCAGCGGACCCAGCACAGATCCCTGGGATACACCACTATTCACCTTTCTCCATTGGGAAAATTGGCCATTTAGCCCTACCCTCTGCTTTCTATCTTTTAACCAGTTCCTGATCCACAATAGTACACTGCCTCCTATCCCATGACTCTTTAGTTTTGCCAAAAGCCTCTCATGAGGGACCTTGTCAAAGGCTTTCTGAAAGTCCAGATACACAATATCAACCGACTCACCTTTGTCCACCTAATTATTCACTCCTTCAAAAAACCATAACAGATTAGTAAGACAAGATCTTCCTTGTCTAAAGCCATGTTGGCTGTCTCTCATTAGTTCATGACTATCTACATGCTGAGTAATTTTATTCTTTATGATGGTTTCTATCATTTTTCACGGTATTGACGTCAGGCTCACCGGTCTGTAGTTTCCCGGATCACCCCTGGAACCCTTTTTAAAAATTGGTGTTACATTGGCGATCCTCCAATCTTCAGGTATTAGAGATGATTTTAATGATAGTTCACAGATTACTAATAGCAGGTCTGCAATCTCATATTTCAGTTCTTTCAATACCCTTGGATGTATACCATCCGGCCCAGGTGATTTGCTACTCTTCAGCTTATCTAATAGTTGTAATACATCTTCTCGATGTATCGATATTTCCTTCAATTCTTCTGCACCTTTAAATACCACTTCAGTCATGGGTAACATCCCTACATCTTCCTCAGTAAAGACTGAAGCAATGGATTCATTGCAACTGTCTTCAAGTGGAACAGTGTCATAGAGCTTCTTATTCTCACTTTGTAACAGCTCATTCAGCTTTGACAATAAATGTTCCTTTTGCTCTATCTCAGCAGACTTTAAACACGAAGTTTCTTTCTCCCTAATAAAACTCTCCACTGCTGAGTCACGGCAGCTGTTAGCAAACTTCCTTTCTCTCATAGAAGCTTGCTTTGAGGCATTCTGGCTACGACAGCTTCTAGCACTTCTCTTTAGTTCTCTGACTATCTCTTCAGAGGGAGCTTGGCTAGGGAACACAGAAAAGCTATTTTCCCTACCTCTGTAGCTTAATTGGCTAGCTGAGTTGCTTCCCCAACTGGGAACTGACTCTTCCAGCTTCCTTTCACGAAGGGACTTTGAAACACGCACTTGCCTTGGCTCTGGGCTTCTCAGCTGTTCCAATCCTTCCTGTTCTGTGCCATGCTGCTTTCTCTCTTCGTTCAGCTGCCTCTCTCCTGGCAGTTTCTCATTTAGCTGTGTCTGCCTCTGATCCGTTCCTCTCAGATCCAACTGCTCGCCTCTGCTCCTTGTTCCTGCTCTCCTTCCTGTTCCCTCTAACTGCTCAAACACTGCAGTTTTAAACTGATCCTTCTTAGGGACCACGCCCTTCTCCCTGCACATGTGGAAGCTGCTAGGGCTCAACCTAGCTCTGACGTGCTGAAGTGGGCCGGTACTGGCTGCATTCTGACTCGGAGGTTTGTGGTTGCTAGGGAAAGCACAGTTACTTACCTGTAACAGGTGATCTCTGGGAACAGCAGGAATAAGTCTTCACATATGGGTATCGTCGGTACCGACGGAGCCTGCGCGGGAACGCTCCCCAGCGTCCTGAAAGAAAGCTTTTGGGAGCATCCCACAGCGCCTGCGCGCTACCTTCCCCAACTGCCTCTCTCCAGTTCGAGTTTTAAAGCTGAGACAAAGAGAGAGAGGAAAGAGAGATAGAGAGATACAACTCCTAGGGGAGGTGGGTGGGTTGTGAAGACTTATTCCTGCTGTTCCCAGAGATCACCTGTTACAGGTAAGTAACTGTGCTATCTCCAGGAACAAGCAGGAATGAGTCTTCACATATGGGGACTCCCCAGCTAGAGATGCCTAGGAGATCACCCAGATTGTGAGTCCCTGGGAAGGGCTCCACCTTTACCCATGAATCTCAGGCATCCAGTCAGGGATGGAGGGTAGGAGTTGATTAGGTATGGAACAAGTGTTTGAGAACAGCCTGACCAAACAAGGCATCCCGGCGGGAGTCCTTGTCCAAGCAGTAATGGGCTGTGAAGGTATGAACCGATGCCCAGGTGGCCGCTCGACAGATTTGGTCGATAGACACAGAGTTAAGATGAGCCATAGAGGCTGCCATGGCCCTCACATTGTGAGCTGTGACATGGCCCTCCAGAGAAAGGTTCTTACTCTGGTAGGCGAAGGAAATACACTGAGCAATCCAATTAGACAGAGTTCTCTTAGAGACTGGAAGTCCTAAATGAGAGGGGTCAAAAGCAACAAAAAGTTGAGAGGACTTTCTATGTTGCTGTGTCCTGTGTAAGTAGAAAGCAAGTGCTCTTTTACAATCCAGGGTATGAAGATTCCTCTCTGCACTTGATGCATGAGGTCCTGGAAAAAAGACAGGTAAATACACCTCCTGGTTCAGATGAAAAGGTGAGACCACTTTAGGCATAAAGTGTGGATTAGTTCTAAGGACTACCTTGTCATGATGGAACCTTGTATAAGGAGGATTAGCCACTAAAGCTTGCAACTCATTGATACGGCGAGCTGAGGTGACTGCAATGAGAAAAATAACCTTCCAGGAAAGAAATTTCAAGGAGGTAGTGGCTAAGGGTTCAAAGGGTGGCTTCATAAGTGGCCAAGAACCAGATTCAAGTCCCATGCCACAGGAGGTGGTCTAATGGGGGGTTTAGTCAAAAGAAGGCCTCTCATGAATCTTGCTATAAGAGGATGAGAGGAAATAGGTTGTCCATTGAGAGGCTTAAGGGATGCTGCAATAGCACTCAAATGGACTCTGATTGAATTCGTTTTAAGGCCTGCATGGGATAAATGCAGTAAATAGTCTAGTAAAGAATTAAAAGGTATTGCAAGAGGGTTGAGACCCTTCTCTGCACACCAAACGGAAAACCTTTTCCATTTAAAAGCATATGAACGTCTGGTGGAAGGCTTTCTGGAAGCATGAAGGATATCCTTCACTTGCTGAGAAAGTTGTAAATCTTGAAGGTCTAGGCCTTCAGCAACCAGGCCCTGAGATGAAGAGACTGAGGATTTGGGTGCCACAAGGTTCCCTCCTCCTGGGAGAGATCTGGAGCAGACCCCAGGTCTAGGGAGGGAGCTTGAGAGAGATGCAGAAGTAGAGGGTATCACACTTGGCGTGGCCAAGGTGGTGCTATGAGGATCATAGTCCCTTTGTCTCTATGAAGCTTGAATAGAGTCTTGGGGATTAGGGGAATAGGTGGAAAGGCATAAAGGAAGTCTTGCCCCCAATGAAGGAGGAAGGCATCCCTGGCCTGAACTCCCTGACATGGAAACCTGGAACAGAACCGGGGAAGTTTGGCATTCCACGGACTTGCAAACAGGTCTATGTCTGGGGTACCCCAAATCCAAAAAATTCTGGCTATCTGGTCCCCATGGAGGGACCATTTGTGCGGAAGCAGAACTCGACTGAGTCTGTCTGCCCAAGAGTTTTGAGCTCCTGGAAGATATACTGCCATGAGATGGATTTGATGCTCTCTGGCGAAGGCCCACAATCTCAGAGCTTCGTTGCAAAGCGACAGAGCCAGTTCCCCCCTGCTTGTTCACATAGAACATAGCTACTTGGTTGTCCGTTTGAATGAGGACTGTCTTGTAGCTGAACAGGGTGTGGAAGACTCTGAGAGCCAGAAAAATTGCTATGAGCTCTAAGAGGTTGATATGAAGATGTGTCTCCTGTGGAGACCAGATGCCCTGGGTTGAGAGATCTTGTAGATGAGCTCCCCAACCCTTTGGAGAGGCATCTGTTGTAAGGGTTGCTTGGGGTAACACCTGTTGAAAGGGGGACCCCAGTAACAGATTCTGAGTGGACTTCCACCAGTGGAGGGACGTAAATAGGCGACTGGAGGTTGCTATTTTGTCTGATAGGCAACCTGATGCCTGGGTCCATTGGGTGGATAGGGTCCACTGAGCTGCTCTCATGTGAAGGCGAGCATAGGGAACCACATGCACCGTGGATGCCATGTGGCCTAAAAGTTGCAACATCTCTCGAGCAGTTAAATGGAATTTTAACTGAATCTGGGAGGCTAACTGCACCAAGCGTAGGTAACGGGCCTGGGGAAGATAGGCCCTTGCAGTTGTGGTATCCAGTAAGGCCCCTATGAACTCCAGAGATTGAGTAGGGGTTAGATGGGATTTTGGAAGGTTGATTACCAGCCCCAGATATTGAAGGATACGCATTGTGCAGGTTAGGGAAATCTGGGCCTCTGACTGGGATGGAGCTCGGATGAGCCAGTCGTCCAGATATGGGAATACGAATATTCCTAGAGTGCGTAGGAATGCAGCTACTACTGCCATGCATTTTGTGAACACTCTTGGAGCAGAGGCCAGGCCGAAAGGAAGCACTTTGTATTGGTAGTGCTTTCCTTGGTATAGGAAGCGAAGGAATCTTCTGTGTGTTGGATGGATGAGAACATGGGTGTACGCATCCTTGAGATCTAGAGAACAAAGCCAGTCTTGACTCTGGAGGTATGGAAGGAGAGTTCCGAGAGAAGTCATCTTGAATTTCTCCTTGCATAAAAACTTGTTCAATTCTCTGAGATCTAATATGGGTCTGTAGCCCCCTGTTTTCTTTGGGATGAGAAAACAGGGGGAGTAGAACCCTGAGCCCTGTTGAAGAAGGGGTACTTCTTCTATTGCCCCTTGGGCAAGAAGGGTAGCAATCTCCTGACCTAGAAGGGTGAGGAGAGATGTTGGAGAATTGAACTGTTTCACCATGGTGTGAGGAGGAAGGTTTAAGAAATGAAGTTTGTACCCTTCCCTTATGATGGATAGGGTCCATTGCTCTGCTGTGATTTGTTCCCATCTGGGAGCAAAGTGAGCTAACCTTCCTGGGATGGTGAGGGGCTCTGGATGATCTAGAGCCAGAAAGGCTAAGTTCTCTAGTGGAAAGTCAAAGGCCCTGAGGAGGCTGAGGCTGTTGGGCCATAGCAGTCCTCGCAGCCTGAGTTTTGGTCTGTTTTGGTTGTTGCTGTTTCTTTGTAGCAAAATGACCTTGGCAAGAGGCCTGACCATAAGAAGAAAATTTCCCTTTCTTTGGGAAAGATCCTTTTTTGAACAACCTCTTTCTAAAAGGAGCAGTAGTAGACTTTGAAAGTCTATCTAAAGCAGAATTTTCAGCATCCATCTGGTTGGCCTTTGCTTGCCAATCTTTGCCAAACAGGTTTTTACCTGTACAAGGAAGGTTACCTAGACCATCCTGCACCCAGGATTCCAAATCAGAGGCTTGCAACCAAGCAACTCTGCGTGCACCTATGGCAATAGCTGAGGCTCTACTGGCCCCCTCAAAAGAGTCAAAGGCTGCACGGTTGGAAAACTTGGATACATCCTGTGCATGTTTAAGCCAGGTGATATATTCTTCTCTCTTATCTTCTGACATAAAAGGAGATAAGGTTTGCAAATGATCTGTAACTTCTTTGAGAAACATCCCCATATAGAGATTATAGGAGTTGATTCTGGCTACAAGCATACTGGCCTGGAAGATTTTCCTGCCAAAGGCATCTAGAGTTCTGCATTCTCTTCCTGGAGGAGCAGAAGAGTGCCTTTTTGTACTCTTGAGCTTTTTCATAGCAGACTCTACCACAATGGTGAGGAAGCTGAGTTTTATGAAAACCAGGTAAAGGAGGAACACGATACATGGTGTCCAACCTTCTGGAATGAGGGGAGGTGGAAAGAGGAGTCTCCCATATGCCCAACATGTGTTCATAAAGAATCTCATGTATTGGTAAGGTGGCTGCCTCTTTAGGAGCCTTAGGATATTGTAGGATATCCAATTTTTTGGCTCTAGGTTCAGTCTCAGAGGTAACTGAGATAGACAGGCCTTTGGCTACCTCCCTGATGAAATCCTGAAAAGACAAGTCTTCAGGAGGAGACATTCTCCTTTTTGGAGAAGAGGGTTCCTGAGGAAGGATGCCCGATGCTTCAATTGAGGCCTCTGAAGAATCAGAGTCTTCAGAGGAATCGAAGTATCGACTATCTGGATGCTCTCGTAGAGCCCGATACGCGTACCGGGAGGTATTGACATCGGGAGTAATCGGTACCGGGCCGGTACTGATAGGCATCACTGGATAGTGTACCGCTGCTGTCGATGCAAGCGGTACTGGTATCGGAACCGGAATCGGATCCTGTACCGGAATCGGTACGGGTACCGACAACGGAGTTTGTTGCGGTACCGTAGGCATTGCAGCTTGAATGAATGCCGTGATGGCACGCTGCATGGTGTCAGACGGCTGCCTGGGTGAGAATGTTCACAGTCTTGGCAAGTGCATATGTCAATATGATTTGCAAGGGATTGTGGGCAATGCAGTCCATTCACACCCGACACAGCTGCTCACAATAATTTAGTTGTGCTCAAGTGTAAAGCCAATAAGATATTTATTTATGGGGTTATTTCTCCCAACACAGATATGCTTGGTAGCACATAAATCAGGTTACTTGCTTTCAGTGTTAAACTTGGAAAAACAAAAATCAGGAAAAACAACATTTGAACTTGTCAGGCAATCAAAGCAAATGAAATAAGACCTGGTTGGTAACAAACTGGTCTTTTCTGTAGGCATTAGCTAATGTTTTCTTAGCATATATCAAACAAACCAAAATCCACAAAGAAGAGAAAAACTGTTCTTTTCAGGTTAACTTCTTATATCTTCCCACATAGATTCAGAAGTGATTCTCTCAGAGCTCACAAGCAATTAGGTAAGGCTCAATTGCTAGCAGTTATCCAGCTGAAACCCCTTAGCTGGCTTGCTTTCTACTGCGTGGCTAAAAATCTTACTCAGGAGCTTTTCTGAGTATATTAAAGAACAAGTTTGTATTTCTTTGTGATGGTTGCTGTACTTTATAACAGAAAATCACCAAAGGAGTTTAGACAGAGAGCAGTCCATGTAAACAGATTCTTCATCTGCTATCACGCCGTCTTCTTCAACAAGCATGGGTTCAATATCATGGATTGGCACAGATGAATCTCCCAATGGAACACTTTCAGGAGAATACTTGTTTCCCTGCTGTCTTTCAAGGTTATAGCTAGGGCATAGATCAGTGTTCATACCTGAGCTTCCATTGCTGTTAGAGTTCCTCTCTATATAGCCTGGCCAGTATGTAGTCCAGTTCTTATGTCCATATAGAAATTAAATTCGTTTATCAGCTCAATAATTTACCTTGAGTTCAATACATTTAAACCTGCATGCTCTTCTAAATGCAACAAGGTCTCAGAATTGTATGAGGCATTAACTCAGCCAGACTTGCTGGATTGAACGTGCCTTCTTCCACATCAACGACCTGTATTAAGCTGCATTAGAATAATTTTTTACTGATGTTTTGTTTTTCACTATTTCTTAACTTCATGTTTGTGTACTCCAAATATAGTCCATAAAATTACTATCTTATTCTCTTAGTGTCCTTTTAACTTGTGAAGAAAAAATTGTGCTTATCTGTTTTCCATTTGGTGAGAAGCAATAATTCCAATTCAGGAAGATATTCCCGATACTCCCGACGCATAACCATGAAGCGCTCCCTCGTTTCACTGTGTGTTTCTTCAGGGGAATCGTAACCAACTTCCACCCGGTTTCTTCAGAGAGCTCTTGCTTTTAACGGCCCTCCATTGTCACTACATAGACTGAGAATAAATTAGGTGAACATGCTAGTATTTTTCTTATTGAACTCACAAATATTCTTTATATCTAAATGTTAGAAACTCTATTAAAACCTTAGATTACCTGCCATCCTCTGACATACACTTAAATTTTCAGCAAACTCTCCTTGTAGTGTCAAAAAGACGCCGCGCATGCGGACTAAGCTTATTCCTCCATTAAATGCCTAAAATCTTGGGAGGGACTTCCCTCACGCATGTGTGGAATCAAATCAACTACACAAATGCCAGTCAACTTGTGTATTTAACCCTTTAGGGGAGACAGTGGAAAGGGAAAATATCCAACGTTGTTCTCGATAAATAAGATGTTGTTCTCTAGTGCGGCCCTTCATCCCTCTTGTAACCTGTTCAATACAAAAGCATCTAAGCTCCGTAAAAGTATGTTGAAACTGAAGGCAATGCTCAATCATAGGTGCTTCCTTACGTTGGCAATTCAGTCGGCTACGATGTTCTCGCATGCGTGTTTGTAATGTTCTCGTAGTTTTTCCCACGTATAACATTTGGCAGGGGCAAAATATGCCATAAACTACATACATTGACTGACAATTTGTAGTACCTGATAACCGATAACTTTTACCTTCATAACTAAAGGAACTTAATTCTAAAGAGACCAGGCAAATGTCACACCCACCACATTTTCGATGACCTAAACCTTCTGAAACCGTCCTCACCTCCAGCCCACGTAATTCTGTTGGACTTAACATCTCCTTGAGGTTTTGTTGCCTTTTCCAGACACACCTAATATGTTTGTCCTCCAAACCTTTAACTTGTTGCAACACATTGCTGTGACGTTTCAAAATCCCTTGTATTTTGTAACTAAAAGGTGAATAAGCTGTTATCAAGTTGATTTTTGTGTCATCTACTCTAGTTTTATATGGCGAATCGGTGAGTAGGGTCTCCCGATGGTTATAAAGGGCTCTCTTATAAGCCTGTGATATAACTGTCTGAGGATAGCCCCGTTCACTAAACTTCCTCTTTAGACTCTTTGCCTGGTTTTTATACTCTAAGGTTTCCGAGCAATTCCGCCGGTAGCGTAAGAATTGCGAAAACGGAAGCCCATTTTTAAGGTTAATAGGATGGGCACTCGAGTAGTGTAGCAATGAGTTCCGATCTGTAGGTTTACAAAAAATTGACGTGTTCCATATGCCATCTCCCTTCACTACCAAAACATCCAAATAGGTGATGCGGACTGCATTCCATTCATATGTAAAAACTATGTTTGAATCTCTCTCATTCAACCATGTGGTGAAAGCTGTTAATTCTGTTTCTGAACCCTCCCACAGTACGAAAACGTCATCTATATAACGTCGCCAGCATTTAATATGAGGATTTGAAGGCTCCGTGAATATCCATTGATGTTCAAACTCATCCATGTACAGGTTTGCAATTGATGGGATACAGGTCGCACCCATTGCGACCCCCGATATTTGATGATACACTTCCCCCTCAAACCCATAATGATTTTCATATAAAATTAAATCTGTCAATTTTCCCAACAAATCCTGCAACTGTATGGATAAGTCTCCTCTGTCCTGTAATACCTTCTTAACTATCCTATTCGCTGATTGTTGTGGTATACTGGTATACAATGAAGTTACATCCATTGTGACTAATTTTACTTCATTCAACCTTGCCAAATCAGCATACTGGGATAAGAGTTGTAAAAAATGGGTTGAATCTCGTACATAAGACCTCATGGTAGGCATTAACAGACGAAGAAAAGAATCCAAATAAACTGAAGATGGTTCTAGCAGTGAACCCTTTGTAGCCACTATTGGGCGACCAGGGGGATGGTCAAGCCGTTTATGGATTTTTGGAACAATATAAAACTTAGACATCACAGGATTTAATGGATTTAAAAATTGACGTTCTTTTTCTGAAATTATTTTGTCTCGTATAGCATTCGTCGTCAGATCTATAATAACTTTTTGTAAACGACTCTGTGGATCCACTGATACCTTTTCATAAACAGTGGCATCCGATAATTGTCGAAATGCCTCTTCAAAATAATCCTGTCTGTCCATAATGACTGTGCTACCCCCCTTATCAGCTCTCCGGATGACGATGTCTGTTCGGGCTCTAAGGTCTTTCAAAACAATATTCTCTGCTCTTGATAACGAATAACTGGTCTTCTTATATTGTGATGACGATAAATGCAACTTGTTGCAACAAGTTAAAGGTTTGGAGGACAAACATATTAGGTGTGTCTGGAAAAGGCAACAAAACCTCAAGGAGATGTTAAGTCCAACAGAATTACGTGGGCTGGAGGTGAGGACGGCTTCAGAAGGTTTAGGTCATCGAAAATGTGGTGGGTGTGACATTTGCCTGGTCTCTTTAGAATTAAGTTCCTTTAGTTATGAAGGTAAAAGTTATCGGTTATCAGGTACTACAAATTGTCAGTCAATGTATGTAGTTTATGGCATATTTTGCCCCTGCCAAATGTTATACGTGGGAAAAATCTACGAGAACATTACAAACACGCATGCGAGAACATCGTAGCCGACTGAATTGCCAACGTAAGGAAGCACCTATGATTGAGCATTGCCTTCAGTTTCAACATACTTTTACGGAGCTTAGATGCTTTTGTATTGAACAGGTTACAAGAGGGATGAAGGGCCGCACTAGAGAACAACATCTTATTTATCGAGAACAACGTTGGATATTTTCCCTTTCCACTGTCTCCCCTAAAGGGTTAAATACACAAGTTGACTGGCATTTGTGTAGTTGATTTGATTCCACACATGCGTGAGGGAAGTCCCTCCCAAGATTTTAGGCATTTAATGGAGGAATAAGCTTAGTCCGCATGCGCGGCGTCTTTTTGACACTACAAGGAGAGTTTGCTGAAAATTTAAGTGTATGTCAGAGGATGGCAGGTAATCTAAGGTTTTAATAGAGTTTCTAACATTTAGATATAAAGAATATTTGTGAGTTCAATAAGAAAAATACTAGCATGTTCACCTAATTTATTCTCAGTCTATGTAGTGACAATGGAGGGCCGTTAAAAGCAAGAGCTCTCTGAAGAAACCGGGTGGAAGTTGGTTACGATTCCCCTGAAGAAACACACAGTGAAACGAGGGAGCGCTTCATGGTTATGCGTCGGGAGTATCGGGAATATCTTCCTGAATTGGAATTATTGCTTCTCACCAAATGGAAAACAGATAAGCACAATTTTTTCTTCACAAGTTAAAAGGACACTAAGAGAATAAGATAGTAATTTTATGGACTATATTTGGAGTACACAAACATGAAGTTAAGAAATAGTGAAAAACAAAACATCAGTAAAAAATTATTCTAATGCAGCTTAATACAGGTCGTTGATGTGGAAGAAGGCACGTTCAATCCAGCAAGTCTGGCTGAGTTAATGCCTCATACAATTCTGAGACCTTGTTGCATTTAGAAGAGCATGCAGGTTTAAATGTATTGAACTCAAGGTAAATTATTGAGCTGATAAACAAATTTAATTTCTATAGAGCTATTTAGGCTCAACAAAGTGACCATATAGTATTTTCAGTTCTTATGTCCAGCCTTCCAATCCAGATCCCTGGACACTGGATCTCTCTTCACATACCTTCTGGCACGGGTCTTAGGGTCCCTTCCACGTGCAGCCGTCTCCCTCACAGGTACCGTCTGGAGATTCCTAGCTCTGCAGCACCATTCCTCTGGCTTTCCCCAGTCCAATGGTGTATGCTGGCCCTTGGAATGCCTCCCAGTATACGTACTACTCTGGACTCTTCTAGACCTCTCAAAGGCTTTTCTCCTCTTTCTTCCAAAGGGTTTCTTTCCCTCTCTGTCCGTCCGGTTGGGCTTCTGCTTCTGATGATCCTCCTGATGATGAAGATGATCAAGCTCAAGCTGCTTCTCTGTAGAATAAACTCTACCTTTATTCTGCTTAGATGAGTGCTCCTCCCTAACACAGCGCAGCTGTGCTGAATCAGGCCCTGCCCTTTGAGATGAGTGCTTAGGGATTACCGCCTAGCCCTCCTGATTGAACACACGTTTCCCCACTTCAGCTCCTCTAAGGGCTGTTGGAAACCTGGTGCATTCTGGGACTGGTAGTCTTTTATGGGAAAATTCTGTTTTCTTATTTCTACCAGAACTGACAGGTTGCTTGTTCAGAGTCACTTCACCTTTCCTATAGCTCCTTCCTGAGCTATGATAAGCTTCCTTATCACAATGGTCAGAATATTCTGATCCATAGACGCCACCAATGTCTGGATATCGGTACCGGTCGAAACCGCCGGTACCCCAGAACATTGTAACAGGTGATCGGTCGAGGCCGAGCCAATGATGTCAACCTGTGACCCCATAGGTAATGCTTTGGAAGCCGGAGCCTCCCGCCGGGGTAATTTTGCCGGTGTGGCATCCTCAAGAGTAAGCCCGGAGGCATCTCGATACTTAGAGGGAGATGAACTCTTTGAGGACCGGCCAGATTTAAGTTTGGTTACCTGAGATCCATCGGATGAAGAAGCAGCCCTGGAAGACGTCGATGCCACGGAAGCTGCATCGGAGGGAAACAGGGTACTGAGCTTAGCTGCCCGATTCTGTAACCCTCTTTTGGACATCATGGAACGGGACTCACAATCCGCAATGGAGTGGTCAGGACCTAAACATTTTAGACACCAGTCATGGGTGTCGGTGACTGAAATAGTGTTACTGCACTTTGTGCATTTTTTAAACCCGGAGGCGGGTTTTTCCATGAGGGAAAATATTTCTATGGGCCTGAGGCTCCAGAAGAAATGCACAGAAAAAAAGTAGAAGTTTTTCTTTTTTTTTTTTTTAAAGAAAGAAAAAGAACCGGTAGTACCGGTGCGGAATCGAGAAGGCAGACACGCGACTAAAGAAAAATAAAAGAAAATAAGAAAATTTTCAGCAGTGACAGGAAACACGACCTGCTGGCTCCGTGGAAAAGAAGAACTGGAGAGAGGCAGTTGGGAAAGGCGGGAAGGCAGTGCGCAGGCGCTGTGGGATGCTCCCAAAAGCTTTCTTTCAGGACGCTGGGGAGCGTTCCCGCGCAGGCTCCGTCGGTACCGACGATACCCATATGTGAAGACTCATTCCTGCTTGTTCCTGGAGATACCCTGTTTACTACTATTTTTAAAGGGACAGGATTCACTTTCTTGCCACTCCATCTCCCCTGAACAGCCTTCGTTACCACAGTCTACATCTTGCTTCTTTTAATTCTTTTTGGTCGTTTATGTTATCAACTCTGTTTAAGCCCATTTCTCCGGGAACAAGTAGGAAGTCAGTCCTCATATATGGGCGACATCAGCGTAGATGAAGCTCTGGTGGTAACTTCTCTCTAGCTTTCCAAGAAAGCCTTTGGGAGATGTACCACATGCATGCATGGTCCCCTTCCCACCTAGGGGTGCCATTTTGCCTCCTTTTTTTCACGGAGCCCATTGGACATGTGTCTGTCTTTTTTTGGAAAATGTTGACTTTTTTCTAATTTTTGTCTCTTCGGCGGTCACATACTTGTTCCTTCCCATCTCCCGATTCCGCTTGCCTCCAATATAGCATTTTTTTTACTCTTTTTTTTCTCTTTTCCCCTCGGGTGTCCTTTCCCTCTGTGCATGGGGTTTGTGCCCTTTCTAGCCGGGCCTAAGGAGTTTGACCTCACGGGAACAGTCTTCCCTGCCATGGCCTTAGCTTCAAACCATGTGACCACAGCACTTATAACATGTCATGTACTGACCAGCATGATTGTTACCTTTGATGCCTCAGGCTGGATCATGATGCCTTGGTGTGTGGTCTCTGCCAGCAAATGACCCCCAAGGCCCTCAGAGGCAGCAAGAAGTAGCACGAGCTGACTTTCCATAAGACTGACTTGGGCCTGGAGTCATCTGTGGGATGAGCGTCCTCAAGGGCTGCCACGGATGCTGTCTTGGAGCCTCAAGGATACGGAGTGCCTAGGCAGGGCTCCCTCAAGGAGGGACACTCCTCAAAGAGCCTGATATCATCTGTGCCTCCTCAGGTGATGAGTCCAGGACTGTGGGGAAGTTCCACGACATGAGGTCGAGGGCAATGGCCAGGAGCAGCCCTCGAAGCTGCCCTGGCAGGAGAATGTGGCATCGGCATCCGGGGATTGGTCTCAGTCCTCCGAGGCCATTCTGGTTGAGGACACCCTTTCGACAGTGCCGATGTCGGGACCTAAATCCTCGGTACCTGCGATGGTGGCTGCAGAGCCATTGGGCATCGAAGCCAGGATGGCAGCCTTAGAACACAGCCTGTCTGCCTTCATGGCCAAGCAGCAGGCTCTGATGCCTGGTTCTTCCAGGTTATCAATCCCGATCACCGGCCCCTCCACAGAAGTGGAGTTGGTCCTCGAGCGCCATCAGTCTTGATAACCCCTTGGGCCCAGCCCTAATCGGAGCAGAGGTGTTCCACGCATAGCGCACCTGAATTGGGGGTGCAGGGGCATTGGGACCCCTGGGCCATCAGGGCTGATGCTCCAGCCAGAGGCCCGGGGAACCTTCAAAGTCTCCTCAGACTCTGGTTTTGACTGGGAGACAAAGGACGAGTCCTCGGACACCCAGCTCCATAGAGATGTGCCCTCAGACTCTTTTCCTCTGGAGACCTGGCGTTAGATCCCACACCCAAGGACCTGGCCTTCCTGGATATCATGTGGGAAATGGCAAAGGCCCTTGCCTTCACCACAGAGACTGAGGAGGGGCCTCGGGCAGAGGATCTTGAAATCCTCCAGTATGAGGCTCCTCCCAAAGAGGCCTTCAAGGTGCCTGTCTCTCCTATCCTGGAGCAGCTGCTCTTCCGAATGTGGAAGACTCCGGCCTTGGTCTCCATGGTGAGCAGACAGCTGGACTCGATGTATCAGGTCAGCTGGAGCCCTGGCTTCCAAAATACTAAACTGCCCCATAACTCCATGGTGGTGGAGACGGTCATGCAGAAGAGCCAGAAAATGCACTTCTCGGTGCCCCCAGATAGGGAGGCCTGCTCCATGGACATCCTGGGCAGGAAATGCTTCCAGGGCTTGATGCTCATTGGCCGGATCTAGACCTACCAGCTGTACATGGGCATATACTTGCGGGACATGGTGAAGGAACTTGCCGGGTTCACGACTGGTCTCTCTAAGGAACCTCTTCAGCGGTTCTGGACCCTGGTCTCCTCGGCCAGGGAGTGCTCCAAGTTTATGACTCTGGCGGCCTATAATGGCTTCAAGTCAGTGGCTAGAGTAGCAACGGTGGGCATTAGGGCCCACCGCCATACCTAGCTACAGTCTTCTGACCTGGAGCAATGGGTATGGGACAAGTTGGTCGATGTCCTTGCTGGGGAGAGAACCCCTTTGACAAACCCATGATGGAAAAGGCCACTGAGCTGGAGTCGGAGTTCATGACCAGGAACAGGATCTCCAAGAAGACCGCTGACCCTTCCCGATGGAAGGTTTCGGGTAAAAAGTCCTTCTACTCGAAAAAGAGGAAAGCTTACAGAAACTACCCTCAGCACTCTGCCTTCCCAGCTCCCGAACAGGGCCAGCAGGCCAAGGCACAAGGGCATGACCTTCGTAAGCCTAAGGTCCCCAAGCCCCAGCCCATGCTCAGGCACAACCTTGGGGGGTGGGGGGGGTGACTACTGGGGCACAGCTTCTCTTCCCCCGGGAAGGCCTGCCCTGAAACACACAGGGGGCGTCTGGTCTTTTTTGCCAACTGCTGGCCCGCCATCACCACAGATGGGTGGGCCTTACAGGTGGTGCAGAAGAGGTACCTCCTCCACCTCAAGCAGATGTTGTGTTGTCCTCTAGCACCCCCTGATGAAGGCAATCGCCGAAACGCGTTGGGGTTCTCAATTTCAATAAAGCGCATGTGACCTCCATATCTGCTCGCTTCTTGTGTTTCCTATCAAGCCCAGTATCCTGTTTCCAACAGTGGCCAATCCAGGCCACAAGTACCTGGAAGGTACCCAAAGTCCACAGCTTCCACATGCTTGTCCTGGAGTAAGCAGTGGATTGCCCAGGTCCTCTTTAATAATGGTTTATGGACCTTTCCTGCAAGAACTTGTCCAAACCTTTTTTTAAATCCAGCTATACCTAACAGCTTTTACTACATCCTCTAGTAACGAATTCCAGAGTTTGATTACGCGTTGAGTGAAAAAATATTTTCTCTCATTAGTCTTAAGTGGGTTACATTCTAGCTTCATTGTGTGTCTAGTCTTTGTACTTTTTGATGGCATAAACAACCGATCTATGTTAACCCGTTCCACTCCATTCATTAGTTTATGGACTTCTCTCATATCTCCCCTCAACCTTCTCTTTTCCAAGTTGAAGAGTCCTAACTTAAGCCTTTCCTCATAGGGGTATCCTTCCATCCCCTTTACCACTTTGATGGCTCTTCGGTAATTCCGCTATATCCTTTTTAAGATACAGCGGCCAGAATTGCACACAATATTCAAGGTGCCGTCGAACCATGGAACGATACTGAGGCATTATATCCTTGGTTTTATTCTTCATTCCTTTCCTTATGATTCCTAGCATTCTATTAGCTTTCTTGGCCGCTGCTGCACACTGGGCAGAGGGTTTCAATCTATTATCCACAATGACGCCTAAATCTTTTTCCTAGGTAGTGGTTTCTAAGGTGGTACTATGCAGCGTGTAACCAAAGTCTGGATTGTTCTTTCCTAAGTGCATAACTTTGCACCTGTCCACATTAAATTTCATCTGCAATTTGGATGCCCAGTCTTCCAATTTATCAAGGTCCTCTTGCAATTTTTCACAATCCTCTTGGGTTTTAACAACTTTGAATAATTTTGTGTCATCTGCAAAATTGATCACCTCTCTTGTTATTCCCATTTCCAGGTCATTTATGAATATGTTAAAAAGTAGTGGGCCCAGCACAGATTCCTGGCGTACTCCACTATTTACTTTTCTCCATTGAGAAAATTAGCCATTTAGCCCTACTCTCTACCTTCTATCTTTTAACCAGTTTATGATCCACAATAGTATACTGCCTCTTATCCCATGACTTTTTAATTTCACCAAGAGTCTCTCATGAGGGACCTTGTCAAAGGCTTTCTGAAAAAAACCCAGATACACTATATCAACTGGCTCACCTTTGTCTACCCGTTTATTCACACCTTCAAAATAATATAACAGATTAGTAAGACAAGACTTTCCTTGGCTAAATCCTTGTTGGCTTTCTCCCATTAAACCATGACTATATACCAGATCAGTAATTTTATTCTTTATAATGGTTTCTACCATTTTGCCCAGTACTGATGTCAGACTCACAGATCTGTAGTTTCCCAGATCACCCCGGAACCATTTTTAAAAATTAGCATTACATTGACCATTCTCCATTCTTCAGGTACTACAGTTGATTTTAATGATAGTTCACAGATTACTAATAGAAGGTCAGCAATCTCATATTTCAGTTCTTGATTTGGTATTCTTCAGTTTATAAAATAGTTGTAATACATCTTCCCAGTTTATCAATATTTCTTTCAATTTTTCCAATACATCACCTTTATATACCATTTCAGGAATGGGTAAATTCCCTACACCTTCTTCAGTAAAGACAGAAGCAAAGAATTCATTCAGTCTCTCCACTATGGCCTTGTCTTCACTTAGCACCCCTTTTGCTCTATCATCCAATGGTCCGACTGTCTCACAGGTTTTTTTGCTACGAATGTACTTGAAAGTTTTCATTATGCATTTTAGCTTCCATGGCAAGCTTTTTTTTTTCAAATTCTCTCTTAGCCTGCCTTATCAATCAATGCCTTACATCTAACTTGGCAATGCTTATGTTGTTTCCTGTTTTCATCATTTGGCTCCTTTTTCCATTTCCTCAAACATACTTTTTTGGCTAAAAAAGCCTCTGACCTCGCTTTTAAACCATGGTGGCAGTTTTTGCCCTTCCTTCCAATTTTCTTAAAGCGTGGAATACATCTGTTCTGGGCTTCCAAGATGGCATTGTTTAAAAAGAACTCACACTTTATGCAAATCTTTAGCTTTTGCAGCTGCTCCTTTTAGTCTTTTGTTATTTATTTTCCTCATTTTATTATATAGTCCCCTTTTTGAAAGTTAAATGAGAGTACTGTGTATTTCCTTGCCATCCTTCTTTCATTTATTAAATCTTGGAGTGGAGGAGTGGCCTAGTAGTTGGGGCAAGCTACTTCAGGCTGGAAGGTCGGGGGTTCAAATCCCACTAGAGGACAGCAACCTTGGGCCAGAAGGACTGGGGTTTCTAGTCCCACAGGTGCTCCTTGTGGTCTTGGGCAAGCCACTTAACCCTCCATAGCCCATGTTCCCTGTAAAATAGTTATCTCCAAGTTATAATGCCCTGTTCAATGTAATTTCAGTTTGTTCAATGTAAACCGCACTGATGCAGAATAGCGCGGTTTATAAAAGAACATAAATAAATAAATAATGCAATCATGTTAAATTCACTATTGCCAAGTGGCCCCCTCACCCTTATCTCTTGCACAAGATACTGCATGCCACTAAGGACTAGGTCCAAAATAGTTTCCCCTCTTGTTGGTACAAAATCAGCTGCTCCAAGAAGCAGTCATTTATTTCATCAAGAAACTCTATCTCCCTAGCATGTTCTGACCCAGTCAACACCCAGATAATTGAAATCACCCATTATTACTATGTTGTAACTTTTGTTAGATTCCCAGATTTCTTTCAGTATTTCATTATCCATCTGTTTCTATCTTGTAACCAGTTCCTGATCCACAATATTATTTAGAAACATAGAAATATGACGACAGAAAAAGACCACATGGCCTATCTAGTCTGTCCTTCCATATCAACAACTACAACAGTCGCCTTTTTACCTTTAGAGAACCTCTGTGTTTGTCCCATGCTTTTTTGAATTCACTGTCCTCATCTCTACCACCTCCACTGGGAGACTATTCCACGGATCCACTACTCTTTCCGTAAAGAAATATTTCCGCATATCACTCCAGAATCTATCTCCAATCACCCTCATCCCATGTCCCCTCATAGCAGAACTTGCTTTCAATTGAAAGAGGCTCTCTCACTGAACATTTATGCCACAGAGGTATTTAAACATCTCAATCATATCACCACTATCCCGCCTTTCCTCTAAGGTGTACATATTAAGATCCTTAAGTCTGTCCTCATATGCTTTATAATGAAGACCACTAATCATTTTAGTAGCCACCCTCTGCACCGATTCCATCCTGTTCACATCCTTTTGAAGGTGCAGTCTCCAGAATTGCACACTATATTCCGAATGAGATCGCACCAAAGACTTATACAGAGGCATTATCACCTACTTTTGTCTGCTAGCCATTCCTCTCCGTATGCACCCAAGCATCCTTCTAGCTTTTGCCGTCGCATTTTCTACCTGTTCAGCTACTTTAAGATCATCAGACACAACCACACCTAGGTCCCGCTCTTCTTTAGTGGACAAAAGTACTTCACCCCCTATACTGTATTGCTCCCTTGGATTGCTGCAGCCCAAATGCATGACCTTACATTTTTTAACATTAAATCCCAGCTGCCAAATTCTAGACCATTCTTCAAGCTTAGCTAGATCCCTCCTCATGTTATCTACACCTTCCTGGGTATCTACTCTATTGCAGATTTTGGTATCACCCGTAAAGAGGCAAACCTTACACGACAGCCCTTCCGCTATATCACTAACAAAGATGTTAAAAAGAATCGGATCAAGGTCAGATTCCTGGGGCACACCACTGGTAACATCCCTCTCCTCAGAGTGAGCTCCATTTACCTGTACTCTTTGTCACCTCCCACCCAAACAATTTCTAACCCAAGCAGTAACTTTAGGGTCCATCCCTAGGGTGCTCAGTTTGTTTATAAGTCGCCTGTGAGGAACAGTGTCAAAGGCTTTACTGAAATCTAAATACATCACATCTAGGGCTCTCCCTCGGTCCAACTCCCTGGTCACCCAGTCAAAGAAATCAATCAGATTTGTCTGACAAGACCTGCCTCTGGTGAATCCATGCTGCCTTGGATCCTGTAATCCGCTGGACTCCAGAAACCTTACTATTTTCTCTTTCAGCAGCATTTCCAATAATTTACTCACCACCAAAGTTAAACTAACCGGCCTATAGTTTTCAACCACATCCTTACTTCCGCTTTTGTGTAAAGGCACCATATGAGCCTCTCTCCAGTCCTTTGGCACCACTCCTGACTCCAACGAAGCATTGAAAAGGTCAGTCAGTGGAGCTGCTACAACGTTCCCAAGTTCCCTCAATATTCTAGGGTGTATCCAATCCAGTCCTATTGCTTTGTCTACTTTAAGTTGAGCTAGTTTCTCATGAACACAGTCTTCTGAAAATTGTTAAAGATGTCCCTCGCTGCTGTTCCTGTTTGTGGGTGTTTTCTGAGGTCCTGCTCCTGGCCCATCTGTGAACACAGAACAGAAATATTTCTTAAGCAATTCCGCTTTATCCTTATCAGCTTCTACATATTTCTCCCCTGCACCCTTGAGTCTGACAATACCACTTTTGCCCTTCCTCTTCTAACATATCTGAAAAATGTCTTATCCCCCCATTTTATTGCATTGGATATTTCCTCCTCTTCTGAATCTTTGCCTTCCTACTTTGCTAGCTTCTCTAAGTTTTTCCAAATATAGATGCCTGTCTTCCTCTCTCTGTGATCTCTTGTATTTCATGAAGGCCTCCCTCTTTTTCTTCACTTTTTCAGCTACTTCTTTCGAAAGCCATAGCCGTCTCCTTTTCCTTTTACATTTATTTACCATTTTAACAAAAAGGTTGGTTGCCCTTAAAAGATCCCCTTTCAGTTTTACTCACTGTTTTTCTACATCCCCCAGCTATTCCCATCCCACTAACGACTCCCTGAGGTATTGGCCCATCTTGGCAAAGTTAGTCTTCCTAAAGTCTAAGACCCACACCTTTGAATGGATTCTAACAGTTCTAGTCCTAATATTGAACCACACCATCTGTGATCACTGGATGCAAAATGATCTCCCACTACAACATCAGAAACACTTTCACCATTGGTAAGCACCAAGTCCAGTATGACCCCTTCACGTGTGGGGTCTTTTACCAATTGCCTGAATAGTTCTCCCTGTAGAGAATCCACGATCTCCTTACTTCTAGATGATACTGCAGCAGGAATGTGCCAATCAACATCTGGCATATTGAAATCTCCTATCAGTAGCACTTCCCCTTTCCTAGCAATGCTGTATATATCTTTAATTAACTCTCTGTCCACCTCTTCCTCTTGTGAGGGAGGTCTGTATATCACACCAAAGCAAATAGATTTCTCTTTCCCTCTTTCTAGTTTAACCCACAATGCCTCCTCTCTCCCTTTTAAGCTCTGTAATTCTAAAGCTTTAATAGTATTTTTTACATATAGTGCCACTCCTCCTCCCCTTCTTCCTACCCTGTCCTTTCTGAATAAAGTATAGCCAGGTATAGTTACATCCCAATCATGGTTTTCTGTGAACCTCCTATCCCATGTCTTTTTAGTTTTGCCAAAAGTCTCTGATGAGGGACCTTGTCAAAGGCTTTCTGAAAATCCAGATACACTATATCAGCGATGGCGAACCTATGGCACGCGTGCCAGCTGTGGCACGCGAAGGCCTTGCAGCTGGCACGCGGGAAGGTCCGCAATCAAAATATGCGGCATTAAAAAAAATAAAAATAAAAAGCTGCCGCTGCCGGGGCCGGGGCCGCCGCGGCAGAATCGAGTGTGCCGCGGGGCCCCCCCACCCAGCAGAGCCTGCCCTCCGTCCCCGGTATCACCTTCTCTCAGCTGCCTCTAGTCAAACGCGCCTGCTTTCAGAGCGCGAGTGGAGTTTCTTCCTCGCTGCTCTGTTATGCCCGCGGGGGCTGATGGGAGTTCCCATCAGCCCCCGCGGGCTTAACAGAGCAGCGAGGGAGAAACTTCCCTCGCGCTCTGAAAGCCGGCGCGTGTGACTGGAGGCAGCTGAGAGAGGTGATACCGGGGACGGAGGGCAGGCTCTGCTGGGCGGGGGGGCCCCGCGGCACACTCGATTCTGCCGCGGCGGCCCCGGCCCCGGCAGCAACAGCTTTCTTTGTAAAAATAATTTCGCTGGGGGGGGGTTAGGAGTGGTAATGGCTGGGGGGGGGGGGGTAGGACTGGTGATGGGCTGGGGGGGGGTTAGGAGTGGAAATGGCTGTTGGCTGTTGGTCGGTTAGGAAATGAAATGGCCTGGGGGTGGCTAGGACAGGAAATGGGCTGATGGGGGGTTAGGAGTGGTAATGGCTGGGGGGGGGTAGGAATGGTGATGGGCTGGGGGGGTTAGGAGTGGTAATGGCTGTGGGCTGTTGGGGGGTTAGGACTGGTGATGGGCTGGGGGGGCTAGGACAGGAAATGGGCTGATGGGGGGTTAGGAGTGGTGATGGGCTGGGGGGGTTAGGAGTGGTAATGGGCTGGGGGGGGTTGGAGTGGTAATGGCTGTGGGCTGTTGGGGGGTTAGGAATGGTGATGGGCTGGGGGGTTAGGAGAGGTAATGGCTGTGGGCTGTTGGGGGGGGGCTAGGACTGGTACTGGGCTATGGGGGGCTAGGACAGGAAATGGGCTGATGGGGGGGTTAGGAGTGGTGATGGGCTGGGGGAGGTTAGGAGTGGTGATGGGCTATGGGGGGGCTATGGGCTATGGGGGAGCTAAGTCTATATGGGCTGATGGGATTAGGACTGGAAGTGGGTTGATGGGGGCTTAGGACTGGTAATGGGCTATGGGGGGCTAGGACAGGAAATGGGCTGATGGGGAGGGGTTAGGACTTGAGGTGGGCTGTTGGGGGAGGTTAGGAGTGGTGATGGGCTATGGGGGGCTAGGACAGGAAATGGGCTGATGGGGAGGGGTTAGGACTTGAGGTGGGCTGTTGGGTGGGGTTAGGACTGGTAATGGGCTATGGGGGGCTAGGACAGGAAATGGGCTGATGGGGAGGGGTTAGGACTTGAGGTGGGCTTTTGGGTGGGGTTAGGACTGGAAATGGGCTGATGGGGGGTTAACACTGGAGGTGGTCTGATGGGGTTAGGACTGGTAATGGGCTATGGGGGGGTTTAGGACTGATAATGGGCTATGGGGGGCTGGGACAAGAAATGGGCTGATGGGGAGGGGTTAGGACCTGAGCTGGGCTGATGGGGTTAGGACTGGTAATAGGCTGTGGGCTGATGGGGGGGTTAGGACTGGCAATGGGCTATGGGGGGGTTAAGACTGGTAATGGGCTGTTGGCTGATGGGGGCTGTCTGGTAATGGGCTATGGGGGTTAGGACTGATAATGGACTATGGGGGGGGCTAGGACAGGAAATGGGCTGATGGGGAGGGGTTAGGACTTGAGGTGGGCTGATGGGGTTAGGACTGGTAATGGACTGTGGGCTGATGGGGGGGTTAGGACTGGCAATGGGCTATGGGGGGCTGACTGGAAATGGGTTGATGGGGGTTAGGACTGGAAGTGGGCTGATGGGGGGGTTAGGACTGGAAGTGGGCTGATGGGGGTTAGGACTGGTAATGGGTTATAGGGGGGGCTTAAACTGAAAATGGGGTGATGGGGGGTTAGGACTGGAAGTGGGTTGATGAGGGGGGGCTAGGACTGGTATTGGGTTGGGGGGTTTCTAGGACTGGAAATGGGTTGGGGGGCTGCTAGGACTGGAAATGGGCTGATGCAGGGACTAGAAGGGAATGGATGCTGGGTGAGGCTGGAACTAGAAGGGAGCTGGTGTTGGGGAGGATTAGAATGGGATGGGGCTGGGAGAGTAAAATGGAGAGGGGAAAAATATTTTGTGTGGGAGGGATAAAAAATCTACAATTGGCCGGGTATTGGGAGAATAAGTGGGGATTGAGGATGGAGGGGTAAATTTTGAGTAGATGAAATAGGAATGAGGAAAGAGCAAAAGGAGAAAGATTAGTATGTTAAAGCAGATGTAGAGAGAGAATGGAAAAAAAAAAAACCCAAGAAGACAGAAGAAAGGACAAATGGACAGCAGATGGAGAGTTAGCAGAAGACACGAAGAAACCAGAAGAAAGTGGCTGGAACAATTGCAACTGAAAAAAAATGCACAAAAGGTAGAAAAATATCTCTTTATTTTGAATTTATTAACTGGAATATGTCAGCTCTGGGAAATGTGCATCATTAATTTTTGCGCTTTGTTTAGTACAAGAGGAAATTAATTTATAGTTTTATTTCTACAGTGTTGTTGTATATTCCAAGTTTGGCTTTTGGGGTTCCCAGTTTAATTATTGTCTTCCTGTTTCTAAATTGTGATTCCTTGTTTGGTGATGGTCTGTTCTGCATGTGTAACTGAGCTGAGGTATTCTGTTTATATAATTCCTATTTGACATTGCCACTTGTTCTTTCCCCAGTAGGTCATGTATTGTTGTTCTCTGAAATGTATTGGTTTAATATTTGCAGTGTTGCCTTTTGATAGTTAGGGTATGGTGCTTTGTGAGTCCTGGTAGTGCTGTTAGGATACGGCGGGTTTGCTATGGGTTCTAAATGGGCAGCGTTTGTAGTAGTTCCTAATGTGCCTGGCGGTTGGTACTGGATTACAGTAATGTAGAAACCTTTTAGTCTTTCTTTATCCATATACTCATTAAGAGGCATGTTTACTAAAAGTTAGTGTATGGTAACATTATGCAAATATTTATGCAAATGAGGCACCTTATGCAAATGAGGCTTTAATTGACGTGCTGGCACTTTGAGGAAATTCTTTGGTTTTGTGCGGCAGTTTGGGCACTCGGGCTCAAAAAGGTTAGCCATCACTGCACTATATCAACCGACTCACCTTTGTCTACCTGTTTATTCACACATTCAAAAAAACATAACAGATTAGTAAGACAAGATCTTCCTTGTCTAAAGCCATGTTGGCTGTCTCCCATTAAGCCTACTGAAATGCAGGGGACATGGGGAAAATAAGAAGCGCTCTGGCTTGCGTTGGAAAGGGGAGATGGCACTGTCATCCATATTGCTGTAGTCTACAGACCTCCGACTCAAATTGAAGAGAGAGACAATGAATTGATTATAGATATTGCCAAGATAGCAACAAAGGAGGAAGCAATCATATTGGGGGACTTTAATCTACCTGATGTGGATTGGATTACTCCTTCTGCACATCTGGAAAGAAGCAAAAAAATTGTGGATGCTCTCCAAGATGCATTATTTAGACAAATGGTGATGGAACCAACCAGGGAAAGTTCAACGCTGGATGTAGTGCTCACCAACGGTGATAGTGTGTCGAATGTCTGCGTGAGTGCCCCTGTGAGCAACAGCGACTATCACACGGTGTGCTTTGAGATAAAAGCCATGGTACAGGCCAATCATAGCAAGCTCAAAGTCCTAAACTTCAAATACACTGACTTCAATAAAATGGCAGGAGTACTTAAAGGAGGAGATGACGGGGTGGAAGGAGATAAAGGAAGTGGAATTGCAGTGGGCTAAACTAAAGGAAGCAATAAAAGGGGCAACAGATAAATATGTAAGAAAAGTAAGTAAAAGCAAGAGGAGAAGGAAACCTATTTGGTTTTCCAAAGAGGTGGCTGCTCAAATAAAGGCAAAAAACACAACTTTTGCAAAATTCAAAAGCTTGCAAACAGAAGAACACAGAAATGAATACAGGATCCAACTCAAAGAGTCTAAAAGAGTAATAAGGATAGCAAAATCAAAGGAAGAGGAAAAGATGGCTAAAGATGTTAAGGGTGGCAACAAAAATTTCTTCAGGTATATTCAGGAAAGGAAGAAGATCAGAGTTGGAATTGCAGGACTCAGAAGTGCTGGGAAAGGACTAGTGGAAAGTGACACTGAAAAAGCGAAATTGCTAAACAAATACTTCTGCTCTGTTTTTACTAAAGAAGATCCTGGAGATGGACCAGCTGTGACTCCCAAATATAAAAATGGGAATGAAGTAGATACCACACCATTCACAGAAGACGAGGTGTTAGAACAACTTGCTAAACTGAAAGTGGACAAAGCCATGGGACCGGATGGGATACATCCCAGGATACTGAAAGAGCTCAGAGAGGTTCTTGCAGGACCGTTAAAGGATGTCTTCAGCAGATCCTTGGAAACAGGAGAGGTTCCTCAGGACTGGAGAATGGCTGATGTCGTACCTCTACACAGAAGTGGTGACAGGGAAGAAGTGTCAAACTACAGGCCCGTGAGCCTTACCTCGGTGGCGGGAAAAGTAATGGAGGCGCTCCTGAAAGAGCGAATAGTGAACTTTCTCAAAACCAACAGGTTGCAAGACTCGAGGCAACATGGTTTTACCGAAGGACGATCTTGCCAAACAAATCTGATTGAGTTCTTTGACTGGGTGACCAGGGAACTAGATCAGGGGCATGCGATGAATGTCGTCTACCTGGATTTCAGCAAAGCCTTTGATACTGTTCCTCATAGGAGGCTTGTCAACAAACTCAGTAGCTTGGGGATGGGTCCCAAAATGGTAAACTGGATTAGAAACTGGTTGACTGACAGACGGTGATTGTGCATGGAGCTCACTCGGATGAGAGAAAGGTGATTAGCGGGGTGCCCCAGGGTTCGGTCCTGGGCCCGGCACTGTTCAATGTATTTGTGAGCGATATTGCTGAAGGACTGAATGCAAAAGTCTGTCTTTTTGCAGATGACACAAAAATTTGCAACAGAGTGGACTCCCCCGAGGAAGTGGTTAACATGAAGAAAGATCTACAAAAGCTGGAAGACTGGTCTAATGCTTGGAAACTATGATTTAGTATGATGTAGTAAGGGCTGTTAGTATAGCTGGGTTTAAAAAAGGTTTGGACAAGTTCCTGGAGGAAAGGTCCATAAACCACTATTAAAAAGGGACCCAGGATATCAATGCTTGGCCTAGTACAAGCACTGCAGAACCTGTGTCTTTTGGGGAAACTGCTAGGTACGTATGACCTAGATTGGCCACTGTTGGAAACAGGATACTGGGCTTGATGGACCTCGGTCTGACCCAGTATGGCATTTCTTATGTTCTTATGATTTAATGCGAAAAAGTGCAGTGTCATGCACTTGGGTAGCAGAAATCCAAGAGAGATGTACACGATAGGGGGTGAGAGGTTGGTATGCACGGTTCAGGAGAAAAACCTTGGTGTGATTATCTCTGATGATATCAAGGTGGCAAAACAGTGCAACAAGGCGGTGGCAAAAGCCAGGAGGATGTTGGGCTGCATACAAAGAGGGATTACCAGCAGAAAAGAAGAGGTACTTATGCCACTGTATAAGTCACTGGTGAGGCCTCACTTGGAATACTGTGTTCAGTTTTGGAGACCATATCTTGCAAAAGATGTAAAAAGACTGGAAACTGTTCAGAGGAAGGCGACCAAAATGATTTGGAGCCTGCGTCAGAAGCCTTATGAGAAGAGACTTGAAGACCTAAATATGTAAACTTTGGAGGAGAGGAGGGACAGGGGAGATATGATTCAGACCTCTAAATACTTAAAGAGAAATGATGAACAAACAAACCTCTTCCAAAGACGGGGAACCTGTAAAACTAGAGGGCATAACATGAAGTTGCAAAGGGGTAAATTGAAAGGCAATGTCAGGAAATATTTTTTCACTGAAAGGGTGGTGGATGCTTGGAATGCCTTCCCGATGGAAGTGGTAGGGGCAAACACGGTGACGGAATTCAAAAAGGAATGGGACAAACACAGAGGATCCCTTTACAGCAATAGGATACAAACAAAATAAACGATACCATCTAACTTCTGAACCATATAATGTCTCAACAAATATATAACGTCTCAACAAATAGGGGTGTCCTACATGGAGTGGTAGGTTTACCCCTAAACAAAGACATGGGGAGGGGTAGCCTGCACAGAGCGACAGGTGCACCTACTCTTGCCATCTTGCTGGGCAGACTAGATGGACCATGCTGGTCTTTATCTGCCGTCATTTACTATGTTACTATGTTTTTAAAAATTGGCATTACATTGGCAATCCTACAATCTTCAGGTATTACAGGTGATTTTAATGATGGTTCACAGATTACTAATAGCAGGTCTGCAATCTCATATTTCAGTTCTTTCAACACCCTTGGATATATACCATCCGGTCCAGGTGATTTGCTACTCTTCAGTTTATCAAATAGTTGTAATACATCTTCCCCGTGTAGCGATATTTCTTTCAATTCTTCTGCAGCATCACCTTTAAATACCATTTCAGTCATGGGTAACACCCCTACATCTTCTTCAGTAAAGACCGAAGCAAAGAATTCACTCAGTCTCTCCGCTATAGCCTTGTCCCCTCTTACTGCCCCTTTTACCCCTCTGTCATCTAATGGTTCAACTGACTCTCTCACAGGATTTTAGCTACAAATGTACTTGAAAAAGTCTTTATTATGCGTTTTTGCTTCCACAGCAAGTTTCTTCTCAAATTCTCTCTTTGCCTGCTTTATGAATGCCTTGCATTTAACTTGCCAGTGCTTGTGCTGTTTCCATTTTTCGTCATTTGGCTTTTTTTTCCATTTCCTGAAAGATGCTTTTTTGGCAACAACAGCCTCTCTGACCTCACCTTTAAACTATGTTGGCAGTTTTTTGGACCTCCTTCCATTTTTCTTAAAGCGTGAAATACAGCTGATCTGGGCTTCCAAGATAGTATTTTTAACCACCACCCAAGCTTGATGTAAGTCTTAACCTCTGCAACAGCTCCTTTTAGTTTTTTCTCAACTATTTTCCTCATTTTATCAGTCTCCCTTTCGAAAGTTAAAAGGTAGTAATGTGGATTTCCTGACCATTCCTCCTGCATTAATTAAATCAAATGTGATCATGCTATGATCACTATTGCCAAGTGGCCCACAACACCCTTATCTCTTGCACCAGATCTGGTGTTCCACTAAGGACTAAATCCAAAATGGCTTCTCCTCTGGTGGGTTCATGAAGCATCTAGAAACTTTATCTCCCTAGCATGTCCTGCCGTGACACTGACCCAGTCAATACCGGGATAATTGAAATCACCCATTATTATTACCATTCTGTAACTTTTGTTAGCTTCCCTGATTTCTTGGAGCATTTCATCATCCATTTGTTCATTCTGGCCAGGCAGTCTATAGTACACCCCCACTGCCATCGCCTTCCCCTTTTTACATAGAATTTCAATCCATAGAGATTCTACAGCAAATTTTGTTTCCTGTAGAACTTTAATCCTTCGTAACTTAATGCCCTCTCTAACATAGAGCGCAACTCTGCCACCAATTTGATCAGCTCTATCATTATGATATAGTTTGTACCCAAGTATCACAGTGTCCCACTGGTTGTCCTCCTTCCACCATGTCTCTGAGATACCAATCATATCTAACTTCTCATTTAGTGCTATACATTCTAACTCTCCCATCTTTTTTTAGACTTCTAGCTTTTGCATACAAGCATTTTAGAGACTATATTTTATTCATATTAATCTGGTTATCGGTAGACAAGGGTAATTTGGAATCTTTAAGCTCTGTCTGCTCTGTACTCAAGGGCCTTTGGGCTACCTTTGTCTTTATTGGAACCTCTCTGCTGATGTGCCCTAACTTCATTTTTTTGGTAGTATCAAGGATATTGTTCCGAACCATGCGCTATTGGGCGACTGTCAGCTTTCCCCTATTATCTAGTTTAAAAGCTGCTCTTTCTCCTTTTTTTTAAAGATAATGCCAGCAGCCTGGTTCCATCCCAGTTAAGGTGAAGCCCATCTCTTCGGAAGAGCCCCTCCTTTCCCCAGAACGTTTCCCAGTTGCTAACAAATCCAAAACTGTCATCCTTGCACCATTGTCTCATCCATGCATTGAGACTCTGGAGCTCTGCCTGCCTTTTGGGTCCTGCACGTGGAACGGGAAGCATTTTGGAGAACGCTACCCTGGAGGTTCTGGATTTCAACTTCCTACCTAAAAGCCTAAATTTAGCCTCCAGAACCTCCCTACCACATTTTCCTATGTCATTGGTACCGACATGTACCAAGACAGCAGACTCCTCCCCAGCACTTGTCTAGGTGGTGCGTGAGGTCTGCTACCTTCACACTAGGCAGGCATGTTATCAAGCGATCCTCACGTCCACCAGCCACCCAGCTATCTACATGCCTAATGATCGAATCACCAACTATAACGGCTGTTCTAACCCTTCCCTCATGGGCACATGGTCCTGGAGAAACTTCCTCAGTGCGAGAGGGTTTTACATCACCTGGAGGACAGGTCCTAACTATAGGATCACTTCCTGCCACACCAGGGTGATGCTCTCCTGTCACGTGACCTCTCTCCTCCATGGCAACAGGGATGCTGCCAGACTGAAGGTGGGACTTCAGGACTATATCCCTGTAGGTCTTGTCTATGTACCTCTCTGTCTTCCTTATGTCTTCCAAGTCTGATACTCTTGCCTCCAGACATCGAACTCGTTCCCTGAGAGCAAAGAGCTCCTTGCACCTTGTGTACACGTAAGACCCCTCACCAACTGGAAGAAAATCATACATGTGACACTCAGTGCAAAAGACTGGAATGCCCCCATCTCGCTGCTGGACTGCTTGCTGCACCTTTGTTTTAAGGTTGTATTTAGATATTTAAGTTCTTTACTTACTAAGGGTTGCTGGGGATACTTATACTAATAAAACTAACGGAATATGTTTAATGTACTTTGTTCACCTGAAATTTAATTAATCTCAGGTCCTTAATGTATGCTGATGAGAATAAACAGTTGCACCTGAAAGTGAATAAGGCACCTCCTTTCCTTTAATAGGTTTAAGCACCTATAAAGCTACGATTATCCCAGGTGTGAGTGGGTGTTGGGGAGGGAGGGAAAATACTTAATAAAAAATGGCTGCTACACAGTACCCTGTCCTTTGCTTCTAAGGTAATCTGTGACCAATCTCCAGTGGGAGTCCCCAGCCCTTGCTTGGATAGAGGGAGTCTTGGGTTCTAAATCTAACCAGAAAACTCCCCTGTTTTTTAAATTTATACTAGACCCTTACTGAGTATTAAATTTAAACTGGAAGCTCTATGCTGGGTTCTAAATTCTCCCATCTTATTTTTTTTAGACTTCTAGCATTTGCATACAAGCATTTAAGAGGTGGTATTTTATTCATATTAACAATCTGGTTATCAGTTGACAAGGGTAATTTGGAATCTTCCAGCTCTGTACTTAAGGGCATCTGGTTAACTTATATTTATTGGAACCTCTGTTCAGATGTTCTAACTCCCCTGTTTTGTTAGTATCCTTCAAAGATACATTCTTCCAAACCATGCGCTCTTGGACTACTGTCGGCTTTCCCCTATTATGTAGTTTAAAAGCTGCTCTAGCTTCTTTTTAAATGTTAATGCCAGCAGCCTGGCTCCATCCCCGTTAAGGTGGAGACCATCCCTTCGGAAAAGCCCCTCCCTTCCCCAGAAAGTTGCCCAGTTCCTAACAAATCCAAAACCTTTTTCTCTGCACCATCATCTCATCCACATACGAGGGTTGCTATTTATATTTCTGGCCTAATAATGAAAAAACAAATATTTATGATCGAAATTGGTTTTATTGTTTTTCAAAATATTCTCCATGAAGATCAATACACTTTTGCATGCGTTTGAACCAATTATCGAAGCACTTTTTCCACTCCGATTGAGGTAACTCCAAAACATGCGTTTTGAATGCATCAACCGCATCTTCGGGTGTTGAAAATCGTTGACCACGTAATTTGTTTTTGATGTGCGGGAATAAAAAGAAGTCATTGGGTGCCAAATCAGGGCTGTACGGTGGATGACCCATCAATTCAATGTTTTGGCTGGTCAAAAATTCCTTTGTTTGAGCCGATGTGTGAGAGCTCGCATTGTCATGATGAAGAATTATTTGCCTCTTCTTCAACTTTTTCCGAATTTCTCCGAAGACGTCTGGTAAACAAACGGTCGTGTACCATTCAGAATTGACCGTCCTACGTTGCTCTAACGGCACTGTCGCCATGTGACCGGTAATGCCGAAGAAACAGGTAGTCAAATCTCCCTCCTCTAGCAGCTGAGGACAGAATTCCAATTCTTTTATTGCTAGGTTACACATCGCTCCCTTGGCAACAGCAGCCAGTCTTTACGTAGCAAGCAGCCAATAACAAATCAATAAGAAGAAAACAGCGGAAGAGTCCCATTGAAGGTATATAAATTTGCTCTGTGTCTCATGCTTGACCACGAAAGCACTTGAGAGGGAAAATAGCCAAAGTAATGGCTTTTAATTTTTTTTTTTTTTTTAAATGAACAATAACCACAAAAAACAAGTTTCCATTCATGTAACACCGAAAAAAACCGACATAAAAGAAACGCAAGAAAATACTAATAATAAAGAATGAAAATTATAGGGAGGGTTCTGGACTGGCCCGGAGAGAACTCAAGGAAAGACAATTAGCAGGTAAGGTCTAATTTCTCCTTCCTATTCGTCTCTCCGGGCCAGTCCAGAACAGATGGGTAGTACCAAAGCAGTACCTAACCCTGGGAGGGACCCGAGAGCCCCGCTATCACTGCTGAAGCCCCCACCGACGCATCTTGCCTAGCGAGAACATCCAACCTATAATGACGTGAAAAGGCATGAAGAGAAGACCATGACGCCGCATGACAAATATCCACCGGGGGAACCAAGGCCGATTCTGCCCACGAAGTAGCTTGACCCCTTGTAGAATGAGCCCGAAGACCTACCGGAACCGGTTTACCTCTGGCTTCATACGCAACCCGTATTGCATGCTTTACCCATCATGCAATGGTAGCCTTGGATGCAGGTTGACCCTTAGATGGCCCTGCAAACACAAATAACCGATCAGTCTTACGAAAAGACTCGGTCTCCCGTAGATATCTACGAAGTACACGACCCATATCCAATTTCCGCAGAGCTCGATCGACAGAATCTGCTCCCGAGCTAGCGAAAGTGGGAAGCGAAACCGACTGATTCACATGAAAAGCAGAGTACTTTCGGGAGAAAGGACGGTACCGGACGCAAGACCACTTTTTCCTCAGAAAACTGAAGAAAAGGCGGGCGGCATGAAAGAGCCTGCAGATCCGAAATGTGTCTAGCTGAACACAATGCCACTAAAAAAGCTGTCTTCCAGGACAATTCTCTTAGTGAACGTGAAGAATGAGGCTCAAAGGGAGACTGTGTTAAAGCCTCTAATACTAAATTCAAATCCCAAGGAGGAACAATTTGACGAAACGGAGGACGAATTTGCTTAGCCGCTCTAAGAAAACGGAGAACATCGGGATGAAGGGAAAGACGTAGTCCGCGAACCGGCCCACGAAAAACTGCCAGGGCCGCTAACTGCACCTTTAAGGTACTCAGAGCAAGACCTTTCTCAAGACCGCATTGAAGAAAATCCAGAACATCCGGAATAGAAGATAGACGAGCTTTCAAACGGCGATCAGAACACCAAGCTTCAAAAACTCGCCACACACCCGAATGTATGCCAATGATGTGGACTTTCTACGAGACTGCAACAAGGTGTTGATTACCGAAACTGAATAACCTTTTCGGCGCAAGCGCCGCCTTTCAAGAGCCATGCCGTAAGCAAGAATCGATCCGCCTGAGGCATCCAAACGGGCCCTTGATGTAGCAAATCTGCCCGAGCGGGCAACCTCCACGGTGGAGCCGCTAGAAGACGCATTAGATCGGCATACCAAGGCCGTCGAGGCCAATCTGGAGCAACAAGAATCAACAGACCCTGGTGCATGACAGCTCGCTGCACAACGAGACCCACCAACGGCCATGGAGGAAACACATACAGAAGTTGACCCAACGGCCAGGGCTGCACCAGACCGTCGAGACCTTCCGACATATGTTCCCCCTGCGTCTGCTGAAAAAGCGAGTCGCCTTTGCATTGTCCAAAGTTGCCATCAGATCCATTACCGGTTGACCCCAACGTATTGTGAGCTCGTGAAAAACTTCGGCATTGAGTTGCCACTCTCCCGGATCTAGCACATGTCGGCTGAGATAGTCCGCTTGCACATTGTCCTTTCCTGCCACATGAGCTGCCGAGAGCGCCGAAAGGTGCAACTCCGCCCAGTGAAACAAGCGTTGACTCTCCTCCAGAAGAAGACGACTTCCTGTCCCGCCTTGGCGATTTATGTATGAGACCGCCACTAAATTGTCGGAGAAGATGCGCACCGACTTCCCCTCCAGAAGACTTGCGAACGCTAACAGCGCTAGATGCACCGTTCTCAGCTCCAGGCGATTGATGGACCACAGGCTCTCTTCCGCCGTCCAAGAGCCTTGCGCTATGTGATTCAAACAGTGTGCTCCCCAACCGGACAGACTGGCATCGGTAGTCACCAAAACCCATTCCGGCAGCGCTAAGGGAACTCCCGCCTGAAGATGGTCTGGAACCAACCACCACTGAAGACTGACCCTGACATGATCGGGACAGCTTAAGCGACGAGAAAGGGGATGCCGTTGTGGAGACCAACGCGAAAGAAGAGCTTGCTGGAGCGGTCGCATGTGTGCTCTGGCCCATGGAACCAAATCCAAGGCCGCTGCCATTAGCCCCAGCAACTGTAAGTACTTCCAAGCTGTCGGCGCTCTTGCGAGCAAAAACCCCGACACATGCGCGAGAAGCTTTCAAATTCGTTCTGGAGGCAACAGAACCATACCTCGGCCCGTGTCGAAGAATGCTCCGAGATAAGTCAGCTGCTGCACCGGCTCCAGCCGACTTTTGGCCTGATTCACAACCCAACCTAGATTCTCCAAACAGGACACTACTCGCGCTGTCGCCTTTAGCGACTCCTCTCGCGAGGACGCTCGAATCAACCAGTCGTCCAGATAAGGATGAACCTGAATGCCATCCCTGCGTAGCGCCGCCGCCACCACCACCACCAGTACCTTGGTGAAAGTGCGCGGCGCCGTCGCTAGGCCGAACGGTAAGGCCCGAAACTGAAAATGACCCATGGGTACTGCAAACCGAAGAAAGCGCTGATGATCTGGCTTGATAGGAATATGCAGATAAGCTTCCGTCAAATCTATGGAAGAGAGGAACTCCCTCGGCCTTACCGAGCGGATTACAGACCTTAATGTCTCCATTCGAAAATGAGAGACTCGCAAGCAACGGTTCACGTGCTTTAAATCCAACATGGGACGAAAAGAGCCCTCCTTTTTTGGAACCACAAAATAAATCGAGTATTGACCAAAGCCGTACTGGTCTAATGGAACTGGAACCACTGCCCGGAGCTGCAACAACCGCTGCAACGTGTCGTGGACTGCTCTCCTTTTGGTGTCCGACCCGCACGGAGAAAAAACGAAGGCGTTGGTCAGATGACAATTGAACTCGAGAGCATAGCCCTCGCGAATAATCTGCAGCTTTAATGTGCTTCTTCCGCGAACAACTTTTGTTGGATTTGGTTCGTCTTGGAAGACCCATACAGTCGATTGCTGTTTTGTTTCGGGCTCATATGCATAGATCCATGATTCGTCACCTGTGTAGATGTTATACACAGTCTTTGATGCACCTTGAACGTATTTTTTCAACATTACCTTGCACCAATCGACACGAGCCTTCTTTTGAGCGTTTGTCAGATTATGCGGGATCCAACGCAAACAAATCTTTTTTACGGCCAAATGATCATGCAATATCTTATTGATGCTTGTCATACTAATGCCCAAAGATGCCTCAATCTCACGGTATGTCACATGACGATCTTGCTTTATCAGTTCACACACAGCATCGATATTTTCTGGCATAACAACCGATTTTGGATGACCCTGACGGAATCTGTCCTGGAGCGAACGTCGGCCACGATTAAATTCGTTATACCAGTTTTTTACAGTGCTGTAGGATGGTGCTTTATCGCCGTATAAAAAATTAAGTTCATCGATGTACTCTTGTCTTGATAATCCACGTCGAAAGTTATGAAAAATAATCGCACAAAAATGTTCATGAGTTAATTCCATTTTTCGCCCGAGATGAATTTTTCAAGTTACTGTAAACAACAAATCGCGCTCAAATGATAAAATGTTATGAATAAGGTTATGTTCAACAATGTCAGTGTTCCAATGGAACCATTGGATGGCGCCTAGCAACACTTACTGTTGCTAAGGCCAGAAATATAAATAGCAACCCTTGTATTGAGACTCTGAGCTCTGCTTGACTTTTGGGTCCTATGCATGGCATGGGAAGAATTTCAGAGAATGGTACCCTGGAAGTTCTGGATTTCAACTTCCTACCTAGAAGCCTAAATTTGGTCTCCAGAATATCCCTTCCACATTTTCCTATGTCATTGGTACCAACATGTACTGAGACAGCAGACTCCTCCCTAGCGCTATCCTTGTCTATGTAGTTTTTGAGGTCCACTACCCTTGCCCCAGGCAGGCATGTTACCATGTGATCCTCACATCCAGCAGCCACCCAGCTATCTACGTGCCTAATGATTGAATCACCCACTATAACGGACATCCTAACCTTTCCCTCATGGATACATCGCCCTGGAGAAACCTTCTTAGTGCAAGAGGGTGTTACATCTTCTGGTGGTCAGGTCCTAGCTACAGGATCATTTCCTGCCTCACCAAGGTGATGCTCTCCTTTCACGAGACCTCTCTCCTGCATGGCAGCTGAGACACTGCCAGATTGGAGGTGGGGCTTCAATACTACGTACCTTTAGGTCTCATCTATGTACCTCTCTGACTTCCTTCTGTCTTCTAAGTCTGCTACTCTAGCCTCCAGAGATCACACTCATTCCCTGAGGGCTAAGAGTTCCTTGCACCTAGTGCACATTTAAGACTTCTCACTAACTGGGAGAAAGTCATACATGTGACACTCAATACAAAAGACTGATAACCCCCATCTTGCTGCTGTACTGCTGTCTGCATCTTAGTTTAAAAGTTTTGTTTAGTTATTTAAGTTGCTTTTAGTTGCTAGGAATACTTGTACTAATACAACTATACCAATTAAATTTAAGGGACTTTGTTCACCTCAAGATTAATTACTTTCAGGACCTTAACATCTATTCCTGGTGAGGATAATCAGATTAACCTAGAAGGGAATGTGAATACCACTCCCCCTTTAATAGGTTTAAGACCCTATAAAGCTAGGATTATGCCTGGGGTGGGTGGGAGTTGGGGTAGGAGGGAGGGAACTAACACTTAGTAAAGGCTGGCTTGCTACACAGGTACCTGTGCTTCTAAGGTAATCTGACCAATTTCATAGAAACATAGAAACATGATGACAGAAAAAGACCACAAGGCCCATCTAGTCTGTCCTTCCATAACAACAACTACAACAGTCCACTTTTTACCTTTAGAGATCCTCTGTGTTGGTCCCATGCTTTTTTGAATTCAGTTACTGTCCTCATCTCTACCACCTCCACTGGGAGACTATTCCACGGATCCACTACTCTTTCCGTAAAGAAATATTTCCGCATATCACTCCTGAATCTATCTCCCTTCACCCTCATCCCATGTCCCCTCGTCGCAGAACTTGCTTTCAATTGAAAGAGGCTCTCTCCCTGAACATTTATGCCACGGAGGTATTTAAACATCTCAATCATATCACCTCTATCCCGCCTTTCCTCTAAGGTGTACATATTAAGATCCTTAAGTCTGTCCTCATATGCTTTATAATGAAGACCACTAATCATCTTAGTAGCAACCCTCTGCACCGACTCCATCCTGTTCACATCCTTTTGAAGGTGCGGTCTCCAGAATTGCACACCATATTCCAAATGAGGTCGCACCAAAGACTTATACAGAGGCATTATCACCTCCTTTTTTCTGCTAGCCATTCCTCTCCGTATGCACCCAAGCATCTTTCTAGCTTTTGCCGTCGCCTTTTCTACCTGTTTAGCTACTTTAAGATCATCGGACACAACTACGCCTAGGTCCCGCTCTTCTTTAGTGGACAAAAGTACTTCACCTCCTATGCTGTATTGCTCCCTTGGATTGCTGCAGCCCAAATGCATGACCTTACATTTTTTAACATTAAATCCCAGCTGCCAAATTCTAGACCATTCTTCAAGCTTAGCTAGATCCCTCCTCATGTTATCTACACCTTCCTGGGTGTCTACTTTATTGCAGATTTTGGTATCATCTGCAAAGAGGCAAACCTTACCCGACAGCCCTTCCGCTATATCACTAACAAAGATGTTAAAAAGAATCGGACCAAGGACAGATCCCTGGGGCACACCACTGGTAACATCCTTCTCCTCAGAGTGAGCTCCATTTACTTGTACTCTTTGTCGCCTCCCACCCAACCAATTTCTAACCCAAGCAGTAACTTTAGGGTCCATCCCTAGGGTGCTCAGTTTGTTTATAAGTCGCCTGTGAGGAACAGTGTCAAAGGCTTTACTGAAATCTAAATACACCACATCTACAGCTCTCCCTCGGTCCAACTCCCTGGTCACCCAGTCAAAGAAATCAATCAGATTTGTCTGACAAGACCTGCCTCTGGTGAATCCATGCTGCCTCGGATCCTGTAATCCGCTGGACTCCAGAAACCTCACTATTTTCTCTTTCAACAGCGTTTCCATTAATTTACTCACCACTGAAGTTAAACTAACCGGCCTGTAGTTTTCAACCACATCCTTACTTCCGCTTTTGTGTAAAGGCACCACATGAGCCTCTCTCCAGTCCTTTGGCACCACTCCCGACTCCAACGAGGCATTGAAAAGGTCAGTCAGTGGAGTTGCTAGAACGTCCCCAAGTTCCCTCAGTATTCTAGGGTGTATCCCATCCGGTCCCATCGCTTTGTCTACTTTGAGTTGAGCTAGTTTCTCACGAACACAGTCTTCTGAAAATTGTTCAAGATGTCCCTCGCTTCTGTTCTTATTTGTGGGTGTTTTCTGAGGTCCTGCTCCTGGTTCTTCATCTGTGAACACAGAACAAAAATATTTGTTAAGCAATTCCGCTTTATCCTTATCAGCTTCTACATATTCCCCCCCGTACCCTTGAGTCTGACAATACCATTTTTGCCTTTCCTCTTCTCACTAATATATCTGAAAAATGTCTTATCCCCCCATTTTATTGCATTGGCTATTTCCTCCTCCTTTTGAATCTTTGCCTTCTTGACTGCTTTGCTAGCTTCTCTAAGTTTTTCCAAATACAGATGCCTGTCTTTCTCTCTCTGTGATCTCTTGTATTTCATGAAGGCCTCCCTCTTTTTCTTCACTTTTTCAGCTACTTCCTTCGAAAACCATAGCGGTCTCCTGTTCCTTTTGCCTTTGTTTACCATTTTAACAAAAAGGTTGGTTGCCTTTAAAATACCCCCTTTCAGTTTTGCCCACTGTTGTTCTACATCCCCCAGCTGTTCCCATCCCACTAACGACTCCCTGAGGCATTGACCCATCTTTGCAAAGTTAGTCTTCCTAAAGTCTAAGATCTTCACCTTGGAATGGATTCTAACAGCCCTAGTCCTAATACTGAACCACACCATCTGGTGATCACTGGATGCAAAATGATCTCCCACTACAACATCAGAAACACTTTCACCATTGGTAAGCACCAAGTCCAGTATGGCCCCTTCACGTGTGGGGTCTGTTACCAATTGCCTGAATAGTTCTCCCTGTAGAGAATCCAGGATCTCCTTACTCCTAGATGATACTGCAGCAGGAATGTGCCAATCAACATCTGGCATATTGAAATCTCCTAGCAGTAGCACTTCCCCTTTCCTAGCAATGCTGCGTATGTCTTCAATTAACTCTCTGTCCACCTCTTCCTCTTGTGAGGGAGGTCTGTATATCACACCAATGCAAATAGATTTCTCTTTCCCTCTTTCTAGTTTAACCCACAATGCCTCCTCTCTCCCTTTTAAGCTCTGTAATTCCAAAGCTTTAATAGTAGTTTTTACATATAGTGCTACTCCTCCTCCCCTTCTTCCTACCCTGTCCTTTCTGAATAAAGTATAGCCAGGTATAGTTACATCCCAGTCATGGTTTTCTGTGAACCATGTTTCTGTAACTGCCACTAAATCTAAGTCAGCCACTCCCACCAAAGCTTCAACTTCAGAGATCTTATTTCCCATGCTACGGGCATTAATACACACTGCTTTCCATATGTTACCCCTGTTACCCATTTCCATAAAGGTATTTGATGTATCACTTACCTGGGGGCTTTCACTTACCTGGGGGCTTTCTTCACCCATCCCCAACGAATCTAGTTTAAAGCCCTCTTCAGTAGATTAGCCAGTCTACTACCAAAGATGTGTTGACCTTTCTTGGACAGATGGATGCCATCTCTGCTCTGCAACCCTTGGAACAGCATCCCATGGTCTAGGAAACCAAAATGCTCTCGAAGACACCATCCACGCAGCCATGCATTAATCTCCAGGATGCGAGCCTCTCTGCCTTGGCCTTTACCCTCAACAGGGAGGACTGAAGAGAACACCACCTTGCTTTGACAGAGGGAGTCTTTCAAAATGCCCCTTTGATCTGTCCCTTGGCTTTAACACCTATTTAAAACAATTTCACGGGTCTCTTGCCCCCTATCTAGAAGGCCTCTTTGTAAAGGTCTATAGAATCAATTTATTGCTCATAGAATACTGACCCTGTTTTTCCTGTTATGCTAAGTTATACTCTGATTTTGAGGATTTGATTTAAATTAAAGCTCCTTGTTGATACTAGGCCCTGACAGAGTATTCAATTTAAACTAGAAGCTCACTGCAGGGTTTTAAATTTAACCTGAAAGCTCTCTGCTGGGTTCTGAATTTAAACTGAAAGCTACCTGTTGAGTTTTTAAATTTAAACTAAAAGCTCTTTGCTGATACTAGGCCCTGACTGATTTAACAATTACACTGGATTCTAATTTACACAGATTAATCAGCTTTAATCTAAAGAATTCTTATTTCCACAAGAAAAATTCCCTGAAGTAAATACTTACAATTGCAGATCTTTCTCCACAAGTAGCAGTACCTTTTTGTACTCTTCAAGACTCAATACCGTTCCTGCTCCCCTCTGCGGCCACTGACTGTGCATTCACATTCCCCTCCATTGTGCCTGCTGTGGGAGGCGAACCACTGACCCTCTGCAACCCATGCACATGCCATCCGCTCCACTCTGAGCAGCTGTGGTAGGGAGACTGGCTGTGTTCCTTGGATCTAAAGGATGCCTACACACATCCTTATCCACCCCCTTCACAGGCAGTACCTCCGTTTCATGGTGGGAGGCTGCCACTATCAATACAGGGTTCGCCCCTTCTGTCTGGCTTCCACCCCGAGGGTCTTCAAGTGCTTGGCAGTGGTCACCGCCTTCCTGTGTCTCCAGGAAGAGGGAGTCCTATGGGGACAGAGCCTTCAGCCAGGCAATACTCCATCATTTGATTGTGCTGTAAGGCAACTCCTGCCCTCCGGCGTGTTCAGGCTACAGGAGAACTGGTTCCTTGCTTCACACTTGGAGCCACTTGTGGGTCTGGTATCCTCGACTCAGTTGCTGCTTCTCACAATTCACCTTTTTCTGGTCTCCTGTGGCTTTTTACAGGGTTTTTTTTTTTTGGTAGCCTGTAGCTAGGGAGTCCCATATGTGAGGACAGACTTCCTACTTGTTCCCAGAAAAACTTGTGAGTTAAGCCAGTTCATGGGCAAAATACTGAATAAATCACTCTCAACAGGATCCTTTCCACAGAAATTAAAACACACATCAATCAGACCACTATTGAAAAACAGACTCGACCCATCAAAAGTTGAATCCTACAGACCAATTTCATGCATCCCACTGTTTGCCAAAATACTTGAAAAACTAGTCCAATGCCAAATACAACACCATATTGATACCGAAGCCCCACTGGATCCGTCCCAACATGGTTTCAGGGAAGCACATGGTGTTGAAACCCTCCTCACCACCCTCTTCAATAACTTAATCTCTGGAATTGATAACATTCGCCAAGGATTTGCCCTCATTTTTAAGGATATTGCAGCGGCCTTTGACTCAGTGAACCATGAGATACTCATAGAACGCCTCGAAGAAAAAAGGGATACAAGGCACTGCACTAAACTGGTGCAAATCCTACTTATCCAACAGATGGCAACACGTGAAGACCGGCACCACAACCTCAGAACCATTTCTACAAAAACAAGGTGTACCGCAGGGATCCTCATTATCTGTGCCCTGATCAGATCTTTTAACGTCGAATGTCTTGCGTACGCAGACGATATCCTTCTATACATACCATTTATGATTGAACAGCCAGACTTCTCCCCATTAATAAGATGTTTTGACGCAGTCGTAGCCTGGCTCCTTACACAAACCTCCGGATCAACCACAACAAAGCAGACGTCCTCTTCATCACGAAGAACCAGGTTTTCACCCTGCCATCCTCATTGAAAGTCAACAATGCAAAACTGAAAACCAAATCTACAATCTGTTACCTTGGTATTACCCTGGATCAACGTCTGGACATGAAAACACACATAAGTAATACTGTGAAAATAATATACCATAAAATACAGACATTACGCCACTTAAGACCACTCCTTGACCTCAACGACTTTCGAACAATCTACCAAGCCCTAGTAATCCCACACTTTGATTACGTTAATGCAATTCTACATGGACTCCCACAGGCAACGCTAAGCCCGCTCCAGCTTGCGATGAACACAGCCGTAAGAGTTCTAACAGGGGTATCAAGGACAGAGCACATCACTCCAGTTTTGAAAAACCTTCATTGGTTACCTATACAGGCCAGACCTCATTACAAGATCTTAGTCCTGACCTTCAAAGCCTTAAACAACCAGCCCCTCACATCCATCAGCCAGATGATTCACACCGTACCTCCTAACAGAACCAGAAGGTCCAAAATGACAAACACATTGTGCATTTTGTCATTGCTTTTGGGATTACCAAAGACAACGACCAACAGGGCCTTCATGATCTACACACCTAGAGCCTGGAATGCCCTCCCCACAGACATGCAAAACATCACTAACTTGACCCTATTCAGGAAAGCGCTGAAGCATCATCTGTTCACAAGATACTACCCTGAAACCAGCTGTAGAAATCAAGCAGCGAGCGCTCCGACCAGTCACCTACAGCACCCTAATAAATATACCCAACAAGAAAAAGGAAAGCTAGCCCAATTTTCCCCAGCCCAAATAGACCAGAGCCGGAGAATATATGCATCAATGTAAATAATTTGTAAATAGTTACCCCAAGTTATATCAAGGTTTATTGCTCCTGTTCAATGTAAATACAATGCGGTTCGACTGCATGTATAGTTATGTTGAATGTACACCACACTGATGTGAATAGCGCGGTATAGAAGAAAAGCTAAATAAATAAATAAAATAAATAACATGGGCAACGGAGGGTTAAGTGGCTTGCCCAAGACCACAAGGAGCACCTGTGGGACTAGAAACCCCAGTCCTTCCGGCCCAAGGTTGCTACCAATGACATAGGAAAATGTGGTAGGGAGGTTCTGGAAGCTAAATTTAGGCTTTTAGGTAGGAAGTTGAAATCCAGAACTTCCAGGGTAGCGTTCTCCGAAATGCTTCACGTTCCACGCGCAGGACCCAAAAGGCAGGCAGAGCTCCGGAGTCTCAATGCGTGGATGAGACAATGGTGCAGAGATGAGGGGTTCGGATTTGTTAGGAACTGGGGAACATTCTGGGGAAAGGAGGGGCTCTTCCGAAGGGATGGGCTTCACCTTAACCGGGATGGAACCAGGCTGCTGGCATTAACCTTTAAAAAGGAGATAGAGCAGCTTTTAAACTAGATAATAGGGGAAAGCCGACAGTCGCCCAAGAGCGCATGGTTCGGAAGAATGTATCCTTGAAGGACACTACAAAAAGCAGAGAGGTTCCAAAAAAGAGTAAAGTAGCCCAAATGCCCTCGAGTATGGAGCAGACAGAACTTAAAGATCCCAAATTACCCATGTCTACCAATAGCCAAATTAATATGAATAAAATACAGTCTCTAAAATGCTTGTATGCAAATGCTAGAAGTCTACAAAACAAGATGGGAGAGTTAGAATATATAGCACTAAACGAGAGGTTAGATATGATTGGAATATCAGAGACATGGTGGAAAGAGGACAACCAGTGGGATACTGTGATACCTGGGTACAAACTATATCGTAATGATAGAGCTGACCAAATTGGTGGAGGGGTTGCGCTCTATGTTAGAGAGGGCATTGAGTCAGAAAGAATTAAAGTTTCGCAAGAAACAAAATTTGCTGTAGAATCTCTATGGACTGAAATTCCATGTAAAAAGGGGAAGGCGATGGCAGTGGGGGTGTACTATCGTCCGCCTGGCCAGAATGAACAAATGGATGATGAAATGCTCAAAGAAATCAAGGAAGCTAGCAAAAGTTACAGTGCAGTAATAATAATGGGTGATTTCAATTACCCCGGCATCGACTGGGTCAGTGTCACAACAGGACATGCTAGAGAGATAAAGTTCCTAGATGAAATAAATGACTGCTTCTTGGAGCAGCTGGTTCATGAACCAACCAGAGGGGAAGCAATATTAGACCTAGTCCTTAGTGGAACACCAGATGTAGTGCAAGAGATAAGGGTGTTGGGGCCACTTGGCAATAGTGATCATAGCATGATCACCTTTGATTTAATTAGTGGAGGAGGGATAGTAAGGAAATCCACAGTACTACCCTTTAACTTTCGAAAGGGAGACTATGATAAAATGAGGAAAACAGTTAAGAAAAACTAAAAGGAGCAGTTGCAAAGGTTAAAGACGTACATCAAGCTTGGGTGTTGTTGAAAAATACTATCTTGGAAGCCCAGACCAGCTGTATTCCACGCTTTAAGAAAAGTGGAAGGAAGTCCAAAAAACTGCCAGCATGGTTTAAAGGTGAGGTCAGAGAGGCTGTTGTTGCCAAAAAAGCATCTTTCAGGAAATGGAAAAAAGAGCCAAACGATGAAACCTGGAAACAGCACAAGCACTGGCAAGTCAAATGCAAGGCATTGATAAGGCAGGCAAAGAGAGAATTTGAGAAGAAGCTTGCTGCGGAAGCAAAAACGCGAAATAAAGACCTTTTCAAGTACATTCGTACCAAAAAACCTGTGAGAGAGTCAGTTGGTCCATTAGATGATAAAGGGGTTAAAGGAGCACTAAGAGGCGACAAGGCGATAGCGGAGAGACTGAATGAATTCTTTGTTTCGGTCTTTACTGAGGAAGATGTAGGGATGTTACCCATGACTGAAGTGGTATTTAAAGGTGTGGAAGAATTGAAGGAAACATCGATACATCGGGAAGATGTCTTACAACTATTAGATAAACTGAAGAGTAGCAAATCACCTGGGCCGGATGGTATACATCCAAGGGTGTTGAAAGAACTGAAATTTGAGATTGCAGACCTGCTATCAGTAATCTGTGAACTATTATTAAAATCATCTCTAATACCTGAGGATTGAAGGATCGCCAATGTAACACCAATTTTTAAAAAGGGTTCGAGGGGTGATCCGGGAAACTACAGACCAGTGAGCCTGACATCAGTACCGGGAAAAATGGTAGAAACCATCATAAAGAATAAAATTACTCAGCATGTAGATAGTCATGACCTAATGGGAGACAGCCAACATGGCTAGACAAAGAAGATCTTGTCTTACTAATCTGTTATGTTTTTTTGAAGGAGTGAATAAACAGGTGGACAAAGGTGAGTCGGTTGATATTGTGTATCTGGACTTTCAGAAAGCCTTTGACAAAGTCCCTCATGAGAGACTTTTGGCAAAACTAAAGAGTCATGGGATAGGAGGCAGTGTACTACTGTGGATCAGGAACTGGTTAAAAGATAGAAAGCAGAGGGTAGGGCTAAATGGCCAATTTTCCCAATGGAGAAAGGTGAATAGTGGTGTACCCCAGGGATCTGTGCTGGGTCCGCTGCTTTTTGACATATTCATAAATGACCTGGAAAGTGGAATAACAAGTGAGGTTATCAAATTTGCAGATGACACAAAACTATTTAAAGTTGTTAAAACCCAGGAGGATTGTGGAAAATTGCAAGAGGATCTTGATAAATTGGAAGACTGGGCATCAAAATGGCAGATGAAATTTAATGTGGAGAAGTGCAAGGTTATGCACCTAGGGAAGAACAACCCAAACTATGGTTACACGATGCAAGGTTCCACATTAGGAACCACCACCCAGGAAAAAGATTTAGGCGTCATTGTGGATACCTTGTTAAAACCCTCGGCCCAGTGTGCAGCGGCAGCCAAGAGAGCAAATAGAATGCTAGGTATGATAAGGAAAGGAATGGAAAATAAAACAAAAGATATTATAATGCCTCTATATCGTTCCATGGTGAGACCGCACCTTGAATATTGTGTGCAATTCTGGTCGCCGTATCTTAAAAAGGATATAGCGATTTTAGAAAAGGTTCAGAGAAGAGTCACCAAAATGGTAAAGGGGATGGAAGGCTACTCCTATGAAGAAAGGCTAAAAAGGTTGGGGCTCTTTAGCCTGGAGAAGAGACGGCTGAGGGGAGATATGATAGAAGTCTATAAATTAATGAACGGAGTGGAACGGGTAAACATAGATCGATTGTTTACCTTATCAGAATATGGAAAGACTAGGGGACATGCAATGAAGCTACAGGGTAAACTATTTAAGACTAATAAAAGAAAATATTTTTTCACTCAACGTGTAATCAAACTCTGGAATTTGTTACCGGAGGATGTAGTAAAGGCTGTTAGTGTAGCTGGGTTTAAAAAAGGTTTGGACAAGTTCCTGGAGGAAAGGTCCATAAACCATTATTAAGAAGGGACCCAGGATATCAATGCTTGACCCAGTACAAGCATTGTGGAACCTGTGTCCCTTGGGGAAACTGCTAGGTACGTATGACCTAGATTGGCCACTGTTGGAAACAGAATGCTGGGCTTGATGGACCTTGGTCTGACCCAGTATGGCATATCTTATGTTCTTATGTCCTCTAGTGGGATTTGAACCCCAACCTTCCAGCCTGAGGTAACTTGCCCCAACCACTAAGCCACTCCTCCCACTTATACGCACAAATTTTACCATGCCAAATACAGCAGAGATTGACGCATGCGTAAACAGCAAAAGTATGCACATCCAGTAACACAGAGCGTATTTAAATAATATTTAATGTACATATTCAAATGCATGCTAATACAGTCTGCACCCAATGCAGAGAAATGCATAGTGGATTACAAAACCAGCACGAGTGCAAATATCTCTACGCCTGATCTGAGGTGACAAACATCTTGCGCATGAAGGAAAGACTGTTTCAGGATATGTACAGGTGAACAGTTACCTTCGATGTGAAAATTTTCTGCATGTATCTTTCAGCATAAGCGAAAGTTCAGCGATCAAGAACAAATGTCTTTTGCTTTTTATCCTTTTGTGTTTTTTTGGACTCGCTTATATCATTCTCCATTTACTATTAGGTTTCTTTGTTGTGATTTCACAATGTTCCTAAGCGTCCCTCCAGTCCAGTCCCTTTCCTCTGGGTTGTGCTCCCCTTCCAGCAGCTTGGAGACTGAGCACATCATCTTTCTGATGACCCTAGGATATAAATACCACTGGCACCTCCTACCAGCTCCAGTATGCTCAGTCTCCAAGCAGCTGGAGAGAGAGTCAGTAAGCCAGGGGATAGGCTTACTGGAGAGACTATTAGGAATTAGTGGGGGGGTTTGTGTTCATTTGTTTCATTTATTTCCCTTTCTTTGGGTTGTAATTTGGAGGGCTCTTCTTGGTAGGCGAGATTCCTCCCCTCCCCCTTCTCCTCTATAGCTTCGGGGGACAGGAGGCGGAATCGGGCAGCCCGCACCAGGAAGACATTTTAAAAAATAAACAGTGCCCGATCCGGGATTCCCGGCCGCTGCAGAGCGTTTAGCCTGCCTTTGCCATCTGTCCTGTCTCGCTGCCGAAGCCCTCAAGGCAGCTGAGTGCGAGGGCGGGAAGACACAGTCAGTCAGAAGAGCCTGCAGGAGGAAGTAGTAGTCTGTGATTAGTGGGGGAAGGAATCAGCAGCAGCAGAAGCTTTGTGGAGGAGCGCAGTGGCGAGCCGCATGGTGTACTGAACCAGCCACGTGGTAGTCAACTGCGTGTTTCAGCGGGGCCTGCTGCCACCGGGGGAAAGAGTACTGCAGCGGGGCAGATACGTGTCCTCTTTTTCACGTGTCTTTCAAGGGGGCGGCCCCGAGCACCTTTATTTAAGCTGCCTTTGGTTCTAGGACTTGTTTTTTAAAAAAAAAAAAGTTTTTTTAATAGATTAGAAACATAGAAACATGACAGAAAAAGACCACAAGGCCCATCTAGTCTGTCCTTCCTTAACAACAACTACAACAGTCCACTTTTTACCTTTAGAGATCCTCTGTGTTGGTCCCATGCTTTTTTGAATTCAGTTACTGTCCTCATCTCCACCACCTCCACTGGGAGACTATTCCACGGATCCACTACTCTTTCCGTAAAGAAATATTTCCGCATATCACTCCTGAATCTATCTCCTTTCACCCTCATCCCATGTCCCCTCGTAGCAGAACTTGCTTTCAATTGAAAGAGGCTCTCTCCCTGAACATTTATGCCACGGAGGTATTTAAACATCTCAATCATATCACCTCTATCCCACCTTTCCTCTAAGGTGTACATATTAAGATCCTTAAGTCTGTCCTCATATGCTTTATAATGAAGCCCATTAATCATTTTAGTAGCAACCCTCTGCACCGACTCCATCCTGTTCACATCCTTTTGAAGGTGCGGTCTCCAGAATTGCACACCATACTCCAAATGAGGTCGCACCAAAGACTTATACAGAGGCATTATCACCTCCTTTTTTTCTGCTAGCCATTCCTCTCCGTATGCACCCAAGCATCCTTCTAGCTTTTGCCGTCGCCTTTTCTACCTGTTTAGCTACTTTAAGATCATCAGACACAACCACGCCTAGGTCCCGCTCTTCTTTAGTGGACAAAAGTACTTCACCTCCTATACTGTATTGCTCCCTTGGATTGCTGCAGCCCAAATGCATGACCTTACATTTTTAACATTAAATCCCAGCTGCCAAATTCTAGACCATTCATCAAGCTTAGCTAGATCCCTCCTCATGTTATCTACACCTTCCTGGGTGTCTACTCTATTGCAGATTTTGGTATCATCCGCAAAGAGGCAAACCTTACCCGACAGCCCTTCCGCTATATCACTAACAAAGATGTTAAAAAGAATCGGACCAAGGACAGATCCCTGGGGCACACCACTGGTAACATCCTTCTCCTCAGAGTGAGCTCCATTTACTTGTACTCTTTGTCGCCTCCCACCCAACCAATTTCTAACCCAAGCAGTAACTTTAGGGTCCATCCCTAGGGTGCTCAGTTTGTTTATAAGTCGCCTGTGAGGAACAGTGTCAAAGGCTTTACTGAAATCTAAATACACCACATCTAGAGCTCTCCCTCGGTCCAACTCCCTGGTCACCCAGTCAAAGAAATCAATCAGATTTGTCTGACAAGACCTGCCTCTGGTGAATCCATGCTGCCTCGGATCCTGTAATCCGCCGGACTCCAGAAACCTCACTATTTTCTCTTTCAGCAGCGTTTCCAATAATTTACTCACCACCGAAGTTAAACTAACCGGCCTGTAGTTTTCAACCACATCCTTACTTCCGCTTTTGTGTAAAGGCACCACATGAGCCTCTCTCCAGTCCTTTGGCACCACTCCCGACTCCAACGAGGCATTGAAAAGGTCAGTCAGTGGAGTTGCTAGAACGTCCCCAAGTTCCCTCAGTATTCTAGGGTGTATCCCATCCGGTCCCATCGCTTTGTCTACTTTAAGTTGAGCTAGTTTCTCATGAACACAGTCTTTTGAAAATTGTTCAAGATGTCCCTCGCTTCTGTTCCTATTTGTGGGTGTTTTCTGAGGTCCTGCTCCTGGTTCTTCATCTGTGAACACAGAACAAAAATATTTGTTAAGCAATTCCCCTTTATCCTTATCAGCATCTACATATTCCCCCCCTGCACCCTTGAGTCTGACAATACCACTTTTGCCCTTCCTCTTCTCACTAATATATCTGAAAAATGTCTTATTCCCCCATTTTATTGCATTGGCTATTTCCTCCTCCTTTTGAATCTTTGCCTTCTTGACTACTTTGCTAGCTTCTCTAAGTTTTTCCAAATACAGATGCCTGTCTTCCTCTCTCTGTGATCTCTTGTATTTCATGAAGGCCTCCCTCTTTTTCTTCACTTTTTCAGCTACTTCCTTCGAAAACCATAGCGGTCTCCTGTTCCTTTTGCCTTTATTTACCATTTTAACAAAAAGGTTGGTTGCCTTTAAAATACCCCCTTTCAGTTTTGCCCAGTTTTTCTACATCCCCCAGCTGTTCCCATCCCACTAACGACTCCCTGAGGTATTGGCCCATCTTCGCAAAGTTAGTCTTCCTAAAGTCTAAGATCTTCACCTTGGAATGGATTTTTAACAGCCCTAGTCCTAATACTGAACCACACCATCTGGTGATCACTGGATGCAAAATGATCTCCCACTACAACATCAGAAACACTTTCACCATTGGTAAGCACCAAGTCCAGTATGGCCCCTTCACGTGTGGGGTCTGTTACCAATTGCCTGAATAGTTCTCCCTGTAGAGAATCCAGGATCTCCTTACTTCTAGATGATACTGCAGCAGGAATGTGCCAATCAACATCTGGCATATTGAAATCTCCTAGCAGTAGCACTTCCCCTTTCCTAGCAATGCTGCGTATGTCTTCAATTAACTCTCTGTCCACCTCTTCCTCTTGTGAGGGAGGTCTGTATATCACACCAATGCAAATAGATTTCTCTTTCCCTCTTTCTAGTTTAACCCACAATGCCTCCTCTCTCCCTTTTAAGCTCTGTAATTCCAAAGCTTTAATAGTAGTTTTTACATATAGTGCCACTCCTCCTCCCCTTTTTCCTACCCTGTCCTTTCTGAATAAAGTATAGCCTAGATTCTTGTGTGCCAGTGCGCACATATAAATATATATATATAGTTGGGATAGGAGCTACTGGATTTGTGTCACCATGCTGGCAAGACCGTAGTGTTTAGTCTGCGAGACCCGGCGGGGAGCAGTGTCGGAGGCCAGTGTATGCAAAAGCTGCGCGGCAGAGGCAGCCTCTGTGGAGCAGGGAATCCAGGCTGTTATGTCCCAAGATCCGCTGTCTTCTGCCTCCCAGGAGTCAGGGGAGCCTCTGGAGGCAATGCTCCTATCGAGGTCTCCTCTGCCCCAGCCTTAGAACAGTCAGTCCCTCCGCAATCTCAACCCAGGCCCTCTACTTCTTCAGAAGGATTGAAGGGGGGAGGTTGGGGGAGCTTCTCCCCAGAATTTGTTCTACTACTGCATAGAGCATTCTGCCTGCGTCAGCAAGGAGCGCACAGGTAGTTGTCAGTGCAGGGGCACATGGCTGCATGGCAGCCAGAATCCAAGGAAAAGGAGGATGCAGTCTTACCGCCTAAGCGGGCTAGACTCACAAATGAGGAAGCTCTCCGATCCCCTCTGTCAGAGACTCTGGAAGGTGAGGTCTCAGAGCGAGAGTTGGGGGAGGATGAGTAGGAACTTGAGGAGGGCGAGATCCCAGAGGAGGAGCAAGCCCGACTTGTTCGGGTTTTCTGCCGAGAAGAGTTGCCAGCTTTGATGGGCAAATCCCTGAAGGTTCTCAATATCGCGGCAGGTGTTCCAGTGTAGAAAGACGTGTTGGAGGACCTGTTGATTCAGGCGGTCGTAAAGTCTCAGGTGGTTTTCCCAGTGCACTGTGTAGTTCAGCAGATGATTCGAGAGGAGTGGGATCAGCTGGAGTCCAGGTTAAGGGGGGTGTGGTTTATGTAACGCTTGTACCCCTTGCCGGAGTTGGAGAAGGAATTGCTTTAGTCACCTAGAGTGGATGCAGCTGTGTCAGTAGTCACTAAGACGACGATACCAGTTGAGGGCAGTGCGGCCCTTAAGAATATCCAGGATAGGAAGCTGGACATGTTGTTAAAGCAAGCTTTTGACATCAGTGCCCTAGCTTTCCAGGCATCCGTGTGTGGGGCTTGGGTAGCTGGAGCTTGCTTATGGTGGTCTCAACAGCTCCAACTGGCTAGCAACCTCCCGGGCGAATCACCAGGGGAAGTGGCAAGAATTGAGTCTGGAGCGGCGTACCTGGCGGATAGCCAATATGATCTCATCAGCAGTTTGGCAAAGATCATGGCTTCAGTGGTAGGGGTTTGTCATTACCTCTGCCTCCGCAACTACACGGCAGATGATTCTTCTAAGGCCTGCCTCAGCAGGCTCCACTTTAAGGGAAAGCTGCTTTTCAGGGAGGAGCTGGACAAATTAGTAAAGGAACTGGGTGAGTCTAAGTGAGGCAGGCTCCCTGAGGATAGGCCGCAGAGTCGCACTCCCACTCCTGTGAAGCCTCAGCCACGGGAGTCCCGGAAGTTTTGGTTGGCTCATTCGGCACCCTTTCAGAGAGGTCGCTTCCTCTCTAAGGTGCAGGGTTTCTAAGGATTTCGAGGGGCAGGGAAGGGTTTGGTGCCTCTTCCTCCGCCTCTGGTCCTAGGAAGTCACAATGAGACAACGGGGGCCCAGGAGGGAGTACTGCCAGTGGGAGGATGTCTGCGCCAGTTCTTTTCCACCTGGGCCCGAGTCATGTCCGATCAATGGGTTCTGGAGATGGTGTGAGAAGGCTATGCCCTCGAATTTGCAAGACCAGTTCTTCCATCGTTCGTGCAGTCTCCTTGCAAATCTCTGGCCAAGGTCGCAGCGGTGGAGGAGACACTAGCACAACTGCTGCTGTTGGGGGCGGTCCTGCCGGTGCCCATAGACCAGTGCGGCTGCGGTTGATACTCCATTTATTTTGTGGTACCCAAAAAGGGGGGCTCGTTTTGCCCGATCCTCAACCTGAAGAGGGTCAATTGTTGCCTCCGGGTTCCTCATTTTCGCATGGAAACTCTGGAGTCCGTGATTGTAGCAGTGCGACAGGGAGAGTCTGACGCCTCTCAACCTCACAGAGGCATATTTACATATTCCCATCTGCGAGTCACATCAGCAGTTTCTGCGGTTTGTGGTACCAAGGGGGCACTTCCAATTTCAGGCATTGCCATTGGGCCTGGCGACAGCCCCATGCACCTTTACCAAAGGTCATGGTCGTGGTGGCTGCGGCGCTACGCAAAGAAGGGATTCTGGTCCACCCATACCTCGACGACTGGTTGATCCGTGTGAAGTCCAAGGACGAGAGTCTAAGGGCGACATCCAGAGTTGTTGGACTCCTAAGGAATCTAAGGTGGGTGATCAATCTGGCGAAAAGCAGGCTTGTTCCCTCTCAGGAAATCAAGTATCTTGGGGCAAGGTTCAGCACCGGCAGAGACAGGGTGTTCTTGCCGGTTCAGAGAGCAAGAGAGCTAAGGCATCTGATGAGACAGTTTCTAACCATGACGGTGCCCTTGGCCTGGCATTATCTATAGGTACTGAGGATCATGATCAAGTTAGTACTTTGGGCCAGGGCCCACATGCAACCACTTAAGCGGTCCCTGCTCCGTCGCTGGTCCCATCAGCATCAGCCCTTGTCTGTGGTGCTCCCCTATCCATCGGCAACCAAGGGGGCCTTGCAGTGGTGGCTCCGGCCAGGGAATCTGGAGCACGGCATGCCCCTCGAGCACCCCACTGTGGCTGCAGTTGATGACGGATGCCAGTCTAACCGGTTGGGGGGTTCACTGTGAGGGACGCTTTGCCCAGGGCCTCTGGAGTGCACGGGAGGCCCAGTGGTCCATCAACAGATTGGCGATGCGAGCGGTAGCTTTAGCTCTCAGCGTGTTCCAGCACTGGATCCACCAGAGGGTGGTCCGGGTGCTGTCAGACAATGTGACGACCATGGCATAGATCAACCGTCAAAGCAGCACGAGCAGTCCTCTCTTAGAGGAGGAGACAGAGAGCCTGCTGGAATGGGCTGAAGCCCATCTAATGATCTTATTGACGCAGCATGTAGCCAGAGTAGAAAACGTCAAGGCAGACTACCTGAGCAGGTACAAAGTGGATATTGGCAAGTGGGAGCTCTGTCAGGAGGTGTACGAGCAGGTGGTGCGCTGATGGGGGACTCCTATCATGGATCTCATGTCGCGATGGGAGTCAGCCAAAGCAAGCCAATTCTTCAGCCGAAGAAAGGAAAGGATGTTGGAGGGCCTGGATGCTCTGGTTCAGAAGTGGCCCACGGAAGAGCTTCTGTATGTTTCCTCGGTGGGCTCTCATAGGCAGGGTCCTCCAGCGAGTACAGGCCCACCCAGGGTGGGTAGTTCTCATAGCCCTGGACTGGCCACGGCACCCTCATGCAGCTGCTGGCCGATCGTCCATGGCACCTTCCAGTGAGAGACGATCTCCTGGCTCAGGGTCCAGTGCGGATGCCGCATGTGGATCGGTTCTCACTTACAGCCTGGCTATTGAAAGGGCAATGCTGCATAAGCGAAGATACTCTGGGGCAGTGATCTCCACATTGCTGAATGCCCGCAAGCGTTGGACCTGCCTCTCCTCTGTGACGGTCTGGCGCATTTTTGAGGGCTGGTGTGCAGACCAGCAGAAGAGGCCCCTCACGGTGTCAGTTCCAGAGGTATTGGATTTCAAAAAGGGCCTTGCGGCCAGCTCTTTGCGTGTGCAGTTGGCAACTATTTCTTGTTACAGGGGCAAGATTCAAGGAAAGTCTTTAGGGGAACATTCAGACGTCAGTTCCTGAGGGCAGTGCGGCGCCTGCGGCCCCAACAGTGGTCATCTGTCCCTCCTTAAGACCTCAATCTTGTGTTGGATGATTTGGCTGGGAACCTTACGAGTCGATGGAGCAAGCCTCTTTGAAGGACTTGACTCTCAAGGCAGTTTTTCTGGTTGCTGTTTGGCTAGACATATTTCGGAGCTTCAGGCTCTGTCATGTCGACCACCGTTCATCTCCTTCTTGAAGGAGAAGGTGGTCTTGCGGATGGTAACATCCTTTTTGCCTAAAGTGGTTTCGTCCTTTCATGTGAATCAGCCCATCTCTCTCCCTTCCTTCTCCAAGGTTGGACAGGGGGTGAACAATGCGCGGATATGCCATTTGGAAGTGCGAAGGGTTCTGAAGCGTTACCTGGATCGCACAGCGATATTCCGCAAGTCGGAACAATTTGTATTGTTCGGTGGGCCGTGTAAAGGAGAGGCGGCAGCCAAGGTTTCCATCTCCAGGTGGATCAGGGAAGCCATTGCTTCAGCATATATCCAAAAGGGAAGGTTCCGGTAAAGCTTCCGGGCACACTCTACATGAGCCCAAGCAGCCTCGTGGGCGGAATTTAGTCGGGTCTCGCTGCTAGACATTTGTAGAGCGGCTACTTCGTCTTCCCTGCATACTTTCGCCAAGCATTACCGGTTGGATGTTCAGGCAGCAGGAGATGCAGGGTTTGGGGGAGCGGTACTTTGGTCTAGTCTTGCAGGCCACTCCCAGGCTTGAACTGCTCTGTTACATCCCAGAAGAAAGGGATGGACAGGAGAGACGCTTAGGAAAGAGTAATTAGGCCTTACCTGCTAATTAGCATTCCTGAAGGAACTCCAATCCAGTACGATTCCGCCCAGTTTTGGTTTTCGAGACAGGTGTCGCCGGTCAAAAGCTTTAAACAGGCAAGAGAAGAAAAAGGTTCTGAAGACTCCCCGCTGAGGGTTCCAGTGATGAGGTGGTGGTGTGGACAGGCAAGGTGCCCTGGTGGTTGATTGGGTAAGGGCAAGTGCAGTATCAGGTAAGCCTCCTCCTCTTCGGGGGGGGGGGTGGAGTTCCTTCCAGGGGAAGCAGACGGTGGTATTCTAGAGTTTGGGTTAGTTATTGTTAGTTTCTGGCTTGTCTCTCCGTTAAGTCTGTTTTGTCAATAGGATACTGGAGCTGATGGGAGGTGCCAGTGGTATATATATCCTAGGGTCATCAGAAAGATGACATGCTCAGTCTCCAAGCTTCTGGAAGAGGAGCACAGAAATGCTCCTCTTCCAGAAGCTTGGAGACTGAGCATGTCATCTTTCTGATGACCCTAGAATATAAATACCACTGGCACCTCCCACCAGCTCCAGTATCCTATTGACAAAACAGACTTAACGGAGAGACAAGCCAAGACCTCCTTCAGGAACACTAATTAGCAAGTAAGCCCTAATTACTCTTTTTTGGGTAAAATAGTTTTTATTATTATGGACTGAGCGCTAAAAGAACCTACACATCCTGTATGCATGAGTGTTAGACATTTACACGCATGCGCACATGGCCTCTTGTACTGTGCCTGTTTGCGCATGTGTTGGCTCCCCTCCTTTCAACTTTACACCGAAGTTTTGCACACAGCTGATTTGCATACATGCCCTTTGCTGCATACTGGCACTGAAGCCTCACGCTATCAGCGTGCTATGAAAATCCATATATAGCTAATAGCATGTGACTTCAGTACCCGCTTTCTGCATTGGCCTGTTGTTTTTTGATGCTGTAATGTCATGATGTCTGATTAATTTTTGTGTTTCATATTAATTATTAGTAATAAGACACAATGATTTAAAATGTTTTGTTTGACAAGATGATTTTTTTGTTTTTAATGCTTACATATAAAATGTTTATATGTTTTTTTTATATTTTTGTAGTTTTTACCCCTGATGCAGGCATACTGCTGAAACATGGCCATCTCAGGTGGTTTTCAATAAACTGGGCGCCGTTACACCTTGTGATTTGGCATTGGAGTGCATTTTCTCTGCTTCTATTTGATAAATGAATGCTTACTTCAAGTTGCCCAATGGCTGCAGAAAGGTGAATTATAACTGAATCAATACAAATCTGAACTGGTTTACTTTGGGGAAGTGGAATGGGTAAATGTCTCTCTGGAGGACTCAAATTGGGATGGTCCTTATTCCATTTAAAGATACCTTGAGAAATTTAGAGGTAAGGCTGGATAAGGGTTTTTTTTACACCATACTTAGAAGGTGGCTCAATCTGCCTTTTAAATGTTAAGGTTAGTAAAAGTTTAGATTCCACTGCCTTACATTCAGTAATGCAAGCTTTAGTGAGCAGTACCCTGGATTACTTTCCCTGCTAAGGTGACTCTGAGGCTGCAAATTATTCAAAATAGGGCAGCAAGGATTGTTAGACATCCCTCAACAAGACGACTTGCTATACAACCATTATATAACTACGTGCCTTCAAGATTAAATTAATGTTTACACCTACAAGCGATATATGATAATTGTAAATATCTACTATGTACATATGTTCTAATAGTTTAACGTTCTAATAATTTACTATTTAAATATTATACTGTTACCTGTACCTAGTTCACCTGTTCTATGTTCTATGTAAAATGACTTGGTATGATACTATCCATACCATATAACATAATGTTCATTGTAAACCGCACTTGATACTTGTGAAAGAGCGGTATAGAAATAATTGTTAAATAAATAAATAAATAAATAAATAAATTTAAACTGCACAGATTACCGGTTAGAGAATGGGTTGATTTACATTCATGACCCTGATCTTAGTATTGCACAACCAGCGCCCTGCTTTCACCCATAAGTGAGGACCGACTTCCTGCTTGCTCCTGGAGAATGATCGCGTCCAATTAGAAAGACGCTCAAGACCTGTGTTTGCAAGGTGTGACTTTGGAGTATAAATGATCACGTTAGGTAGCCCCTGGAACTGGTACTGTAAGAAGGGAGTGGATTGGCCTAGTGGTTGGGGCAAGGTACTTCAGGCCGGAAGGTCGGGGGTTCAAATCCCACTAGAGGACAGCAACCTTGGGCTGGAAGGACTGGGGTTTCTAGTCCCACAGGTGCTCCTTGTGGTCTTGGGCAAGCCATTTAACCCTCCATAGCCCATGTTCCCTGTAAAATAGTTACCTCCAAGTTATAATGCCCTGTTCAATGTAATTTCAGTTTGTTCAATGTAAACCACACTGATGCAGAATAGCACGGTATATAAGAGAATGTAAATAAATAAGAGGTAAAGTAGTTTCACTATTTAATGGTTTTAGTGTTTTGTATTCTTATTATTGTAAACCGCTTTGTTGATATTATCAGGAAGGCAGTATATAAATGTTTTCTAAATAAATAGCTTTATCCTATAGTATTCACTATACCAGAAATCAGATGACTGGAGAAGTACCATATCCTAGGATTAGACAAGTGAAGATCTCAAACTCAAATGAATCTTCACAAAACTCAGATATCTGGAGCTATACAGCATAAGATGAGTGAAGGTGTTCAGTCCCTCAGGATATTGAAAATATGAAGTCAAATGATTGAGGATGCCATAATGGACTGGTATTATCAAGGATGTGTTGTCAACTGACTACAAGTCAGCTGCTTTTGGATCCCTACTCCCTTGTTCTCGTTTACCATCCATGTGTGCTATAACTGTGGCAGGTAAAGGCCTGTGATCCACAGTGTCTGACATAAGCAAGCAGGCCTAACTAGCTTGACCTGTACATGAAGTCTGTGGAGAGGCTAAAAGGAATTGCACATCCCCCAACATGCTGCTATTGTAGAATTAGAACTCAGTAAAAGTATTGAATTAGCTTAGACAAGCAGAACTGAAAGTTGGAAAAATACAGAAAAATATGTTTGAATGCCCCTGATAATAAAATACAGCTGTAAGGGATTTAATTGAAACTGCTGACAGAAAGGTTACAGAGCCTTGCTTCCCTACATGTACTAACTAGCCCAATGGCCTTGGAAGTAGGAAAGTAACAAGTTGGTGAACTGGCCATTGTAATTGGGACTAGAAGGGGGGTGAGCAGGTGCTGAGCCCACTCCAAGAACCTAATTGGATAATCATATCAGTACCGGGACCAATAGAGGAGGTACGGGAGGTTACCGGGACCAATGAAATGTTTTCCTATGTCTAGAATGGTGAAAAAATCTATAAAAGTTGTTGTATTGCCAGAGAACATCGCTCAGCCATTTTGAATTTGACTTTGCTTGAGACTTGTACACAAATAAATGATTTGGACCTTCTGAACAGACTCCTGGTATTATTGGTTTGTCTGCGCTCTGCTGCTACATATTCTTGGTGCATTGGCCGGGAAGGTGTGGTATTAGAGGGTATATAGGGTAATATACCACGACTTTCCGCCTCTACAGGTTTGGTCCTGCCGGGATCGCGCCCTTCCGACAGGGGCTCGCTCCCTGGCGCCACCGGTCCCTTGTATCGGAGGGAGCTAGTCGGACCTCGGCGGGTGCCGAGCCCGGCTGGAGCCAACACCTCAAACCCGAGTGAGGGGAGTCCGAGGTCCAACTCATGCGCTTGCTTGGGAAGTTTGAGGACCGGATCCGGTGAGTAGAGTTTTGATTTTAGCATGTGTCTAGACAGATAAGAAAGAGCAGTACTGCCAATCTAGCATGAACTTAGCATGAACTTGGCACTAGCACTCGCATGAAAGAGAGCTTGATCAACTCTCCAAGACGGACCGACTACCCCTGCGTAAGTAAAGCAGGGCGAAACTCCCGTCTTCTAGCATTTGGAACTCGCATGAGACTAGTCAGAATAGATAGCAATGAATGCATTCTGGGATACATTGCTAGCATGATTGTATGAATGGAGTGTGAATGAGAGGTCTGGCAGCACGGACCAAGCAAAGGCGGACCCCTGAGTAACGCAGTTCCTGACCGGGCGACCGCGTTCAGGTCGTAAAAAGGGGGAAGCGATTGTCGTCTTGTCTTGTTATTTGTTTCCCTTATACGTTTCTAGGGCCGTGTGGACCCCTTACCCACGGTCCGCCCTCTTTTTCCCTTCTGTCTGTTGTTGCGCGCACACATCGAAATGGGAGGGGCGGGGTCTACAAGGAACACTCCATTAGAATGTATGATCGCACATTTTAAAGAAGGATATTCCGGAGATTATGGTATTAGAATGACTGCAGCCCGTTTACAGATTTTATGTACTAGGGAGTGGCCCGATCTAGATCCTACCTGGCCCCGAGAGGGAACCTTTAATGTAGGAATTATTCAGTTAGTGCACCATAGAGTGCAAATAGCGCACCCCGATCAGTACCCTTATAGATTCCTGGTTAAGTATTTGTGAAGATCCGCCCCCTTGGGCGAAGCGCTGTTATGAGGAGCAGTGCAGAATAATGTTAGCAAAGACAGATTATAGTCAGAAAATAGAACAGCCTAGAAGAAAAGGGAAAGGTGAGAAGTCCAGGAAGAAACCCATCCTGGTAGATCTTGATTCCCCAGAAGTGATTACCCGACAGCCCCAAACCCAGCGCCCAGTGAGAGTAGCCCCACGTCCTGCCCCAGAACCCCAGAGACAGCGGGAGCGGGACCCAACCCCTGAGCCATCACCCGAAGAGCAGGTAGATGAGCTCCCTTTAAATGAAGAAGATGATTCTACCGAGACTGAAAAAGGGGAATCAGAGACAGAAACAGAACAGGAAGAAATTGAAATTTCCCAGAGTGATACTGACAGTGTAAAAGCGGCTGCCAGTGTTAGCTCACCAGTCAAAAGAAAACCAAGAATAAAGCATGTAGAGAAAAAGAGAACCCCTGACAGGAAAGCTACGAAAATATCCCTCAGATCCCAAAAGACATCTACTGCCAAGATGATGCCTTTACGGCAAGTCCCGGGAATACCCGTAAGGAATGAGGATAATGAGGTGGTGGCGGGACCCCTAAGCTATGTGTATGTCCCCTTCTCTACCACTGATTTGTTAAATTGGAGGACACATTATGCCTCCTATACCAATAAGCCCCAGGAACTTACAGAATTAGTGAATACTATTATGGAAACTCACCAACCAACATGGGCAGATTGTCGCCAGCTCCTGTCCACCTTATTCACTACAGAGGAGCGGACACGAATTAGAAAAGCAGCTATTGACTGGCTGGCAGATAACCCGGTAGCTCCAGGAGAAAGGGGGGAGGAAAGAATAGATAATCGGGAAGCGGCCCAGAGGGAATTCCCGAATGAAGACCCCCGATGGGATCCAAATACAGAAAGAGGATCCAGAGCCCTAGCCCGTTTTCGCCAAGGCTTTATACAAGGCCTGAAAAGAGGGGGCCAGAAAGCTATGAACCTTTCCAAAGTTACTGAAGTTACCCAAGGTATAGATGAGAGCCCAGCAGTGTTTTATGAAAGATTAACTGAAGCATATAGAATGTATACTCCCTATGACCCAGATGCGCCAGGAAGCTTATGCATGGTGAATTCTGCTTTTGTAAATCAGTCTCAACCAGACATTAGACGGAAATTACAGAAATTAGAAGGGTTTGCGGGCATGAATGCAACTCAGTTATTGGAAGTCGCTCATAAATGTATGTGAATCGTGATAATGAAAGACAGAAAGAATGTGATCGAAAGATGAAGAAGAAAGCTGATTTTTTGGCTGCGGCCATAGTTGAACAGAAAAGGGGAGGTATCCCTAGTCGACGGAGCAGAGGAAGGGGGCGGGGCCGAGGCGGAAGCCAGCCCCAGCTAGGCATAAACCAATGTGCCTACTGCAAAGAGGAAGGACATTGGAGAGATGCATGCCCGCAACTCGAAGACGCCCACCAACATGACGAAAACAATCATCAATGGAGAGAAGGAAGACGAGACTGTCCCCGAAATCTCGGAGGAGCCAATCGAGAGCAATACCAGCGAGAAAGAGGAGAAGCCGTACAAGCATTGGCTGCGACAGCCCATGATGAAGATGACGTGGATTAGGACAGACTGGGCTCCGAGTTTGCTTTAGGTCTCCAGGAGCCTATGGTCGGAATACAAATAGGAGACCAAGTTATGAACTTTATGGTTGATACTGGAGCAGAACATTCGGTAGTAGACAAAAAGATAGCCCCATTTTCCACAAAAGCAGTCACCATTGTAGGAGCAACTGGTGCCAAAGCTACAAAACCTTTTCTTCAGAATCGCATATGCAGTCTAGGAGGACAACAAATAACTCATCAATTCCTTTACATGCCTGAATGTCCAGTGCCACTACTGGGACGAGATATGTTAGCCAAGCTACAAGCCCAAATATCCTTTACTGAAAGAGGAGAAATGCAAATGACAGTAAATTCTCAAGCCAAGCCAGCAGGAATAATGCTGCTTACAGTTCCCCGAGAAGAAGAATGGAGATATTACAGTGATGAATCTGCCCAAGACACCTATTTTGAATAAACTTTGAAAAGCATTGATGCGCCACCTGGAGTATGGGCAGAAGGCAGTCCTCCAGGCCTAGCCAAACATATAGCTCCAATAATTGTAACCCTCAAGCCTAGTGCTACACCAGTACATGTCAAGCAGTATCCTCTCCCAAGAGCTGCAATTGAAGGCATCCACCGCCACTTGCTAAGATTACTAGAACATGGCCTACTAAAAGTATGTCAATCCCCATGGAACACTCCACTTCTGCCAGTGAAAAAGCCTGGAACAGATGACTATCGCCCAGTGCAAGATCTAAGAAGAGTGAATGAAGCAGTTGAGACCATACATCCAGTTGTACCAAATCCGTACACACTTCTAGGACTGATACCTGCTGAAGCTACCCACTTTACTGTTCTGGATTTAAAAGATGCATTCTTTTGCATAAGATTAGCCCCCATAAGTCAGATATTATTTGCATTTGAATGGCAGGACCCCATCTCTGGAAGAGGGGGCCAACTTACTTGGACACGATTACCCCAAGGATTCAAGAATTTGCCTACCATCTTTAGTGCTGCACTGAATCAAGACCTTTCAAGCTATCCAGTGGCCCCGGGGAAGAGAGTGCTTCTCCAATACGTGGACGATCTGCTGATAGCTGCTGTATCAGAAAGTGAATGTATACAAGCCACCAAAGACCTCTTGCGGTTACTAGATGAAGCTGGATACAAAGTTTCCAGAGCAAAAGCACAACTATGCCAAAAAGAAGTGAAATACTTGGGCTTTCGTATAACCAAAGGAAGCCGAAAGTTAGGCAGAGAGAGAAAAGAAGCAGTATGCAGAATTCCAACCCCAACTACCAGAAAGCAAGTCAGAGCCTTTCTGGGAGCAGCAGGATATTGCCGAATCTGGATTCCCAACTTTGCTCAAATCGCCAAACCATTGTATGAAGCCACAAAAGGAGAAGAAAAGTCGCCACTGGAGTGGGGACCTGAGCAGGATACAGCCTTCAAGACGTTAAAGGAAGAATTGATGTCATCACCAGCCCTTGGACTACCAGATGTTCACAAGCCTTTCCACTTGTTTGTACATGAAGCGCAAGGAAATGCCTTGGGCATGTTGACTCAGAAATTGGGAGCGACCTGTAGCATACCTATCGAAACAATTGGACACTGTGGCCAAAGGATGGCCACCTTGCCTGAGAGCAGTTGCAGCTACAGCATTGTTAGTGAGTGAAGCAGACAAGCTCACACTAGGACAGAATATACGAGTCACTGTGCCACATGCAGTCCTTGCCCTTATGGAACAAAAAGCAAATCATTGGCTCACCAATTCCCGAATGTTGAAATATCAGAGTATGTTATGTGAGAACCCACAGATACAACTGGAAGTAAGCCATGCCTTGAATCCAGCCACATTGATACCTGTTAGTGAAAAACTCCCAGAACATGACTGTATAGAAGTCATGGACACTGTATTTTCAAGCCGACCTGACCTGACAGATGTGCCCATAGACAATTCTGACCAAATTTATTACATAGATGGAAGCAGTCTCATCATCAATGGACGACGCTGCGCCGGATATGCAGTAGTCACTCAACATGAAGTCGTTGAGTCATCAGCTCTAGCCTCAGGTACATCAGCCCAGAAAGCAGAATTGATAGCACTTACTCGAGCACTACTGCTAGGTGCAAAGCTTGTGTTAAATGTATATACAGACTCTAAGTATGCCTTCACTACTCTGCATGCCCATGGAGCTCTTTATAAAGAACGAGGGCTCATCACGTCTGGAGGAAAATCAGTCAAATACGGCCCAGAGATACTGATGTTACTTGATGCAGTATGGGCCCCAACTCGTGTAGCTGTCATGCACTGTAGAGGACATCAAGCAGGAAAAGGAGAAGTTGCTCGAGGAAATAGGTTCGCAGATGCCTCAGCACGACAAGCAGCCATGACAGGACAAATTTCGCCACAAGCCATGCCAATGCAGGCAGCATTGTTTCCAGTACCCTTGAACTTATGGACACCACGATATACCACCAAAGAATTAGATTACTACTGTAATAAGGAAGATGGAGTACTGAAAGATGGGTGGATTGAGCTGCCACCAGCAGAGGGCAGCCAACCCCCAGGACGAATAGTAATCCCTGAATTGTTGGGTCCAGCCTTTGTCAAAGCTTTCCACAAAGCCACCCACTATGGAAAAAGTGCTATGGAAAAAGCACTCAGACCACATTTCTGCATTACCATGTTAGCAGCCCTATCAGCTTCAGTGGCACGCCAGTGTCTAATTTGTGCCAAAAATAATGCCAAGCAAGGTCCCACACCAGCACCCCGAGTTCAGTCAGGAGGTGTAACCCCCATGCACCACCTGCAAATTGATTTTACTGAAATGCCAAAAGCCAATGGATATCACTACCTATTAGTATTAGTTTGTACTTTCTCTGGGTGGGTAGAAGCCTTCCCAACCAGAACGGAGAAAGCCCGAGAAGTCACCAAAGCTTTACTGAGAGAGATTGTTCCTAGATTTAGAATTCCAGCAGTAATAGGGTCAGACAATGGGCCCTCATTTGTTTCTCAGATTACTCAGCAGTTAGCAAAAGCCCTACAGATACAGTGGAAACATCACACTGCATACAGACCCCAGAGTTCAGGGAAAGTTGAGCGAATGAATCGTACCTTAAAAGCCCAAATGTCTAAGCTTTGTCAGGAGACTCGCCTGAAGTGGCCCCAAGTGCTCCCAATAGCTTTACTCAGAATACACTCAGCTCCTGTAAAGTCAACAGGATTTTCCCCTTTCGAGGTTTTGTATGGTAAACCCCCACCAATAGTGCAGGGAATTAAAGGGAGTTTAGCCCAGATTGGTTCAGAAATAACCAGGCAAGAACTCCTAGCTCTTAGTTTTGTTCTGCAGACTCTCCATGCGTGGATCCAAGACCAGTTGCCTATCAACTTGACGGAACCCTTGCATCCCTACCAGCCTGGTACCTCGGTGTGGATCAAAGATTGGAAGAAGACACCGCTGGAACCTCATTGGAAGGGACCATACACTGTCATCCTGTCTACCCCAACTGCAGTAAAGGTAGCGGAGATCGATTCCTGGATCCACCACAGCAGAGTCAAGCCCGCAGCTGATCCAGAACCCGAGCAGTGGACAACAGAGCAGCATCCTGATGCACCTTTGCAAATCACCTTGAGACGGCAACCGGCATCCTAGACACTCTTTGGGATCATCCCAACAACTACAGTGCCTTGCAGTAGCCAAGTCTTTCGAAGAGGATTGCTGTTTCCCAAACAGCAAGAGTTTGTTTCAACGAACCTCATGTGTGTGATTTTACACACTACTTTGATGCTACATTGATTGACCATATTTCGGAAGCCAACTGAAATTGATAAGTTGGTTAATGTGTGATGGACAACTTGAGGATCTTCAATCAACACTCAGCACCCGCTGAATTGCTTCATTAGCAAACGGGACGAAGAAAAGAACGTCGTGGTCAAGATCTGCAAGCTGAGGATTCAGAAGAACTCCAATCAACATGTATCTTTGTTTTTACTTTGCCCTGGTTGCCTGTTTTGGAGGCTTTGAACTAATTCATGCCTTGCCTCCATGTACTGCTTGCATCACTTCTACTCGGACTGGACTGAAAGTAACTCAGACTTTGATTTATCACTCTTACTATTCCTGCACTGGTAAAGTGACTCGGTGTATTTATAACACCACTGAACTGAATGTTTGTACCAAAGGTAAATCTAAAGTATGCTTTAATCCGCATCAGAATCCATCCTACTACACCTTAGAAATGCGATGGAAAGATGCAGATGGACCTTTGATCAATGCCACATGCCCACTCACAGATCCTAGTAAATATGCTATTTTGTATTTTGATGCTTGTGAAGTAATCAACAGGGATAGTCGTTCTAAGTGTGGTAATTGGGAAAAAACATACTCAACGAATGACAAATATATGTGTCCAGAAGGGACCACTGGATGGGGAGCATGCACAGGAAAGAAAGTCTTAGCCGATGTGTATAGTACAGCCCCAGAGTCAGATTACTTCTGCCCAAGATGGGAATGTGTCTTTTATGCCACCTGGATTGGAATGGTAGAGAATACCAAAGATAATCGAATGGCTGCATTGCGGAGGCCATATGTCAAAGATCTAGACAAATGCAAGAAAAATGCCTCCCCAATCTATATGATTAATCGTATTATTCGCTTACAAGCAGTAGTTGAAATAATAACCAATGAAACTAGCCAAGCTCTTACACTTCTAGCAAGACAGAGTACCCAAATGCGCACTGCTATATATCAGAACCGTTTAGCATTAGATTATTTGTTGGCAGCTGAAGGAGGAGTATGTGGTAAGCTGAATTTAACTAATTGTTGTTTAAAAATAGATGATAAAGGTCAAGTAGTTGAAGAAATTGCTGAAACTATGCGAAAGCAAGCTTATGTGCCAGTACAAACTTGGCATTCACTAAAGTTTCCTAACTGGTTTGCAGGTCTTTTCTCATGGCTAGGAGGACTTAAAACTTTCCTTATACTAGTACTAATAATCATTGCTGTCATTTTACTGTTACCATGTATAATCCCATGTTGTATGCGTTCTATTCATAGTGCTATTGAAAGTACAGTAGAGCGGAAGACCGCAACTAAGATTATGGCCTTATACTAACCTAAACCTCCTGCATATAGTCGGAATCCTCTGACCATGATATAACCATTTTAAGTGATTTAATTCTCACCTTATTAAGTACTAGGGTGAGATTAATCAAAGGGGGGAATGTGGCAGGTGAAGGCCTGTGATCCACAGTGTCTGACATAAGCAAGCAGGCCTAACTAGCTTGACCTGTAAATGAAGTCTGTGGAGAGGCTAAAAGGAATTGCACATCCCCCAACATGCTGCTATTGTAGAATTAGAACTCAGTAAAAGTATTGAATTAGCTTAGACAAGCAGAACTGAAAGTTGGAAAAATACAGAAAAATATGTTTGAATGCCCCTGATAAGAAAATACAGCTGTAAGGGATTTAAATTGAAACTGCTGACAGAAAGGTTACAGAGCCTTGCTTCCCTACACGTACTAACTAGCCCAATGGCCTTGGAAGTAGGAAAGTAACAAGTTGGTGAACTGGCCATTGTAATTGGGACTAGAAGGGGGGTGAGCAGGTGCTGAGCCCACTCCAAGAACCTAATTGGATAATCATATCAGTACCTGGACCAATAGAGGAGGTACGGGAGGTTACCGGGACCAATGAAATGTTTTCCTATGTCTAGAATGGTGAAAAAATCTATAAAAGTTGTTGTATTGCCAGAGAACATCGCTCAGCCATTTTGAATTTGACTTTGCTTGAGACTTGTGCACAAATAAATGATTTGGACCTTCTGAACAGACTCCTGGTATTATTGGTTTGTCTGCGCTCTGCTGCTACATAACCATTTTCCCTTAGTTTGACCCTAGTTCCCCGTTTATTGTATTTGCCAGTCTTACATGGAGTACTGCTGGAATTCTGCTTACAAAACTCAAGATTCTGTGTCAAAAATGTCTGAATTATGCAAAATTCAGCCTGCTTTGTTTGTGAAAAGAAAGCATATTTGAGTGATACTTAATTTAAAATACAATACAGAAAAAAAATCATAAAAATGTACAAACTTTTGAATTACTGTGTGAATCCCATCAGGAGTAATAGACTGTAAGCTCTATTGAGCAAGGACACTCTCTCGTGTGCATGTGTATAACACTGTGTATGCTTTATAGCACTATGCAAATGATCAGTAGTAGTACCTTAGAATACAAATGGGACTAGTGAAGGCTTGCGAGTGCATGATCACACAATGCCCAGAGATTCCGTGCGAGTGCATCATCACACAATGCCCAGAGATTCCATGCGAGTGCATCATCACACAATGCCCAGAGATTCCGTGCGAGTGCATCATCACCCAATGCCCAGAGATTCCATGCGAGTCCTCTGCACCCCCCCCCCCCACTCTTCTTTGTGCTGCCAGCTTATGAGGCTAAAGAGTAGCTGCGTTCCCTTCTCAGCACCACAGAAGATTGAAGCTTTCCATGTGAATTCAAAGAGTTACAGTAGTGCATCCCGTAGGAAATGGAAAGCAGCAGCAGGGCTGGAACTATACATATACCCCTCAGGATTTCTTACCGCAGAAACCGGCTGCACTCATCATCCCGCTGGAGAAAAAAATTGCACAAACAAAACTTCTGGCACCTAGCCCAGTCCTGTCTCATTTGTTCCAGGTGGCAAATTCTGCTACTTGTGACAAGTCTGTTGACTCGCAGACTGTTTAAGAAAGATCCTTAAAATCTCCTGTGGAATGTGACATCTTCCTAGGGCATTCCTGCAAGAGACGATGATTTCTGGGGTTTCCCGTAAACTCTTCAGCTGTAAGGGGGCACAGTCACAAAAGAGGAAAAGCAGACTGCTGAACGGTCATCTTTAGCCCTCTTACCCTTCTGCTACAACATGCCAAGGAATACACCAATAGCACAAGCAGGATTCAGGATTAGAGACTTTTTTATTTCTCAGACTCAGTCCCTCTAAACCCTAGCACATTCTACAAGGAGATGAGTACACAGAGGACAGCGGAAGCTGTCGAAATAAGAAGAGCGAACAAACCACAGCAAGGACTTGACTAGTGTATGCAAGAAAACTTCAATAAAGGGATGAATGGACCATGGACATCTTCAAATTCACTGAAGAGTGGAGAATCTGTGACTGCAAACACAGACATGACACCACAATTCTGTCAGAAGTGTCAAGAAAATTGTGGCTCCAAATTAGCTCATAAAATACTAATATTTCATTAAAGAAGGAAGAGCGTGATTGAGGGATACCAGAATGGCTCATTTCTAATTAGACAAGAGATAGCCCAAGCCCTATTCTATTAGACAAACCATACAGATGCTCCAATTAGTCTGCCAAGCCCCCTCCATGATCATATTTTTGACACAGCAATCAAATTAAGTAGCAACAGCATGGTGAATGAAAGTGAAGGTTGTGGTGGACCCCCAATGTTCATTTAGATGCTAAATTTTCTGGACATTTCCCGTGTTTGTGGCTTGTGCTCATCCTACTTTTCAGAGCAGCACCAAACTCACATCCAATCTCAAGCTTCACAGTGTCGTTAGTGGTCTATATGGCAGCAAGCAGAGGGAGAGCCCACCGGCTACTATGAGAAAGAGGAGCCTGGAGTCACTGCTCTGCTGCTTAGTGTAACAGTGTAGACCCCGAACAACCCGAGAAAATGCAGTTCAGTATAAAGGAGCACAGGAAAAGTGACAGGGTAAACAAGGAAATGTCAGATGGTTACCGTGAGCAACCTAGAAACACATGCAAAAGCCCAATGAGGACACACCCAGCCAGCACAGGAAGGGAATTCACTTCACCTGACAGGGTTCAGCTGGGTGGGGGTGGAGCAAGAAAACGCTGGGTTAAAACAGGCTCTCAGACATTCAGAGATAGGACGAGAAGGAGAGAGAGAGAGGAGCTGAAGCAGCCACGGACACACTCCGAGGGAATACAGCAAAGGCAGCTAAAACCCTGGGAAGCATGGAGCAGGTATGAGAATGTAAGAGAGAGTGACAATGAGGCTTTGGAGCAACTAGAGAGCCAGCGTGAAGGTCAGAGGGGAACCGAAGACCTGAGTGAAGCTGAGAGATATCAACAGCCAGATAGTGTGTTTGAGCCAGAGAGACGTAAGAAGACTGCAGTTGCAGGTTCCAGTGCACAGAGTGAATGCAAGAGTGATTTACCATATGAAAGAAGACAACCTTGGAGGTATGAAAATAGGCATACAAGGTCCCACTATCTAGAGGCTGAAAATATCCCTTCTTCTGGTTTTAAAAACCCTAGAAGAAAAAGGTTTTACTTACCAGATAAAGCTGAAAAGTTTTGTAGTCATTGTAAGCTCACAGCTCCCTGTGAAACTCCGTCACGAGCTCTCCAATCTAGCTCAGCTGGGTTACAAAAGGGAAGCCTGAACCGGCAGAGAAATTCCCTTAATTATCCCACTAGCAGAGCAAACCAAGAGTTGAGCTATATTCTAAAATACCAGCAGGGGCAGAGCCCTGAAAAGCTCAACTCTAGAATACATGGTAATTCCCAGAGAGACACTAGCTCTAAGGAAGAGAAGAACTTCCTGTCTGACGAGGTTAACCAGCCATTTTCCCACGTTACTGCTGAGGTCCAGAATGAGCCTTCCAGTCAGCCGGAGTTAATGGAATATCAAAATGCAGAAGAATATGATATGCCAGAATTGATGGACTGCTCTTTGACCTTGATTGAACCTGAGTTCTCTCTCAGATAAGTAATTAGTTTGTGTCATAGCTTTAGTGTTATAAGCAACAGGCTGCAGCTCTCTCTAAGTGAAATATTTAAGCTGTTTTGTTCTTTTCATTTATTTGTTGTTTTGGAAGCTGAAGGAAGCAAGTTCTGTTTGCTTTTGTTACTTTATGTTATATGTCCAAGCAAGGCATTTGATTTATGTTCCTGAAGATAAAAGTACCCTCAAGGGACGGGGAATAAAACCCTTTAATTTGGAAAGAAGTGTTTTGTGGTTTATATCAGTGAAGGCACAACTACCACCCTCCAGAGCCTTGCAATACCAGTAGCTACCGCTTGGCCAGAGGGGGCGCGACATTAGTTACTGTTATCCTGAGGGGAGAGGCAGATTGTGCACGCTAGGGCCTCTTCCTCCTGTCAAAGAAGGTCCCTAAATCAAGCCAAGAATGTTCTAGTGTGTTCCTTACAGCAGCCTGAGCCTTGGCACAACACCGCTGCACATATCATCACAGCAATAAGCAGCAGTCCACACGTCTAGACGTCTCACTCACTGCTAAAGACCAACAGACATCAGTAGAGCGACACAACCTCTCAAAACACACTCATCACTGCTAAAAAAAAAAACATAGACAAAGTTAAACGAGTGTGTTTATAGAGCTAGTCACACAAACACACTATCTTGTACATAACCTGAATGTACACACATAGGCTTTTGTATCAATTTCATTACATAATGCGTTCAATCTTTCAAGCACGAGCCTGGATGACATCTGTAGATCTGGAAAACATACGAGTCTCTCTGCTTCATTCTATTTCATATAAAACAGACCATCCACAGTAAAGAGTCAAGCTGCAAGAGGCAAGCAGAGGCTGCTTAGAGCGAAGGAATCCATCTGTGGCTAAAGGAGAGGAAGGAAGGAAGGGGGGTGGGGTACGTGTGCTATGACATCCATCCAATGGTTATTCACTCTCAATGAGAACACGTGTAATACGATGCTCAGAGCGATATTAGGGCCCTGCATGACCTGCCTCCCCCAGCAGCACCACAGACTGTGTACATCCAGTAATGCTACTGTAATAAGAAGTCACTTTAACAATATTTGATGTTTTAGAAAATGAAGTTATAAAAGTGGCATAACAGAAATGCACAGGGGCTCCAGGGAGCACAGAAGACGCACTCCCTGGGGATCAGATTATGCAATACGCTGCTTCTGTCCCCCATTCAATTATTCTTTTTATACACTGCTTTGGTTTCAAGCTCACTGTTACTACAATATTCTCTGCCAAATTAGGAGATAAAGGAATTATCAGGAATCAGAGGGATTATAAAGCACAGGGGACTAAGGAGCAAAGTAGACTTGGTCTTTGGCTCTAGCGTGATGAGGAAGAGTCAGCAGGCAAAGCACTGAGGCTTCGCTTCCCTCCAGTCTGCACACACTTTAACATACACCCTCGGTGCTCGTTTCCGTGAAGTCTGCATACCACAATCTGGCAAAGGGGATGTAGGCTTCTCATCTGGCAGAAGAGAGTGCTGTGCAGTAACTGTTTTCTAGCACAGGGGTGCCACTACATGCAATTATCTCCCCTCTCCCCCATATCATTAAACAGAGAAATTGCTGGCCCACCCAATTTTGTGGTCATCCCAATCACCCCTATGTGTGTCTCTCTCATGTACCTTTTGAACTCGGTGATCTGGGAGGTCCATTTCCAGGCATCCACTACCCTCGCAGTTGAAAATGTTTTCTCAGGTTTCCTTTGCATTTCCCATCCTTCTGCTTGAATCTCTATACTATGGAATTAAAGTTACTTTCTACTGTTTTACAGAGGCCTGCTAGATCTCCTCGCTCCCTTCTTGCGCCTACAGCTACATCTTTAACTCCCTCCATCTCTCTGTGTAAGGCCTGCAATAAGTCTCTTTCCCACCCCGCAGTTATTTTATTAAAGCTTTTTCCATATTTAAAGCACATTTAAAAAAAAACAGAGTAGAGTTTTTATAAAACTGCATGGTGACAGGAGTGTCTACGTTCACGTGATCCATGCAGGGGCTTGATGTGAGTAGAGGCACGATGGTCTGCTGTTCTTCAGCAGTTTAATCAAGATTTTCCTATGCTAGTCTTACTTCTGACGCAAAAAGCCATCAACTCAAACACACTGTGCTAAAGGACAGTGCAATAGACATGTAAACCAGCAACTATACAACTGCTCCTGAAGCACTGAAACTTAGCAGTTTTACATTCCTTTACAGCAGCTCAGGGCTGGTGTAAAGAGAGTCAGAAGCAAAAGGGGCACACATCTCAAATGATCCAAAATCTCTAGTGGTGCAGGTGAGCTCGCCACACCTCTGAATCTACAAGTCGTCTTACTGGTGGCCTGTGCGTTCCCACCTCCCCATTCCTGACCCCCAGTATAATGTCATTGGTGGTCTGCGAGACCCTTTCCATACCCTCCCTGTACCTCCTCCAAGGTTGGAAAGTAGGAGCAATGCCCACATGCTTCGGTCTCCACACAGCCTGATGAAAAATGGCAGTGGCCAACCCCACAAAACGCGTCTTGGGATGCCTGCCAAGATTGGAGGTAGCTGGGGGGAGGGAGAAGAGTGCCAGGAAGGGGGTAATCAGGTGGCAGAGAGTCTGGAAAGCGCCTTTATTAGCTGGGGGGGGGGGGGGAGCGAGGAGAGTGCCAGGAAGGGGGTAATCAGGTGGCAGAGAGTCTGGAAAGCACCTTTATTAGCGGGGGGGGGGGGGGGGGGGGAGAGAGTGCCAGGAAGGGGGGAATCAGGAGGCAGAGAGTCTGGAAAGCACCTTTATTAGGGGGGGGGGGGGAGGAGAGAGCCAGGAAGGGGGGAAACAGGCAGCAGAGAGTCTGGAGTGCGGCCTTTATTAGTGGGGGGGGGGGGGTGGAGGAGAGAGCCAGGAAGGGGGGAATCAGGCGGCAGAGAGTCTGGAGAGCGCCTTTATTAGCGGGGGGGGAGGAGAGAGCCAGGAAGGGGGGAATCAGGCGGCAGAGTCTCTGGAAAGCGCCTTTATTAGGGGGGGGGGGGGGGAGGAGAGAGCCAGGAAGGGGGGAATCAGGCAGCAGAGAGTCTGGAGAGCGGCCTTTATTAGCGGGGGGGGGGGGGGAGGGAGGAGAGAGCCAGGAAGGGGGGAATCAGGGGGCAGAGAATCTGGAAAGCGCCTTTATTAGCGGGGGGGGGGGGGAGGAGAGAGCCAGGAAGGGGGGAATCAGGTGGCAGAGAGTCTGGAAAGCGCCTTTATTAGCAGGGGGGGAGGAGAGAGCCAGGAAGGGGAGAATCAGGCGGCAGAGAGTCTGGAAAGCGCCTTTATTAGCGGGGGGGGGGGGGAGGAGAGAGCCCAGAAGGGGGGAAACAGGGGGCATAGTATGGAAAGCGCCTTTATTAGCTTGGGGGGGGGAGAGTGCCAGGAAGGGGGGAATCAGGTGGCAGAGAGTCTGGAAAGCGCCTTTATTAGCTGGGGGGGGGGAGAGTGCCAGGAAGGGGGGAATCAGGTGGCAGAGAGTCTGGAAAGCGCCTTTATTAGCGGGGGGGGGGGGGGGGGGGGGAAAGAGAGCCAGGAAGGGGGGAATCAGGAGGCAGAGAGTCTGGAAAGCGCCTTTATTAGCAGGGGGGGAGGAGAGAGCCAGGAAGGGGTGAATAAGGCGGCAGAGAGTCTGGAAAGCGCGTTTTTTGGGGGGGGGGGGTGGAGACACCCAGGAAGGGGGGAATCAGGCGGCAGAGTCTGGAAAGCGCCTTTATTAGCTTGGGGGGGGGGGGGAATATTGACAGGAAGGGGGGAAAAAGGTGCAAGAGATTGAGGAAAGCGCGTTTATTAGCGGGGGGGGGGGGGGGAAAGAGAGCCAGGAAGGGGGGAATCAGGCGGCAGAGAGTCTGGAAAGCGCCTTTATTAGCGGGGGGGGGGGGGGGAGAGAGCAAGGAGGGGGTGAATCAGGCGGCAGAGTCTGGGAAAGCGCCTTTATTAGCAGGGGGGGGGGGGGAGGAGAGAGCCAGGAAGGGGGGAATCAGGCAGCAGAGAGTCTGGAGAGCGGCCTTTATTAGCAGGGGGGGAGGAGAGAGCCAGGAAGGGGGGAATCAGGAGGCAGAGAGTCTGGACAGCTCCTTTATTAGCAGGGGGAGGGGGAGGGAGGAGAGAGCCAGGACGGGGGGAATCAGGTGGCAGAGAGTCTGGAAAGCGCCTTTATTAGCGGGGGGGGGGGGGGGGAGGAGAGCCAGGAAGGGGGGAATCAGGCGGCAGAGTCTGGAGAGCGCCTTTATTAGCGGGGGGGGGGGAGGGGGAGGAGAGAGCCAGGAAGGGGGGAAATCAGGTGGCAGAGTCTGGAGAGCGCCTTTATTAGCGGGGGGGGAGGGGAAAGAGAGCCAGGAAGGGGGGAATCAGGTGGCAGAGAGTCTGGAAAGCGCCTTTATTAGCAGGGGGGAGGAGGAGAGAGCCAGGAAGGGGAGAAACAGGCGGCAGAGAGTCTGGAAAGCGCCTTTATTGGGGGGGGGGGGGGGGAGGAGAGAGCCAGGAAGGGGGGAATCAGGCGGCAGAGTCTGGACAGCGCCTTTATTAGCTTGGGGGGGGGGAAGAGTGCCAGGAAGGGGGAATCAGGTGGCAGAGAGTCTGGAAAGCGCCTTTATTAGCGGGGGGGGGGGAAAGAGTGCCAGGAAGGGGGGAATCAGGCGGCAGAGAGTCTGGAAAGCGCCTTTATTAGCAGGGGGGGGGGAGGAGAGAGCCAGGACGGGGGGAATCAGGCGGCAGAGTCTGGAAAGCGCCTTTATTAGCAGGGGTGTGGACAAGAGTGCCATGAATGGGGGAATCAGGCGGCAGAGAGTCTGGAGAGCGGCCTTTATTAGCAGGGGGGGAGGAGAGAGCCAGGAAGGGGGGAATCAGGCGGCAGAGAGTCAGGAAAGCGCCTTTAATAGCAGGGGGAGGGTGAGGGAGGAGAGAGCCAGGAAGGGGGGAATCAGGTGGCAGAGAGTCTGGAAAGCACCTTTATTAGCCGGGGGGGTGGGGGGGGGGGGGGGGGAGGAGAGCCAGGAAGGGGGGAATCAGGCGGCAGAGTCTGGAGAGCGCCTTTATTAGCGGGGGGGGGGGGGGGGGAGAGAGTACCAGGAAGGGGGGCATCAGGCGGCAGAGAGTCTGGAGAGCACCTTTATTAGCAGGGGGGGAGGGGGGGGGAGGGTGGAGAGAGCCAGGAATGGGGGAATCAGGCGGCAGAGAGTCTGGAAAGCACCTTTATTAGCTGCCTTCTTGTCCCGCTCAGGAAGGAGTTCTTACTTGTGCTGCAGCCATGTGGTTCATGCGCGGCTTTTCCTGGCCACGCAGGAGGCATTTGCTGTATCAGGAAGTGTCATGTGTGCTGCAGCCGAGCACGTGCCTCGGAGAGCTCTCATTTTACACCTTTCTCAGAGCAGGTGGCCATTGGTGTACTGGCCCTGTTCTGGAAACCCAAAGATACAGATTGCCTATAGAAAATGAGCACCTTTTTAGACTTTCCACATAGGTAGTCTATTATAAAACTCCCCCATAAACACAGTCTTGGCACAAACATAGGCTCATAAAGCCAGTCATTAATGTAGCGGCTTTCAATTAGCTGCTTCACTAACACTCTTATTTGATTTTCAAAAGCACACTGCTCCTCTATTTTGTTTGAAGATTATGTGCCTATGTGGAAAGCACAGTTACTTACCTGTAACAGGTGATCTCTGGGAACAGCAGGAATTAGTCCTCACATATGGGTACGTCGGTACCGACGGAGCCCGTGCGGGAAAGCTCCCCAGCTTCTTAGAATAGAAGCTTTTGGGACCTCCCACTGCACATGCGCACTGCCTTCCCGCCTTCCTGAACAGCTCTCCTCAGTTTCGAGTTTATAGCTGAGTCAACAGAGAGAGGACAGGAAGATAGATAGATAAAAGATACAACTCCTAGGGGAGGTGGGTGGGTTGTGAGGACTAATTCCTGCTGTTCCCAGAGATCACCTGTTACAGGTAAGTAACTGTGCTATCTCCAGGAAACAAGCAGGAATAAGTCCTCACATATGGGGACTCCCTAGCTTAGATGCATGGGATCCCCTGTAAAGGTTCGCCATCTTCGTATGGATCTCAGGCATCCATTCTGGGAAGGTGGGCAGGAGTTGTTTAGGAATGGAACAGGTGCTTGAGGACAGCCTGGCCAAACAAGGCATCCCGGCGGGAGTCCTTGTCCAAACAGTAATGGGCTGTGAAGGTATGAACCGAAGCCCAGGTAGCGGCTCGACAGATCTGATCTATGGAAACAGAGTGCAGATGAGCCATAGAAGTTGCCATGGCCCTCACATTGTGAGCAGTGACATGGCCTTCCAGAGAAATGTTTTTGCTCTGGTAAGCAAAAGAAATACACTGAGCAATCCAATTGGAAAGTGTACGCTTGGAGACTGGAAGTCCCAAATGGGAAGGATCAAGGGCCACAAAAAGTTGAGAAGACTTTCGATGTGGCTGAGTCCTATTAAGGTAAAAAGCGAGAGCTCTTTTACAATCCAGAGTATGAAGGTTCCTCTCTGCATTGGATGCATGAGGAGCTGGAAAAAAGACAGGTAGATATACCTCTTGATTAAGATGAAAAGGCGAGACCACTTTAGGCATAAAGTGGGGATTCGTCCTAAGGACCACCTTATCATGATGAAATCTTGTGTAAGGTGGATTAGCCACTAAAGCCTGCAGCTCACTGATGCGGCGAGCCGAAGTGACTGCAATGAGGAAGATGACCTTCCAGGAAAGAAATTTCAAGGAGGTGGAAAACATTGGCTCAAAAGGTGGCTTCATAAGTTGACCGAGCACTAGATTCAAATCCCATGCGACCGGGGGTGGTCTGATGGGAGGTTTAGTGAGAGTCAGGCCTCTCATGAATCTTGCAACAAGAGGATGAGAGGAGATAGGTTGTCCATTTATATGTTTCAAGGATGCTGCAATAGCACTTAAATGGACTCTTACCGAATTCGTCTTGAGGCCTGCATTGGATAGATGCAGGAGATAATCAAGAAGAGAATTCAAAGGAAGTGCCAGAGGGTCAAGACCCTGCTGAGCACACCAAATGGAAAAACGTTTCCATTTGAAAGCATAGGAACGCCTGGTAGAGGGTTTCCTAGAGGCAGAAAGGATATCTTTCACTGGTTGGGAAAGATGAAAGTCTTGAAGGCTTAAGCCTTCAGTAACCAAGCACTGAGGTGAAGGGATTTGGGGTTTGGGTGCCACAAAGTCCCCTCCTCCTGAGACAGGAGGTCTGGCGCAGCTCCCAGATCCAAGTAGGATCCTGGGAGAGCTGTAGAAGTAGAGGGAACCACACTTGGCGTGGCCAGCGTGGAGCTATGAGGATCATAGTTCCATGATCCCTCTGGAGTTTGAACAGAGTCTTGGGAATCAAAGGAATGGGTGGAAAGGCATATAGGAATGCCTGATTCCAATTCAGGAGAAAGGCGTCCGTAGCCTGAGCTCCCTGACACGGAGTTCTGGAACAGAACCGGGGAAGTTTGGCATTCCACGGACTTGCAAAGAGGTCTATGTCCGGGGTCCCCCATTCCTGAAAGATTCGGTTTATTTGGTCCAAATGTAGGGACCATTCGTGTGGCAGCAGAACTCGACTGAGCCTGTCTGCCCGAGAGTTTTGAACTCCTGGGAGATACACTGCTAGCAGGTGAATCTGATGCTCTCTGGCGAAGGCCCATAGTCTTAGAGCTTCGTTGCAAAGCGACAGAGAGCCCGTCCCTCCTTGTTTGTTTATGTAAAACATGGCCACCTGATTGTCCGTCTGAACTAGGACAGTGAGGTTGGCTAGGAGGGAGTGGAAGACCTTGAGGGCAAGGTAAATTGCTCGCAGTTCCAGAAGATTGATATGAAGGGTGGTCTCCTGTAGAGACCAAGTGCCCTGAGTGGAGAGAGTTTGCAGATGAGCTCCCCACCCTGTTTGGGAGGCATCTGTTGTGAGGGTTGCTTGGGGTAGCAATGGTTGAAATGGAGCCCCCAACAACAGATTCTTGGTGGAAGTCCACCAGTGGAGGGACCAAAACAGACGATCGGAGGTTTGTATTTGGTCTGAGAGCGCTCCTGAAGCCTGAGTCCACTGAGTGGCCAGGGTCCATTGAGCTGCTCTCATATGAAGACGAGCATAGGGCACCACATGCACTGTGGAGGCCATATGACCCAGTAGGCGTAGCATTTCCCTGGCTGTCAAGTGAGTGCTGGACTGAGCTTGGGAGGCCAAACTCAGGAGGCGCTGGCCTCGAACATGTGGAAGGTAGGCCCTTGCAGTGATGGTGTCCAACTGGGCCCCTATGAATTCTAGAGATTGAGTAGGGATGAGTTGGGACTTGGGAAGGTTTACTACCAGTCCCAGATACTGCAAAAGGCTCCTTGTGTGGTCCAGGGAAATCTGGGCCTGTGACTGAGTTGGAGCTCGGATGAGCCAGTCGTCCAGATATGGGAAGACAAAGATTCCCATGCCTCTTAGAAATGCGGCTACGACTGCCATGCATTTTGTGAATACTCTTGGAGCAGAGGCTAGACCGAAGGGGAGTACTCTGTATTGGAAATGTTTTCCCTGAAACAGAAAGCGAAGATACTTTCTGTGGGATGGATGGATGAGTATATGTGTATACGCATCCTGTAGGTCTAGAGAACAAAGCCAGTCCTGACCCTGGAGGTAAGGAAGGAGAATGCCGAGAGACAGCATTTTGAATTTCTCCTTGAAGAGAAATTTGTTCAATTCTCTCAGATCTAGGATTGGTCTGAATCCCCCTGTCTTCTTTGGAATGAGAAAATAAGGGGAGTAGAAACCGGACCCTTGTTGAGGAAGAGGAACCTCTTCTATGGCCCCTTGGGCAAGAAGAGAGGAAACCTCTTGACCCAACAGGGTTAGGAGAGATGGGGGAGAATTGAATGGTCTCACCATATGATGGGGAGGAAGGCTGGAGAAATGAAGTTTGTAACCCTCTCGAATGATAGAGAGGGTCCATTGTTCTGTTGTGATTTGTTCCCATCTGGGAGCAAAGTGAACCAACCTTCCGGGTATGGTGAGAGGTTCTGGTTGTGTTAGAACCAGAAGTGGCAAGTTCCCTAGGAGCAAGTCAAAACCCCTGAGGGGTTGGAGCCTGCTGAGCTACAGTAGCTGCTGCAGGCTTAGCTCGTGCTTGTTTGGATTGCTGACGCTTAGCAGTATAGCGAGGTTGAGAAGACTGCTGGCCAGTATTTGAAGCAACTCTGGCCTTCTTATAGTAAGGCCTTTTAAAAGACTTTTTCTTAGTAGGAATTGAAGTGGACTTTGAAAGTCTTTCCAAGGTGGCATTTTCAGCATCCATCTGGGTGGCTTTGATTTGCCACTCTTCCCCAAATAAGTTCTCACCTGTACAGGGCAGATTCCGTAAGCCATCTAGAACCCAAGGTTCCAGATCAGAGGCCTGGAGCCAAGCAAGACGTCGGGCTGCAATAGCAATGCCCGAAGCCCTACTGGCTCCCTCAAAGGAATCATATGCTGCCCTATTAGAGAACTTAGAAACCTCTAAGAGTTGTTTCACTAGGGAAAGGAATCCCTGCTTTTTATCCTCAGGGATAAAGGGGGCAAAATGCCGCACCTTTTTGGCAAGTTCCTCCAGGAACATGCCCATATAGAGACTGTAGGAATTAATCCTGGCTATAAGCATACTAGCCTGGAAAATTTTCCTACCAAAAGAGTCCAAAGTCTTACATTCCCGTCCTGGAGGGGTGGAAGAGTGCCTTTTGGTACTCCTAATCTTCTTCATTGCAGACTTCACCACAATAGAGTGGTGGGGCAATTGAGTCTTTTGGAAACCAGGAGAAGGAGGGACCCTATACATGGTGTCCAACCTACGGGAATAAGGAGACAAAGTCAAAGGATTTTCCCAGAAATCCATCAGTTGTTCTTGAAGGATTTCATGGATAGGCAGGGTAACTGCCTCCTTAGGGGCCTTTGAGTATCCCAAAATATCCAGTTTTTGGATCTGGGTTCCTTTTCAGAGGATGTGGTAATAGAAAGGGCTGTAGCCATATCTAAAACAAAGTCCTGGAAGGACAAATCCTCTGGAGGGGACATTCTCCTTTTAGGAGAAGAGGGCTCCTCAGGTAAGTTGAGTGAAAACTCAGCAGAATCATCAGAGGAGTGAAAATCCTCAGAGGAATCGGTGCTTTCCTCTAACGCACGATACGCGTACCGATCGGTATCGATATCGGGCGTATCGGGTATGGAACCGGTATGGAGCGAAAGCCCATACGGTACCGACTTGCGTTTAGAGGTGGACGGCCTCGATACCGGCATGGCGGACGATACCGGTATCGGGCCCGGAACCGCTGAAAGCGGAACCGATGGCGTTGCAGCTTTAATGAAAGCCATGACGGCTTGCTGCATGGACTGTACAGTATCGCCCATGGACGCCATAGCTGCCTGGATGTCGGTACCGGAGTGACCCGGTACCCCAGAGCAGGCTAACAGGTGATCTGTCGAGGCCGTAGCATCGATATCAACCTGAGACCCCTGAATTGGCGTTTTTGGAAGTTGGACTTCCCGCCGGGGTTGTTTGGCTGGGGCAGGGTCCTCAAGTTCTAAGCTAAGAGCCTCTCGATGCTTTGAAGGAGATTTGCTCTTTGAGGACTTACCCACAGAAGGTTTGGTTACCTGAGATCCATCCGGAGAAGAAGACCTGGATGACTGTGATGCTGTATTCTCTGAAGCAAACAGCACATGGAATTTGTTGGCCCGGTTCTGCAGCCCACGTTTAGACATGTGGGAGCAAGATGGGCAGTCCGGTATGGAATGGTCAGGCCCCAAACATTTCAGACACCAGTCATGGGTGTCTGTGACTGAAATAACAGCATTACATTTGGAACACTTCTTAAATCCAGGGGCTGGCTTCTCCATGAGGAGAAATTGAGTAGGCCGAGAGGCCTCTCTGAAGTGACCAAAAAGCTAAAAAATAAGAAAAAAGAATTATAATTTTTTAAAGAAAGAAAGAAAAGACCGGCGATACCGGTATCGGTATGGGGAAGGCAGGTACGCGGTCTAAAGAAACAAATAAAATAACAATTTCTTCAGCGGTGACAGGAACACGACCTGCTGGCTCCGCGGAAAAAGAGAAACTGAGGAGAGCTGTTCAGGAAGGCGGGAAGGCAGTGCGCATGTGCAGTGGGAGGTCCCAAAAGCTTCTATTCTAAGAAGCTGGGGAGCTTTCCCGCACGGGCTCCGTCGGTACCGACGTACCCATATGTGAGGACTTATTCCTGCTTGTTCCTGGAGATAAATATAATCACAGTACTTTTACTAGACCATTTACGCAAGTAAATACATTTACATGTACAATGTGCCCATCGCTGGACACATGTAGAACTGCTTTTCCCAGCGGCACATCATTACATCTTCAAGTGTGCAGGACAACAGACAGAGGGAAATGGCTCAAGATGAAAACATGCAACTACTTTCTCTTTGAAGCCCGGTGTACTGTGTGCAACCCTTAACCCCTAATCCCTGGGCTTTGCCTGAAAGTTGCCCCAGCTCATCTCCACAGAAGCATAATGTGTGTGGCTTGATCACACAGGTATTTTCCAAACTTGAATAGATGCAACTAGTTTTCCTCCATGACTTAAATTATCCCCCTGGGACTCACTCTCTACTAGGGCTGGACATACACATGTAATTCTGCCTTTCAACCTGAGTGAATCTCACTTTTACTCAGGTAGTTACAACTAAGCTTTTGCAATTTACCCTAAAATGTAGTGCTCTAGCCCGAGTGTCAGTCCCCACCCCATCTCAATCACAAGATGTAGAATCCTGGCATTACAGGAAAGTGACATCATTAGCAAGCACGTTAGATGGGAATAAATGCTGGGAGACACAACCTACTGCAGCCACAGAACTGTCTTGGATAGAACCCAAGAACCTTCCCCACCATTTGCACACCCCAGACTCTGTAGTGTTTATCTGCTAGCACATATATAAAGGATCTACAAAAAATTATAAAGTTTAGTAAAAAACAAAACCCAATAAGAATAATAATTGGTGGCTTTTATCCTGCCTAATAATGCTAATTTCTTCTAAATTCAACTCTATTTTAATTGCTTATAAAATGCTTTGTGTTATTTGTGGCTGGTTTTTCATTCAGATTACAGGTAACTATATCTTTAAACAATCCATTCCCAAAGAAAAAGGTTTGAATTGGCGTTTGCTATTGGAATATGAATCCTCTGCTGCCCCCAAACCTTAGGCACCACCTTTCCTTCTAACCTAAATCCCTCTTTTCCCTGCAGCACTGCTCCAGGCTGCAGCCGTCAGCAAGAAATGTGGTTTCCTGCTACTGAAGCAAATGGATTCTCACAGCAACCGAAAATCAACACATCCAAGATTAGTAGAGTAAAAAAAAAAAAGTCTGTTACTGGTTTGTGCACATGAAATGCACTAAATCAAGGCAGCATGTGGTTAGTGTGAAAAGTTCTTCTTTTGGCCAAGGAAGAGGCGAGTATGAGGGCTCTCCTGCAGCGCTGCTGAAGGAAGAGGGGACAGATTACCCCATCACAGTTCAGCACTCTTTCTACTGTCTGCTGCTGCCGCCGCCCTCGGTCTGCACGCCCCGCAGAGCTCACAGCATTTCTGAATCCTTCTGGCCAGCTGCATATTCCCATTGAAATGTATGAGCTCTGACATGCTGGGAAAAGGTTCTCTGCACAAAGGCCGACTGAAGGTGCTGTTTCTCCAGCACGCTCACAATTTGTTGAAGAGAAATATGAACACCAAAACTGATTGGAGCGCTCTCCGTCGTGCCTCCGTATGCTGTGATACCTCTTGTGGGACATGGACACAACACTGTGCTGAGAAGCACTGAAGCTCTCTGGGGAGCAAGAGGGATACAGAATCAAATTCAAACCTGCAAATCAAGGGCCTCCTGCCAAAAGAAAAAGAAATCACTAAGTTAGTGCACTAGTAAAGGAACCATGTGGCACCATGCTCCAGTTTATATTTTTGTCCTCCCAACAGACGTTAGAAAGAATTATACAAAAGGAGTCAAGAAACATCTGTCTGTCTGTCATTCAGGGGGCAAAATAACTCCAAAAATTAAATGGAACGGATAAAACTCAGGCATGGGGGAAAACCTAATGAAAAGGAACACAGAGTTCAAAAATGGGCCAGCTCAGCCTGGGTGTTCCAGAGAAACAGCCCCTCAAAAACAATGATGAAATTAGACTTACCTGCTAATTGTATAGTTCCTGGAGTGGACACAGTCTAGTCCCGAAACCTCTGGGTTCCCCACCTCATGCAGCAGCTTGGAGACTGAGAAAACTCCTCTTTTGTGACATCACTGGTATATCCATCCCAGATCCGCCTCCTGTCACCAGTTATCTATTGGCAAAGCAGACTCACCGGAGCAACAAGTAAGAACAAGGAACAAACATATGTAGATAAATATAGATATAGGAAAACTAGGGCTACCCCCATAAACTTAGTAAAGTGTAACTTTAAGACTGACCAGACCCCTCCTGCCATCCAGAGGAGAGGAAAAGAAGGAAGAAATCACTAAGGAAGGTTCATCATATCGCTAAAGAACCCCCCCTCCCCCCATGCATAAGAGCTTCGCAAATACCCTCCTGGCTTACCTGTGAACGGCCTTCAACTCTTCAGGCTGGACGAACCAGCAAACACCAGGGAGGGATACGGGACTAGACTGTGTCCACTCCAGGAACTACAATTAGCAGGTAAGTCTAATTTCATCTTCCTGATCGTGTACCCAGTCTAGTCCCGAAACCTCTGGGTAATACCAGAGCAGTGCCATCAGGAAGCATGGGGGGGACCTGGACGCCCAGCCTGAAGCACCGCCGCTCCAAATGCAGCGTCCGCTGCCCGTAGGATATCCAACCGATAGTGCTTTACAAAAGGATTCAAAGACGACCAGGTTGTTGCCTTACAAATTTCTTCCGGAGATACCGACCGACGCTCCGCCCAAGAAGCGGCCTGCGCCCGGGTGGAATGAGCTCTCAGCCCTTCCGGGACTGACTTACCTTTCACGATATAAGCCGAAGCAATGGTCCCCTTGATCCATCTCGCAATAGAGGCCTTTGAAGCCGCCTCACCGCGCCGGCGACCAAAACGAACAACCTGTCCGATCTCCTAAAAGGCGCCGTCCGCCTGAGATAGTGCTTTAAGGCCCAACGAACGTCCAGTCGATGCAAGCTCTGCGAGGCGGACCCTGGGGGGGCCCCTAGGGAACACCGGCAAGGAAACGTCCTGATTAACATGAAACGGCGAAACCACCTTTGGGAGAAAAGCGGGCACAGTTCTCAGCACCACCTTGGACGGAAAGAAAGAAAGGTAGGGCTCCCTACAGGAAAAAGCCTGCAATTCAGAGACGCGGCGGGCCGAAGAGATCGCCACCAGAAAAACTACCTTGAGCGTAAGATCCTTGAGGGAGGCCTGCGCTAGGGGCTCAAAAGGGCCGCGCTCCAGAGCGTCCAGTACGAACAGGAGATGCCACTTAGGAACGATCTGCCTGCACGGAGGTCGCAAGACAGACACCGCTCGCAAAAAACGCTTGACGTCCCTCTGGCTCCCAATCGCCTGACCGCCCACTCTGCCCCGATAACAAGACACCGCTGTGACCTGCACCCGCAGCGACGAGGCCGCTAGCCCTTTGTCGAAACCATCCTGCAAAAATTCAAAGATCTGAGGGATGGTGGCCTGCAAAGCTGTGCACCCGTTGTCCACGCAGCAACCCTCGAAAATTCTCCAGATGCGAACATAAGCTAACGACGTAGACCGCCGCCTGGCCTGCAATAAAGTAGAAGTGACTGCCGCCGAGTAGCCACGGGACGTCAACCGTGCCCTCTCAAGAGCCAGGCCGTAAGCGAGAATCGATCCACGTGGGGCATGAACAGAGGCTCCTGAGACAACAGGTCCGGTCTGGCCGGAAGACGCCAAGGCTTTGCCACCAAGAGCCGGACTAGATCCCCGTACCAGGGACGGCACGGCCAATCTGGAGCTATCAGGATTACCTGCCCCCTGAAGCTTTCCACCCGTTGCACCACTCTTCCGATGAGGACCCATGGAGGGAACAGAGCAGCTGGCCCTCCGGCAAAGCCTGAACGAGGGCATCTAAGCCCTCCGACATCCTTTCTCTTCTCCTGCTGAAAAACCTGCTTGCCTTCGCCGAGTAGAAGGTCGCCATGAGGTCCATGACGGGAGTGCCCCACCTGCGGGCCACCATCTCAAAGACTTCAGGATGAAGGACCCATTCCCCGGGATCCACCCTCACCCGACTGAGGAAATCGGCTTGAACATTGTCCACCCCGGCCACGTGCGCCGCCGAGAGATCGAGGAGATGCGCTTCGGCCCAGTCGCATAACTCTGCGGCTTCCGCCTCGAGCGATATGCTGCTCGTTCCCCCTTGCTTGTTGACATAGGCCACTGCTGTTGCATTGTCGGAGAATACTCGGACTGCCTTCCCGCCGAGGACCGAGTGAAACTCCTGCAACGCGAGAGCCACCGCTCGCAGCTCCAACCGGTTGATCGGCCACCCCTGCTCCTGAGCATTCCACAGACCTTGGGCGAACCTGCCCTGGCAGTGGGCTCCCCAGCCCAGTAGAGAGGCATCGGTCATCAGTGACACCCAGGCCAGAGTCTCCAGCGACTTCCCGCGCCCCAGCGAGTCGGAAACCAGCCACCACTGAAGGCTTTGACGGACTTCCTCCGGACAGGGCAGGCGTTGAGACAGAGGGTCCCGCTGGTGCGACCATCTGCGAAGCAGCGCTCCCTGCAAGGGACGCATGTGAGCCCTTGCCCACGGCACCGTCTCTATGGTCGCTGCCAAGGTGCCCAACAGTTGCAGTTAACGCCACGCTGAAGGTGCCTTGCACTCTAGAAAGCTCCTGACTAGGCGCCGCAAGCCCTGCGCCCGCTTGTCTGTTAGGAAAATCTTCCCCACGCTCGTCTCTAACCGTGCACCGAGATATTCCAGATTTTGAGATGGCACCAAGTGGCTCTTGGACAGATTGACTATCCACCCGAGACTCTCCAGAAAGGCAACTACTCGAGCCGTAGCCGACACGCTCTCCGCCTGAGACTTCGCCCTGATCAACCAATCGTCGAGATAGGGATGAACCAGGATCCCTTCCTTCCTCAAGGCCGCCGCCACCACTACCATGACCTTCGTGAACTCTCTCGGGGCTGTCGCCAGCCCGAATGGTAATGCTCGAAATTGAAAATGCCCAAACGGCACCGCAAATCTGAGAAATCTGTGGTGATCTGGCCTGACGGGAATGTGCAGGTAAGCTTCTGACAGATCTAGGGAAGTGAGGAACTCCCCTTTCTGCACCGCCACCGACACAGAGCGCAGCGTTTCCATGTGGAAATGGGCTACCCGAAGACAATGGTTCACCCCTTTTAAATCCAGAATCGGACGAACCCCGCCGTCCTTCTTGGGAACGATGAAGTAGATAGAGTATCGACCGCTGCCGCATTGGTCTGGAGGAACCGGGACAACCGCTCCGAGGTCTAAGTCTTTGAATGGTCTCCCGCAAGGCCAGGAGCTTGGCGGCCGACTTGCCGGGGGACAGCACGAAGGAGTCCCTCACAGGCCTGAGAAACTCCAGCGTGTAGCCCTCTCTGATAACCTCCAGCACCCATTGATCTGAAGTGACTTGGGCCCAGGCAGGATAAAACTCCTGCAAACGCCCCCCTATGGGAACTAAGGGCGCCTGGGCCCCCCTCATCTCATTGTGACTTTTTGGGGGTGAAAGAGGACGTGGAAGAGGAACCGAAACCTCTCCCCGCGCCTCGAAACCCACGGAAGCTTTGACTCCTATTGGAAAAACGCCCCTGCTGGAAGGAACTATATCTCTGTGACCTGAACCGGCGAAAATCCCGCTGCTGCCCCCGCCCCGCCGGGATTGTACGCCCTGGTTTAGGCTTGTCCTCTGGTAATCGACCACCCTTGGACTCCCCCAGGTCTTTGACCAGCTTCTCCAAATCCTCCCCAAACAGCAGGCGTCCTTTAAAGGGGAGTTTGCTTAACCGCGCCTTGGAAGAGGTATCCGCCGCCCAATTGCGCAACCACAGGTAGCGACGCACCGCCACAGCTGAAGCCATGCTTTTGGAGAAACCGCGCATCAGATCATAATGGATATCGGCTAGGTAGGCCGAACCCGATTCCAATCTGGAGGCCTCGTCTGCCAACACCGAATCCTGCCCTGCGCGCACCCCCTGTGCCCAGCGCAGACAGGCTCTGGCTACCCAAGCCCCGCAAATAGCCGCCTGGAGCGAGAGGGCATTAACCTCAAAAACCTGCCGCAACAACACATCTAACTTCTTATCCTGGGAGTCCTTAAGGGCCGCCCCACCTTCCACCGGGATGGTGGTCTTCTTCGTGACTGCCGAAACGGCGGCGTCCACCCTGGGTGACTTAAAGATCTCCTTGTCCGCATCTGACAACGGATACAAGCGGCCCATGATTCGGGAGCCTTTGAGAGGAGCCTCCGGGGTATTCCATTCCTCTTGTATCATCTCGTGAAAAACTCTGTGAACCGGGAACACCCGTTGACTCTTTCGGAAAACTTGCAATAGAGGATCCTCTAGGGCTGGCTCTTCCGTGGCCCCAGGAACCGGCATGTTGAGCACCCTCAAGGTCTCCGCGATGAGGGCTGGCAACTCCTCTCTTCGGAAGACCCGCACTACCCTGGCTTGGTCTTCCCCTTCAGTAAGCTCACCTTCCTCGAGCTCCTCCTCCAAGTCCACGCTAAGACCTTCCTCATCCGACAAAGGACCCTCTGAGGACGGAGTGGGCTCCCCCACATCCCCTTCCGCCCGGGCATGCTTGCCCCCTCGGGAAAGGGCATCCAGGTGTTTGGGAGGGGAGTGCCGCTTTACTGCGCTCCCGCCAGCCACACTGTCCAACTGCTGGGTGCTGCCCAAAGCCGAGCGCTGCAGTAACACAACGTACAATGGGTCTAAAACGTTTCTGAATGAATATATTCAATAACTAAATCTGTATAACTGCTCATTCAACCTGTTCAACAGAGTTATGATATCAAAAAGAATTCTCCAGCTGATCTCAGATCAATACGTGCATCACTCTCACGTTTCAAAGAAACTTCAACGGTGTGCCGATTTCACATCAAGGATCTGCTGAGTTTTCTATTTATCTTATCAAATTTGGACAGTAGCCAAGTAGCAACAAACTTTTTATGCTGAAGTGTGCTGGGTCTCATTTTGATCACTAAGCTAAGTATTTTTCATATTCACAACATTTGAGCTTAGAACCCAGTTGCATTGCTAACTTGAAACTACATAGCTAATTTGAAACTACTGGCAAGTGTATTTGATAAGATAAATAGAAAACTCAGCAGATCCTTGATGTGAAATCGGCACACCGTTGAAGTTTCTTTGAAACGTGAGAGTGATGCACGTATTGATCTGAGATCAGCTGGAGAATTCTTTTTGATATCATAACTCTGTTGAACAGGTTGAATGAGCAGTTATACAGATTTAGAGCGCTGCAGTAAGGCAAGAAATTCCTGCGAAAAGATGGAGGCCAGAGAAGGAGCCCACGATGTGTGAGGAGAAGGGATGCCCACAGCAGAGGACGGGCCTGCCACCGGCTCCTCCTCCGGCCCCCCCGCTATGGGCAAGACTGAGAACTCCAGTTGTAGCACAGAGGCTCCATCTGTCCCCTGCTCAGAGCTAGGGGCGTCATGCACACACCGTTTACAGACCCCCGAGTCCGTGGTCTTCTTGGAGCCACACACCATGCACGGGGCCTTAGCGGGCATTGCAGAAGGCCCATATCTCACAGCCACCCTGCAACCTCTTAAACTGCAAACACTAATACCCCGCCGAAACGGGAAACGGCTCTGCCCCAAGCCGTGCGCCCCCGCGGGAGTAAGAACCGCCGGCCTTGTTTGTTTTTTTTTTTTTAAACGGAGCCCTTTGCAAAGAAACTTCTTCTGCTCCCAGTAGCGCTAAGACCACTCCGAAGGGCTCCTGCCACCCCCCGGAGCACGTGCCGACGAATCGCACTAGGCCGCAGACCTAAGCCGCGCTCCCTGCATGCGCCGGGACTAAGGGCCGCATTCGCGCCAAAACTCACGCTGCCGCGAAAGGAACCCCCCAGCAAGCTGCGGCCTTACCGAAAGACGAGGAAACGGGCTCCAGCCACCGAACTCGTCCTCCTTCGATCTTCAAAGCGCTGCACTGTTCCTTAGATGGCTGCCCCGGAAAGCAAAGCCGCCGGCCACGTGCAAGCGCTGCGGGCCGACCGAGTGCACTGGCAGGCAGCACTTCTGCACGGCGCCGGTCTGACCCCCGGACAACACTGTCAGTAAAGAAGCTCTTTTTTCACCCCCCAGCACTTGCCTGTCCTCCCCTGAGCTAAGCAAAGACAGAGGAGCGGAAGGAGGGAGCCTGGAGAAGGAGACAAGGTCTGACATGTCTTAAAGACACAGGCCCTCAGACCCTGCGCTATGCCTATACAAGATAGAAAATTGAAGGGAACCAAGGAAAAAAAAACCTTGAATCTCAAAGTTATTCCTAATTGTTTCTCCAGTGAGCCCGGAGCACCGGGCTCACCATCTATCCAGCTGCTTGGAGACTGAGGTAACTGGTGACAGGAGGCGGATCTGGGATGGATATACCAGTGATGTCACAAAAGAGGAGTTTTCTCAGTCTCCAAGCTGCTGCATGAGATGGGGAACCCAGAGGTTTCGGGACTAGACTGGGGACACGATCAGGAACCAATGTATTTCTAAGCAAGGAGACCTTCCAACCTCTGCAGAATAGAAATTCACAGAGAGTAAAACACAGCAGTTAGGAAATTGCTCCTTTCCAACCGCCTCTGTCCTGTTCTCAATTCTCCCCAAACACCACACCCCACACCTCAAAAAACACTTCCTGCAATTGCCTCACCAACCCCCCAAAATGCTACCACACTCCCCAAAAAACCCAACTCCACCCTACCACAAAAATTACCCCCAAAACTGCTGCACCACTGGCAAACTGCCTCACCCCCAAAACTAACAAAGCTGCCCCACCTCCTGCAAACTACTCCTACAACTACCCTACCACCCTGCAAATCCCCCAGCCACAAAAACTACCCCAAGACCCCCAAAACATAACTTCATCACCTCATAAATCTTCCCCTACTCCCAAAAACAAACCCTTACACCTGCCTCAGCACCAAAAACTACCCTCCCCACAAATGCCCCACTACCCTACAAACTGCCGCTACCCTCAAAGAATTACCCCCTGCAACTGACTCACCACCCAGAAAACTGCCCCAGCCTCCAAAGAACACCTCTTGCAACTGCCCCAGCACTCCATAAATATCCCTATCCTCAAAATCTCTGCACCTGCCTCACCATCCTGCAAACCGCACCCACCCCCCCAAAATTACAGCAGCCCCTGCAACTGCCACATGAAACCACAACACTGAAACCCACCTACAAAATCTACTCCTTGTAAGAGCCCCACCCACTAAAATAACCCCACCACAAACTGACCCCAATGCCCCAGACATACTGCCATGCAACTGCCCCATCCCTCAAAACCAATCACCCTACAACCTTCCCCATGCAACAAATGTACTGTACAGACAACATACACATACATACAATAAAGCCACTTTCCTATAGCAGGCAATCCCCAGGTACGGAATGCAGATTTGCCACGAAGTAGCCATGGCACTGACGCAATGCGCCGTGACCAGCTGGTTTAGTGAGATCCCAGCCTGTTCATAGGCAAGGACAATGCAGTCTGCCACCCAAGTGGACAGTTTGCTTAGTCAATGGGAACCCCAGTCGACCGGGGTCATAGCAGACGAAAAGCTGAGGTGGTTTGCAGTGGTCCTGAGTCCATAGCAGATAGAAAAAGACAGGGCCCTTTTCCAATGCAAAGAATGGAGGATAGTCTCCGCCAAGGGCTGGCGTGAGGCCTCGGAAAGAAGATGGGGAACACCACCTCATGATTAAGGTGGAATGGAGATACCACCTTTGGCAGAAACTTTGGGTGTGTGCGGAGCACCACCCTGTTCTTGTAGATCCTCATGTAGGGAGGCTCTGCCATCAGAGCCTGGAGCTCGCTGACCCTGCAAGCTGATGTGAGTACCACGAGAAAGATGACCTTCCAGGATAAGTGCCGCAAGTGGCAGGTAGCCAGGGGCTCAAATGGCAACTTAGTAAGCTGTGAGAGCGAGAGCACCACATTGAGATCCCATTCCTCCGCTGGGAGGCGGATGAGGTTTGGATAACATGAGGCCCTGCAGGAACCACGATACAAGGGACAGAGCCAAGAGGGTTTTCCCTGAATAGCATGGTGATGCACTGCAACCAAGTTGGACTTTAGTCCCACCTGCGACAGGTGGACTAGGTACTGAAGTACCATCTGAACCAAGCAGAACAGGTTCGCCTGCTTCTCAGCACACCAGACCAAGAAGCGACGCCACTTGAAGGCGTACACCCTCCTCGTGGATGCTTTGTGTAAGGCCAGAAGGACCTCTTCTATGTACCATGGGAGGATGAAGGGAGCCAGGGCTACACTTTCAGCAGCCAAGCTGTAAGTGACAGGGATCCCAAGTTGGGGGGCAGGAAAGAGCCTGTCTCCTGCAATAGCAGTCCTAGGGCATGGCCCAGGGAAATCAGTGATGCTGCTGACAGGTGGAGAAGCAGCGGGAACCAAAGTTGCCTGGGCCACCATGGGGCTATCAGTATCATGATGCCCTGCTGAAGAGGGTCTTGGTGACCAGTGGAGTCGGCGTAAAGGCGTAAAGGAGGCCTTTCGTCCATGGAATGAGGAATGTGTCCATTGCCACCCGGGAAGGGTGCGGCTGGCAGAAGCAGAAATGGAGCAACTGTGTGTTGACTGGGCTGGAGAACAGGTCCACTAGAGGGACACCCCAGAGTTGAAACAGCCAGGAGGCCACCCTGGGATCCAGGCACCACTCCTGTGCTGGAGGAGTCTGCTCAGCTTGTCAGACTGCCCTTAGGAGCATCCCGTTGCGGGTCGAATATGAGGAGAGGGCTACCATCTCCTGGCAGAAGGAGTACAACCCTGTGCCCCCCTTGCTTGTTCATGTAGAACATTGTGACTTGGTTATTGGTCTGGATCAGCACAAACTGGTGCTGCAGCTGGTGGCAGAAGGCTTGAAGAGCCAGGAATATCACCAGGAGCTCTAGAAGACTGATCTGCAGCTGGCATTCCATTTGGAACCAGCTGCCTTGTGTGTGGAGGTCTTCGCAATGAATTCCGCAGCCAAGCAGTGTCCGTGATGAGGACCATCTGGGGGGTGGGTGGGTGCCTGGAAGGACATCCCGGCCTGCAGATGGTGGGGATCTACTACCAGTCAAGGGAGTCCACCAGCTAGTAGGTCACTCTCACCCTGTCCTGAAGTCTGCCCATGGCTTATGTCCACTGAGAACAAAGGCACCACTAGGCCCCCCTCATGTGTAGGCGGGCGTATGTGGTCACGTGGATCGTAGAGGCCATGTGGCCCAGCAGGAGAAGCCGGGCGGGTAGCAACCAGCAGGAGAAGCCGGTGGGTAGCAACCAGCAGTGCTGTACCTCTGCAGCTCGCTCCCTGAGGTGTTCTGACCTTTCCTGGAGAAAGGCCTTCGCCTGGAGGGTGTCTAGCTGAGCCCCTATGAACTCCAGCAATGAGCCAGGGGGAGGTGGGATATGGGGTAGTTGATGATGAACCCCAGGTGCGGCAGGGCGTGGATGGTGCTCTCAGTGGCGTGGTGCACCTCTGCAGCTGTACCTCCCTTTATGAGCCAGTCGTCCAGGTAGGGAACGACGAAGGCCCCTTGGAGACAAAGGTGGGCTGCGACCACCGCTAGGCACTTGGTGAAGACCCTTGGCGATAACGCCAGCCCAAAGGGCAGCACCCTGTATTGGCAGTGACTTCCTCCCACCTTGAAGTGGAGGTATTTTCGGTGGTTGAGATGGATCAGGATGTGTGTATAGACATCCTTCAGGTCTAAGGAGCAGCAGTGTTCTAAGGGAGAACATCTTGAACTTCTCCCTTACCAGAAATCTGTTCAGGTTCCACAGGTCTACGATGGGCCTGAGACCCCCTGTTCGCTTGGGAACGAGGAAATACCTGGAGTAGAAGAAGCCGGTGCCCCAGAGATGCTTGGGCACTGGTTTCACCACCTTGTCCTTGAGGAGACCTGAAAGCTCGGTGAAGAGCAGAGCCTAGTCCTAGGTCTTACAGGATCTCCTGGAAAGTATGAGAGTGGTGCCCATTGCAGGTGGAGGAAGTAGCTCTCCTTGACCACTTGCAGTACCCAGGAATCGGTGGTGATGGTGGACCACCTGTGGGCAAACAGGGCCAGACGTTCCCCTATGGGCTGTTGGGGACCTCCTGGGGGAAGAGGTCATGCCCAAGGAATCAAAAATTCTCCACAGGCTGAGCCAGAGCCGGCACCTGAGACTTGGGGGGTCTGTTTGCAGGAGCTGTGCCCTTGTCCCTTTGTGCTGTTGGCCTTGCTAAGGGGCCGAGAAGGTCTGGAACCGTGAGGCACTGTCAAAACCTCCCTTTTTCCTCAAGAAGAGCTTCTTTCCCAGGGCCTTTTTACGGGGCTGCACGGAGATCTTTTTAGATAGAGACCGAGTTCCTGACAAGGACCAGACTATTTCAGCCGACTTGTCTACCATGGGTTTCCCGAAGAGATTCTCTCCGATACAGGAGACATTGATAAGTTTGTCCAGAACCCGTTATTTGAGGTCAGATGACTGCAGCCATGCCTGGCATCGGGCCCCAATGCCCACGGTGGCTACTCTGGCTGAGGACTCGAAGCTATCATAAGCTGCTCGGGATAAAAACTTAAGAGCACTCCTTAACCGCCGAAGCCAGAGACTTGAACTGCAGAAGGAGTTCCTGGTCAAGGCCTGCCGAGAAACCGGCAAGCTCCCTTGCCAGTTCTTTGAGGTACATGCCGATGTACAGTTGATAGGATTGGACTCAGCATGCAAGCATCGAGCCCTGGAAGGCCTTTTGGCCGAGGGTCCAGGCCTCCCTGTTGAGGGCCCCAAGGAATAAGTCTTTTGGCTCTTGAGTCTGCACATGGCAGACTCAATGACCATCGAGTTGTGGGGAAGTTGAGTCTTCTGGAATGCAGGACTTTGATGGACTCGGTACATAGAATCGAGTCACCTGCTGACAATGGGCACCGATGATTGTCTCCCACATACGGAGGCGGCGGCGGTCAAGGATCGAAGGGACAGGCACCGTAAGGGCTTCCTTAGGGGGTGCCTCATATTGGAGAATCTCCAGTTCCTCTGTGCGGGGATCCTCCTCTACCTCAGTCTCGATGACGAGCACCTTAGCTATGTCCCGCACAAAATCGAGGAAGGTGATGTCCTCTGGCGGATAACAGTGCCAGGACACCGGGGGAGACGGGTCTGAAGACACGTCTGTGTCGCTGAGTGTCCGGGGACTCCTTGTCCTCTGTCTCCCATTCCAACTTGAAGTCCGAGAAAAAGTCCAGAGGCCCCGCAGTCACCGCGGTCAAGGCCCGAGTCTGAAGGACTGTGACCACCGGAGGACCTGCGGTCCGAACTGCATGCACTCGCCAGAGAGGACTGGTGTCCCAAGGAACGGGACCAGGGCCTCATCCGATGCCAAAGCCAGGCTGGTGGCACTTGAGGATCGGCTCGATGTCCGGGGAAGACCTCGATGTCAAGGGTCCCATTATCGTGGCAGATAAACCAGAGGAACCGGAGATAAATGTCGGCTGCATGGCCATGAGGGCAGATATACTGCTCTCTAAGGCTGCCATCCTGGTCTCCATACCAGTTGGCTCCGCAGCCTTCGATGCGGGCACCAAGGGCTTTGGGCCTGGCAATGGTTCTGTCAAAGGGGAGTGCACGACAAGGATGGTTTCGGGTGCATGACAAGGATGGTTTCGGGTGTCCGACAACACCTTCCAGGGCAGCTTATGGGGCCACTCCCGCTCCAACCCTTCAGACTCATGCCAGAGACTGCGGGCCTGGAATGGGATTTTCCCTCCTTCACAGATCCATCCTCCAAAGTGGTCTTTGAGGATTTCCTCTCGGAGGACCAGTGACCACGGGACTCTGAGGCAGCCCGGGCCTCACAGGACACTGAAGTACCGGAGGAAGCCCTAGAGTGCGATGTCGCCGGAGACTCTGGTGCAGAGTCGTACTTGTGAAAGAACTGTTGGCCTTGTGGTTGTGGTCCTGCAGAGTTTGCAGTCCGTGTCGTCATATTTCGGCCCAAGGCAGAGGAGGCAGCAGTCATGTGGGTCAGTGTGGGACATCTTATTGCACTGATCACATTTCTTGAAGCTGCTGGAGACCATCTGAGAAAAAGGGGCCCTGCCGCCCGGCAAGGGTCTAAGGCCTGCGGCAAAAAAAAGCACCGGTTGTGGAATAACTTAAGAAAAAAACACAAAACAAAGGAACGAGCCTGAGGAGCAACGCTGAGGTGAGCTGGCTCAGTGGCGGGAAAAGGAACCGGTACACGTACCGGACAAAAACAAGATTAAAAAAACCCACACTTTTTTCGGGGTAAACGGAACAGACGTCCGGAGGGCTCCACGAAAAAAGGAGACCGAGGAAAGATGGCACCCTTGGATGGGAAGAGGACCATGCATGCATGGTGCATCTCCCAAGGGCTTTCTTTGGAAAGCTAGGGATATGATTCTGCGTGGGCTCCGTCTGTGCCAATGTCACCCATATGTGACGGCTGATTTCCTGCTTGTTCCCATAGAAAATGCCCAATTAAAACCATGCCAGTCTGTAGGTGGATCTGGAGCAGTGACTGAAAAGCTAAACCGCCTAAAGTTAGGTCAATTGAAAAGATGTCCTAACTTCAGCTGGTTTTCGCTATCCTTTTAGCAGCTGAATATTGCCACTAACTGACATCGCTATCCAGCGAGCCCAGATATTCAATGGCAGAACATGTATATTTTCTACCGTTGAATATCCGTTTTTATTTAAGGCCATAGCAGCTAGGTGTTTTGAAATAGCCTAGCCACTGCTACTGAATAGGTCTCCCTCTGTTTCTAAGACTTGAGGAAGACAGAGCCATAAAGGGAGCAGAGATGGTTAAGTGGATTGAGTAGGGCTGAGAAAAAGCATCACAAAAAGAAAACATGTGGAGCAAGGAGGGAATTACATTATTATATTAGCTACAATTTGCAAAAATACAATGATATTAAAAAAATGTGGTTCTGTAAACTACGGGATTAAGCAAACTGAAAAAGTATACTATGCAGTATGAAAGATTCAGACAAGCTTAATGTAAGAGATGGACCTACCTTTCTGATAATCCTTAAATTAACTGGGAACCCAGCTATGGGTGGAGGCCTGTGTGGGTCCAGGATAGCTTGCACTGGGCATAATGGAGTCAAGGTTAAAATCTAGTCCTTCCTCATCCATGAGATCACTGTTGATTATGTAATCGACATCACACTCCAGGTTCTCCATGTACATATCTACATCCAAGTCTGTGGGCAGCCTGTCATGGCTCATAGCTACAAATGGTGCCATAGAAGCAGAAGACAAAGGAGGCTGAGGACTCAGTTGGACCATCGAATTAGCAGAAGCTGGAGCTTTCAGAGTTGTCAAGGCAGCTGTACCTTGAGAAGATGCCAAAAGGGCGAGAGTGGATGGCAGTATGCCAGCAGTGGTGGAGGAGGGATGCAGGTCTGTTGCTTTCCCCAATAGGTTGAGCTTGCTTGGAGTAGCCTGTCCACTAAGCAGCAGCATATTTGAGTTATTTATCCGGCTGCCAGTCTGGGTCAGGATGGGATCTACCTGGGTCATCATTACATCACTGGGAGGGGGTGAATTGGAGGTTAATAGTGCTTCCAGAGTCTGAGTCCCTGGGAAATGGTTTGCTGATCTCTGCAGAGAGAGATCTACTGGGCTGAACAAAGAGTTGCTGAATGAGGAAGTCTGACTGGATGCACTTTGGGATGGCAGGGAGAAGCTGGAACTCTGCTGTATCAGACCAGTGGTCGCCGACTGCATGGAGGAACCAGGAGAGAGGAGGGTTAAGCTGTCAATGAGCTCTAGTTCCTCTGTCACCGTTGGCGGGACACTGCTGGAAGAGTTCGAGTACACTGATGAAGAGTGAATATCTTCATCCTGCTCATCTTCCTGTTCAGGCCTTACGCTTATAGTACTTGCATTGGAGCTGGTCCTAGGCCGGAAAGTCATCCAAACATCAGAGTCCTCATTACTCCTGGAGGAAGGGCTCCCAGGCCATTTCAGGAACTGGGAGTCGGGACTGTCAGCAGAAGCATCGGGGGTGGTTTGCAGTGGTGCTTTTTTCTTGGATGTTTTCCCTCTTAGTTTGCTCACTTTGCTGGTGTTATCCATGGAAGCAGCTCTCCTCCTGGGGGTCTTCCCACTCTTCCCACCTTCAGGGTTCAGCATCCACCAGGAACTTTTCCCTGTTGCTTCATTATGGACTTTGATAAACTTGCTGTGCAGGGAGAGATTATGACGAATTGAATTCTGGAAGAAAGACAGTAGAGGCAAATCAAGCACACCCTATGTAAAATGAATATCCATGAATATACATACTGACCTTCCCTAATATATCCAGCATAATTAAATCCAAGGTATCTTGCTAGTGCACTTCACAAATGCTCTTATCCCCATTGTAAATAAGTTGATAGAGGTGAGTAACTACGCTTTACACAAACAGGTGATCTCCGGGAACAGCAGGAATTTAGTCTTCACATATGGGTATGGTCGGTACCGACGGAGCCTGCGAGGGAACGCTCCCCAGCGTCCAATAGGAACGCTTTTGGGGGCATCCTTCAGCACATGCGCGCTGCCTTCCCGCCTTTCCAACTGTCCCTCTTCAGTTAAGTTTGTAGCTGAGTGAAAGGATAGAGGGAGAGAGGAAAGAGACAAAGAGATAGAGAGACAACTCCTAGGGGAAGTGGGTGGGTTGTGAACACTAAATTCCTGCTGTTCCCGGAGATCATCCGTTACAGGTGAGTAACTACGCCATCTCCAGGAACAAGCAGGAATGTAGTCTTCACAACCCACAACCCACGCCTCATCGCTGATTCTACAACAATGGAATGATGAGGAAGTTGAGTCTTTTGAAAACCTGGAGAAGGGGGCACCTTGTATAGAAGATAAGTTGCCCTAGAAGGTGGGGATACCGTTAAAGGAGTTTCCCACATTCGAAAGAGCAGATCCTGCAAGGTTTGATGCAAAGGAAGCATGATGTCCTCCTTTGGACTCCAGGAAATATACAGAGATTCTGTATTCCCTGGTGCAGGATCTAGACCAGGTATAGAAATGGCAAGTGACTTTGCCATATCAAGCAGGAATGCTTGAAAAGAAAACTCCCCAGAGGGAAGTCCTCTAGAAAGAGGAGTACAGGCTAGATCTGTTGAAGAGCTAGCATTGGCACACAGGGATCTATCCAAATTCATTGGAATAGAAGACCCTAAGGGGTGGAGCATCGGACTGTCTTTACAGGATGGTTGCCGGTACCATAGGAGGTCGGGACCACAAGCAGTCGGTAGCGCATCATCCATGCTAGGGATCGATTCCAAACTCGGTACCAAGGGAAGCGAGCCTGTTGAAACAAGCATGGAAGGTACCGACAGCGATGCTAATGTGGATACCGGTACCGACTCCGGTACTGTACCCGATACATGAAGACCAGTCGGTGACAGCTCTAACGGTACTGAAGAAACCGAGAGCGCCCGACATGGATTATCGGAACCGTGCCTTCGGTACTGTCCGGTGTCGGTACCAAGGCGAGTCGGTACCCAGTCTTCCAGACTGGAGATCGATTCCAGACTCGGCATCGAAGGAAGCGAGTCTATCGATGCACATCTGGAGGGTACTGACGTCGGTACCAGTACTGGTACCAGGATCAATACCGATACTGGAAGATCGGTCTGCAGAGTCTCTAACGGGCCCAAAGGAACCGAGGGTGCCAGACTGCGATATTCGGTGAGGAATGTTTCATCCAACACCATTGCTGATGCCAGGGTATGGGTACCGCTCAAAGCGGATGCCACCACAGAGCATGGCTCAGGTATGTTCGGAGAGGGGTGAACCTCAGGAACAACCTGAAACCCCATTAAGGATTTGGAGGCCGAAGACTCCCACCGGCGTTTTAAAGCCAGTGTGTCCTCGAGGGTAAGGCCAGAGGCATCTCTATGCTGTGCATGAGATCTACCACTCGAGGACTGGCTAGTCTTAACAGACTGTTTTTGGGTTACCTGATCCTGCGAAGAAGAAATAGTGGTCGGTGCCCTGAAGTTGAATGGGGACCGTGTATCGAAGGTGAAGACTTCTTCCGACTATACTGTGTCATGAAGAAGTCCCTTCTGAGCCTATAAAGATAGGGCAAGATGAGGATTTGCATTCAGAAACTGACAGGCAGTCTGAGCTCAGTGTTTGCAAAGAAGAAGTAAACAAAGAGTCACGAGCTAGAAAGACACACCCCTGCAGTGACGTATTCCCTAGCTCAGGAGGTAATGAGGTTCACCTGTTTCAGGGCAGGGCACAGCTAAGCCCTGACAGTTACAATGATAAAAACTGGTCATTAGCTTGGACCAGGCAGAAGCAGATGCAGAACCGAAGGAAGGACGAGAAAGGAAGCCAGCAAAGGAACACGCTGACTAGAAGGAGTCAAAGAGGAGTGAGAACCAAGGGAGCCATATTCCTGAGGCCAGAAGGAGGCAACCCAAGACAGGGGTTGTCTGGTAAAGGCAGGAGAGAGAAGAATCTTCCTGAGAGGCAGGCTTGGCAAAGCTCACCTGCTCCTAAGAGAGAGACGTGCTGGCAGAAGAATACCAGTACATCTGAGGGGAAAGTTAATAGGCTGAGAGGCAAGCAAACACCAGCTGCGTTTGAGAATCAGTCTAAACCTGCAGAGTGGAGAGTTCCTTCCCTTTCAAAGCCAAAAGGTAGGCTTAATAATTCATATAAGTTTGAACCTAGCTATAAAGCAGTTCCCTATAGTTACCAGAAAGTAACAAACTCCCTGGACAAAAACTACAGCATATATGGTAGTTTACAACCCTGCTCAAGAGAGTGTTACAGAGAGAAACCACGTGAGGTCAGAGAAACCGTTTGTTGCAAAGATCAGGATAGCAGCTTACGGACACACCCTGCTATTCCTGATACTGAGGAAATGCAGATAGACTCTGGCCATAATGAAATAGTGGATGATCAGATGGATTGTACATTATCTTTGGCTGACCATGTGAATTCCCTATGCTGAACAGTGTCTGAGAGAGATGGTAAAAGCAGCAGAAGAAAAGGGAACATTTTCTTTGCTAATTGAAGCTGTTGTGGTTTGTTTTGTATCAAGCACCGCACGTTTAAAGCCTGAAGCTGACAAGGCTAACTTACCTGAGTTCATGTATAATTTCCTCAAGCCAATTGTATGGCATGTTTTGTCCTGAGTTATTCACTTGCATTTAATCCGCCGGGAAGGGGAAAATAAATTCTTGTCATTGCCTGAAACCACTCGACTGCAACTCATCTGTGCTCAAGGGTAAAGGGACTTACTTTCCCAGAAGGTCATGCAGGGTTAAAGCAAGCCCACGCTCTCTGAGGCAGGAACACCACAGGCAGACCAAGTCTCAGCACCTAGGCGTTGGGCTGGCCACCGTGAGGGTGACAACTGTTGCAGGAGGGACACTCCAGCGGATAGTGGTCAGGACCCAAGAAGGGTAGACACCAATTATGAGTGTCTAAAATCAATTTTGTACCGCCAGAGTTTGAACATTTCTTAGGGATAGTGGCTGGCGCTTCCATGAAGGAAAGTGAGTAGGCCTAACAGGCCGAAAAAAACATCAGGCACTAACAAGGTAAAAAGTATTCCTTAAAAAGGAAAAATTTACAAGAAAAAAGAAAAGAAACACCAGCGGTACCGGTGGCGTCGGGGAAGGCAGACGCGACCACAAGAAAACCCAAAAATAAAAGAAGAATTTTCTGCAGTGACAGGAGGACGTCCTGCTGGCTCTGCGGAAAAACGAAAACTGAGGAGAGGCAGTTGGGAAAGGCAGGAAGGCAGCATGCAGGCATGTTGGGATGCTCCCAAAAGCGTTCTGATTGGACACTGGGGAGCGTTCCCGCTCAGACTCCGTCGGTACCGACGTACCCATATGTGAAGACTCATTCCTGCTTGTTCCTGGAGATTGTAGTCTTCACATATGGGGACTCCCTAGCTGAAGATGCCAGGGAGATAGCCCCAGGAAGGTGCCACCCTAGAAGGCGGGAATCCTTCCTCCCATGGATCTCTGGCATCCCACCAGGGTTGGTGCATAGGAGTTGATTTAGGTGTGAAAGAGATTTTGAACAACAGCTTGGCCAAAGAAGGCATCCCGTCGGGAGGCTTTATCCAGGCAGTAGTGGGCTGTGAATGTGTGTACCGAAGCCCAGGTGGCTGCTCGACAAATGTCATCGATAGACACAAGAGTGGAGATTAGCCATAGAAGCTGCCATGGCTCTCACATTATGAGCTGTGACATGGTCCTGAAGAGGAAGACCCTTACTCTCATAAGCAAAGGATATGCATTGGGCAATCCATTTAGATAAAGTTCTTTTGGAGACTGGAAGTCCCACATGACTAGGGTCAAAAGCTATAAAAAGTTGCAAGGACTTTCTATGTTGCTGTGTTCTTTGTATGTAAAAGGCTAAGGCCCTTTTACAATCCAAAGTATGAAGATTTCTTTCTGCATTAGAGGCGTGAGGCCTCGGAAAAAATGCAGGACGATAAATTGATTGACTTAAATGAAAAGGCGAAACCACCTTTGGCAGAAAGTGTGGGTGAGTTCTAAGAACAACCTTATCATGATGAAACCTAGTATAAGGAGGATCAGCCACTAAAGCTTGCAATTCACTAATGCGACGGGCAGAGGTGATTGCAATTAGGAAGATGACCTTCCAGGTCAAAAAAACGTAAGGGCTGTAGTGGCCAAAGGTTCTAAAGGCGGCTTCATGAGCTGCCCGAGAACTAGATTTAGATCCCATGCCACCGGTGGTGGCTTGATGGGAGGTTTAGTTAATAAAAGGCCTCTCATAAATCTGGATATGAGTGGATGAGAGGAAATTGGTTGTCCATTCAGAGGCTTATAAGAAGCTGCAATTGCACTAAGATGGACTCTTACCGAATTTGTCTTTAGACCAGAATTCAATAAGTGAAGGAGATACTCTAGTATCGATTCTAAGGGTATGACAAGGGGGTTTAATCCCTTCTTGGAGCACCATATAGTAAAACGTTTCCACTTGAAGGCATAAGATCTTCTTGTGGAAAGTTTCCTAGAAGCCTGAAGGATATCTTTTACCTGTTCGGACAGGTTGAGATCCTGGAGGTCTAAGCCTTCAGCAACCAGGCCATGAGGTGCAGGGACTGGGGATTTGGGTGCCATAGCATCCCGTTCTCCTGGGAAAGGAGATCTGGAGAATGCCCTAACTCCAGAGGTGCTGCTTGAGAGAGATGTAGAAGCAGGGGACACCACGTTTGGCATGGCCATCGTGGTGCTATGAGAATCATGCGACCCCTGTCTCTCTGAAGCTTGAAGAGTATTTTGGGGATGAGGGGAATGGGTGGGAAGGCATAAAGGAAGTCCTGACCCCAGTGAAGGAGGAAGGCATTCCTTGCCTGACAATTGTGAGCCGGAATCCTGGAACAGTACCGGGGAAGTTTGGCATTCAAAGGACTTGCAAAGAGGTCTATGTCTGGAGTGCCCCAGAGATGAAATATCTTTGCCACCTGATCTAGGTGGAGGGACCACTCGTGAGGCAACAGTACTCGACTGAGTTTGTCTGCCCAAAGGTTTTGAATGCCTGGAAGATATGAGGGCCCACAGTCGCAAAGCTTCGTTGCATAATGACAGAGAGCCTGTTCCGCCCTGCTTGTTCACATAGAACATGGCTACTTAATTGTCCGTCTGGACTAAGACTGTCTTGTAGCTGAGCTGGGCATGGAATACTGGAAGAGCTAAATAGATTGCTCTTAATTCCAGGAGGTTTATGTGTAAACTGGTCTCCTGTGGAGTCCAGGTTCCCTGGGTAGAGAAATGATTCAGGTGTGCTCACCAACCCACCTGTGATGCACCTGTTGTTAGGGTGGCCTGAAAAGAGGGTTGATGAAAAGGAGACCCCACTGTCAGGTTTTCTAGTGACTGCCACCATTGGAGGGACAAAACTAGTCATTGAGAGTTTATTATTTTGTCCGACAAATGACCTGTGGCCTGTGCCCACTGTGTGGATAGGGTCCACTGAGCAGCTCTCATGTGGAGGCGAGCATATGGGACTAAATGAACTGTGGAAGCCATATGTCCTAGTAACTGTAGTAGCTCTCGAGCAGTGAGGGAGGATTTGCCTGGTGCTTGAGAAGCTAGTTGTATTATGCAAAGACACCGGGGCCTGTGAAAGGAAAGCCTTTGCTTGTCTGGTATCTAGACAGGCTCCTATGAATTCCAGGCATTGGGAAGGAACAAATTGGGATTTTGGGAAGTTTATTACCAATCCAAAGTATTAAGAGAATTCGCATTGTACGGGACAGTGCAGTGCTGGCCTCTACAACTGTAGGGGCTCGAATGAGCCAGTCGTCTAAGTAAGGGAAGACAAATATCCCCAGGGTTCGTAGAAATGCGGCTACTACTGCCATGTATTTTGTGAATACCCTTGGTGCTGAAGCCAGACCAAAAGGAAGAACCCTGTACTGGAAATGTCTTCCCCTGAAAAGGAATCTTAAGAATTTCCCGTGATCTGGATGGATGAGAATGTAAGTGTATGCATCTTTTAAGTCTAGAGAGCAAAGCCAATCCTGGCTTTGAAGTTATGGCAGAAGAGTTCCTAGAGAAATCATTTTGAACTTCTCTCAAAATAGGTATTTGTTCAATTCTCTGAGGTCCAAAATGGGTCTGTGTCCCCCTGTTTTTTTTTGAATAAGAAAATAAGGGGAGTAGAACCCTGCACCCCGTTGAAGGATGGGCACTTCCTCTATCGCCCCTTGGGCAAGAAGTGTGGAGACCTCGTGATCCAACAGATTGTCTGTTTGAGAATTTAATTGCTTTAGAATTGTAGGAGGGGGCATGCTGTGAAAATGAAGCTTGTACCCTTTCTCCTACAATGGACAAAGTCCAATCTTCTGCTGTTATCTGATGCCATCTGTTGGCAAAGTGGCATAACCTGCCTGGGATATTGGGGGGTTGGGGACCCCTCAGAGGCAGGAAGGCAAAGCTCTCTAGGAAGGAGTCAAAGCCCTTGAAGGGGGCTGAACCTAGAGAGCTGGTTGGGCTCTCAGGCCTTTTGGCTTCTTTTGCTGTCTAGTTTGTCCTTTTTGGGCAACCTGACCCCGAGTCTGACTCTGCTGGGTATAGGAAGGATAACATTTCCTCTTTTTGCTAAAAAAGGGTTTTTTATAAGGCTTCCTTTTGGCTGGAGTAGCTGTAGATTTTGACAATCTATCTAGAGTAGTATTGTCAACCTCTAACTCATTAGCCTTTTCCTGCCAGTTCTTGCCGAAGAGATTCTCCCTCGTGCAAGGAATGTTGCCTAACTTGTCCTGTACCCAAAGTCTCCAAGTCTGATGCCTGCAGCCAGGCAATCCGTCGTGCACCAATGGCAATAGCAGAGGTTCTGCTGATGCATTCGAAGCAGTCAAAGGCTGCACGATTTACAAACTTGGAGACATCATGAGAATGCTCAACTAGAGCAAGAAAATCTTGTCTCTTGTCATCTGGAAGAAATGGGCTCATAAGTTCCAAGTCTCCTCTGACTTCCTTAAGGAATATTCCCATATATAGAATATATGAACTGATCCTAGCTGAAAGCATGGAAGCTTGAAAAGTGCGGTGCCCAAAAGCATCCAGAGTCCTGCATTCACGACCTGGAGGATTGGATGCATGCCTCTTTGCACTTTTCATTCTACGCATGGCTGACTCCACTACCATTGAATGGTGTGGCAACTGAGTTTTCTGAAATCCAGGACATGGCGGAATTCGATACATAGTATCAAGTCTCCTAGAGTGAGGAGAAGTAGTCAGAGGTGTCGCCCACATTCTGAGCAACAAGTTATGCAGAATCTCATGGATAGGCAGAGTAGCTGCCTCCTTAGGAGCTTTAGGATATTGGAGAATTTCCAACTCCTTTGCTCTGGGTTCCTTTTCAGGAGCTACTATGATTGAAAGACCTTTGGCCATATCACGGAAAAAATCCTGAAAGAACATGTCTTCTGGAGGTGACATTCTGCGCTGGGGGGGGGGGGGGGGGGAAGAGGGATCTTCTAGGAGAAACTCTCTAGTGCCAGCAGAATTGTGAGAGTCTTCGGAATCGGAGGAATTGAAGTATTCCTGACCCCGATGCTCTTGCAAGGCACGGTCCTGGTACCGATCGATGTCAGTACCGAGCTGACCCGATACCAATCTGTCAATTCCAGCCAGAAATGGCATGGGAAGAGTTCCCACCGGGGCCGGTATCGTCAGTACCGGTATCGTCAGTGTCGGTACCGGCATTGGTGTCGATGTCGGTACTGGTGCCCGATGGACCACCGGTACCACAGCTGAAAGAAGAACTGCTATGCTGCACTCGATAGCGAGGAACCTCTGGTCTATCGACGCTGCCGATGCCTGGGTGCCGGTACCGGTACCGGTAAAAGCGGCCGGAACCCCTGAGCATGGCACAGGTAGTTCTTGCAAGGTTGAGGCCTCGAGAACATCCTGAAGCCCCATCGATGCTTTGGAAGCCGAAGCCTCCCGCCGGGGCTGTTTTGCCGGTGTGGTTCCCTCAAGGGCGACGCCAATGGCTTCTCGATGCTTAGCAGGAGAGCTACCCCTTTTGAAGACTGGCTTTTATGTTTAGTTACCCGAGATCCATGGGAGGAAGAAGAGGCCCTTGACAATGTTGATGCAATGGATCTGGCATCCGAATAAAAGAGGGAACCAAGCTTTGCAGCCAGGTTCTGCCTTCCTCTTTTAGTCATCCCCATACAGGAGAGACATTCAGTTGGGGAATGTTCAGGTCCTAAACATTTAAGACACCAATGATGGGTGTCAGTGACGGAAATGGTACTGCCACACTTAGTACATTTTTTAAAACCACTAGATGGCTTTTCCATGTTTTAGGAATATGGGGCCTAGTGCCCAAAATGGCGCCTGGCACCAAAGAGAAAAGCTTCTGAAGAGAAACAGTCTAAGTTACTTTTTTTTTTTTTATTTATTTATTTATTTTATAACTTTTATATACCGCGCTATTTGTTATCAGTGCGGTTTACATACAACAAGGGTGCACAGTCAGAAGTCTGTTCTGTGCTTACATTGTAACAGGAGTTTAAACTTGGAACATACATTGTAACAGGAGCATAAACTTGGAGCAACAGGGGAACTAAAAACATATGTACAAAATATAATTAGATTTGGTCTAAGGCGGGTTCAAGATACTTGTGACAGGGTGCGGTTTGTAGACATTGGCAGGTGGGCGAGTAGAGGTGGGGTGGATGCTTGAGCAAAGTGAAGTAGGAAAATGTGGTGTTTAATTGCCTTACGGAACTGCATAAGGCCTTTGATGAAAAGAACCGGCAGTACCAGTAAGCATCGTGCGGTAGGCAAACGCGACCACAAAAAAAGAAATTTAAAGACGGAATTTTCTGCGGTGACAGGGAATAGATCCTGTCGGCTCCACGGAAAACGAAGAACTGAAGAGGGACAGTTGGAAAGGTGGGAAGGCAGCACGCATGTGCTGAGGGATGCTCCCAAAAACATTCCTATTGGACGCTGGGGAGCGTTCCCGTGCAGGCTCCGTCGGTACCGACGATACCCATATGTGAAGACTACATTCCTGCTTGTTCCTGGAGATTATGTGTATTGAAAAGAAGTTTATTGTATTGCAAAGGAATGTTACTGTAATTCATGTATACTAGGTTCAAACATTATGTAAATTATAAATAAGAGTTTAATGTAAATTTTGTTGGTCGATTGTAAAGCACCCTTGATCTCTGGAAGGGGCGGTATAGAAAAACTTATAAATAAATAAAATGTAGACTATTCCTCACACACCAGGAAATACAAGACTAAGTCTCAAAAGGTATTAAAACTGGGTAAAATGCTTCAGTGGAAACTGTTGCCCTCAAGCACAGCTAAAGGTGCTGCGGCTTTCACAGCACACTAAAGGCAACCTTCCTGTAAGCGTTTAAGGTGGTGACAGTAAATCACTGGTCAACATTGAAACATTGAAATCGTTACCGACTTTAAAAGGCCCTAATCTGTAGTATCTTGGTGAGCTGAACACGAATATAACATTAAAAAAAATTTATTGGCTCTCGTTTTGAAGATATTGCATGTAGTTCATTTTTGACGTTTCACCGTGTAAATTTATCCGGTAGGACATTAACAACATCCCAAATAAGCCTTAAACGATGTAATATTGCATCACATTGCATAATACCAGCATGCACACATCATCCAGAGTTGATTGCATCATTTTCTGATGCAATGCAATACTACTGCCAGATGGCTGCTGAAGCCATCTGACGTCAGTGTACTATATGCAGTCGGAAAGGAAAGTATTCTGTTCCAATATTGAAAGCCTCATGAATGCCTTAAAAATCACTCATGACCCACAAGACTGGAGACTATTTATAGACTCTTTGAAACTGAGTCTGAAGGCTGTGCTTTTGAACAATGGAAACCGTCTTCCATCTATTCCAGTAGCGCATGCCATTCATATGAAAGAGACATACGATAACTTAAAGCATCTACTGACTTCCATTAACAACAAGTACAGCTGGCACCTCTGTGGTGACTTGGAGGTAGTTGCCCTTTTAATTGGAATGCAGCAGGGATATATAAAATACATGTTTCTTATTTATTTATTTAACAGTCGCTTATATACCGCTACCTTCCAAAGATCAGGTGCGGTTTACAGAAAACAGGTAAAGAAACAGTGTAACATATCTGTTTTTACATTAAACATCGCTTGAATTATGTACATTGTCAGACGGCTGCCTGGGTGAGAATCTTCACAGTCTTGGCAAGTGCATATATCTATATGATTTGCAAGGGATTGTGGGCAATGCAGTTCATTCACACCAGACACAGCTGCTCACAATAATTAGTCGTGCTTTTGGGTAAAGCCAATAAGATATTAATTTATGGGGTTATTTCTCCCAACACAGATATGCTTGGTAGCACATAAATCAGGTTACTTGCTTTCAGTGTTAAACTTGGAAAAACAAAATCAGGAAAACAACATTTTAACTTATCAGGCAATCAAAGCAAAAGAAATAAGACCTGGTTGGCAACAAACTGGTCTTTTCTGTAGGCTTTAGCTAATATTCTCTTAGCAAGTATCAAACAACAAACCAAAAGCCACAAAGAAAGAAAAAAAACTGTTCTTTTCAGGTAAACTTCTTATATCTTCCCACATAGATTCAGAAGTGATTCTCTCCTAGCTCACAAGCAATTAGGTAAGGCTCAATTGCTAGCAGTTATCCAGCTGAAACCCCTTAGCTGGCTTGCTTTCTACTGCGTGGCTAAAAATCCTACTCAGGAGCTTTTCTGAGTAGATTAAAGAACAAGTTTGTATTTCTTTGTGATGGTTGCTGTACTTTATAACAGAAAATCACCAAAGGAGTTTAGACAGAGAGCAGTCCATGTAAACAGATTCTTCATCTGCTATCACCCCCTCTTCTTCAACAAGCATGGGTTCAATATCATGGATTGGCACAGATGAATCTCCCAATGGAGCACTTTCAGGAGAATACTTGTTTCCCTGCTGTCTTTCAAGGTTATAGCTAGGGCATAGATCAGTGTTCATACCTGAGCTTCCATTGCGGTTAGAGTTCCTCTCTATATAGCCTGGCCAGTATGTAGTCCAGTTCTTATGTCCAGCCTTCCAATCCAGATCCCTGGACACTGGATCTCTCTTCACATACCTTCTGGCACGGGTCTTAGGGTCCCTTCCACGTGCAGCCGTCTCCCTCACAGGTACAGTCTGGAGATTCCTAGCTCTGCAGCACCATTCCTCTGGCTTTCCCCAGTCCAATGGTGTATGCTGGCCCTTGGAATGCCTCCCAGTATATGTACTGCTCTGGACTCTTCTAGACCTCTCTCAAAGACTTTTCTCCTCTTTCTTCCAAAGGGTTTCTTTCCCTCTCTGTCCGTCCGGTTTGGCTTCTGCTTCTGATGATCCTCCTGATGATGAAGATGATCAAGCTCAAGCTGATTCTCTGTAGAATAAACTCTACCTTTATTCTGCTTAGATGAGTGCTCCTCCCTAACACAGCGCAGCTGTGCTGAATCAGGCCCTGCCCTTTGAGATGAGTGCTTAGGGATTACCTCATAGCCCTCCTGATTGAACACACGTTTCCCCACTTCAGCTCCTCTAATGGCTGTTGGAAACCCGGTGCATTCTGGGACTGGTAGTCTTTTATGGGAAAATTCTGTTTCCTTATTTCTACCAGAACTGACAGGTTGCTTGTTCAGAGTTACTTCACCTTTTCTATAGCTCCTTCCTGAGCTATGATAAGCTTCCTTATCACAACATCTTAACTTTAACAATTAAACTTTAGAGAACTATGTACAATCAACGGATGTTGAATTAAACAAGAAAGGTAGCTATTTACAAGCATCGTAAGCTGTGTATAATGGACATATTTTCATGGGTCATTATGGGGTTATGCTCAAAGTGTTATATATTATCCCTTTTCATTTTGGTATTGGGAATTTGCAAGTGGACCGTAGTGGGAGCTAAACAAGTGAGTTTTTAATGTTTTATATAGTTCTTTAAGATCAGTTAAGGCTCTTATTTCTTCAGGTAGGGAGTTCCAGAGTATTGGGGCTGCATGGGAAAACACTTTTTTATTTGTTGCTTTTTTAGTCTTTGTGAACTCTTTTGGAATCCTTATTTTATTAGTGTTGCATCTTCTGTGAACATTTTGGGGTGTGTCTTTAGTGAGGAGTTTGTTAATGTAGCTGGGACAGTATTATTTAAAGCTTTGAAGGTGGTTATTATTAATTTATAGTTTATTCTGCATTGAATTGGGAGCCAGTGTAGTTTAGCTAAAAAGGGTGATATGTGCTCAAATGGGTGTACCTTCATTATGGTTCTAGCTGCAGCATTTTGGGCAAGTTGGAGCCTTTTTATGTTTTGATTAGTTGTGCCTAGTAGAGTGAGGTTGGCAAAGTCAAAGTGTGGTGTAATAATGGCTTGTATTATGCTCAAGAAGTCATGCAGGTGGACCAGTGGGCATAATTGTTGTAGTACTTTGAGCTTAAAGTATATTTTTTTGTAGTGTTTCTTATGTGGGTGTTCATACTGAGGTGTGTGTCTAAGGTCACCCCTAGATATTTTATCTCGTTTTTTATGTTAATATCATGTTTCTGAAGTGTGATGTGAGTAGGGGGGAGTGTACGATTTTTTATTTGTTACAATCAATATGTCAGTTTTGGAATGGTTAATATGAAGGTTGTGGTCTTCTAGCCAAGTTGTTAATTCATTGAAACAGTCAGTTAATAATTGTAGTGGAAGTGTAGGGATCGTGAATGGAATGTACATCATGATATCGTCTGCGTATATGTGGTAGGGGATTTTGAATTTTTTAAAGATGTTGCAAATTGGTTGTATATAGATATTAAAAAGGAGAGCAGAGAGGGCAGATCCTTGAGGGAGGCCAATTTCCTGTTTGTATGTGTTAGAGGTTTGGGTGCCGATCCTGACAGTTTGAGTTCTGTTAGATAGATATGAAGTGAACCATTTTTTTCCTGTGAATTAGCACCTATTTGTCTGAGCCTGTTGAGCATTACACTATGGTGTACACTGTCAAATGCTGCGGATATGTCCAGGAAAAGAAGTAAGAATGCTTTTCTGGGACTGTCAATTCCTCTTACAAGGGTGTCAAGGAGTACTGTTAAGAGTGTATCTACTCCATGACCGGGGCGAAAGCCATATTGCTGGTCATCGAGGGGAGCTGAGGTGTCGATGTGTTCCTGTGTTTGAGTTTGAACTACTTTTTCTATGAGTTTAGCCATGAAAGGTATACTTGAAATAGGTCTGTATGAATTCGGTGATGTTTTGTCCAGGGTATTGTTTTTTTAGTATTGGTCGAATTTGTGCATGTTTTAGGATGGGTGGAAGGTAGCCTTGATTTAATGAGAGATTAATTAAAGGTAGAATGAAGGGGGACAATGTTGGAAGGGTATTCTTTATCCAGGTTATAGGGCAGGGATCTAGGTGAGAGGTTGTAGTATTTAGGTTTGACATAATATTCTTGAGTGTTTCTTATGTGAGTGGGATAGCAGAGCAAGGGATTGGCACTACTTGCGGAAGGAATGGAATCGCAGACAAAATGTAACAGTTGGAGAGAAGAATATCCAGCACCCAGCTCTGGTTGAGGCTCACAAAATCCTGCTACCACCCCTTCACATCAAACTAGGTTTGATGAAAAACTTTATGAAAGCCATGGACCACACTTCGCCAGCTTTCCGATACCTGCATGAAAGATTCCCTCACTCAGCGAAGCAAAGATTAAAGAGGGAGTTTTTGTGGGTCCTCAGATTTGAGAGCTCTTCAAAGATGACCGGTTCAACAACTTGCTGCAGGGTGTTGGGAAACAAGCATGGAATGCTTTTCACCTAGTGTCAAACTTTCTCTGGAATGTTAGGGCAGAAAACTACAAGGAACTAGTAGAAGACATGCTGATGCAGTATCAGAAACTTGGCTGCAATATGTCTCTAAAGATCCATTTCCTTGATTCCCATCTTGATTTCTTTCCTGACAACTGTGGTATGGTTAGTGATGAACAGGGTGAACATTTTCACCAGGATATCGCAACGATGGAGCAGATACCAGGGAAAATGGTCCACTACAATGCTGGATGACTACTGCTGGACACTCCTCGGGGAAGCTCCCAAACAGCTGTACAAGAGACAGGCGAAAAAATCTAAGAAGAGTCTATGACTTGTTTTTTTACAGGTATTAACCGAAGGCCTATTATATTTACTATTGACATGCATTTCGTGATGTAAAAATTAATTCTTGTAGATCACAAAAAAAACTAGAACCAACTTTGCAATTTCACTGTCATATTCATGTTCAGCATATAAAAATTGATAAGAAACGACTATTTTATTTCAGTAACATGACTTCTGTAAAAATCTGTTGACCAGTGTAGCATGAGGGTAATTTTATCACATGGTGTCTAGGTTAAGTGGACTAGACGGGGCCTGCCTGTCTTACTATTTATGTACTTACTTTATACATCGCTGTATAGGAGAACCTTCAATGTGACGTCCAGCAAACATTAACCAGTATCATGCACATAAACACACCAAATAAAACAAACTGTAAAAACAATTACAACCGGATCTCTCTCACGTTACTCAATTACAACCTCACTTTTACACAACTTCCTTATTCCCTATCATTCTACTGGTATGCTAAACCAGGTGCTAATGTAAAAAGATGAATCTTCAAATTTTACAAAATCTAATAAATCCACTTCCAGAGATTATGCTAAAGGCAGATTATTTCACTGATCAGGGGACATAAGTCTAAAGAGAAAGGAAGGCAGAGGAAGGGGAAAACATAGCAACATAGAAAAATGACAGCTAAACAAGATCATACAGCTTATTCAGTCTGCCCATCCACCTACTAAGCTCTACAATCCCCTCCTGTCCCTTACAAATCTTCTTTGCTTGCCCATTCTTCCTTCAGTTCAATCACTGTGTTGACCACCTCTTCTGGAAGGCCATCCACCACTCTCCATAAAGAAATGCCTTTTTAATTTACTCTTGACCCTATCCCCTTTCACCTTCATCCCATTCCCCCTCTCCTCCTATGCATTTATGCCACTGAGGCATTCAAACGTTTATCGTATCTCCACCCCCCCCCCCCACCACTCATCTGCCAAAGTATACACACTGAAATTCTTAAGTCTGTTCCCATATGCTCCATGATGAAGACCACTAACCATCCTAGCAGCTGCCCTTTGTATCGACTCTATCCCTTTTATATTCCTCTGAAGGCATGGTCTCCAAATGGTGCACCTGTATAGCTGTTTTGTGAGACACTATCAACTCCCCTTTCACATTCCTCCCCCCATGCACTCCAACATTCCTTTGGCTTTGGCCATCACCCCTTCTACTTGTCGGGCCACCCTAAGATCATAAAATACAATCACCCTCAAGTCCTGTCCTTTCCTCTGTGCACAGAAGCACATCACCCCCATACTGTACTGCTCCCCTGGGATTCCATAGCTAAAATGCATCTTTCAGCATCAGATCTTAGCTGTCAAAATCTAGACCATTCTTCAAGCTTCACTAGATCCCTCTTCATGTTATCCACATGCTATGGCGGATTTTGTATCTGCAAAGGAAACCTTACCAGAAAGTCCTCTGTAATATCACTTAAAAAAAATGTTAAAAAAAAACAGACCAAGGACTGATCTTTGCGGCACACCACTGAACATCCTTCTCAAAATAAAGTCCATTTATTTATTTATTTAGCTGTATTTATATTCCGCTTTTCACCGGGTCAAAGCGGTCAATTGGGGGATACATTTAACACGAGGGGATATGACACACATACGTTAATACTTACAGGGAACATGGGCAATGGAGGGTTAAGTGGCTTGCCCAAGACCACAAGGAGTGCCTATAGGACTAGAAATCCCAGTCCCTCTGGCCTGAGATTGCTGTCCCCAGGTGGGACTTGAACCCCCGGCCCTCCGGCCTGAAGTACCTTGTCCTAACCACTAGACCACTCCTCCCTTTTACCCCATTTACCACTAATCCTTTGTCACCTCCTACTCAACTACTTGCTAACTCCGTCACTTTAAGCTTCATTCTAAGGCACTCAATATATTTATACGTCACCTATGTGGAATGAGTCAAAGGATTTGTTGAAATCTACTTGGTCCAACTCTCCAGTCACCCAGTCAAAGATGTTCATTAGATTCGGTTTACAAGATCCACCTCCAGTAAAACCATGCTGCCTCGGATACTGCAATCCACTGATTTCAGAAAATGCAGTCTTTTTTTTTTTTTTTTTTTAATTTTTTTTTTTAGCAGCGTTCCATTAATTTACTCATCTCTGAGGTCAGACTAACAGACTTGTAATTCCAAATCTCCTCTTTAATTCTGCCTTTGTGTAGATGGACAACATCCACCCTTCTCCAATCTTTCAGAACCACGCCTTATTTTAAAGAAGCATCAAATAGATCAAACAGTGGAGCTGCCAGAACATAAGATTTGCCATACTGGGTTAGACAAAAGGTCCATCAAGACCAGTATCCTCGCTCCCACAGTGGCCAATCCAGGTCAGAAGTACCTAGCAGGATTCCAAAAGGTAGATAGATTCCACACTGCTTGTTCCAGGGATAAGTGGTGTATTTCCCCCAGTCCATTTTAGTAATTGTTTATGGACTTTTCCCTCCAGAAACTTGTCCAAAAATTTTCTAAACCCAGCTATACTAACAGCTTTTAGTATAGTTCTCTGGCAAGGAATTCCACAGCTTAATTATGCATTGAGTGAAAAATGTTTTTTACCAATTAGTCTTAAAATGTAGATTCATTGCATGTCTATTCCTGGACTGACCAGCAACCACTGCTAAATTACTCAGTTTGTAATACTTTTGACGTCGCCTCCTTTTATAACTACATTTATCTGGCACCCCTATCACTCTTCACCTCACCCCCTCACCCCTCCCCCCAACTTAAGAACATATAGCTTTACTACAATGTTCACTTCACCTGAACCCACTAACATGGATAGAAAAAAAAGCAATCTGTTTAAACTTTCTCATATGCATACTAATCTGCTCCATAATATGTAGCCACGCTCACACACCTACACACAATAAGGTCATCCGTACTATCCACACTGCTATCAGGCACCCTCCCACACACTACTATCTCAAACATACTTACCCCATGAAGCCAAATTACAACAGACTTATCAATATCAAGCTACACACAAACCCCCTAGCGCCTCCAGAGATGAACATACTTCAAAACAGAAATTTAAAATGTTTCCTTATTAATGCTAGGTCAGTTCAAAGCAAAATACCTCTCATCCAAGATGTTCTAAACGAAAATACCCTTGACCTTATTTGCATTACTGAAACATGGCTATCAGACTCAGATCAGGTGCTAATCAACCAACTTAAAGCTGCAGGCTACCAAGTATTCCACACTCACCGCATAACAAAAAGAGGAGGGGGTGTCCTCATTATCATAAAAGAAGAATTGAAGGCTACCCTAAAAGCCTCAAACATAAGAACATAAGATATGCCATATTGGGTCAGACCAAGGTCCATCAAGCCCAGTATCCCGTTTCCAACTGTGGCCAAACTAGGTCATACGTACCTAGCAGTTTCCCCAAAAGACAAGTTCCACAATGCTTGTACTGGGTCAAGCATTGATATCCTGGGTCCCTTCTTAATAATAGTTTATGGACCTTTCCTCCAGGAACTTGTCCAAACCTTTTTTAAACCCACCTACACTAACAGCCTTTACTACATCCTCCGGTAACAAATTCCAGAGTTTAATTACACATTGAGTGAAAAATATTTTCTTTTATTAGTCTAAAATAGCTTTACCCTCTAGCTTCATTGCATGTCCCCTAGTCTTTCTATATTCTGATAATGTAAACAATCGATCCACGTTTACCTGTTCCACTCCGTTCATTAATTTAGACTATCATATCTTCCCTCAGACGTCTCTTTTCCAGGTTAAAGAGCCCTAACCTTTTTAGCCTTTCTTCATAGGAGTATCCTTCCATCCCCTTTACCATTTTGGTGGCTCTTCTCTGAACCTTTTCTAATAATGCTATATCCTTTTTAAGATATGGCGATCAGAATTGCACACAATATTCAAGGTGTGGTCTCATCATGGAACGATATAGAGGCATTATAATATCTTTTGTTTTATTTTCCATGCCTTTCCTTATGATACCTAGCATTCTATTTGCTCTCTTGGCCGCTGCTGCACACTGGGCCGAGAGCTTTAACATGTTATCCACAATGACACCTAAATCTTTTTTCTTGGTGGTGGTTCCTAATGTGGAACCTTGCATCGTGTAACCATAGTTTGGGTTGTTCTTCCCTAGGTGCATAACCTTGCACTTGTCCACATTAAATTTAATTTGCCATTTTGATGCCCAGTCTTCCAATTTATCAAGATCCTCTTGCAATTTTCCACAATCCTCTTGGGTTTTAACAACTTTAAATAGTTTTGTGTTATCTGCAAATTTGATAACCTCTCGTGATATTCCTCTTTCCAGGTCATTTATGAATATGTCAAAAAGCAGTGGACCAAGCACAGATCCCTGGGGTACACCACTATTTACCTTTCTCCTTTGGGAAAATAGGCCATTTAGCCCTACCCTCTGCTTTCTATCTTTTAACCAGTTCCTGATCCACAATAGTACACTGCCTCCTATCCCATGACTCTTTAGTTTTGCCAAAAGTCTCTGATAAGGGACCTTGTCAAAGGTTTTCTGAAAGTCCAGATACACTATATCCATCGACTCACCTTTGTCCACCTGTTTATTCACACCTTCAAAAAAAACATAACAGATTAGTAAGACAAGATCTTCCTTGTCTAAAGCCATGTTGGCTGTCTCCCATTAGGCCATGACTATCTACATGCTGAGTAATTTTGTTCTTGATGATGATGGTTTCTACCATTTTTCCCGGTACTGACGTCAGGCTCACCGGTCTGTAGTTTCCCAGATCACCCCTGGAACCCTTTTTAAAAATTGGCGTTACATTGGCGATCCTCCAATCTTCAGGTATTACAGATGATTTTAATGAAAACACTGAGAACCTAGACATTCTTACCATAAGAACAAAAAGTCTCCACTTTTGTTTGGCTTACAGACCCCCTGACTCAACCCTGGACAATCTTGAAATTCTAATAGAGACACTTTGCTCATCCACTCACAAACATCCTCTAATACTATTAGGAGACCTTAACCTCGCATCACTACCTCACAATCAAGCCGCTGCCTTCCTATCATACATGACATGAATTACCATCAAATAATTGATACTGAAACCCACATCAAAGGGAACACTCTTGACTTAGTGTTCTTACCTAACATAATCTATAGTAACTACACTCCAACAACACTTGAAGTTCTACCGGTACCTTGGTCCGACCACCACCTCATAAAATTCCAAATACCTGTCCACAATACAGTGGCTCCACATCAAATACATACCACACAACCCAAAACGTTCAAGAAATTTGATAGAGACAATTTCCTAAAACAAATAATCCAACACTTATCCCCAGTCTCCTCCAACCTCGATGAAGCAATATCAAAATGGAATGACACTATATCAAAAGCAGCTTCCCTACATATACACCTTTCTACCACCACAAAAAAACCCCACAGCGCTGCATGGTTTAGACCTGAACAAAAACAAATCAAAAGAGACTTGCGCAAAACTAAGCGCAAGTGGCGCCATTCAAAATCTGCAACATATCAGGTCCAATATATGGCCAAATTAAAACACTACAGAGAAACCATAAATGCTACGAAGAAGGAACACTATTCTAATATACTACCAAAGTCTCTCAACTGTCCAAGAGAGCTCTTTGAAATCATAAAATCCCTAACTAATAACAATACAAACAATGAGACATCTGACCCTGCCATAGACCCCCAAATACTAGCCAACTACTACAAAGACAAGCTAACACACCAAGTCCCAACACTATATGAGCAAAACACCCAATACCCGACTTCAAAACATACTTGGTCAACATTCTCCACTACCTCAATGGAAGTGCTCCTGAACCATCTGAAAGCATTCCAGCATCCACCATCAATGGGGGAAGTGAGACTGCGTTACTTGAAACTCTTCCTTCCTGCTCCTGCTTCACCATTCCGGGGTTGCAAGCACACCTGAAAAAGGAAACAAGCAGAGTGCTCCCTCTCTTCCCTCCTGCAGCCTGCACCTGAAAAATCTGAACCAGATACATGCAGCTGGGTAACTCAGCCCACTGAACTTCTCCGGTGGCAAAGCACAGCTATAGAACACCAGCATGCCTCTGGAGGGCCCACATCTGAGGGCCTCGCCAGAGGGCCCTTTGGCGCTGCCCTTAGGCAGAGGGACGAAGCTTCAAACACCAGAATGAATCCAACCAGAAGAAACTCGTAAGTTGATCCCAAAGCCTCTATGTAATACCACTCAAATGCCTCTGTTGTACCACATTCCTGATCACCAGCCTCAATATACACTCATGTATGTGTTTTAGTACTACATAATAACCTAGCCTGTAATTGACATCCATGTTTGAATTTCAGTAACTACTTAGTAACCTAGCCGTAATAGACCTATATAAAACCCCAACCAATCCCTCAATTACCCCCCCCCCACTGAATTACTGACACAAAGCAACATTATACACCCCAATACAATGGATCCCCATAAACTGGTTCACAATATAACCTACATCCTCCTCATATCATACCAAACAAGCAGCGCCCTCTCACTCCTCCAAACCACACACACTAGTCCCATCCCAATTATACACCACCCAAATAGAAACAACCTACAACCATTTGCAGCAACGCATACATATGCAAATAGACAAAACAGATACCGCTCCAGACTGCACATATTCGCACCACACAACTGAATTACACTGCACACCCCTCCAGCCCAACTAAAATGCATCCTCATCAACACACGCTCGATAAGAAATAAAATACAATTACGGACTTGAGCCATGAAGAGAAGCCAGACATTCTCTGTGTCACAGAAACCTGGCTGTCTCCCACAGACACTGTCCTACTAAACATACTACAAATAAGAGGCTATGACCTATTTAACTGCTCCAGAGAATCAAAGAAAGGAGGTGGAGTTCTCATCTTATGCAGATCAGAACTCAAAGCCACCCCCTCCCCATCCACCAGCCTAGACGGGATAGATATATTCAGAATTGGAAACCAGAACTTCTCACTCTCCCTTATTTACAGGGCCCCATCACCAGACCATAACAACTTAACCCCAATCATCGAGGTAGCTTGCACAGCTTCCCTCGAAAGCCACACATCATCCTGGGAGACCTCAGCCTCCCATCACTGCACCACTCACACCCCACATCATTCCTTGATGAAATGGCCCACATGGGATACCATCAGATCATAAACCAGACCACCCACAAGAAAGGAAACTCCCTCGATCTGGTCTTCCTCCCTGCCCCAACTGCAACCCACCCTAGAACTACAGCTCCTCCTATCCAAGAAGTCCCGTGGTCAGACCACCACCTTATAAACCTCCAGATCCCACTGGAAACCCCCATGGACAGCACACCTACTGAAGCACCCCTAACAAAGCGGTTCACATACTTTAACAAAGCAGCATTTATAGAAAGCACATTACCCCACCTTACAATGGACTCCCCTGACCCAAACGCATCCCTTAACAAATGGAACATAGTCATACAAGAAGCAGCAGCACCCCCTAGCAAATCCACAAAACGCCCACAAAAAAATTAATCTGAAAAATGGTATAACCCTGAGCGCACTAAATTAAAGCAGCAGCTGAGAAACCTTGAAAAGAGATGGAGATCATCCAAGACACAAGAAAACAAACTATACCTCACCCTGTTCAACACATACAAAAATGCAATAAACCAAGCTAAAAGAGACTACCACACGAGGATCCTAAACCGGGCAATCAACAGACCAAGAGAGCTGTTCACCATTGTGAAAACACTGACCAGAAACAACCAAAAGGAATTAGACACTACGGACATAAAACCACAAACACTTGCTGACTACTTTACTACCAGGCTAAAAAACAAAAACCCATCCAACATCCCCGCCCCCCCCCCACACTCTTGAACCACCGATAAACCACAATACATGGAATAACTTCCACCAAATTGACCAGAAACACCTTATAAATACAACAAACATTAACACAACCACATCCCCCCTGGACCCATGTCCTGTCTCTTGGATTAAGCATACAAAGGCAGAACTAGCCCCAAACCTCCTTCACATAGTAAATCAATCCTTACTACAAGGTACCATGCCCACAGAACTAAAGATATCCTCTATACGCCCTATACTAAAGAACAGATCACTCAACAAGAGCGAACCCAGCTCATACCGACCAATAGCAAGCATTCCCTTTGTTGCTAAAATCATTGAAAAAATCATCCAAATACAACTCCAGGACCATGTAGACTTCAACACCCCCTAGACAACCATCAATTTGGCTTCCGACCTTTTCATGGAGTCGAAATCCTATTGATATCCATGGTCTAGATAACCCAAAATGTACCTTCCTTTTCATTTTCTTAGACACTGATGTTATCGAATGTAGAGGCAATCACAACACCCTCATAGCCAGACTAACACAAATTGGAATAGGAGGAATAGTCCTACAATGGTTTATATCCTACATCTCGAACTGCAGATTATGCATACAACTAGGTAATGAGCCCCCGATTACCTTCCCACAAGACCAAGGTATTCCCCAAGGCTTTGCCCCATCAACCTTACTATTTAACCTTTACCTACAACCTATCACCAACATATAGTACTATATTTATGTGGACGACATCATGTTGTCCATCCCCATAGATACGAATAACCCCTCCTTTAAAAACCTATCCGACTGCATTCATGAAACCGAACTATGGCTCAATGCAAACAACCTCAATATTAATTTTTAAAAAACGGAAGCCATGTACACATCACAAAAAACCCAAACCACACCCTCCCGCAAAACATCACCCCGAGTTCCGCTACCCTCCCAATCAAGAATGAGGTCAAATACCTCGGTATAACCCTTGATCAAACACTCAGCATGCTCCCCCACCTGAAACAGTGTTTTACAAGTTAAAAACAATTCACCACATACAGCCATTCCTAGAAGAAAACGACTACAGATCAGTAATCCAAGCGATTGTCACACCCCACTTTGACTACTGCAAGAAGTAATTAGATCTTACCTGCTAATTAGTGTTCCTGAAAGAACGACAGTCCAGTCCCTTTACTTCTGGGTTGCGCAACCCTTCCAGCAGCTTGGAGGCTTAGCCCAACCTTTTTGGGGGATGGAGCGGTATAAATACCACTAGGACCACCCCCAGACTCCAGTAATCGAATGAAAAAGCAGACTTAACGAAGTTCCATTAATAACCAACATAAAATAACACCGTAAAACAATACTTATAAATTTATTAATTAATCTTTTTTTTTTGAATAGGAGTAGGAGAGGAGGAAGGACCACGGAAGGAGGTGGTTAACTTGCGTCTGACCGAAACGTCCTTCACCTGCATTCCTCCCCCCAGCACCGGCCCCACGCTCGGTCCGCAGCTCCGTCCCTGACTAATAGGCCTTAACGGTCAACGGAAACCGGGTGGGATCAGGGACTGGACTGTCGTTCCTTCAGGAACACTAATTAGCAGGTAAGATCTAATTACTTCTTCCTTATCGTCACTCCAGTCCAGTCCCTTTACTTCTGGGATGTAACAGAGCAGTTCAAACCTGGGTGGGGTCCGACATTCCGGACTGAAGAACCGCAAGACCAAACCGAGCGTCCGCTGAACTCTGTACGTCCAGCCTGTAGCGCTTGGTAAAGATATGCAGGGAGGACCAAGTCGCTGCCCTACAAATATCCAGAGGGGGAACTAGACTGAATTCTGCCCAAGAGGTGGCCTGTGCCCGAGTTGAGTGCGCACGCAGACCCCCTGGAACCTGCTTCCCTTTTAAGATATAGGCAGAGGCAATAGCTTCTCTGATCCACCTGGAGATGGAGGCCTTGGCCGCCGCCTCCCCCTTGTGTGGACCTCCGAACTGAATGAAAAGGCGTTCTGATTTCCGGAAAGGTGCTGTGCGGGAGAGGTAACGCTTCAAGACCCTCTGGACGTCTAGGAGGCGAAGCTTGCTATCCCTCCCTTCTAACCCCTCGGTCGCCAAAGACGGAAGGAGTAACTACCTGGTTCACATGAAAGGGGGAGATAACCTTAGGCAAAAAGGAAGGAACCGTCCGCAGGACCACCTTGTCCTTGAGAAAGGACAGAAAGGGGGGGTTGAGAAGACAGCGCTTGTTATTCAGAGACCCGCCTGGCCGAGCAAATAGCGACCAGAAAAACTGTCTTCAGGGTTAAGTCCTTTAAGGAGGCCCTCTTAACTGGCTCAAAGGGTTCCCCGACCAAGGCATTTAGTACGAGGTTGAGATCCCAGGGGGGGATGACCGACCTCCGCTGAGGACGCAGTCGCCTGACTGCTCTTAGGAACCTGGACACGTCCGTGTGGGCCCCTAGGGACTTGCCGCGGACCTTACCTCTATAGCAAGCGATGGCAGCCAGCTGGACCCGTAGGGAACTGGGCGCTAGACCTTTGTCAAAACCTGCTTGTAAGAATTCCAGAACCTCAGGGACTGAGGCCGAAAGGGGATTCCTTCGGTGTTCCGCACACCACGCTTCGAAGATGCGCCAAACTCTCACGTAGGAAAGGCAGGTTGAGCGCTTCTTCGCCTTCAACAGCGTCGAGATTACCGCTCCTGAATAACCTCGCTTCAGGAGCCGCGCCCTTTCAATAGCCAGGCCGTAAGCGAGAATCGATCCACGTGAGGCATCCGAACCGGACCTTGCCTCAGCAGGTCCCTTTTGCAGGGAAGCCGCCAAGGCTGGTCGACGAGCAACCTCACCAGATCCGCATACCAGGGGCGGCGAGGCCAATCCGGAGCTATGAGAATTATCAATCCCCGGTGAGCCTCCACCCGCTGGAGGACCTTTCCGATAAGAGCCCAGGGAGGGAACACATAGGGAAGACCCTCCGAAGGCCACTTCTGGGACAGGGCATCCAGGCCTTCGGACATTCTTTCCCTCCGCCGACTGAAGAAGCGGTCCACCTTGGCGGACGAGAACCGTGCCATGAGATCCATGACCGGGAGACCCCAACGGGCAACTATTTGGTCAAAGGTCCCCTGGTCCAGCTCCCATTCCCCGTGGTCTATCTTGCACCTGCTGAGGTAATCGGCCGTGACGTTGTCCGTGCCGGCCACGTGCTGAGCTGAGAGCGCTTCCAACCGAACCTCCGCCCAGTGGAACAGGACGTCCGCCTCCTTCTCTAAGGCGGGGCTGCTGGTGCCGCCCTGGTGGTTGATGTATGCTACCGCGGTGACATTGTCGGAGAGGACGCGAATTGCTCTTTTCAGCACCAAGGGCTCGAGAGCCTTGAGTGCAAGGACGATGGCCCGCAATTCCAGTCTGTTGATGGGCCATTGAGATTCCAACGATGTCCAGCGACCCTGGACGAACTGGTCCTCGCAGTGAGCACCCCAGTCTGCCAGACTGGCATCCGTCGTCAACAGGAACCATTGAGGGGGGTTGAGAGGCAGATTTCTTGGGCACCGCCACCAGTGGAGGGCCTGCTTGGTCCGCGGAGCGCAGGGTAACTGCATTGACAAGGGATGATGCTGAGGGGACCAACGCCGCAATAGGGCCCGCTGCAAAGGCTGCATGTGAGCCCTGGCCCATGGCACTACCTCTATTGCAGCCGACATAGTTCCCAGTACCTGAAGATAATGCCACGCTGAGGGGTTTCGTCTGCCCAGAAATTGCGTGACCAGAAGCCTTAGGTCTCTTGATCTCGTTCGTGACAGGAACACTCTGCCTTTGTTGGTGTCGAACCTTGCTCCGAGATATTCGAGTTCCTGGGAGGGGGTCATCCTGCTCGATTGATGAACCACCCCAGCTCCTCTAGAACTTGGACTACTCTGGCGGTTGCCGAGCGACTCTCCTCTTCCGACTTTGCTCGGATCAGCCAGTCGTCCAGATAAGGGTGCACTAGTATTCCCTCTTTCCGTAGGGAAGCCGCTACTACCACCATCACTTTGGTAAAAGTCCTTGGAGCCGTAGCTAGGCCGAAGGGCAGAGCCTGGAATTGATAGTGGCCTCTTGGCACTGCGAATCTCAGGAACTGTTGATGGGACTTTCGGACTGGTATGTGCAAATAGGCTTCTGTCAGATCCAGGGACGTCAGGAACTCCCCGTCCCTTATGGCAGCTATGCCCGAACGTAGGGTTTCCATCCGGAAGTGTGGTACTCTGAGACAGCGATTGACCTGCTTTAGATCCAGGATCGGGCGGAAAGGACCCTTCCTTCTTTGGGACCACGAAGTAAATCGAGTACCGACCCGAGCCGCACTGGTCTGGCGGTACTGGAACCACGGCCCCGAGTGCTATTAGTCGGGCAAGAGTTGCCTCTATCGCCGCTCTCTTTGTAGGCGAACCGCAGGGAGATTGAACAAAGGCTGGCAGTATTTGCTTTGCAAATTCGAGAGCATAGCCCTCTCTGATCACTTCTAGAACCCATTGATCGGACGTGACCTGGGACCAGGCGGGAAGAAACTGCCTTAGGCGACTGCCGACCGGCAGCCCGTCCCCCTGGACCCCCGTTGTCTCATTGTTGTTTTCTAGGCCCCACGGAGGAGGAAGAGGCACCAAAGTCTCTACCTGCTCCTCGAAACCCTCTAAAACCTTGACCCCTTGAAGGAAAACGACCCCTTGGAAAGGGGTTTGACCTGGCTGGACGAAACCTCCGGGGGTCCCTAGGTTGGTTACGTACTGGGGCTAGGGAACGCCCTTGCTTCGGCCGGTCTTCCGGAAGCCTGCCTCCCTTAGAGAAACTGGTAAAGGACCTTGGCGAATCTAACTCCTCTCCAAATAACAGCTTTCCTTTAAAGGGAAGGCGACTCAGGCATGCCTTGGAGGAGGCATCGGCTGCCCAATTCTGTAGCCACAAATAACGCCTAGCAGCCACCACCGAGGCCATGTTCTTGGCTAGGCTTCTAATGATGTCATACTGGCTATCCGCCAAGTAGGCAGCTCTGGATTCCAATCTAGCAGAGTTGGCCTGAGCTTCGTCTGCGGAGCCCTCAGCTGATTGAAGCTGTTGTGACCACCTTAAGCAGGCCCGTGCTACCCAAGCCCCTGAAACGGAGGCCTGCAATGCCAGGGCGCTAATATCAAAGGCTTGCTTCAGAAGCGTGTTTAATTTTCTGTCTTGAGAATCTCTCAGGGCCGTGCTGCCCTCGACTGGGATAGTAGTCTTCTTCGTAACTGCTGACACCGCTGCATCCACTCTGGGAGACTTCAGCAGCTCTTTGTCTGACTCTGGAATCGGGTATAGGCGAGACATGGAGCGGACCCCCCCTTAAACTTGACTCTGGTTGGTCCCATTCTTCCTGGATCATCTGACACACCACCCTGTGGACAGGGAAAACTTTTTGTGATCTCCTAATGGCCTGGATTAAAGGATCTTCCAGCGCCTCCTCCTCTGCTGGCGCATCCGAGGCTACATTGAGAACTTTCAGGGACTCATTAATTAATGCCGGGAGCTCCTCCCAGCAAAAGACTCTGATTACACGGGATTGATCTTCTTCAGGGATCTCCCCTTCTTCAAGCTCCTCCTCTTCTTTGTCCAACTCCTTGTCAGAGTTCTCTTCCTCTGGGGTATCCTGTGAGAGGGACGCGAGAGGCCCCTCAGAGCTCAGACGGGGGCGCTTAGGCAGAATCCCGGGTTCCGGATTGCTTACTCTCGTGGGCTTGGCCAATCTGGCTTCTGCCGACGGACCAGCATCTCCTGCCCCCAAGCCCTGCTTACGCAAGCAATAGGCCTTGTGTAGTAAGTCAGGGGAAAAAAAATCCCCGCCCCCCCCTTCTCCAGTGGGGAAGGAGGAGAGGATGAATCTGAGGACGTAGAGGGCGGGAGCTGGGGCCCCCCTCCCCTTCTAGGGGATCTCCGGACCCCTGTGAAGGCTGCGACATGGCCAAGTTAATTTCTTGTTCCACGGAGGCAACCACTGCAGCACAACCCCTGCAGATCCCTGCCTCCGAGGAAGTACCTCTACGGGTGCCACAGGAAGGACACCGAGACTTGCCCATCATGACCTTGAAAAGTTTACAGAAGCCCTTCTTGAGCTCCGAGGCTGAAACACTTGGTCTAACCAAAGAGAAACTGTACAGCTCAGAATCAGAGGTTAAGCCGTTCCTTTATTAAATCTAGTGTGCTCTCTCCACTAGCCGAGTTAGCAGTTCCCTTTAAAATTAAATAAAATAAAGTTAAATAAAATTTAAAATTCTGAATAAAATTTAAAATAAACAGAGCAGAGGAATTAAACAAATAAACACAAAACCCCCAAATCAAACCCCAGTACTTGAGGTTTAAGGAACTTTCTGCTGAGATGTCTGGGCCCGACTCAGCGATCTCTAACCGTTGGCTCTACACGTGGTAGGCCGCACCACGTGGAGACCTAACGGGAGCCGCGATTCTGCTCACTGACCCGTTCTTCACTCCTAAGGCAGGATCGGAGCTGGGCACCGTGACTCACCCCGAGCCGGAAAAGACCGCCGCTTTAAACAGCTTCCCGCTGAGATCGGGGCCTCCGGAGCTTGCCCCCGCGTCCCTCTGCTCTGGGACGGGGCCGGCGGTAACAATTGAATCGCGGCATTGCCTCACGCGCTCAGCCACCAGGAGGGCTTCGGCACGAGGTAGGGCAGGCTTGCAGGCGGGGAATTGTGCAGGAGCCGGCCAGAGAAGCAGTAGAGGAGATCTGAACGGTCCCGCCCGGACGGGGGGGGGGGGGGGGGGGGGGGGGAGAAGGAGAGAGCAGGCAGGAGAATTAAAGGTACAGGATCCTGAAAGCAACCAAAAGGTAAATCAAAGAGAATTAATAAAGAAATAATAAAAATAATAAGGAAACTAAAAAGGAAATTTGAATAAAAGGAAGACTCCAGTAAGCCCTAGGCTTACGGAACCCTCCAGCTGCTTGGAGGCTGAGAATACTGGAGTCTGGGGGTGGTCCTAGTGGTATTTATACCGCTCCATCCCCCAAAAAGGTTGGGCTCAGCCTCCAAGCTGCTGGAAGGGTTGCGCAACCCAGAAGTAAAGGGACTGGACTGGAGTGACGATAAGGAAGAGCCTGTTGCAAGGTCTACCCGCCAAATGCCTACACATCCTCCAAAGAGCACAGAACATCACTGTGAGAATCATCTGTAAAACCTCACTAACTGACAGCATCACCCCATCTTATATGGCCTCCACTGGCTCCCAATAGCAAGTCGAATAAAGTTCAAAACACTCACCACTACTTTCAAACTACTGAACAATATAGCCCCATCCATTCTCTCTACACTCATCCAGATCCCACCAAACACAAGAACCAGAAGAGAAAATGCACTGCACTCACTTGATATCCCAAACACATTCAGGAAAATGAAGCAAGCCACAAGCTCCAGGGCATTCACTTACACCGCCCCCTCCCTCTGGAACTACTTACCTCTATCAATCCGCTCAATCAAGGATCTCCAGCAGTTTAAAAAAAAAATATCACTCAAAACATACCTCTTCACTGCACACTACGAAACACAAAAGACCTCCAAAAACTCACAGGCACACTAACCGCATACCCCAACCCAAAGTACAGGCAACATTCACCTTTAAACAGCATGTACATAGTTCTAAATAACATGTTAAATTGTTAAGTGTTGCAAGTTTTTATGTAAATAGTTCTAAAAACAACTGTTCTATGTAAAATGTTAGTTATATGTAAACCGCCCCTGATCTCTGGAAGGGGCGGTATAGGAAAAAAAGTACGTACGTAAATAAGTAAATAAATAAACACACAAACATCAAAGTCAACACAACCACTTCATACCTTGATCCCTGCCCAGTCAGCTGGATAAAGGCAACAAAAATAGAACTTATCCCACTCATTCTCCCCATTATTAACACCTCCCTACAACTTGGCTACATGCCCCCTGCCCTTAAACATGTGGTAATACGCCCAATCCTAAAAATTAGCACCATGGACAAAAACAACCCAACATCATACAGACCGATCTCAAGCCTCCCATTATTGACCAAACTAATTGAGAAAGCAATTCTAATCCAACTCCAAGATCATATAGATACACATACTCCCCTGGACTAACAATACGGTTTTAGACCCTACCATGGAGTTGAGACCCTCCTTACCGCTCTATTTGACTGTATCCTACGCAGCATAGACAATCCCAAAAATGCATTCCTCCTCCTATTCCTAGATATCTCTGCAGCCTTTGACAGCATAAACCACATCATGATATCTAGATAACAGATAGGCATTAAAAGCACAGTACTTCAATGGTTCTCCTCATACCTATCAGGAAGAACCCAACAAGTATGGATAGGTAATAACACCTCTAAGACCTACAACCAAGAATAAGGCCTTCCACAAGGCTCTGCACTCTCTGCGCTATTGTTTAACATTTACCTATCTGCTCAATATTCAAAAAATTAAAAATATTATACCACATATGCGGACGATATATCTCCCATTTGACATCAATAATCCTCCAACTCAACAAATCACCGACTGCTTCGCTGACGTAATCCACTGGTTATCAACCCACAATCTCAGGATTAACTTCAATAAAACTGAAGCCCACTATATTAATAGGAATCAAAACTTTCTTCCCCCTCCACCAACTATTAAAATTCATGATACATCTATATCTGTCAAAGATGAGATAAAATACCTTGGAGTCATCCTCGAAAGCACACTGAACATGTCCTCATTATAAAACAAGAAAGATTTATTATAAATTTAGACTATTAAAACGGCTCTACCTGCTCTTGCACCCCAATGACTTCAAATCACTACTCAATACCATTATCACTACACACTTTGACTATGCCAACTCTTTACTTCAAGGATTACCTAAACAGACATGTTTATGTTTATGTCGTTTATGTTTATTTCACTTGCTTAACCGCCCTTCTGGGTTAATCAGAGTGGTGTACATTACATAAAATAAAGTGAGGCACAAGGCCGGAAAATTGAAAAGAAATTTACAATTCTTAATAGGATAGGGGAGAGAGAGTAAGAGAATGAGAAACACAAGGGGAGAGGCTACAGGAAAGGGATGGGAAGGGTAAAAGCTAGGGAAAAGAGGTGGGTCTTTAAGTCGCGTTTAAAGGTAGGGTGATGGGGCTCTAGATGGAGGGAGGTAGGGAGAGAGTTCCAGAGGGCAGGGCCTATAAAGAAGAAGGCTGAGGAGCGGGTGGACTGGAGGTGGGCAAGGGAGGGAGGGGGAGGTGTAAGGCGATTGAGATGAAAAGAGCGAGGGGTGTGTCTGGGTGTGTGGAAGTGGATGAGGTCTGCCAGGTATTGTGGGGTGCTAGTGTGAACAGCTTTATGGACAAGAGTGAGTAATTTAAACTGGATGCGAAAAGAGATGGGTAGCCAGTGGAGATGAAGAAGGGGGGTTATGTGATCACGAGGGGCGGAGTGAGTGACAAGAAGAGCAGCAGTGTTTTGAATCCTCTTATCGGTTCAGTTGAGATTTGGGTAGACCAGCGAAAACGGAATTAGAGAAGTCGACACGTGACATGACAAGTGATAGAAGTAGGGTAGTAAGGGCAGACAGAGAGAGGAAGGGGCGGATCGCATGGATCTGACGAAGGAAAAAGAAAGGTTTTGGTGATATGAGAAACATGATCCTGGAAGGAGAGGTCAGAGTCGACCACTTCAAATTGTGCAACATACTGCAGCAAGGATAACATCAAATGCCAATCCAATAGAATATATCACACCTATCCTATTCAGCTTGCACTGGTTCCCAATACAAAGTCGCATCCAGTACAAAAAAACTGCAACCACATTCAAACGAATTAACGACATAGCCCCCCATCCCACCTCTCCTCCCTCATTAAAGGAAACAAACACTCATACCCAAAGGGACTGCAATAAAAACAAGCTCACAACAGCGACAGGCTACAGGAAGGCTAAAAAAACCCCCACAAACAGCAGAGCATTCTTCCATTGCGCTCCCACTCTCTGGAACAAACTCCCAGACAACTTGAGAGATAAAAGACCTCTATTCTTTTCGAAAAAAAAACTTCACACACACATCTGTTCACTCAACACTTTGGTTCTATAACATAATCACTAGCACAGAGCCTTGCCACTCTACATAACTAGCCCAAGAACCTCTCCCCTTAGAATGCGCCTCCATTGCCAACGCAGGAACTTTATGTATATAATTTGTTATAATGTTAATGTACATAGTTGAAACTGTTCCATGTAATTGAATACGTACTGTTTTGTACAATTCATATTGTTCATCATAAACGGCAATTGATCTACAGGAAATCGCAGCATAAAAATGGAAATTAAAATAAATAAATGCCACCTAATCTTTGTACATAAGACGAAATTAGACTTACCTGCTAATTGTTGTTCCTTGAGGAACTCCAGTCCAGTCCCACACCTCCGGGGTAATATGCCTCTTCCAGCAGCTTGGAGATTGAGCATGTCACATTTTGATGACACTGGTACTTATAGTGTTGACTGCCCACTCTCACCAGTAAACTAATGACAAAGCAGACTCACAGGAGGAACAAATAAGTAGACACAAACTTTAACCATACTTATCCTATAGAACCAAAACAAACCTCCTCCCTATTCGGAGAAAGAGAGCCCCTCTCCCTTCCCCCTGAAAGACGGAGCTTACCTGGAACCCTATTGGGTGCCCTAGGGTCAGGCTTGAACACGAGACGGAAGACCCCTTTGGCCCAACCTCCGCCTTATCCTCCCCAAAGCTCGCGGAACCCACCCCCGCCCAGGGCCAGTAGCACTTAGACACCTCTTCAGGCCCTGGATACCAAAAAAACTTGAACTCTGGGTGGGATCCAAGACTGGACTGGAGTTCAAGGAACAACAATTAGCAATTTAGTCTTCCTCATCATCCCTCCAGTCCAGTCGCGCACCTCTGGGATGTATCAGAGCAGTCAAAGCATTCCCTCAGACGAGCAGAAAGAAAATGGAGACAGAACAAAACACCAGACAATCTAAACCAGTACAGTACTGAACAACAAAGCTACAACAATCTGATCAACTAACATAAGCAACACCACCATACAAACCTCATTATGAAAGCATCAAATAAGCCAAGAGAACTCTTCAGCATTGTGAAAAAACTCAAACACCACTCTGGACATAACACCGAGTAAATCAACCCCCAAGAATATGCAAACTATCTAATCAACAAGAACAACATACAAACCCAGACAAGCAGCATGGGAACAACCAACCTAAAAAAGCCTAACAGAGCAGCAAGCCTGGAGAAACATCAGCATTCCAACAGCCCAGCAAATAGAAGACATCGTGAACACCCTGGATACAACTACATCCGAGACAGACTCATGCCCGGTCGAATGGATTAAAAACTCCAAGGACCGGCTATCCAAACACATCCACAAAATTGTGAAAAAGAGTCACTGCTACAAGGACATATGCCACAGACACTCAAACAAGCCACAATATGACCTGTCTTCAAGGGTGCAAGGCTGGACCCAACAGACCCATATCAAGTCTTCCATTCATAGCGAAGGTTATTGAAAAGGTGATGCAGAGGCTACTACAGGAACACATCAATCTACAAGCTCCACTGGACCCTCAGCAGCATGGATTCAAGCCAATGCACAATGTGGAAACTCTACTCTTTTTGACAATCTACTGAAAGGTATCGATAGTATAAAAATGGATCTCTACTAGTATTCATAGACGTCACAGCAGTATTCGACACGGTCTCCCATCCAGTTATGCTAAACCGACTGCACAAGATTGGCCTATGCAACACCACAATGAAATGGTTCACGTCATATCTAAGTCACAGAACGCAACAGGTCAAAGGAGATCAAGGATACTCATCACAGTTCCCTACCACCCAAGGAATACCACAAGGACCAGCCCTGTCATCTGTACTATTCAACATATACATACAACCAATCTGTGACATTATCAAAGGTCACATGTTACAATACTACATTTATGATGATGACATTATGCTGTATGCCCCAATAAACACTCTCGCTCCAGACTTAACCCCCACGACCAATTGCCTAGAGGACATAAAACAACTGGCTCACAGATAACAACCTGAAAATCAATTTCAACAAAATGGAAGCAATCATCATATCCAGAAATCCCAAAGGTACCCAACCACAAGTCGTAAACGTCCTGAATCATACCATACCAATAAAGGAAGAGGTGAAATACTTAGGCATCACCATGGACAGGAACCTAAGCCTCCATACACATATAAAACAAAACTGCAGCAAAGGCATACCAGCGATTAAAGATCATCCAACACACTAGTAGTCCCAAAAGAAATAACCCAATGCACCCAGGCAACAGGAAACAGAGTCTTCAAACTAAGTGCACCTAGATGCTGGAATTCTCTGCCTCCCAGCATACGCGCAATCCCTGACCTGGCCCAGTTTAGGAAGGCAGTAAAGCACTACCTATTTCTTATGTACTACCAGGTAGACTGATACAGTAGTTTCGTCCACAGTCTAGACTAGGTCGTACAATCGAATCTGACCCTATAAGACACCCATGAGCATGACTAGTGTGATACGACTTCCATGATAATCAGATGTAAATAGTTACCCCAAGTTATCCAAGTTTTTAGTAGCTGTTCCTTGTAAGCACAGTTCAGTATACAATGTGTATATCTTATGTTTCCTGTAAATCGCACTGATGTTGAATAGCGCGGTATAAAAGAAAATGTAAATAAATAAATAAAATAAATAAATCCGGAGACTCAAACCAATCCTCAGCCAGGGCCATTTCCGAACCGTATGTCAGGCGGTCATCACCCCAGTACTGGACTACGGAAACTCCCTCTATCAAGGCCTACCTAAACAGGCAACCCACCCACTCCAACTGGTGCAAAACACAGCAGCCCACATCATATAAATCGGCACAGCCAAGAATAAGCACAATACACCTGTATTCCAACAACTGCACTGACTCCCAATAAATGTACGGGCAAGATTCAAAACAACCACAAACATACAATATCATGCACCAATGCACAGAAGATGTACTCCACAGCCTGATAACCAAGGACACAACCAACCGACCTAGACAAACTGGCAACAATAAATTACATACACCAGCTGGATATCATAAAACAAAACAAGATACCGCCAGCAGACCCATATCCCTCTCAGCACCGGCCCTCTGGAATACTCTCCCGGATGAACTGAGGGCGATAAATGACCTCAAGGACTTCCGCAAAATCTCTTAAGACCTTCCTATTTAGAAATTACTACGACCAATCAGACAAAGGACCCACTAACTGCACTTGAATATAATAACCCACACTTCTAACTTTTATTTACGTAGTGTCCAACCTTTATGTACATAGTGTCACCCCTATTCAATGTAAACCCAATGTGTGTAGCCCACCACTTTGATTAAAGGAGAAAGTGGTATACAAATCTGGATAAATAACCTTAATGGAAGGGACCTAACAGACTGGCCTGAAGCACCGCTGACCCAAAACAGGCATCTCCCGCCACCTGGACATCCAGGCGATAATGTTTAGCAAAAGTATGCAGCAAAGACCAAGTTGCTGCATTACAGATTTCAACCGGCGGCACCAAGCCAAACTCCGCCCATGAGGCCACTTGCACTCTGGTAGAATGGGTCCGCAACCCCACTGGCACCTGCTTACCCTTCAAGATATATACGGACGCAATTGCCTCCCTAATCCACCTAGAAAATGAGGCCTTGGCCGCCGCCTCACCTTTACACGGCCCTCCAAACAACACAAACAGGCGATCTGACATGCAGAAGGCAGACATCCTCTTCAAATACCTTATCAGGATGCAATGCACATCCAAACAACGCAACTGGCCATCATTTGCGCCACTCCCAGCGTTTTCCAGGGAAACCATCTGGTTCAAGTGAAACACCAAGACCACCTTGGGCAAAAACGAAGGCACTGGACAAAGAACCACTTTCTCCCTAGAAAAAGAAAGATACGGCTCTTAGCAAGACAGGGCCTGCAGCTCTGAGATCCTGTGCATCAAACATACTGCCACGAGAAACACCATCAGTGAAGCTCATAAGAACATAAGATATGCCATACTGGGTCAGACCAAGGTCCATCAAGCCCAGTATTCTGTTTCCAACAGTGGCCAATCTAGGTCATATGTACCTAGCAGTTTCCCTAAGGGGCACAGGTTTCACAATGCTTGTATTGGTTCAAGCATTGATATCCTGGGTCCCTTCTTAATAATGGTTTATGGACCTTTCCTCCAGGAACTTGTCCAAACCTTTTTTAAACCCAGCTACACTAACAGCCTTTACTACATCCTCCGGTAACAAATTCCAGAGTTTGATTACACGTTGAGTGAAAAAATATTTTCTTTTATTAGTCTTAAATAGTTTACTCTGTAGCTTCATTGCACATCCCCTAGTCTTTCTATATTCTGATAACGTAAACAATCGATCTACGTTTACCCGTTCCACTCCGTTCATTAATTTATAGACTTCTATCATATCTCCCCTCAGCCGTCTCTTTTCCAGGTTAAAGAGCCCTAACCTTTTTAGCCTTTCTTCATAGGAGTATCCTTCTATCCCCTTTACCATTTTGGTGGCTCTTCTCTGAACCTTTTCTAAAATCGCTATATCCTTTTTAAGATACGGCGACCAGAATTGCACACAATATTCAAGGTGCGGTCTCACCATGGAACGATATAGAGGCATTATAATATCTTTTGTTTTATTTTCCATTCCTTTCCTTATCTACCTAGCATTCTATTTGCTCTCTTGGCCGCTGCTGCACACTGGGCCGAGGGTTTTAGCATGGTATCCACAATGACGCCTAAATCCTTTTCCTGGGTGGTGGTTCGTAATGTGGAACCTTGCAGCTCAACCTAGCAGCTCAAAGGGCTCTGCACACAACGCCGCTAACACCAAATTGAGATCCCATGGCGGCACCACTGACCACAGCGGTGGACGTAGATGACCTACTGCTCTCAAGAAACGTTACCACATCCGGGTGTGTCCCCAACGCCACCCCTTGGATCTTTCCGCGGTAGCAGGCAATCACCAACTGCACCCTCAACGAGATGGCCACCAGACCCTTCTCAAAACTAGCTTGCAGAAACACCAATATGTCAAGTATGGTAGCAGAGGACAGACGTATGAGCTTCTCCTTACACCATACCTCAAAAATGCATCAGATCCAAACATATGCCAGAGAGGTAGACTGCAGCCATGCCTTCAACAGGGTAGCAATCACAGAGGCTGAGTAACCTTTCTTTCTCAGCCTCGCCCTCTCAAAAGCCTGGCCGTAAGCAATAACCGATCCACCTGAGGCATCAGCAGTGGGCCCTGCAGCTGCCATGGGAGATCCGCCAGAAGCCTGAGGTCGGCATACCACAGACATCTTGGCCAATCCAGAGTAATCAGAATGACCAACCCCCAATGAGCCTCGATTCTCTGCACGACCCGACCTATTGGAGCCCACAGTGGAAACAGAGGAGCCCCTCTGCGGGCCACTGCTGCACAAGGGTGTCCAGCCTCTTCAACATCCGCTCTCTTCGTCTGCTGAAAAAACAGTTCACTTTGGAGGTTGCGAACGTTGCCATCAGATCAATAAAAGGAGTGCCCCAGTGACGCACCACCTAGACGAACACCTCCTGATTGAGCACCCACTCGTCGGGATCTACACACACCCGACTCAAGTAGTCTGCCGCCACATTGGCGACTCCAGCGACATGGGCCACCAACAAGGCCTGGAAGTGAAATTCCGTCCAGGCCAACAGCTCGCTGGCCTCCTCCTCCAGGGCTGCGCTGCCTGTGCCGCCTTGTCGGTTGATGTAGGCCACCATGGTTGCATTGTCCAAGAGAACCTGTACCACCTTCCCCTGCAACCATGGTTACACGATGCAAGGATCCACATTAGGAACCATCACCCAGGAAGACGATTTAGGTGTAATTGTGGAAAATACATTGAAACCCTCCACCCAGTGTGCAGCAGTGGTCAAGAAAACAAACAGAATGCTGGGAATCAATCATAAAGAAAGGAATGGAGAATAAAACAAAGGATATTATAATGCCTCTGTATCGTTCCACTGTGCGCCCGTACCTTGAATATTGCGTGCAATTCTGGTCACCATATCTTAAAAAGGATATATAGCAGAATTAGAAATGGCAGAGAGAAGAGCCACCAAAATGTTAAAGAGGATGGAAGGATACCCCTATGAAGAGAGGCTTAAAAGGTTTCAACTTAGAAAAGAGATGGCTGAGGGGAGATATGACAGAGGTCTAGAAATTAACGAATAGAATGGAACGTATAAATGTAAATTGGTTGTTTTTGCCATCAAAATGTAGAATGACCAGGGGACACGCAATGAAACTACAATATAAACCCATTTAAGACTAATAAGAGAAAATATTTTTTCACTCAACGCATGGAGGTGGTGGGGACAAACACAGTGACGGAATTCAAAGTGGCCTGGGACAGACACTGTGGATCACTTTACAGCAACAAGATTAAATCAAAATAAACTGAACCATCTAATTTCTCAACAAATAGGGGTGTCCTACATGGCGTGATGGGGGGAGGAGCAGTGTGCTCACCCCTAAACAAACAAAGAAACAAAGATATGGGAAGGGGTGCACCTGCTCCTGGTGGGTGCACCACTAAGCAAAGACATGGGAAGGGGTGCACCTACTCCTGTTATATTGCTGGGCAGACTAGATGGACCATACTGGTCTTTATCTGCCGTCATTTACTATGTTTATTTATTATTTATTTATTTATTTGCTTTTCTTATATACCGCGCTATTAAGATCAGTGCGGTTTATATTACAACTGAACAATGCAACAATGTTTTTTTACATAACACAATGTGCTTACATAGAACAGGGGTACAGTCATAACGGGAGAATAACGGGGGAAACTATTTATAAGATATATACATATAAAATTTACATAGAGTTACATACAACTGATGATTGGTTATAGCTAGATCAGATGGGGGGCAGGATACAGCCATAGGAAGAGGGCGGCTAACCGTTTTCATGTTGGGTTAGTGCGTTGGGATGATTAGAATAGGGGGTGGATGCCTGCAACTTGTGTTTTTCAGGACTGGTTTCGGGATAGTAGATTTGAAATAGATGGTGTTTTATTTCTTTTCTGAATGTGGTGAGGCTTGGTATGGATCGGATCCAGGTGGGAAGTTCATTCCAGGTTGTCGGAGCATAAATCGAGAAAGCTCTATTAGTAGTTGTCTTTGTGCACCTTGTGTTAAATTTGGGTACTATTAACATGTTGAGTAGTGCAGGCCGTCTTATTCTGTTTTCAGGAATATTGTTAATCATGTTGCTGATAGGTGTAGGAGACTGGTTGTTCAGTGCCTTGAAAGTCATGACTAGTACCTTGTATTGAATTCGGGCTTGTAGTGGTAGCCAGTGTAACTCTTTCATCACTGGTGTTATATGTTCCATTTTTGATACACCTGTTAAAACCCTAGCAGCTGAGTTCATGGCCAGCCGAAGCGGGTTGAGGGTTGTCTGTGGGAGGCCATGAAGGATGATGTTTGCGAAATCGAGATGTGGGATTACTAGGGCCTGAAATATCGTTCGATAGTCCGAGAAATCTAGTAGAGGGTGGAGGTGGCGGAGGGTTCGTATCTTGTGGTAAACTGATCTTGTAACAGCCTTTACATGGGTTGTCATGTCCAGACGCCGATCTAGAGTAATTCCTAGATATCTGATTGTGTCTCTTGTTTTGAGTTCAGCATTTTTAACTTGCAGGTAGGGAGGTGTGACGAACTTCTGGTTTCTAGTTACAAAGAGGACATCAGTCTTGTTATGATTGATCCTCAGGTTTTGAGTGAGGAGCCATTCAGCAACTGCATCGAAGCATCTGATGATAGGGGAGAAATCGGGCTGCTCAATGGTAAAAGGAATGTATAGTAGTATGTCGTCAGCATACACCAGGCATTCTACATTTAGGGAGCGGATCAGAGAGCAGATAGGCTGCATATAAATGTTAAATAGTAAGGCAGACAGGGATGATCCCTGGGGTACTCCCTGCTTCTGTAGAAAAGGCTCGGAAGAGGTGGTGCCTGTTTTACTTGCTGCCATCTATTGGTTAAGTATGATTCACACCATTGTAGTGCAGTATCCTGTAGCCCTTTTTCCTGGAGACGCTGTAATAGTATCTTATGGTTCACAGAGTCGAAGGCGGCAGCAATGTCGAGGAAGATAAGGATGAAGCCTTGGTGTATATTGTTAATTCCTGTGATTAATTTGTCGAAAAGGGTAGTTAAGATGGTGTCTACCCCATGCGATTCTCTGAAGCCATGTTGAGCTGGGTCGAGAGGTGACTCAATGTCGACGTGTTGCTGGATCTGTCGCTGGACTATTTTCTCGATGATCTTGGCCAGCAGGGGGATACTCGATATAGGTCTATAGGATTCGACTTTGGATGTATCAAGGCGACTATTTTTTAGTAGGGGCCTGATTGATGTGTGTTTTAAACTTTGTGGGAAGATGCCTCTTAGTAGGGATTGGTTGGTTATATTGCATAATGAGTGGCTTAGTTCATGTCGAAGTTCCTTTATCCAGCTTGCTGGGCAAGGGTCATTTGGGGCAGTGGTGAGATTGATGGAGGTGATGGTGTCTTCAATTTCTTTAGTAGATACTGCAGAGAAATTGAGTAGTAGGGTAGGCTTTGATGTACCTATTGCAATGGTTGGGTTACAGGTGGATGGAATCGTGTTGGATTGGATCATTTTTGATTGTAGGTAGTTCGAGTAATCTTGTGGTTGAGGCATGAGTGGGCTTACTGGAGCTGGGTCCCCTGTTAATGACTTTACTATATTAAATAGGTCATGTGTCTTATTCAAAGACCGTTTTAGAATGGTTGAGTGATGTTGTTTCCTTTTTTCACTTATTTTCTCTCTGTGTAGAGCTAGGTGAGAGTTGTAGTTGTGGTAGGCTACTGTAGTCTGGTTCCTGCGCCATCGTCTTTCGAGTTTACGTAGTTGTAAGAGGGAAGCTCGAAGGTCAGTAGAGTACCAGGGAGCATGCGCACGTTTCCTGGGTACCTTGTTGGTGGATGGGATACAGGCTATAGCTCTGATACTGTTGTTCCAGTTCACTACAAGTTCGTCGGGGTCAAGGATAGGAACGTCAAGGCGTGGCAGTAGTTTGATAAGTACATCTTCCTTGTCGAGTGGACGAAATCGTGTTGTCAGTATTCCGGGGTCAGGTGTGCTGGCCCTGTCACTGGTCTTATGGTGGTATGTGATTGGTATGTGGAAATTGAGGTGGTTATGGTCAGACCAAGGTACTGGGGATATAGCAGTCAGCAGCTGAGGTGTGGTGTCAGCTATATCCTGAGGGGCAAAAATAAGGTCAAGGATACCACCCTTTGCATGCGTAGGGGAGTGTACTATTTGCTTGTAGTCCAGGTCATATAAAGCTTCGAGGAAGGTTCTTGCTTGTGCTTCAGGTAAGGAGGGGAGGCTGAAGTCTCCTATTAACCAGTTTGATGAACGTGGATTATCTGAGTTGCATGCAAGCTTGATGATTGCTGGTAGGTCATCAGAGGATGATGTTGGTGCTCTGTAGAGTGCATTTATTGTGCATTGCTTGTTTGATATTGTAATAGTGTCAAGGTGCGTTGAGGTAGATGAGTCGTTTAGTTTGAATTTCAGTTCTGCTTTTGCGAGGATGAGTACCCCACCTCCTTTTTGTTTAGCTCTGTGACAAGTATATGGTGAGAAGCCGGCTGGGGTCATTTGATTGATGATCGCATTATCACAATCTGACAACCATGTCTCCGTGATTATTAATATGTCAAGGTCGTGGAATGTTATAAGGTCGGTGATTGCTGGCCATTTTTGGCGTGTAGATCTCGCGTTTATAAGCGCACATTTTAGTAGATGATGTTGCTGATGTTTGACTGGGTGAGTTTCTTTGGTGTTTTGTAGGGGAATGTATAGTAGGTGCTGATATGGGGTGTTGGCGGTGTTATGAGCAGTTTGGTGGACTTTCTCTGACCATCTCCTATTGTTACTGTAATGTATTGGGATGTGGTTAGCACATGTATTGAATGCATGAGTAGAGAGACCAAAGGTGAGAAAGAGAATAGACAGTGGTACAAGTGCATACATCTTGGAGGAATATTGGTCTCAGTTGAGATGTAAACAATTAACAGGGGTAATTCAGTGGTATGGGATAGCTGGGCAGTAATGTGACTGAGATATTTGGATAGGATATCTTAATTTACAGGAGGGTGGCATGTACCTGTGGACTTGAATTCACTACTGCATAGTTGGGCTAGCTTCAGCATTAAAATGGATTGAGAGAGCTACTGGCAACAGTAATAAGGGATTGCTACTAGCTACAGTAAAGGTTAAATACAGTAGTAATAATTAAATGCTACTGACAACAGTATAAAATTGAAGTGCAACAATGATAGCTGAGTGTTACCGGAAACATCAGTAAGTGACTGCAACAGTAAATAAATTAAATGCTACTGGCGACAGTATATAAGTTGTGTACATGTTACTGACAACAGTAATAAATATTTAATAAATATTTTCCTATCAAGCGTGTGTCATCTGGTAATGGTGGACATGATAGAATAAAGTTAAGCAAATTCACGATATATGATATCTAGTATAAATCAGATAATTAGGCTGTTTAGGAAGAGTTTTGTTGAATTACGTCTGAGAAGAGTATACTTGCTGTGGGAGTTCAGCCGACGATCTTGGACTGTAGAGGCTCTTTTGAGTGGGCGCGTGTCTTTTGCGTGCTGCTGATTCGGCGTGTGGTCTCGGCGAGCTGTGGCAGAGGGGCACTTCAATGTGAGGCTGCAGATTTGTTTTCGTAGGTCCACGCCAAAGGGCCCTCTGGCGAGGCCCTCAGGCGCGGGCCCGCCAAGCGCGGGCGCGCCCGATGGCGCGAAGCTTTAAATGGAGAGTTGCTGTCCCGATTGGACAGATTGCGGCTGTGAGGCCCCTCCCGCTATCGGTGGCTCGATCCCCGGGAAGGGGAGAGCTGCTGGTGGTGGCGGGGGCTGAAGAGGACCTGCGCCCGATGGCATGTTACTATGTATGTTACTATAATCAAACTCTGAAATTCATTACCGGAGGATGTAGTAAAAGCTGATAGTGTAGCCGTGTTTAAAATGGGTTTGGACAAGTTCCTGGAAGAAAGGTCCATAAACCATTATTAATGAGGATCCAGGAAATTCACTGCTTACCCCGGGACAAGCATTGTGGAACCTGTGTACCTTTTGGGGAACCTGCCAGGTACTTGTGACATAGCACATTTACTTACCTGTAACAGGTGATCTCTGGGAACAGCAGGAATAAGTCTTCACATATGGGTATCGTCGGTACCGACAGAGCCTGCGTGGGAACGCTCCCCAGCGTCCAAAAGGAAAACTTTTGGGAGCATCCCACAGCGCCTGCGCGCTGCCTTCCCACCTTTCCTAACCGCCTCTCTCCAGTTCGAGTTTTAAAGCTGAGACAAAGAGAGAGTGAGGAAAGGAAAGAAAGATAGAGAGATACAACTCCTAGGGGAGGTGGGTGGGTTGTGAAGACTTATTCCTGCTGTTCCCAGAGATCACCTGTTACAGGTAAGTAACTGTGCTATCTCCAGGAACAAGCAGGAATGAGTCTTCACATATGGAGACTCCCCAGCTAGAGATGCCTGGGAGATCACCCAGGTTGTGAGTCCCTGGGAAGGGCTCTACCTCCACCCATGAATCTCAGGCATCCAGCCAGGGATGGAGGGTAGGAGTTGATTAGGTATGGAACAGGTGTTTGAGAACAGCCTGACCAAACAAGGCATCCCGGCGGGAGCCCTTGTCCAAGCAGTAATGGGCTGTGAAGGTATGAACCGAGGCCCAGGTGGCCGCTCGACAGATCTGGTCGATGGACACAGAATTTAGATGAGCCATAGAGGCTGCCATGGCCCTCACATTGTGAGCTGTGACATGGCCCTCCAGAGAAAGGTTCTTACTCTGGTAGGCGAAAGAAATACACTGAGCAATCCAATTGGACAGAGTTCTCTAAGAGACTGGAAGTCCTAAATGAGAGGGATCAAAAGCAACAAAGAGTTGAGAGGACTTTCTATGTTGCTGTGTCCTTTGTAAGTAAAAAGCAAGAGCTCTTTTACAGTCCGGGGTATGAAGATTCCTCTCCGCACTTGATGCATGAGGTCCTGGTAAAAAGACAGGTAAATAAACCTCCTGGTTCAGATGAAAAGGTGAGACCACTTTAGGCATAAAGTGTGGATTAGTCCCGAGGACTACCTTGTCATGATGGAATCTTGTATAAGGAGGATTAGCCACCAAGGCTTGCAGCTCACTGATGCGGCGAGCTGAAGTGACTGCAATGAGAAAAATAACCTTCCAGGAAAGGAATTTCAAGGAGGTAGTGGCTAAGGGTTCAAAGGGTGGCTGCATAAGCTGGCCATGAACCAGATTCAAGTCCCATGCCACTGGAGGTGTTCTAATGGGAGGTTTAGTTAAATGAAGGCCTCTCATGAATCTTGCTATAAGAGGATGAGAGGAAATAGGCTGTCCATTGAGAGGTTTAAGGGATGCTGCAATAGCACTCAAATGGACTCTTACTGAATTCGTTTTAAGGCCTGCATGGGATAAATGCAGCAAATACTCTAGTAAAGAATTCAGAGGTATTGCAAGAGGGTTAAGACCCTTCTCTGCACACCAAATGGTAAACCTTTTCCATTTAAAAGCATAGGAACGTCTAGTGGAAGGCTTTCTGGAAGCATGAAGGATATCCTTCACTTGCTGAGAAAGATGCAAATCTTGAAGGTCTAGGCCTTCAGCAACCAGGCTCTGAGGTGAAGAGACTGGGGATTTGGGTGCCACAACGTTCCCTCCTCCTGGGACAGGAGGTCTGGAGCAGATCCCAAGTGCAGGGAGGGAGCTTGAGAGAGATGCAGAAGTAGAGGGTACCACACTTGGCGTGGCCAATGTGGTGCTATGAGGATCATAGACCCCTTGTCTCTCTGAAGTTTGAACAGTGTCTTGGGAATTAGGGGAATGGGTGGAAAGGCATAGAGGAAGTCTTGCCCCCAATGGAGGAGGAAGGCATCCCTTGCCTGAACTCCCTGACACGGAATTCTGGAACAGAACTGGGGAAGTTTGGCATTCCACGGACTTGCAAACAAGTCTATGTCTGGGGTTCCCCAAATTCGAAAGATCCTGGCTATCTGGTCCCCATGGAGGGACCATTCATGTGGAAGCAGAACTCGACTGAGTCTGTCTGCCCAAGAGTTTTGAACCCCTGGAAGATACACTGCCATGAGATGGATTTGATGTTCTCTGGCGAAGGCCCACAATCTCAGAGCTTCGTTGCAAAGCGACAGAGCCAGTCCCTCCTGCTTGTTCACGTAGAACATGGCTACTTGGTTGTCCGTGTGGATGAGGACTGTCTTGTAGCTGAGCAGGGTGTGGAAGACTGAGAGCCAGAAAGATTGCTCTGAGCTCTAAGAAGTTGATATGTAGAGATGTCTCCTGTGGAGACCAGATGCCTTGGGTGGACAGATCTTGTAGATGAGCTCCCCAACCCTTTGGAGAGGCATCTGTTGTAAGGGTTGCTTGGGGTAACACCTGTTGAAAGGGGGACCCCAGCAACAGATTTTGAGTGGACTTCCACCACTGGAGAGAGCAAAAGAGGCAACTGGAGGTTGCTATTTTGTCTGACAGGCACCCTGATGCCTGGGTCCATTGGGTGGACAGAGTCCATTGAGCTGCTCTCATGTGAAGGCGAGCATAAGGAACCACATGCACAGTGGATGCCATGTGGCCTAACAGTTGTAACATCTCTCGAGCAGTTAAATGGGATTTTAACTGAATCTGTGAGGCTAACTGCACCAAGCGTAGGCAACGGGCCTGGGGAAGATAGGCCCTTGCAGTTGTGGTATCCAGCAAGGCCCCTATGAACTCTAGAGATTGAGTAGGGGTGAGATGGGATTTTGGAATGTTTATTACAAGTCCCAGATACTGAAGAACGCGCCTTGTGCAGGCTAGGGAAGTCTGGGCCTCTGACTGGGATGGAGCTCGGATGAGCCAGTTGTCCAGATATGGGAATACGAATATCCCTAGAGTGCGTAGAAATGCAGCTACTACTGCCATGCATTTTGTTAACACTCTTGGTGCAGAGGCCAGACCGAAAGGAAACACTTTGTATTGGTAGTGCTTTCCTCGGTAAAGGAACCAAAGGAACCTTCTGTGTGTTGGATGGATGAGGACATGGGTGTACGCATCCTTGAGGTCTAGAGAACAAAGCCAATCCTGACTCTGAAGGTATGGAAGGAGAGCACCGAGAGAAATCATCTTGAACTTCTCCTTGTATAGAAACTTGTTCAATTCTCTGAGATCTAGTATGGGTCTGTAGCCCCGTTTTCTTTGGGATAAGAAAGTAGGGGGAGTAGAACCCTGAGCCCTGCTGAAGAAGGGGTACTTCTTCTATAGCCCCTTGGGCAAGAAAGGTAGTAATCTCCTGACCTAGAAGGTCGAGGAGATATGTTGGAGAATTGAACTGTCTCACCATGGTGTGAGGAGGAAGGTTTAAGAAATGAAGCTTGTACCCCTCTCTTATGATGGAGAGGGTCCATTGCTCTGCTTTGATTTGTTCCCACCTGGGAGCAAAGTGAGCTAACCTTCCTGGAATGGCGAGAGGCTCTGGTTCTTTTAGAGCCAGAAAGGCTAAGTTCTCTAGTTGAAAGTCAAAGGCCCTGAGGAGGTTGAGGCTGTTGGGCCGTAGCAGTCCTAGCAGCCTTAGGCTTGGCCTGTTTTGGTTGTTGCTGTCTCTTTGTAGCAAAACGACCTGCAGAAGATGCCTGCTGACCATAAGCAGAATAATATCTCCCTTTTTTGGGGAAAAAACCCTTTTTGAACAACCTTTTCTTAAAAGGAGCAGAGGTAGACTTTGAGAGTCTATCTAAAGCAGAATTTTCAGCATCCATTTGGGTGGCCTTTGCTTGCCAATCTTTGCCAAAAAGGTTTTCACCTGTACAAGAAAGGTTTCCTAGTCCATCCTGAACCCAGGGTTCCAAATCAGAAGCTTGTAACCAAGCAACTCTGCGTGCACCTATGGCAATAGCCGAGGCTCTGCTGGCACACTCAAAAGAGTCAAAGGCTGCACGGTTGGAAAATTTGGAAACATCCTAGGCATGTTTAAGCCAGGTGAGAAACTCTTCCCTTTTATCTTCTGAAATAAAAGAAGATAAAGTTTGCAGATGATCTGTAACTTCTTTTAGAAACATCCCCATATACAGACTATAGGAGTTGATTCTGGCAAAAAGCATATTGGCCTGGAAAATTCTCCTGCCAAAGGCATCTAAGGTTCTGCATTCTCTTCCTGGAGGATTAGAAGAGTGCCTTTTTGTACTCTTTATCTTCTTCATAGCAGACTCCACCACAATGGAGTGGTGAGGAAGCTGAGTCTTATGAAAGCCAGGACAAGGAGGAACACGATACATGGTGTCCAACCTACGAGAATGAGGGGAGATGGTGAGAGGGGTCTCCCATATGCCCAACATGTGATCATAAAGAATCTCATGAATTGGTAAAGTGGCTGCCTCTTTAGGAGCCTTAGGATATTGTAAAATATCTAATTTTTTTGGCTCTAGGCTCTGCTTCAGGGGCCACTGAAATGGAAAGGCCCCTGGCCACTTTCCTAATGAAGTCTTGAAAAGACAAGTCTTCTGGAGGAGACATTCTTCTTTTTGGAGAAGAGCGCTCCTGAGGAAGGATCACCGATGCTTCTACAGAGGCCTCTGATTCATCAGAGTCTTCAGAGGAATCGAAGTATCGCCTGTCTGGATGCTCCTGCAGAGCCCGATACACGTACCGGGTGGTATCGACATCGGGAGTGATCGGTACCGATTCGGTACCGATGGGCATCACAGAACAGTGTGCCGCTGCAGTCGACACCGAAGCCGATGTCGATGCAATCGGTACCGGTACCGGCACTGGAACCGATATCGGTACTGGAGTTGGTACCGACAACGGAGTTTGTTGCGGTACCAAAGGCGTCACAACTTGTATGAATGCCGTAATGGCACGCTGCATGGTCAGGATATTCTAATCCATCGACGCCACCAATGTCTGGATATCGGTACCAGTGGGAACCACCGGTACCCCAGAACATGGTAACAGGTGATCAGTCGAGGCCGAGCCATTGATGTTAACCTGTGACCCCATAGATAAAGCTTTGGAAGCCGGAGCCTCCCGCCGGGGTAATTTTGCCAGTGCAGATTCCTCGAGAGCAAGCCCGGAGGCATCTCGATACTTAGAAGGAGATCTACCCTTCGAGGACCGGCTGGACTTAAGTTTGGTTACCTGAGATCCATGGGAGGAAGAGGAAGCCCTGGAAGACGTCGATGCTACCGAAGCTGCATCAGAGGGAAACAGGGTACTGAGCTTGGCTGCTCGATTCTGTAGACCTCTTTTAGACATCATGGAACAGGACTCACAATCCGTTATGGAGTGGTCAGGACCTAAACATTTTAGACACCATTCATGGGTGTCGGTGACAGAAATGGTGCCGCTGCACTTCGTGCACTTTTTAAACCCGGAGGCGGGCTTTTCCATGAGGAAAAATTTTCCTAGACCTAAGGCCGAAGAAAGAAAAAATGCACTGAAGTGGGAACAGTAGGTTTTTTTTTTTGTTTTTTTAAGAATAAAGAAAGAAAGACCGGCGGTACCGGTCCGGTGTCAAAGAAGGCAGACACGCGACCAAAGAAATAAAAGAAAATAAAGAAATTCTTCAGCGGTGACAGGAACACGACCTGCTGGCTCCGCGGAAAAGAAGAACTGGAGAGAGGCGGTTAGGAAAGGCGGGAAGGCAGGGCACAGGCGCTGTGGGATGCTCCCAAAAGCTTTCCTTTTGGACGCTGGGGAGCGTTCCCGCGCAGGCTCCGTCGGTACCGACGATACCCAAATGTGAAGACTCATTCCTGCTTGTTCCTGGAGATGGATTGTTACAATGTTTAATGTATCAGTTGTTTTAACTGTAAACCGCTATGATTACCTGATATAGTGGTATATAAAATACACAAATAAAAAAATAAAATAAAATTGGCCACAGTTGGGAAAAGGATAGTGTGCTTGATGGACCTTGGTCTGACTCAGTATGACATTTCCTATGTTCTTATGTGTTTTTTGAGGTCCCACTCCCAGCCCTTCACCTCAATTTGAAACGATAGCATAAATCCTGAAGAGATTACTCCTGCTCAAGAGCAAGTGTAAAATGTCAGCAGGTCATTGTATGGCGTATCTAGTCTGCCCTTCCACGCCAACTGTTAAGTTCTACCATGCCTCTCTCCTTTCTTTCGACACACTCTTCAGCAAAGCCAGGTCATGCATTTGGGCTGCAGCAAAGCCAGGTCCTGCATTTGGGCTGCAGCAATCCAAGGGAGCAATACAGTATAGGAGGTGAAGTACTTTTGTCCACTAAAGAAGAGCGGGACCTAGGCGTGGTTGTGTCTGATGATCTTAAAGTAGCTAAACAAGTAGAAAAGGCGACGTCAAAAGCTAGAAGGATGCTTGGGTGCATTTGGAGAGGAATGGCTAGCAGAAAAAAAAGAGGTGATAATGCCTCTGTATAAGTCTTTGGTGCGACCTCATTTGGAGTATAGTGTGCAATTCTAGAGACCGCACCTTCAAAAGGATGTGAACAGGTTGGAGTCGGTGCAGAGGGTAGCTACTAAAATGATTAGTGGGCTTCATTATAAAGCATATGAGGACAGACTTAAGGATCTTAATATGTACACCTTAGAGGAAAGGCGGGATAGAGGTGATATGATTGAGATGTTTAAATACCTCTGTGGCATAAATGTTCAGGGAGAGAGCCTCTTTCAATTGAAAGCAAGTTCTGCTACGAGGGGACATGGGATGAGGGTGAAGGGAGATAGATGCAGGAGTGATATGCGGAAATATTTCTTTACGGAAAGAGTAGTGGATCCGTGGAATAGTCTCCCAGTGGAGGTGGTAGAGATGAGGACTAACTGAATTCAAAAAAGCATGGGACCAACACAGAGGATCTCTAAAGATAAAAAGTGGACTGTTGTAGTTGTTGATATGGAAGGACAGACTAGATAGGCCATGTGGTCTTTTTCTGTCATCATGTTTCTATGTAAAAAAGTTGCAGGTGCTGTACATTAAAGAAACGGGCATAAAATTCCTCATCAGTGCTGACCGCAGACCTACAGCTAACCCTTAATATCTCCTCTGACCTCATGTTAAAATCCCTGCATTAAGCTTGGTCTGCTGGTCTTCCGTGCACGTCTCTGTATAGGTAGCCGATTCATTAGCATCTATTTAAAAGAATTTAAAAGCACTGTGTGGTGCTGTTTTAGCATAGTCATTTGTGTTAAATCCCTTCCTGCACTGGGCCCACACTAGTGCAGAAAACTAGTGCGCACAATGGCAGAGTCCCCAGTAACCGAAGCAATGTCTTCTCCATCATAGGATAAAACAAGCCATGTGGCAACGGGACAGAGCATTGTCCATCAAGCCCAGCATCCTGTCTCCAAAGTAACAGCAATTAACTGGCAGATGCAAATGGCAATGTTCATTCCTAGAAGCAAGGGATGGCAATTCATGTCAGTCTGCGGGGGTTGATCAAAAACGCATATACAAGAAGGAAGTGGAGGATACAAAGGTTCAGAGATGAGTGACAAAAACGATAAATACCTTCCTGATAAAGAAAGTTAAAAACAGGTTAGAGCTCTTAAGCTTGGAGAAAAGATGACATAGGATATGACAAATTTATAACATCATGAGAGGACTGCGACAGTAAAACAGGGAATGGTTTCTAGTCTAGAACTAGGAGACACTTCATGAAACCGAGAGGTAGCACTAAAGAGAGGAAATAGTTCAACTGTGCGCTGAGTGAAAAACTATGAAATCCGTCGCCAAAGGATGTGCTGAATGCAGCTAACACAGTTGGGTTTAAAAAGAGTTTAGACGAGTTCCTGGAGAGAGCTCCATAAACTACTATTAGGGACCTAGTAAAGGGAAAGCCACTGCTTATCCCTGGGTATGAACAAAACGGATTGGATCCACTCCTTGGGATCTCAATGGTACTTGGGGCCAGGAATGCCTAATGACAGAAAACAAAATGGGGAGGTATCCCTTGCAAATCAAAGGAATAAAATGGAGCGTAGAGAGCACTAAAAGAGGAGAACACGTCAAGGAAACATTTTATTTACATAAGAACATAAGATATGCCATACTGGGTCAGACCAAGGTCCATCAAGCCCAGTATTCTGTTTCCAACAGTGGCCAATCTAGGTCATATGTACCTAGCAGTTTCCCCAAGAGAGACAAGTTCCACAATGCTTGTACTGGGTCAAGCATTGATATCTTCGGTCACTTCTTAATAATGGTTTATGGACCTTTCCTCCAGGAACTTGTCCAAACCTTTTTTAAACCCAGCTACACTAACAGCCTTTACTACATCCTCCGGTAACAAATTCCAGAGTTTGATTACATGTTGAGTGAAAAAATATTTTCTTTTATTAGTCTTAAATAGTTTACCCTGTAGCTTCATTGCATGTCCCCTAGTCTTTCTATATTCTGATAACGTAAACAATCGATCTACGTTTACCCGTTCCACTCCGTTCATTAATTTATAGACTTCTATCATATCTCCCCTCAGCCATCTCTTTTCCAGGTTAAAGAGCCCTAACCTTTTTAGCCTTTCCTCATAGGAGTATCCTTCCATCCCCTTTACCATTTTGGTGGCTCTTCTCTGAACCTGGGTGGTGGTTCCTAATGTGGAACCTTGCATCGTGTAACCATAGTTTGGGTTGTTCTTCCCTAGGTGCATAACCTTGCACTTGTCCACATTAAATTTCATCTGCCATTTTGATGCCCAGTCTTCCAATTTTTCAAGATCCTCTTGCAATTTTTCACAATCCTCTTGGGTTTTAATAACTTTAAATAGTTTTGTGTCATCTGCAAATTTGATAACCTCACTCGTTATTCCTCTTTCCAGGTCATTTATGAATATGTCAAAAAGCAGCGGACCCAGCACAGATCCCTGGAGTATCTTTTAACTAGTTCCTGATCCACAATAGTACACTGCCTCCTATCCCATGACTCCTTAGTTTTGCCAAAAGTCTCTGATGAGGGACCTTGTCAAAGGCTTTCTGAAAGTCCAGATACACAATATCAACCGACTCACCTTTGTCCACCTGTTTATTCACTCCTTCAAAAAAACATAACAGATTAGTAAGACAAGATCTTCCTTGTCTAAAGCCATGTTGGCTGTCTCCCATTAGGTCGTGACTATCTACATGCTGAGTAATTTTATTCTTTATTCTTTAAGATGGTTTCTACCATTTTTCCCGGTACTGATGTCAGGCTCACCGGTCTGTAGTTTCCCGGATCACCCCTGGAACCCTTTTTAAAAATTGGTGTTACATTGGCGATCCTCCAATCTTCAGGTATTAGAGATGATTTTAATGATAGTTCACAGATTACTAATAGCAGGTCTGCAATCTCATATTTCAGTTCTTTCAACACCCTTGGATGTATACCATCCGGCCCAGGTGATTTGCTACTCTTCAGTTTATCTAATAGTTGTAAGACATCTTCCCGATGTATCGATATTTCCTTCAATTCTTCCGCACCTTTAAATACCACTTCAGTCATGGGTAACATCCCTACATCTTCCTCAGTAAAGACTGAAGCAAAGAATTCATTCAGTCTCTCCGCTATCGCCTTGTCGCCTCTTAGTGCTCCTTTAACCCCTTTATCATCTAATGGACCAACTGACTCTCTCACAGGTTTTTTGCTACGAATGTACTTGAAAAGGTCTTTATTTCGTGTTTTTGCTTCCGCAGCAAGCTTCTTTTCAAATTCTCTCTTTGCCTGCCTTATCAATGCCTTGCATTTGACTTGCCAGTGCTTGTGCTGTTTCCAGGTTTCGTCATTTGGTTCTTTTTTCCATTTCCTGAAAGATGCTTTTTTGGCAACAGCCTCTCTGACCTCACCTTTAAACCATGCTGGCAGTTTTTTGGACTTCCTTCCACTTTTCTTAAAGCGTGGAATACAGCTGGTCTGGGCTTCCAAGATAGTATTTTTCAACAACATCCAAGCTTGATGTACGTCTTTAACCTTTGCAACTGCTCCTTTTAGTTTTTTCTTAACTGTTTTCCTCATTTTATCATAGTCTCCCTTTCGAAAGTTAAAGGGTAGTACTGTGGATTTCCTTACTATCCCTCCTCCACTAATTAAATCAAAGGCGATCATGCTATGATCACTATTGCCAAGTGGCCCCAACACCCTTATCTCTTGCACTAGATCTGGTGTTCCACTAAGGACTAGGTCTAATATGGCTTCCCCTCTGGTCGGTTCATGAACCAGCTGCTCCAAGAAGCAGTCATTTATTAAATTATAGAAAGACTATTTATAGAGGGAGAAGAACCCATTAAAATTGACTAAACATAAGACTATAAAATATGCCATACTGGGTCAGACCAAGGTCCATCAAACCCACTATCCTGTTTCCAACAGTGGACAATCTAGGTCACAAGTACCTGGCAATTTCTCCAAAAGACACAGGTTCCACAATGCTAGAATTGTGGCAAGCAGTGGATTTCCCAGGACCTCTTTAATGGTTTATGGAGCTTTCCTCCAAGAAACTAATCCAAACCTTTTTTAAGCCAGCTACATTAACACACACACACACACGCCAAGGAGACTGCAACATCGCCGAACACAGCGCTCCCTCCAGAACCACCCTCCAGCTAAGGACTCAGAGCAGGACTCCACAAAGGGGATGTAAGCTCCTCCCTCCTTTCCCCCCCCCCCCCGCCAACTTCACAGCTAAGCACCACCAAGCTCCCTCACAAACTGTTCCACTCCAAGGTGCAGGCCACACCAAAGGGCCCTTGGACATGGCCCTTGGAGTGGATCTGGAGTATTCACCATAAGACGGATACACTGCTGCCCAGACCCAAGGTAATCAACCTTCATCTTTGCAGGGACAAACTATGCACTGCCTTCTGCTGGACTGCTTAGATAAGCTCAACACCCTCGATGCTACTTACTCGGCACGAAAGGTCACCATGATAGCCTCCCACTACCTCCTCACCTCTCTCCTCCCACTGAACCTACTCCTTTGCTACAAGCAAGCCACCCCCCCCCCCCCACTCCACAACCACACTACTGCTACCTCCTCCAACCGTACTGCATTCATATCCAATCTGGCAGACCACACACAGATGTTCCAGCAGGAGACACCTCACCCTCATACGCACTAGCATAACACAACCGCACACCCGGCATAATCATACCTCTCCACACAACCCAATAAGCACAGAACTAATCAATGCTAGATTGCTCAGGAACAAAAACAACATCCTGTCAGACCACCTCCAATCCCGTCAGACCACCTCCAATCCCATCAAACCAGCATCTTGTACATCAGAGACCTGGCTATCCACCACCGATCAGGTCATTCTCAATCAGGTTACACCACTCACACACACAGCATTCAACTCTCACGCATGCACAAACGTGGTGGGGGTGCACTAATCCTAGCAAGAAGCCATCTCAGATTCAAAACCCTTGCAATAGCAAGTACAGATCACTGCAACACAGCCATCATAGAGAACAAACATATCGTCATCTGCCTCACCTACCAAACCCCTAATGCCACCGTTGACTAGGTCTCCACAACGCTCAAATCAGTGTGCACAGCTAACTCCCCCCACAAGCCTCTGATTGTACTCAGCGACTTTAACCTCAAATCAACCTCCGCCAAAGAGGCAGAGACCTTCCTTATGGCCATGGACTCACTGCAATACACTCAACTCCTCACTGCTCTCACACACTGCCTAGGCTCCACCCCAGACTTCATCTCTGTACCTAAACAACTTCTGGAACACAACAATGTATCACCACCAACGATAACCCCGATACCCTGGTCTGACCACCACATAATACAATACAACTCACCATGCACATCCCTCACATAAACACAGGAGAAACAGCTCTATCCAGGAAGAAGATTCATGATGTTCATCAAGGATCAATTTCTCCACGAAACCCTTTCCTGATTTAAACCAGGACCTCAACGATCTAGACAATATAATTGATAAACTGGAACAGGACCATTGCTATAGCAGCAAAAGCACCAGAAAGGAAGAACACCAAACCCCAGGGAACAAAATCCAGATCAGCATCCTAGTACTCCAATGAAATAAGGAAGGCAAAGAACTCTACGAAAAATTGAAAGAAGCTGGAGGCAGAACAAGACAAGGATCTTAATATGTACACCTTAGAGGAAAGGCGAGATAGAGGTGATATGATTGAGATGTTTAAATACATCCGTGGCATAAATGTTCAGGGAGAGTGCCTCTTTCAATTGAAAGCAAGTTCTGCTACGAGGGGACATGGGATGAGGGTGAAGGGGGATAGATTCAGGAGTGATATGTGGAAATATTTCTTTACGGAAAGAGTAGTGGATCCATGGAATAGTCTCCCAGTGGAGGTGGTAGAGATGAGGACAGTAACTGAATTCAAAAAAGCATGAGACAAACACCGAGGATCTCTAAAGGTAAAAAGGGGACTGTTGTAGTTGTTGTTATGGAAGGACAGACTGGATAGGCCATGTGGTCTTTTTCGGTCGTCATATTTCTATGTTTCTAAGACCCCAGTCACCCTACAGCTTTACCAAACAAAGCAATAGGAATACAACAACCTCATCAACCAGCACAAACAGGAGCACATCATAACCTTATACTCAAAATCGGTCAACAAACCCAGAGAGCTATTTGAGATAGTCCGGACACTCACCAAAGAACCAGCCCACATAGGAGAGAACAGGATACATCCTCAGACATTTGCCAACTTCCTCCAGACCAAAAATTGGAGTGCATCTTTGAGGAGACCTAACAGGGCCAATGTCCACGAAGCCGCACACGTCAACCACACCTGGGGCGAATTCAGCATTTTCTCCATTGATCAGCTATCGTGCACCATCAGATCCATGTCCAGGAGCATGGATAAAATCAGCAAAAGTAGAACTCAGCCAATTTATCTACATAACTGTATGCTTATCTCTAACCTAAGGCTATATGCCAAGCTCCCTCAAGCTGGCTACCATCCGCCCAATATCCAAGAATACAGCACTAGACAAGAGCAACCCAGCAGCATACCGTCCAATCTTAGGCCTACCCTTCCTCACCAAGGTCAAGAAAACAGTACAACTTCAACTCCAGGACCACATTGACTCACAAGCACCAACACGCCTTTTGACCTAATCACATCGTTGAAACTCTTCTTACATCGCTTTCGGACAACCTGATCAGAGTAATAGACAATATAAAGATGGACCTTCTCTTGATATTCATTGATATCTCCTCAGCCTTTGACACAGAATCCCATAGCATCCTCCTCAGCAGGCTAAGCGACATAAGCCTTCATAGCATCACTCTCAAATGGATTAACTCCTACCTCAGTAACAGATGACAACAAGTGAAATGCAGCACAAACACCTCCATCCCATTCCCAGCAACCCAGGGCGTCCCACAAGGGTCCTCCCTTATCTGCACTACTTTTTAACTTGTACATACAGCCCATCTGCAACATCACCAAAAACACAAGATCCATTAGACGTTATATGTAGATGACATTTTATTTTATTTATTTATTTAACTGCATTTATATCCCGCTTTTCACCGGGTCAAAGCGGTGTAACATGTAACATAGGAGGGGGTAATTTTAGGGTGGGGCCATCACCAAGGTCAACAATTAATGATTTGGGTAGACATAGACATGTTTTACTTCTGCTGTATCTAAGTATTAGGGCATGGTGGTGTTTCCGTTCAGAGATGTTCACGGAATAGGATTGTCTTCAGCTGTTTCTTAAATGATGTGCTGTCAGCGTTGTTCCTGATGTGGATTGGTAGAGAGTTCCAGAGTGATGGAGCATAAAGTTCGAACGCTCTGTTGCAGGTCCGTTGTGTGGATTTGGTTCTTTTGTGGGGACAACAATAGAGTTATTGGAGGAATGTCTGGTTGATCTGTTGTGGGATGGTCGAGGCAGTAATGAGTGGAGTGAGGTGTTCCGTGTTTGGTGGATAGTTTTGTGGATGAGTAAGATGGCTTTGTACTTGATTCTTGCTTGCACTGGAAGGAGGTGAAGGTCTCTTAGGATTGGGGTGATGTGCTCCCGTTTTTTTGCATTCTGAATAATCCTTGCTGTGGTATTTAAGGCAGTACGGAGGGAGTTGGTGTGCGATGCAGGAAGGCCATGATAGATTATGTTGCAGAAATCTAGATGAGGGAGTGTCACAGCTTGCATAACTGTCCTGAAGTCGTGAGGTTCTAGGAGGGGCCGGAGGCGTTGAACAGTTTTGGCTTTGTGGAATATCATCCCAGCGGTTTTGTTGATTTGTTGTTTGAAGGTGAGAGCTTGGTCAATGATGACGCCTAGATATCTTATTTGGGGCTGGATTTGGATTTGCATGGTTCCCATGTTGAGGTGGGTAGGTGGTTTGAAGTCAGGTTCTTTTGTTACTATTAGGGCTTTGGTTTTCTTTATGTTGATGGATAGATTGTTCTCCTGTAGCCAGTTGGTCACGTCGTTGAAGCAGGCTGATAGCTGTTCGTTTTTTGGGTTGGTGGTTGTAATTGGTGCGTAGAGCATTATGTCGTCCGCGTAGATGTGGAAGTTGATGTTGTGGGTGCGTATGATTGAGCATAGTGGACGGAGATATATGTTGAACAACATGGCAGATAGGGTGGATCCTTGAGGTACTCCTTGTAGTTGTTGGTAGAGGGGCGAGGTTGTGGAGAGGGTGCGGATCCGTTGCTGTCTGTTAGTTAAGTAGGATCTGAACCATTGGAGTACAGTGTCTTTGATTCCAATTGTTTTTAGTCTGTGTATGAGAATTTCGTGGGAGATTGTGTCAAAGGCCGCTGATATGTCTAGGAAGATCAGGATATCCCGAATTTTTCTCTTGGGTTCCGATGATGAGTGTGTTCATTAGGATGGTCATGAGGGTCTCAACTCCATGTAGTGGTCGGAAACCATGTTGCTGTGGGTCAAGTATGTCGTTGGTGTCTAGATGATCTTGAAGCTGGTGTTGGACTATCTTTTCTATTATCTTGGTGGCGAGGGGGAGGCTTGCCACTGGTCTGTAGGAGGTGGGGTCCATGGGGTCCAGGTTGTTCTTCTTTATGGTTGGTCGGATGATTGATGTTTTGAGGGCATCTGGTATGTATCCTTGTTTAAAGGATTCGTTTATGATGTGAGTTAGTGGGGCACTCAGGTCTTTCTTGGTTTTCTTTATCCATTCGGTAGGGCAGGGGTCTAGTGGTGAGGTAGTGGTGTTCAGACAGGAGATGGTGGAGGATCTCTCTTCCTTTGAAGTTTCATTGAATGTATTCCAGTCAGCATTTATGGTGATTCCGGGGTATGTTCTTGTGGCTGTAGCGCAGTGGTAAGGTTGTTGAGGTTGCTGAAATTGTTTGTATTGTCGGGCCAAGAGATCCGAGGGGATATCTGGGGTTGATCGGAAGTGGTCGGTGCCTTTGTCACTTTTTTGGCAATCTGGAAGAGTTCTCGAGGTTTGTTTGCAGCTGTCGTGATGATTTTGGTGTGGTAGTTTCTCTTTGCATTGTCGGTTTCTGAGTGGTAGGCAGTGAGTTCATATAGGTATTGCTTTCTGTCTTTGTCATTTTTGGTTTTCCTCCATTTTCTTTCTGCTCTTCTAAGTTTTGTTTTCAGTTTCCGGAGGACAGGGGTGTACCAGCGGGCCTTTGAGGAGATGAGTTTGTTGCTGGTTTTGTTTATAGTTGCTCTGGATGCTGAGGAGATTGTGGTGTTCCAGTTGTCCATGAGGTCATCAAGGTCGTTTGAATTCGTAAGTAGATTAGGTAGGGTCAGAGTCAGGAAGTCTTCTTTGTTGAATGCTTTGAATCTCCGTGTGTGTTGGGTGTTTCCTCTGTTTGTATTTGGTTGATATGCGTGGGAGAGGTGGATGATGTAGTGGTCTGACCATGGGACTGGTGAGATTGTTGGACTGCTGCATGAGGTGGATGTCTGGGAGTTCAGAAATATGAGGTCCAGTGTGTTTCCTTTTTCGTGTGTTGGTTCATTTATGATCTGTGATAGGTTCATTGCTGCCATGGCGTTAAGGAATGTTTCCGTTTGCGTGTCTTGGAGGGATGGGAGATTGAAGTCTCCCAATATAATTGGTTCCTTTGATGGGTCGATGCTCTCGGAGATCAGGTGCAGTATCCTTGGTAAGTCAGAGTTTGCAGCGGGTGTTCTGTAGACCAGGCATATTGTGAGGTTTTTGTTAGTGAGGGTGAGGATGTCTGCTTCGTTGGAGGTTTCAGAGGTGTGGGTCCGCAGGTGGAGGTTGTCCTTTGCGATGATGGCTACTCCTCCGCCTTTTGCGTGCGTTCGGGAGCAGTGATGAAAGCTGTATCCGGTTGGTGTCAGTTGGTTCATTATTACTGTGTCCGTTTCTGTTAGCCAGGTTTCCGTTATGCATAGGATGTCAGTCTTCTCAGATATGATCAGGTCTTGGAGCATGTGGTATTTGTTCCTGGTGGAGCGTGCGTTTATGAGTGTGATGGAGAGGTGCAGGTGGCTGGTGTGATTGGTGCTTTTGGCTGGCGCGTGGTGTGTGTATGTTGGGTTGTTCGTGCTGTTGTAGATGTTTGTGGGTTGCGGTTCTGTAGTTCCTGTGTATGGGAGGTCAGTAGATGCGGTGGGGTGGGGGTACGGTGTCTGCGCAGAAGAGGTTGTGTCTGTCAGTGTGTCTGCGTGGAGAGGATTGCTGAGTGTGGTTGGGTGGGGGTAGAGTGTTAGGAGAGGAGTGAGAAAGTAGATGGGGGTTAGGAAAGGCGGCATGTTGTGATAGAGTACCTGGGGTTTTAAAGCGGTGGTCGCTTTCTTGTCGATTTGCTGGAGCTTTTTGAGTAACCGGTGTTTGCTCTGTTGGGCTGCTTGCTGCGCTGGTCCTCTTTTGTATCAAAGATGGTTGTCGGGTATTGAGGCTGGGAACAGGAGCCAGCGTGTTCATCTGTGATTCAGGGAGCTCCTGTTTAACAGACTTCGGCCTGTTGATGTTGCTAGTGTCGGCGAGCTCAGACCCGATCAGGGGAGCTCGAGCCTCGCCCGTTGTAGAGATGTTCCGTGGGATGGGCCACGCTAATGGCCACCGCCTAAGAGCCACGCCAAAGGGCCCTCTGGCGAGGCCCTCAGGCGCGGGCCCGACAGGCGCGGGCGTGCCCGGTAGGGACGCCGCTTAAATGCTGCTCGGGGTGCCTGCTCCCACTGCCCGGATTGGGCAGGAGACCTCCCACTGTCCCGATTGGACAGGAGTGCACCGGGGGAAGGCTCTGTGTTTAAGCGGCTCCCTCGGGGTAGGGACGCCGCTTAAATGCTGCTCGGGGTGCCTGCTCCCACTGCCCGGATTGGGCAGGAGACCTCCCACTGTCCCGATTGGACAGGAGTGCACTGGGGGAAGGCTCTGTGTTTAAGTGGCTCCCTCGGGGTAGGGACGCATGACATCATGATTTACTCTCCAATCAACCTGGACAGCCCGGATTATTCAAAGATAACAGAGTTCCTGGAAGAGATGACAGAGTGGCTAGCCCAGAACAATTTACATATCAACTACAGCAAGTCAGAAGCCCTCCTTGTCACACGAAAGACGGCCTTTGCCCCCCCCCCCCCACACACACATGCAGTCAAACTGAACAACATGACCATACCCATTAAAAATGAAGATACTTTGGAGTCACACATTGGACCGCAATCTGAACCTACAACCCCACATCAACAGGACCTGCAGAAACGCCTACCACAAGATGCATATAATCAGAAGGCTTAAACCTCTACTCAGCCAAGAACAGTTCCACAGAATGCCAGGCAATAAATCACACCCATCCTGGACTACTGCAACCCCATATACCTTGGACTACCTAAACAGGCACTCCGTCCTTTAAAGATGGCACAGAACACTACAGCTTGCATCATCACTGGCTCAGCAAAACATGAACACATCATCCCCTCTCCTGAATCAACTTAACCCTTTCCAGGCCGAGCCCAAAACTCTCGGGATCCAAAATTCTGACTAAATATTCCTATCAAATGGTATATAATACATGACCATAGCAGAAGGAAAATCACTATTAGAACATATTGAATAAGACGGGTACAATTTTCCTGAAATATGCAAAAATTAACCCGGCTGCAGAATGTGGATTAAAAATTTTAAGTAGACCTTCAAAGGGTTAACCGGTTCCCTACTTCCTCCCGCATCAAGTTCAAAACTGCCCTAAACATATTCAAAATCAAGAATAGCATGTTTGCCAACATACTGAAAAGCCTTATCAGCACAGCCCCGAGCAATAGACCCAGAAGGCGCACCAGTTCAGACACCATCACCATCCCCAGCACCTTCACAAAATCCAAGCAATCTACATCTGGAAGGGCTATTTCCCTGGCGGCACCTGCCCTCTGAAACTCCCTCACAAACGATCTAAGAACCATCTCTGATGCCAAAGACTTCCTGAACAAACCGAAAACCACTCTTTATATTGAGCACTTTGGGGGCAATACTTAATATAGATTACCCTCACACTCCCTTCGCTGGTTCCTCTGACAACTCTCCCCTAATCCTCCGAAAACCGCCCTAGCTCCAACCCCCTCAAACATACTGTATATATTAGGTCTATGATGTACATAGATTACCACAGATTAAGGTCATGGATGTCCCTACATATTCATATCATATATAGATTTCTTTGTATATTAGTTAGCCTGCAACAATCTCCTGCATGCTCCCCTTTACCCATTATTCTATGTAAACTACTCAAGCGGCTCTGTAAACCGCTTTGACTGAAGGATAAGGCGGTATATAAAACCTGTTACATTAATTAAATAAATACGTAAACAATTAAACAAGCAAATAATTAATTAATTAAAACTAACAAACATTCTCCGGTAACGAATTGCAGAGTTTGATTACATGTTGAGTGAAAAAATAGATTAGTCTTAAATAGGTTACACTGTAGCTTCATTGCATGTCCCCTAGTCTTGCTATATTTTGATGGTGTAAACAATCTACATTTATCCTTTCCATTCCATTCATTAATTTATAGACCTCTATCCTAACTCCCCTCAGCCGTCTCTTTTCCAGGTTAAAGAGTCCTAACCTTTTGAGCCTCCGTTCATAGGGGTATCCTTCCATCCCCTTCACCATTTTGGTGACTCATCTCTGTACCTTTTCTAACAATGCTATATCCTTTTTAAGATACGGTGACCAGAACTGCACACAATATTCAAGATGCAGTCGCACCATGGAACAATACAGAGGCATTATAATATCCTTTGTTTTATTCGCCAATCCTTTCCTTATGATTCCTAGCATTCTATTTGCTCTCTTTGCCGCCGTTGCACACTGGGCGGAGGGTTCGTAAGATCATAAGATATGCCATACTGGGTCAGACCAAGGTCCATCAAGCCAAGTATCCTGTTTCCAACAGTGGCCAATCTAGGTCATATGTACCTAGCAGTTTCCCCAAAAGACGCAGGTTCCACAATGCTTGTATTGAGTCAAGCATTGATATCCTGGGTCCCTTCTTAATAATGGTTTATGGACCTTTCCTCCAGGAACTTGTCCAAACCTTTTTTAAACCAAGCTACACTAACGGCCTTTACTACATCCTCCGGTAACAAATTCCAGAGTTTGATTACACGTTGAGTGAAAAAATATTTTCTTTTATTAGTCTTAAATAGTTTACCCTGTAGCTTCATTGCATGTCCCCTAGTCTTTCTATATTCTGATAACGTAAACAATTGATCTACCTTTACCCGTTCCACTCCATTCATTAATTTATAGGCTTCTATCATATCTCCCCTCAGCCGTCTCTTTTCCAGGTTAAAGAGCCCTAACCTTTTCAGCCTTTCATAGGGGTAGCCTTCCATCCCCTTTACCATTTTGGTGGCTCTTCTCTGAACCTTTTCTAATAACTCTATATCCTTTTTAAAGATACGGCGACCAGAACTGCACACAATATTCAAGGTGTGGTCTCACCATGGAGCGATATAGAGACATTATAATATCCTTTGTTTTATTTTCCATTCCTTTCCTTATCATACCTAGCATTCTATTTGCTCTCTTGGCCGCTGCTGCACACTGGGCCGAGGGTTTTAACATCTTATCCACAATGACACCTAAATCTTTTTTGTGGGTGGTGGTTACTAATGTGGAACGTTGCATCGTATAACCATAGTTTGGGTTGTTCTTCCCTAGGTGCATAACTTTGCACTTGTCCACATTAAATTTCATCTGCCATTTTGATGCCCAGTCTTCCAATTTATCAAGATCCTCTTGCAATTTTACACAATCCTCATGGATTTTAACAACTTTAAATAGTTTTGTGTCATCTGCAAATTTGATAACATCACTCATTATTCCCTTTTCCAGGTCATTTATGAATATGTCAAAAAGCAGCAGCTCCAGCACAGATCCCTGGGGTACACCACTATTCACCTTTCTCCATTGGGAAACTTAAACTAAGATGCAGACAGCAGTCCAGCAGCGGGATGGGGGCTTTCCAGTCTTTTGCATTGAGTGTCACATGTATGATTTTCTCCCAGTTGGTGAGAGGTCTTACGTGTGCACTAGGTGCAAGGAGCTCTTTTCTCTCAGGGAACAAGTCCGTTCTCTAGAGGCTAAAGTAGCAGACTTGGAAAAGATAAGACAGACAGAGAGGTACATAGACGAGACCTACAGGGATATAGTCCTGAAGTCCCACCTTCAGTCTGGGGATCCCTGTTGCCATGGAGGAGAGAGGTCACGTGACAGGAGAGCATCACCCTGGTGTGGCAGGAAGTGATCCTGTAACTAGGACCTGTCCTCCAGGTGATGTAAAACCCTCTCGCACCGAGGAAGTTTCTCCAGGGCCATGTGCCCATGAGGGAAGGGTTAGGACAGCCGTTATAGTTGGTGATTCGATCATTAGGCATGTAGATAGCTGGGTGGCTGGTGGACGTGAGGATCGCCTGGTAACATGCCTGCCTGGTGCGAAGGTAGCGGACCTCACACGCCACCTAGATAAGGTCTTAGATAGTGCTGGGGAGGAGTCTGCTGTCTTGGTACATGTCGGTACCAATGACATAGGAAAATGTGGTAGGGAGCTTCACAGTTATTAAAATAAATGATAGAGGAGTGAGCACTGGTGTAAAAGCAATAAAAAGAAGAAAAAGAAAAACACACAAAGAATATCATTTTTATACCCGGTAGTCATTGATGTTATCAAGCGTGGTTAAAGTGTTTGCCATATGGTGCACAAGAGCGCTGCTTTGATCTGAGACTACATTCAGGAGACAAAAAGTAGAGTCAAACAAACACCAACAGAACCTCGATTCAAAGCCAATAGTTAAGAGTGGAGTAATTGTTTTATCTTTACGTAAAGGGAGGTTCTGGAGGCAAAATTTAGGCTTTTAGGTAGGAAGTTGAAATCCAGAACTTCAAGGGTAGCATTCTCCGAAATGCTTCCTGTTCCACGCGCAGGACCCAAAAGGCAGGCACAGCTCCGGAGTCTCAATGCGTGGATGAGACAATAGTGCAGAGATGAGGGTTCTGGATTTGTTAGGAACTGGGGAACATTCTGGGGAAAGGAGGGGCTCTTCCGAAGGGATGGGACATGTATATAGTTACCTATTCAATGATCCGCACATGCAGATAGTTTCCCCTGTTATCCAAGTTAATTATTCCTGTTCATTGTAATGACCTGACTTTTGTTTATTGTCGGATACTGTTTGTTTTATGTAAACCGCGCTGATCGCAAATAGTGCGGTATATAAGAAATATAAATAAATAAAATAAATAAAAATAAATAAATGGGCTTCACCTTAACCGGGATGGAACCAGGCTGCTGGCATTAACCTTTAAAAAGGAGATAGAGCAGCTTTTAAACTATATATTAGGGGAAAGCCGACAGTCGCCCAAGAGCGGATGGTTCGGAAGAATGTATCCTTGAAGGATACTACCAAAAGCAGGGAGGTTCCACAAAAGAGTAAAGTAGCCCAAATGCCCTCAAGTATGGAGCAGACAGAGCTTAAAGATCCCAATTTACCCATGTCTAACAATAGCCAAATTAACATGAATAAAATACATTCTCTAAAATGCTTGTATGCAAATGCTAGAAGTCTAAAGAATAAGATGGGAGAGTTAGAATATATAGCACTAAATGAAAGGTTACATATGATTGGAATATCAGAGACATGGTGGAAGAAGGACAACCAGTGGGGGACACTGTGATACCTGGGTACAAACTATATCGTAATGATAGAGCTGATCAAATTGGTGGAGGGGTTGCGCTCTATGTTAGAGAGGGCATTGACTCAGAAAGGATTAAAGTTTTGCAGGAAACAAAATCTGCTGTAGAATCTATATGGATTGAAATTCCATATAAAAGGGGGAAGGCGATGGCAGTGGGGGTGTACTATCGAGCACCTGGCCAGAATGACCAAGTGGATGATGAAATGCTCAAAGAAATCAAGGAAGCTAACAAAAGTTACAGCGCAGTAATAATAATGGGTGATTTCAATTACCCCGGTATCGACTGGGTCAGTGTCACGTCAGGACATGCTAGGGAGATAAAGTTCCTAGATGAAATAAATGACTGCTTCTTGGAGCAGCTGGTTCATGAACCGACCAAAGGGGAAGCCATATTAGACCTAGTCCTTAGTGGAACACCAGATCTAGTGCAAGAGATAAGGGTGTTGGGGCCACTTGGCAATAATGATCATAGCATGATCACCTTTGATTTAATTAGTGGAGGAGGGATAGTAAGGAAATCCACAGTACTACCTTTTAACTTTCGAAAGGGAGACTATGATAAAATGAGGAAAACAGTTAAGAAAAAACTAAAAAGAGCAGTTGCGAAGGTTAAAGACGTACATCAAGCTTGGGTGTTGTTGAAAAATACTATCTTGGAAGCCCAGACCAGCTGTATTCCACGCTTTAAGAAAAGTGGAAGGAAGTCCAAAAAAATGACAGCATGGTTTAAAGGTGAGGTCAGAGAGGCTGTTGTTGCCAAAAAAGCATCTTTCAGGAAATGGAAGAAAGAGCCAAACGACAAAACCTGGAAACAGCACAAGCACTGGCAAGTCAAATGCAAGGCATTGATAAGGCAGGCAAAGAGAGAATTTGAGAAGAAGCTTGCTGCGGAAGCAAAAACGCGAAATAAAGACCTTTTCAAGTACATTCATAGCAAAAAACCTGTGAGAGAGTCAGTTGGTCCATTAGATGATAAAGGGGTTAAAGGAGCACTAAGAGGCGACAGTGGAGAGACTGAATGAATTCTTTGCTTTGATCTTTACTGAGGAAGATGTAGGGATGTTACCCATGACTGAAGTGGTATTTAAAGGTGCGGAAGAATTGAAGGAAATATCGATACATCGGGAAGATGTCTTACAACTAATAGATAAACTGAAAAGTAGCAAATCACCTGGGCCGGATGGTATACATCCAAGGGTGTTGAAAGAACTGAAATATGAGATTGCAGACCTGCTATCAGTAATCTGTGAACTATCATTAAAATCATCTCTAATACCTGAAGACTGGAGGATCGCCAATGTAACACCAATTTTTAAAAAGGGTTCCAGGGGTGATCCGGGAAACTACAGACCGGTGAGCCTGACGTCAGTACCGGGAAAAATGGTAGAAACCATCATAAAGAAAACTACTCAGCATGTAGATAGTCACAACCTAATGGGAGACAGCCAACATGGCTTTAGACAAGGAAGATCTTGTCTTACTAATCTGTTATGTTTTTTTGAAGAAGTGAATAAACAGGTGGACAAAGGTGAGTCGGTTGATATTGTGTATCTGGACTTTCAGAAAGCCTTTGACAAGGTCCCTCATCAGAGACTTTTGGCAAAACTAAAGAGTCATGGGATAAGAGGCAATGTACTATTGTAGATCAGGAACTGGTTAAAAGATAGAAAGCAGAGGGTAGGGCTAAATGGCCAATTTTCCCAATGGAGAAAGGTGAATAGTGGTGTACCCCAGGGATCTGTGCTGGGCCCGCTGCTTTTTGACATATTCATAAATGACCTGGAAAGTGGAATAACGAGTGAGGTTATCAAATTTGCAGATGACACAAAACTATTTAAAGTTGTTAAAACCCAAGAGGATTGTGAAAAATTGCAAGAGGATCTTGATAAATTGGAAGACTGGGCATCAAAATGGCAGATGAAATTTAATGTGGACAAGTGCAAGGTTATGCACCTAGGGAAGAACAACCCAAACTATGGTTACACGATGCAAGGTTCCACATTAGGAACCACCACCCAGGAAAAAGATTTAGGCGTCATTGTGGATACCATGTTAAAACCCTCGGCCCAGTGTGCAGCGGCGGCCAAGAGAGCAAATAGAATGCTAGGTATGATAAGGAAAGGAATGGAAAATAAAACAAAAGATATTATAATGCCTCTATATCGTTCCATGGTGAGACCACACCTTGAATATTGTGTGCAATTCTGGTCGCCGTATCTTAAAAAGGATATAGCGATTTTAGAAAAGGTTCAGAGAAGAGCCACCAAAATGGTAAAGGGGATGGAAGGATACTCCTATGAAGAAAGGCTAAAAAGGTTAGGACTCTTTAACCTGGAAAAGAGACGGCTGAGGGAAGATATGATAGTCTATAAATTAATGAACGGAGTGGAATGGGTAAACGTAGATCGATTGTTTACCTTATCAGAATATAGAAAGACTAGGGGACATGCAATGAAGCTACAGGGTAAACTATTTAAGACTAATAAAAGAAATATTTTTTCACTCAACGTGTAATCAAACTCTGGAATTTGTTACCGGAGGATGTAGTAAAGGCTGTTAGTGTAGCTGGGTTTAAAAAAGGTTTGGACAAGTTCCTGGAGGAAAGGTCCATACACCATTATTAAGAAGTGACCGAAGATATCAATGCTTGACCCAGTACAAGCATTGCGGAACTTGTGTCTCTTGGGGAAACTGCTAGGTACATATGACCTAGATTGGCCACTGTTGGAAACAGAATACTGGGCTTGATGGACCTTGGTCTGACCCAGTTTGGCATATCTTATGTTCTTATGAAAATTGGCCATTTAGCCCTACCCTCTGCTTTCTATCTTTTAACCAGTTCCTGATCCACAATAGTACACTGCCTCCTATCCCATGACTTTTTAATTTTACCAAGAGTCTCTCATGTGGTTAGGACAAGGTACTTCAGGCCCGAGGGCCGGGGGTTCAAGTCCCACCTGGGGACAGCAATCTCAGGCCGGAGGGACTGGGATTTCTAGTCCTATAGGCACTCCTTGTGGTCTTGGGCAAGCCACTTAACACTCCATTGCCCATGTTCCCTGTAAGTATTAGTGTATGTGTCTCATATCCCCTCGTGTTAAATGTATCCCCCAATTGACCGCTTTGACCCGGTGAAAAGCAGGATATAAATACAGCTAAATAAATAAATGAGGGACCTGGTCAAAGGCTTTCTGAAAATCCAGATACACTATATCAACTGACTCACCTTTGTCTACCTGTTTATTTACACCTTCAAAAAAACGTAACAAATCAGTCTGTAGTTTCCCGGATCACCCCTGGAACCCTTTTTAAAAATTGGTGTTACATTGGCCATCCTCCAGTCCTCAGGAATTACAGATGATTTTAATGACAGTTCACAAATTACTAATAGTAGGTCTGCAATCTCATATTTCAGTTCCTTTCAACACCCTTGGATGTATACCATCCGGTCCAGGTGATCTGCTATTCTTCAGTTTATAAAATAGTTGTAATACATCATCCCGGTGTATTGATATTTCTTTCAATTCTTCTGCGGCATCATCTGTAAATACCATTTCAGTCACGGGTAACATCCCTACATCTTCCTCAGTAAAGACTGAAGCAAAGAAATCATTCATTCAGTTTTTCCGCTATGGCCTTGTCTGCTCTTCGTGCCCCCCCTTTTACCCCTCTATCATCGAATGGTCCAACTGACTCTCACAGGTTTTTTGCTATGAATGTACTTGAAAACGTCTTTATTACACGTGTTTGCTTCCACAGCAAGCTTCTTCTCAAATTCTCTCTTTGCCTGCCTTATAATTGCTTTGCATCTAACTTGCCAGTGCTTATGTTTGCAGTTGTCATTTGGCTCCTTTTTCTATTTCCTTAAAGATTCTTTTTTAGCAATAGCAGCCTCTGTGTCCTCACCTTTAAACCCCATGCTGGCAGTGTTTTGGACTTCCTTCCATTTTTCTTTAAGTGTGGAATACAGCTGGTCTGGGCTTCCAAGATAGTATTTTTAAACAACCATGCTTTACATAAATCGTTAATCTTTAACCTTTCGAAAGGGAGACTATGATAAAATGCCTTGGCTGTACTGTATGCCTGCATTAGGGGGCCAAATAACTATGCATTAAAAAGATGTGAACTTTCCTCAGTGGGGTTTATTCACCAAAAAAGACTTCTTGTACAGGCAGCAGATTATTATGAACATCCGTCCTAAGGGTTACCCATATAGGAAGCCTGATTCTTCAATAGCATATACATCACACACTCACTGCGATTTAGAAGAAACATTCATATTACAAGAAGAGGAATGATAACATGTAAATAATGCAAAAAAACACAAAATTAAAAGCAAACATCAGCACAGGTTTCAATACAGCAGATCTCGTTTCTAAGGGGATGGCTGCAGAAATAATTTTTAAGCTTCTGTTAGAACCTCAAATAACCCTTCTCCAATCTTAAAACCTTTAGATATTCATTCCATCAAGAGCACAAATGAAGAAAATAGGGAACAGCATAAGCACTGGCAAGTTAGTAGTGTGTAGAAAGAAAAGGATGTTTTGCATCTAAGACCCTCCATCCATCTACTAGTCGCCTTCTGTCTTGACTATTGTAACCTGTTCTTTACTGGTCTCCCTCTGAATCATCTCTCTCCCCTTCAATCTGTTCAAAACTCAACTGCACGGCTAATCTTCTGCCAGTGTTGCTATGCTCATGAAGCCCTTCTTAAGTCACTTCAATGGCTCCCTATCCATTTCCACATACAGTTCAAATTTCTCCTACTTACCTTCAAGTGCATTCACTCTGCAACTCCTCACTACCTTTCCTCTCTTATCTCACTCTACACTCCTCGGGAACTCCGCTCATCTGGCAGATCTTGTTTCTCCAGGAAGAAGCAGGAAGTCAGTCCTCACATACGGGTGACATCTACACTGACAGAGCCCGCGTGGAGCATTTCCCCAGCTTTCAAAGAAAGCCTTTGGGACATGCTACCATGCATGCATGGTCCCCTTCCTGCCCAAAGATGCCATCTTGCTCAAGTCTCCTTTTTTCTGCGAAGTCCAACTGATGCATGTCCTCTTTCCCCGGAAAAAAAAATCACTGCTAATATCCTTAAAAAGTTAGCTTTTCCCGGTTTGTTTATCGGTTCCTCTTACTGCCTCCAGCCGATGCCGGACCCGGTGCTATTCTAGACCCCCCCCCCCCCCCCCACCCCCCCCCCCCACTTTTTTTTTTTTTTTTTTTTTTTTGATCGAGGCTTGCCTCGACCGGCGTTCATGCCTTTTTTTCACCAGTAGGTTGTCAACCCCAGTCGGGTTCTCCCAACCATGTCTCCAGGTGGGTTCAAAAAATGCGACCGCAGCAGTCAAACCATGTCAGTCACCGACACCCATGGCTTCTGCCTACGCTGCCTGGGACCGAACCATGACAGTACCTCCTGTGTCCTGTGCAAGGCCATGACGCATAATACCAACAAAAAGAGGTTGGAGATGCAGGAGAAACTGTTCCCATGGTCCGACTCAAAACTGGCTTTCCCGAAGCCTAGCTCCAAGCCCAGTACTTCCCGTGAGGCCAGTGCATCCTTGGAGTCCCACAGAAGACCCCGGACCCCAAGAGAAAGAAGAAAAAAAATCTTCTAAGTCTGTCAGGGTTCCACAGGAGAAATCTGATAAAACCACTCAGAGGGACTCGGGCGGCTCTGAAAAACGCCCTACCAAGGTTCTCAAAAAGGATTCCTCAGCTAGCAGAGACCGTGCAAGTTCCTCAAGACCGTAGTCCTCATTGAGGATGCACTCGCGAGAGTGCCAGTGCCAGCCCCAAGATCCTCTGTGCCCATGCCGAAAGCTGCAAAGCCTTCTGGCTTGGAAACCAGAATGGCGGCCCTGGAGCAGAACATCATTGCTATCTTGGCCCTGCAGCAGGCAATGATGGCTGGCTCATCCACATCATCTGCCCCGACGACCGGGTCCCCGACTGCGGGGGAGACCCTGGTTGTCGAGCCGAGTTCAGAGTGCCACCGGCCTTGGGTAAACTCTTGGCCCCGGTCAAGATATCTGTCTCATTCCTTGGGCAACCGATCTTCCCCGGCAAGTTTTCATGACTCGGACTTCAGGTCCTCCAGAGACCCCTGGCACCTCGGTGCTGGCCTTGGGGCAAGGAATTGCAAGGCCTCAAATTGGTCATCACCCCTCAACTCCAAGTGGGAGACCGATGAGGCATCCCCAGAAACCAGATGGCACTGAGACATCCCTGGCGCCATTCCCCTCCGGAGGATGTGACCTTCAACGACTTTGTCAAGGATATGGCCAATCAGAAGCGGAGGAACACCCACGCCCTGAAAAGCTGGAGATTCTCCCTTATGAGTCTCCACGCAAGGAAAAACTCTCATGGTGCCGATGCAGTCCATCCTCGAGCAGCTACTGCTTAGAATGTGGGAGACACTGGTGTCAGTGCAGGTGGTCAGTCAGAGCCTCAATGCCATGTACCGCGTCCGGAAGGGCCCAGGGTTCAACAAACCACAGCTCCCACATAACTCCATGGTTGACGAATCAACCATGCAGTCCAGTTTTCAGGATATCCACAATGAATATTGTCACGGGGTGTTCCCCGGACAATAAAGATTACGCCATTATGTCACGACGTTATTGATTAAAGAGACCAGGTGGAGGGAAATAAAGGCTTTTATTCCCTGGTTAATGCAAAGGTCCAACATAAGAGATAATTTAAGAAACAGAAAGTCCTTTGTGTCAAAAGGTACCAATATTTATAATGAATGCTTAACTGTTGCTTCACAGTTAAGGCAGGCTTTCAAATAGTAGAATTCAGTGCAAGAAACATTATTTACATTTCAGTCATTCTTCTGTGTTATATGGAACATACAGAGTCTGGAGCTGAGGCAGTGCACCAATCACATTCCATGAGATCTGGCATAGGTGAGGGAACAGTGTTTGGATAATCTATTTCCATGGACTCTCCTTCACTGTACTCAGTTGAGGAGTATTCACTGTCCCTGTCTATCTCAGCCTTGTAATTTAAAACTCTGGAGTCTGGCTTCCCGTAGCCAGGGATTCTCAAGGCTGCTGGTATTTTACTAAACCAATCTGGTTTCTTTTTTCTCACAGAAGGAACACTTGTTTTAGCAGAGCCTTTAGGAGCACAATAATTACAGTCAATGGTTAATGTCTCATACCTTGGTTTAGCTGAGTTGAAATCCACAGTGTTTTCTCTTCCAGCCCCTCTCCCTTGGTAGCTGAACTTCTGCCTGCCAGCGTGGGACACAGCTGTGCTTCTAGGCAGTGGAGAAAAACTTATCCTGGATTCTCCTCTCACTCTGGGTAAAAACTCCTGTTGATTATAAAAGTGCTTTTCTCTCTGACCTGGTAAAACTTGGCAATAATCCTCCAGAGATAGTAAGCTCTTCTCAGAACCCTTCTCCCTGGTTCTTGGCTTCCGTCTCTCTGTTCTATATCCAGGCAGACTATAAGAACTAGGCGTGGCAGACACTCTCACCTTAGGGCAAGCTCTACCAAACTCCCCTTGTGCAACAGGGTCAGTTTGGGCCTTCTGGCTCCCCACCTTGTGAAGTCTGTTTCTCCTCAAGTTCTTCTCAGTCCTTTTTTGATGGCTCCCAGCCTTGCTTCCTTCACAGCCCTCAGGCTTGTCTCCTCGGTAGCTCCCAGGCTTGTCCTCTTGGCTCTCAGCCTTCTCTCTTTGGCTCTCAGCCTTGTCCGTTTTAGAAGCATTCTGCTCTGACTTATAAAGCAAACTGTTTTGGATGACTTCCTGATTCCCTTCCAGCTGCAAGTCATCAGAGTTCCTAGGCTCATTAACTACCGAATGTCTGTTCCTGCTCCCTCTAGCTGTGCCTGGGGGTAACTGCACACCTAGTTCCTCAAAAGAAACAGGATTTCTTTTCTTTAAACCAACTTTATCAGTGCCCACATCATGACAATATGCATGAGACAGATCTACATATGATGGAAGCAGTGCATGCACATCTATTTCATCCATATTCATTGTGTGAATCCTGAAAACCTGACTGGCCTGGGGGTCCCAGAGGACTGGGTTGAGAACCACTGCTCTAAATCATTCAGTTTCTTCAAAGTGGAGACAAAGAAACACCGAAGAGACCTCTGGTGGCTGGGGAGGATAGAGGCATGGGATGAATGTCACTGAAACCTGGGCTTTTCATTGGTTCTTTGTCTCTACCAATCTGCTGGTAGGGGAACACAACCTCCTTGTCTGGACTGTTCTAGCAAGAAGATATGGAAATTGTAATTAATGATGATGATTTTGAAAAATTTAAAAAATCTTGGTAAACCAGGAAGATGTAATGGGGCTAGCTGACAAACTATAGAGTAGCAAGTTACCCGGACTGGATGGTATACACCCCAAGTACTGAACGAGCTCTAAAATGAAAATTACTTGCACTGGCAAGCAAGCTAATTATGGTATACTGGAGTCAGCATATGTTGGAACTTAACATATGTCTTCTACAGAAATACCAAGTTGCAGCAGCAGAAGAAATAATTGGGGTCTATATCCTTTTGAACGTGTGGTCTCCAGAATTGCACACAATACTCCAAATGAGATTGTACCAAAACTTATACAGAGGCACTATCACCTCTTTTTCTGCTGGCCATTCCTCTCCCTATGCACCCAAACAAGCATAGTCGCCTTTTCTACTCATTTAGCTACTTTAAAATCAGACAATTACGCCCAAGTCCCATTCTTCTTTTGTGGACAGAAGTGCTTCACCCCCTACACTGTACTGCTCCCTTGGATTTTTGCAGCCCAAATTCACGACCATGCATTTTTTAGCATTAAATCTCAGCTGCCAAATCTTAGCTAGATCCCTTCTCATATCTACTCCTTTCCAGGTGTCTATTCTATTTACAGCTGAGGGAGATATGATAGAGACCTATAAATTAATGAATGGAGTGGAATGGGTAAACGTAGATCGAGTGTTTATGCCATCAAAATATAGAAAAACTAGGGGACATGCAATGAAGCTACAGCGTAACCTATTTAAGACCCCCTTCAACAAACAGAAGAACTTGAAATTTCTCCACAAACATTAGCTGACCACTTTCAATCCTTAAACGCCACACAAAGTCAATGATCACAGCTTTTTGCTCCTCAACAAAATTTTGCAATTGTCAACTCTAACAACTTGGAAATCCTTTTCACCTATTTCTTCACTACACCTCAAGATAATCATCTTAGGAATTAATACCACCAAATTCCCCTTTGGATCCTTGCCCAGTCAGCTGGATTAAATCAGCCCTCAAGGATTTAATAGGAACACTACTCAAAATCACAAATCTCTCTCTGTCACTAGGATACATGCCCAATGATCTAAAAATGGCATCTATTCGCTTGGTTAAAAAAGGCAGAGCACTTCATCCATCACAATCTAGCTCATAGCACCCTATTGCTAGTTAACCCTTTTTAGCAAAAATTATAGAGAAAGTGGTTTTAATTCAACTTCAAGACCACATTGACACCTATTTTCCGCTTAACATTCAGCAATTTGGTATTAGACTGCAGCACGGAGTTGAAAACATTGCCAGCTGCCCTTACAGACAATATTGTTAAAGGCCTAGCCCTAGACAAACCTAAGTCAGGGTTTGTCCTAATCGTTTTGGACATCAAAGCGACTTTTGACTGTTTTCATGGATTTACTCATTCAGGGTCTACATCTACTGGGTTTAAGAGGCGCCACTTTGGGATGGTTTAAATCTTATCTTGAAAATCGACAATTACAAGTTAAAATTGGCTCTGAAAAATCATCAGCATATGCATAGTAGCAGGAAGTCCCACAGGGTTCAGCCTTATCCTCCTTACTATTCAACATATTCCTTCAATCTTTATGTTCAGTTACACAGGAACGCAATATCCTTTACCATCTATATGCTGATGATGTCATGTTATATTCTCCAATTAATATTAATCACCCAGACATCTCTTCTCTAAGAGTGTTTCAGTGCTGTTACTATCTGCCTTATGGAGCATAACTAAGCCATTAAGTATAAAAAGACCAAGGATTTCTACATTTCTAAGGACATTAACTTCACTCCACCTCTCTACATCACCATTGATGGCACTCAGCTTCAAGTGAAATCGGAAATTTGTTACCTTGGTATTAATATTGATAAGCGCTTCTCCCTTGCTTCTCACATAAATCACATTGTAAGAAACATCTATTATAAACTCAAGAGCATTCAAAATCTAAACGCCACTTCTGGAGCCACATGATTTCCATTCTGTTCTGCAGGCCCTTATTTTCCCCACGTTGATTTTTGCAGTCTCTTGCTACAAGGCTTGCCTAAACACGCTATTCACCCTCTTCAGCTTGCAATGAACAAAGCTGTTCGGCTCCTTTACAATGCTTCCAGATTTGAGCATGGTTGTTGTTGTTGTTGTTAAGTGCCGTCGAGTCGGAGTCGACTCATGGCGACCCTCTGGATAGCTATCCTAAATTGTGTTCGGTCTTCAGTCAGGCGGCTTATTGTTGACAGACTGGTACCCGTACCCGTAGCTGCTGTTATTGTATCGATCCATCTCATTGCTGGCCTTCCTCTTTTGCGTTGACCTTCTATCTTGCCAAGCATGATGTCTTTCTCTAATGATCTCTCTCTCTGCATGATGTGTCCAAAGTATGAAAGTCGAAGTCTTGTCATCTGAGCTTCTAAAGAAAGCTTAGGTTTGATCTCCTCTAGTACAGACTGGTTTGTTCTTCGGGCAGTCCATGGTATACACAGTATTCGCCGCCAGCACCATAATTCAAAGGCATCAATTTTCTTCCTGTCTATCTTTTTCACTGTCCAGCTTTCACATCCATATGATGTTATTGAAAATACCATAGCTTGAACAAGTCGAATCTTTGTATGGAGAGAGACATCTCTGCTCTTGAGAATCTTATCTAGGTCTTTCATAGCCATTCTACCATTCTGCCAATGCGTCGTCTGAATTCTTGACTGCTTGTTGCTTTATTGATAGTTGATCCAAGTAGGTTAAAGTTATTCACAATTTCAATTTCTTCTCCTTCGACGATGAACCTGTTGATTATGCCAGTTGTCATGATCTTTGTCTTCTTTACATTAAGGTGCAGGCCCATTTTGAGACTATGTTCTTTGATTGTGAGAAGCAAATGTTTCAGATCATCTTCACTTTCCGCCAGTAATGTGGTATCATCAGCATAGCGAAGGTTGTTGATGAGTCTTCCACCAATCTTCACACCTCTGTTGTCTTCATACAATCCTGCTTCTCTGATGGTACACCTCTTTATAAACAAAATTACACAGGCTCCCAATTTCTCAACGTATTAAATTCAAGTCTCTGCTTACCTCTTTTAGAATTTATCATGGTTTGTCTGCTCTTTATCTTCAAACTTCTCATTCAGAGGTCAATTTCCCTCAACTCTCCGTGTACCTATGGCTTACTCCAAAGTCAGCTTTGCAACATCAAGAGCAGCTTTCTCTTTCTTTGCACCCACTCTTTGGAATATGCTCCCATATGAGCTCCGTGCCATCAACAATTTACTGGACTTTAAAAGAAAACTCAAGACGTCCTTATTTAATGAACACTTCTCAAATGTTTAAGGTTTAAATTTTGCCTTCCTTCTCGCCCCTCCAGGCCAGTCTAGTAACAAATGGGATGTACCAGAGCAGTACTTAAACATGGGCAGGACCCACGATTTTGGCTTGAGGCACCAAGCTTCCAACCACCACATCTCCTGCCGCCTGCATGTCCACACAAGAATGCCTCGGAAAGGTGTGCAGAGATGACCAAGCCGCCACACTGCAAATATCCGCTGGGGGAACCAGACCACGCTCTGCCCAGGATGTAGCCTGACATCAAGTCTAATAGGCCCTTAACCCCAAGGGCGGAACTTTCCCAGGGGCTCCATAGGCTGCCCAAATGGCCTGTTTCACCTAACGGGCAATCGAGGCTTTGGAGGACAGTTCTCCCTTGCAAGGGCCATCAAAAAACCATCAACTGGTCCATTTTATGAAACGACTGTCCGCATGAGGTATCTCTGCAGGACTCTATAAAATGTATGAAGCTGTTGATCACCCTCTGAGCTTCCGAGGTCCGGAAATGCGGGTAGTGAAATTGACTGATTCAAGTGAAAACAAGACACCACCTTTGGCAGAAAAGACGGCATGTGCCGTAAAATCACTTTTTCTTTGGTAAAATACATAAATGTTTTGCAACACGAGAGAGCTTGAAGATCAGAGATTCCCGTGCCGAGCAGAGCACCACTAAGAACACCATCTTTGGGGTGAGACCTTTCACAGAGGCTCTCAAGATAGGCTCAGAAAGAGCCCCTGCTGTAGCCTCCAGCACCAAGTTCAAGTCCCATGGCAGCATCACCATCCACCAAGGAAGAAGTACAAGCTTCACTGTTCTAAGGAATTGAATTACATCTGGGTGTACTGCCAACGAGCGACCCTGCACGTGTCCCTGATAACAGGCTAACACTGCCACCTGAACCTTCAGGAAGTCGAGGGCCAAACCTTTCGAGGCCATATTGAAGGAACATCAAAATGTCGAAAATGCATCATACCCCGACATAGGCGAGCATGGTCAAATGCTTCCTGGACCGTAGCATGGTCGAAATGACAGGTGCAAAGTAGTCCGGTCGATGCAACCTTACCCTTTCAAGAGCAAAGCCATAAGCAAGAATCGATCCACCTGTAGTGTCAGTACTGGTCCCTGCACTAACAGATTGATCCAGTCGGGTAGCCTCCAAGGTCAATCGATCAGGAGGCGAGTGAGATCTGCATATCACGGTCTCTGAGGCCAATCCAGCACTATGAAAATTACAGGTCCTTTGTGTCCTATCTGCTGTAGCAGGTGACCGATAAGTGCCCACGGTGGAAAGACATATAGGAGACCCTCTGCCAGCCAAGTCTGGGCCAAGGCAGAGTCCCTCTGATATGTGCTCTCTGTGTCTGCTGAAGAACCGCATTGACTTGATGTTGGTCAGAGTAGCCATGAGATCCATGGCCGGCTCTTGCCTACATACCGTGATGTTGTGAAATACCATCACACTGAGTTCCCATTTGCCGGGGTCTAGGGTATTCACTGCTTGCGTTAGTCAATTTGACAGAGGGTAGCTATGAGCAAAATAATACAAATATCCCTCCAATAAATTGTCTGGGCTATGCGTTTATAGTATTGCCCCTTTTGATTCTTAACTAATTTTCTTCTCGAGGTCTCAGACTATATCCAGCGCTGGCTACAACGGACAAAGTCCTCAGCCTCAGCACTATATTGCATCAACGACCTCTAGCAAATGATGTATCAATATATACAATCTTGTATTTTATTCTCCTGTATATTTAAATTATATTCTTCTTCTTTAACATTTTCATATTCAAATTTTGTGCTCTTTTTATATATATTAAAATTATGCTTATCTTAGCATTGAAAATACCCTGACGCCACCATCCGGGTCCGTGCGTGCGTTTCACAGATGTGGGTTTCTTCAGGGGGAATTAAATATCTCAAGCACTCAATCCGATATGATCTCAAGTTCTTTAGTGTCTTCTATCTTTTAGGATCTAAAGATTGCAGCACTGCCAATAAAACGGTTACAATTACCTCTGTTGCATGGGGTCTAGCGTATGCCAACTGAGGTAGTCCTTCTGAACATTGTCCCTCCCAGCGACAAGGGCCGCTGACAGGGCCATCAGATGCTTCTCCTCCCACAGAAGGAGCCCCTGACTCTGTTACCAGGGTAGCACTGCCCCATGCCCCTCTGCCAGTTGATACAAGCTACCGTTGTCACATTGTCGGAGAACACCCGAATGGACTTCCCCTCTATTTGTCCCTGGAAACTGCAGCGCCAGGAAGACTGCTCTCATTTTGAGTCGATTGATCAAACAAGAGGCTTCCTCCGGGGTCCAGCAACCTTGTGCCACCTGAGAAAGACAGTGTGCTCCCCAGCCTGGCCTCTGTGGTCACTAAAAATCATTGTGGCTGCTCCAATGGCATACCTGCCACCACTCCAAACTGGTTCTGATCTTCTCCGGACACACCAACTTCAGAGACAATGGGTGCCTCTGTAGAGACTACTGCGAGAGGAGCGCTTGTTGCAGCGGCTGCATATGGGTCCTGGCCCACGGCACCAGATCTAAGGCTGCTGCCATGGAACCTAGTAGCTACATGTATTACCACGCTGTTGGCACCTTCATACGCAGAAATTTCCGTACCTGTGCCAATAGCTTTTGCACTCTGTCCTTGGGTAGCAATACACTCCCTGCTTTTAAATCAAATAGTGCTTCGAGATTCAGACATTGTATCATTGAAGATGGCTCTTGGTGTGGTTAACCACTCAGCCCAGCTGTTGCAGAAACTCCATCACCCATCACATCGTGACTTAAGCCTCCGACTCTGATTTTGCCCAAATAAGCCAATTATTCAGATAGGGATGCACAAGAATTCCCTCCTGTCTCAAGGCCGCTACCACCACCACCACCACCACCACCATGACCTTTGAGAAGGTATGTGGCGCAGTGGCAAGGTCCGGAACTGGAAGTGACCCATGGGTACGGCGAACAGCAGAAATTGCTGATGATCCGGACTGATGGGAATATGAAGGTAAGCCTCCATAAGATCCAGAGCAGACATGAATTCGCCCTGTCTCACTGCCAAAATAACCGAATGCAATGTCCCCATTCGGAAGTGTAGCACCTGCAAGGTCTGGTTCACATGCTTGAGATTGAGGGTGGGCTGAAAGGACCTGTCCTCCTTTTGGCACCACAAAATAAATGGGCAATGACCTGACCTGTACTGGTCTTGGGGTACTGGTACAATCGCCTGCAATTGTATCAGCTGCTGAAGGATAGAACGGACCACTGCCTTCTTCTCCTGCGCCCTGCAGGACGAGACAATAAATGCTTTGGACAGGGGCCTCAAAAACTCCAGAGCATACCTCTCGCGGATAATTTCCAGGACCCACTAGTCAATTGTGATGGTGGCCCAGATGTAGTAGAACTGTTGTAATAGACTCCCGATCACCTTCAGCTGGACCAGTTTGCCTTCATTGGGGTTTCTTAACTGGGGCCTGCTGGGCAGCATAGTAGACTCATCTGAACCCTAGAGTTCCCCAAAAGGGCTGCCCTCTTACTCCATAGTGACTCCTCTGGTAGGGAGCAAACCAAGATGCCCAGAACCTCCGGAAATCTCCAGTTTCAGCCTCTTTGGGCGATCGTCCAGCAGGTGCCACCCTTTGGAGTTGCCCAAATCCTTTACAATCTTGTCCAGCGCCTTACCAAAGAGCAACTTGCCCATGTAGGGGAGTTTACTAAGTCAGGATTTGAATGACATGTCCACTGCCCAGGCCCTCAGCTACAGAAACCTGCGTGCTGCAATCACTGAAGCCATGGTCTTTGTAAATACCCGAACTAAATCATAAAAGGCATAAGCTATATAAGTGGCGGCTGACTCCCTCCTAAGCCGCCTAACCTCCAAGGTCTGATTGAGTCTGTCCCTAGAGCCAGCAAATGGAAGCCTTGGACACAGAGGTTCCGCAAAAGCCTGCTTAAGGAGTCACTCCAACTTCCTATCTTGCAGATCCTTAAGAGCCGCTCCGCCTTCCACCAGGATAGTGGTTTTCTTGGTCACTGCTGAGAGCAATGCATCTACCTTTGGCATCCTCAGGAGCTCCCACTCCTCTTGCAGGATCGGACAGAGTCACCCATGGGGGGCGGCTACCCCTATTTGTATATAGTTACCCTGTTCAAACCTGTACATAACTCCCTGTTATATTGTAAGTCCAGTGCAGACCTCCTGCACTGGACAGATATGTTACATGTAAACCGCACTGATACTGAAGAGCGTGGTATATAAGAAAGTTAAATAAATAAATAAAATAAATAAGGTAGCTTCCAGATACTCCCATTCCAACTCAATCATCTTCTTGATCACTCATCACTCTGTGGACCGGGAAGCAGACCTGTGCCCCTTTAAATCCTTGAAGGAGGGGGTCCTCAAGCAGCTCCTATGCCTGTGCCGCTGACAGGGAATGGGCAATGAGTGCCCCTAGTTTCTCTATGTGAAACATCCAAAACACATTCAGATCCTCCCCTGGAGCAATTTCTCCTTCCTCCAAACTCCTGGGTCATGGATCCCCCCCAGACCTCAAAAGCGTCTTACCCAAAATCCTCTGAATCTCTCGTATACAGGGACACCTGACCCAACCACGTGCTGCCATCATCTACTCCTTTCTCATTCAGGAAGACCCCTTCCCAGGATCTCCTTCAGCAGGGCCTCTCCTGCTGGAACAAACAGAAGTTTACTTGGAGGACCCAAAGAGTCTACCTGTTTCCTTTTAAGGCAGTAAACTTTATGCAGAGAAAGTATAAAATCTGAGGAAAAGATGGGTTCAAGAACCTCCTGCAGGCCAGGTATCACTTGTCTGAGGTGTTGATGTCATCCCCACCGGCTTCTTTGCTTTGGATTTGCCCTCTCCCCATTTCTCCTACTGAGTGGAGAAAATGACCACAGTTCCCACCAAACCACGGGAACTGCAGGCCTTAGTAACTCACCCCAAATCTGTTGCTGCCTACTCCATTATGTGCGGCTGGTTAGCCCCGCTGCAGCCGACTGCCCTGACGATAACACATGCAGCAAAGCCCCGCTGAATCTAAGCTGTAGCTGCTCTCACACTGTGTGCACGCTGAAGAGGCCGAGAGCATGCACCTGCACTACCAACGAAGCACCTCAAAGCGGACGTGAGAGAGATACTCACTGCTGAAAGCACTGCAAGCGGCCCACGCAGCCCCTCACCCCCTGACAACTGAGAGTGAGTTGTGCTGCTGAGAGGAAACGCTTCCGGCTTATTTTTTTTTTTTACCTCACGTCCGCAAATCTGCCAGTTTGGGGATAGCCAGAGTTCCTGAAGCTAACAGGCTGCTGGCTACCCAACTGGGAAAAGGGAGGGAGGGACCTGGGGCTCCTAGGTAAGTCACCTCCAGGCAGTTTCTAAGCTATCAGCTCCCAACGCCAAGGCAGGCCCTGCCCCTACTACCTTCACTCTCCCGCTGCCTGTCTAGCGGGGAGTGCTCCCAGCTCTCTGCTGGATAAAATGCTCTTCCAGAACAGCCAAGCCTTTAGTTAATTGAAGGGGGGGGGGGGTTGTGCTTTAAAATGAATATATATTATCCTAATCGTCCTTTCAGGTAGTCCACTGGATAGGAGCTCTTCTCCAGCTGCTGAGAACTGATAGATTGGAGTCTGGAGCTGTAGGGGGAGCTCTTATACTGCACCAGCAAGACTCCATCATGCTCAGTCCTCAGCTGCTGGAGGGGGCTGACAACCCATTTGTTACTGGACTAGCCTGGAGGGATGATAAGGAAACCAATGTTTCTTAGTCAGCAGAGGGGTCTCCCAAACAACCCCTTTCCCACCACCAAGGTCCCCATTTGATGATGTCACATGTGACTAAAAGGTTGGTTGGGCTACAGGCCTGGTGGTCCATCCCATGGCTCTGGACATCATATAAGAATAATTCTCCAGCAGGGGAGGAGGTAAGCACACTATATGGCAATGTCTCCACCAGCTCCCATCTGTGGTGCTTTCCTATAGCTTAGGAAGTCCTTTCAAAAAGGTTCCCTCTGAGTGTGCATGGGAGCTCCTGTGCTCATAATCACCCTGCCCTTTTGCTCATTGGTCCCTAGCCCGAACCTCTTGGGTCCCGAGTGCCAAGTAATCACTACTACTGATCATTTGTATAGCACTACAAGACACACGCAGCGCTAAACAGACACAAGTAAAAGACATCACAGACCTAATCACTCTCTCAGGACAGTCAAGACATCTTACTAGTTTCCAGAACCACCATAAAAAACCCCACAAACACACACAAACAACTTACCAGCTTTTCATAGACTTCAATTTAAACAACCTGGATGCAGGACTCTCCAAGCTGACCCTGTCCAAATGGGTAGCAGACTAATGTTCTCCTCTGCTATGAAAAAGAAGAATATGCCCTTCCTGGGAATAGTGGGCATCCATCAGTTACAACCACAGGCCATCTCCTCCATAGTGGACATCTACAAGGCCATCATCTAGTCCTCCATGCATACCTTCACTACATATTACTGCATGATTTTGATCCTCTTCAGTACGATGCTTTTGGACAGCTGTTCTATGCAACCTCTCACGTCATCCTTTTGTCAACTTCATCCAACCAGTTTAGAGTAATACTGAGAACCAGGGAAGCCGGATTCAAATCTCACTGATGCTCGTTGTGATCTTCGGGTGGTCACCTAATGTTATATTGCCTCAGGTGTAAAACTTAAACGTAGACTGTAAGCAAGGTACAGGAAAATATCTACAGTACCTTTAGATATTACTGAAAATGTGTGAACTAAATCCAAATCTTACATCACCAGGTGGACTTTCTTGCCCGGGAGATGCCTCACATGAAAGGCAAAACAAGGTGACCCTCAGCCTGGCAGTCAACACATGGGATGCCAACCTTAGGATTGGTATGGTAAGAGTGTTTTGAATACTGTATCTTCTGGCTCGATTGTTTGGGGCTGTCTGAATTAAGATTTGGAGATGATCCAAGGATAATTCATGCAATATCATGAAGCTGTTAAGTAGCATCTTTGTTTTTATGCAGAATAGTACTGTTAACCAGTGCAGCTGCTTTAATATGGGAGTTAAATGAACCTGTTGTGAAGCACCATTTATAATTTGAGCCACTGTTTTGGCCCATTTGAAGTGGTTGTAGCACATTTGTTATTTCTTCATAGATTACATGGCAATAGTCAAGATGAGGTGTAATTATGGCTTGCATACCATTCAAAAGTCATCAACATCCAATATTGGGCGTAGGTGCTTTAGGATTTTCATTTTGTGGTATGCAGCTGATATGGTTTCCTTGATGTGTGTCCCTGTAGTCACTAGTCAAGTGTTATCTCAAGGTATCCATCTAGCTTCATTACGAGGCTGATGTCCGAGATCTTTAATATAGATGGAGGGCTGAAGTTTTGTTCTCTGGTCACATGCTGAACTTTGTTTTCTTATAATTTATAGATTGGCTAAAAGAGCATAAATGGAAATTACACTTACCTGGTAATTGATGTTCCTTGAGGGAGTACAGTTCAGTCCTCCACCACTGGGTAGTGCACCTCCTCCTGCAACATGGAGACTGGACAAGTCAAACTTGTGACATCACCGGGTATATCCTGCTGGTCTTCTCCCATGATCCCCCAGTGACCTACTGTCAAAGCAGACTCAAAGGAGCAAACAACCAGTTAAAGTACTAAATACAAAGCTATGCTCAAACTTCAACTTTAAAATCACAGGGCCCCAAAAAGAAAGGCCGAAAAACACCCTCCTCCGTGCCCCTGTCCCCCTGCGCACCAAACAGCGGAAGACAGAGAGCTAGAAGGAAGGAGAACTAAGGAAGAGTATAGGCAGAAAAGGTTGCTCTCGCGATTACCGGCCAATCAGAGCCCGTTGCCGACTCTAGGATCCGAAAGCATACTCGGAACTGATGCCTCGCATCTGAAACATCCATCCCCGGGCGGGAATGAGGACTGAACTGTACTCCCTCAAGGAACATCAATTACCAGGTAAGTGTAATTTCCATTTCCTTATCGGTCCTACAGTTCAGTCCTCCACCACTGGGATGTACCAGAGCAGTAATCATTGGGAGGGACCTATCCAGTCGGCTCGGCCCCTAAACGAACAGAGCAGGCACCGACCCCAGTCCGCTCCTCACGTCAACAGGCGGTAAGCCAACCAGGAAGACACGACCGAGAGCCCACTTGGATCCTCTTCACTGGTGAAAACAGCACAGAACTCTGCCCCAAGCAGCGCTAGTGCTTCAGAAAGACAAACTCGCCATCGCAAACACACTGAACGCCCTAGAAACAGACCTACTGAGAAGGCTACCGGAGCTCCGCCTGAAAAATCCGCTTGAGCTCCCCCTTGGCTCTCGACCCCACCAGGTTGTCAAGTGTTAGCAAACCGCTGCTCTCCCGCAGAACCCGCCTCCACGGAGGGACAGGCAGCAGCGAAGAGACCTCCCATAAAGCGACGGAACCTCACCTAAGGTCCAAGGAACGCAGGTTACAAGCAAAGTGTTCTTGCGTAAGTCCCAAACTGACAACTAAACAGGCACAGCCGGATTCCACGAGGGAGAACGGAACCGAGGTTCATCCAGACAGAGGTGGGAAGCAAAATGAGGGAAATGGAAAAAACCACCAGCGTCAAACACCCTATTTGTCACACCTCTTAAGGGCTTTATTCTTTGCAACACAAAGTAGCTCTACAGCTATGTCCTGGACCAGTTGGAGTCTTTTTAATTGAGAATGTGGAATGCAGCTAAGCAATGAGTTGCAATAAACCAAGTGTGATCCACCAAGGGCATATAAGAGGATGTCAAGTGCCCCAGAGTCCAGCGTTGTTTCAGAAGATGTGGAGTCTTACATGGTGTGACAAAAAAGAAAGGAGACTCTGGTAGCCACGCCCACGACGCAATGCCAGTAGGCCAACCACTTACATCACCTGGATATGCCCTCCGGAATTGGAGGAACCATGCAGAAGTAGCAATCGCCGACGTGATCCATGGGCCCTCTCCAGATCATTGGAACCGCAAAAGACTTTGATGGTCTTTTCCCATCCATCCACAGCCTGAGATCTGTTACACATGTATTGCAGCATATGTGTGGTGCCTAGCTTTTATCCTGATCTTTTATTCTGCAGCCAAAATATAAATTGTAGGCTTTCTGAACCGCCACAGTCATATGCCATTTTTGTGATGTAAAAGTCACATCACCACAACTAGAGCAGAAATTATCTGCATGATTAACACCAGGACGAGGAATCGCCAAATATGCTGTGAGTGACCTATTGGTATAAAATAAATATGTCTTTTTTTTCTTTTGTTTTTTTTTTACTGTCAAGCGAGGCAAATTTAAGTAGTGACTGCAGCAACTGGTTTTGGACAGTTATTTCGATTGGTTGCAAGTAAAGATTATGCAAGCTCACGCAAATGTTGCAGAATACACTGGTAATGGTCCCCACTGACTAATGAAGAGCACATATCTTAGCAACCAGACCCAGTCGGCCATTTTCACTATGACCTCTGAAAGGCATAGAATGGACCGGGCCACGGCCCCGTACCAATGCGTCGACGCTATCCAGTAGCCTCATATGTCCTCTGCTAAACATCGACCCGTCGCCGCAGACTGACAGGTCGCCATGAGGTCCAATATGGGCTGACCGCATCTGAGCACACGCGGCGCGCACACCACCAGATGCAATCTCACTCCTCCGGCAAACACTCGGACCCCGCTAAGGACATTCGCCACCACAGTGTCCCCACCGAAACGCAGGCCGCCAAGGCTTCAACCGCGCATGCTGTCCCTTCGCTCGGGCCACCCTGACCACCCGACCGACTCCACCCTGCCGATCGAAATAGGCCACCATCCCGGAGATCTCAGACAGCACCTACAGCGCTCGATCCACTACCGTGTCCGTGAACGCCTGCCACGGCTGACGTACCGCGTACCGTTCCAGTCAGACGATGGAACACTGGGCGTGCTGCGTACACTAAAACGCCTTGTACATAAAGGATCCCCAAAATGTAGCCGAGTCTAACCACGCTCCGGCCAAGCTCCCTGAAGAGAGGGAGAGAACCTTATAAAAAAGAAGTGGGGACAATTAGGAAGGCTTTCCTGTTTGATTATTCTTTTTTTTTTTTGTTGTTGTTTGTTTTTTTTTTTTTTTCCTTTTTACAACTCCATTAGGGCCACAAGGCACACAACCGAACAGGGCATTGTCCAGAGAACGCAAGGCCCCTCCTCCAGGCTGACTCCACAGCCTAAACCGGCAGTCACCTTGGCTGATGCCGAGCAGCGCGGAAGCCAACTTGTAAGCCCAGCATATGAAGTATGCCTACTAGTACAGCATTCCGCAATGGAGGGACATGTAACCGGACGGCTTTGAATATGAACCTACAGATATCCCGCGCTTGCTCCAAGACAAGCACTGTGCAGCCTACTGGTCTTCTCGGAGCACCGCCACGACCCGAAGACCTAAACCGGCCAGCAAAAGACGACGTACGCTGGGCCCGAAGGAACCTGGTTGAACGGATCCCAGCACTCCCTGTATCGTTAGGATCAGAGCCTCCCCCCAAGGACTCAGCCCTGGCTGAAACCGGCTGAGCATAACTCCAGGCCCTGCGGCGAGCCCCCACGAAGAAGTGGAACGCAACGATGCCTTGAGGAAAGGGAAGGCCCAATGGGTGAAGCAAGTTGCTAGCCGACCAAGGGAGTAAACCCCACACGCGCACCTCAACGGAAGGTCGGAAGAACCGAGGATTCTGGTCCCACAGGTGCGCATGCTAGCCTTTAACAACATACACCTCTGCAGGTACAAAAAACTTAAATTGTGAGCACCTTCAGGGGCAAGGGGAATAGACGACAGCTTCTGACTGTTGACCACCTTGTCTTGCACAACAGACAGCAGCACCCCACCAAACAAATGATTGGGAATATATGACCTCAGAACCCCAAGACAGAGTTAAAACAGTAGAACGTGCAGTGGACGTGAATTTCCAGATCTGCCAGCCCCCCTGCCCACATTGAGAAGAGGCAGAGAAGAACTGGACCGGCGGATCTGGAGGGGTGCCTCCTGGACAGCCGGGCCACCGAAGGGAAAGCTGATGACTGAGGCCCAAACTCCTCAGGATGGCCCCGTCTTGCATTGGCAACCCCATGCAACCCCGCTCACGATATCCCAAGCGATCTCTGTCATTGCTGCAACAATCACCTGAGCATGAGATCACAGACGGAACACGGACATGCAGACGCACTCAAGGAGAGCGCACCTAAGAAGTATGAGCCTATCCAACATCCAGCACCACATGTCCAGGTGTCCCACTCCTGTCACCCAAAACACAGGACGCTTGAACCTAGGTGACCATCATAGCAAAGACAGGGAGGCCTGACTGCCGCTATCAACCCTTCCAGGACCCTGGAACACTAAGCCCCGGACTGTGCCATCCAGCAACACTTCTCACGATCCCCAGCAGGGGCCTTTCCCCAGATGGCCCTGACGGGCAGTGTTCCCGCCAAATGGGCAAGCTGCGCTCTGATAACATAGTGCAGAAAACCAAATCAAAGTGTCTTAACCTAGCTAATTTTTGTCTAATAGTGATCATTCATAATATCAGCCAGGCTCAATCATAACATTAGTATTAATGATCTCTAAAGATTGAAGAGTTACTAATGCAACACTAATTGGTTTTTTTTAAAGAGCTTCAAAGGCGATCTTGGAAACTACAGACCAATGAATCTGAGTTCAGTGCCAGTTAAATGATAGAACTTGTTCTGAAAAGCAGCACCAAGCTGTCTTTTCAAAGGGTTAATAAACATGTGAGTAAGCCAAATGATATGTATCGGGATGTTTTAGAAGGTACTTGACAAAGCCCCTTATGAACTTCTCCTGAGGAAGGAGATGATGTGCTATTATAGAATGGGAAATGGATCAAAAACAGGAACACAATAGGACTAAATGGCCAGTTTTCTCACAGGAGACCCGTAAATAGTGGAATGTCTCAGGATCTGCACTGGAACTGGCATCTGGTAACATCTACTGCACTGAAATGATCTGGAAAAGAGATCAGCAAGCATGGCGATCAAATTTGCAGATGGCATAACGACATTTAGAGGCTGTCTGCACAATTTCCAAGCTTAAACATGGAAATAGCATCCTTATGTAAATGACAATTTCAGAAAGGGCTCAATTTGTAGGTGGTTGTGCCGCCGATGACCCTGAATGGCCAAATCCTAGCACGGAAACCTGCTGCTGACAGACGTCGCTAACTGCCAGAATGCAGACAAAGGTAAAGGCACCCCCAAGAAGTAAAACCCAAACCAATCACATTGCATTCAAAGAAATATAAACTATCATGAAATTAAAAGGAAATTAAAATTAAAAGTAACAGCAAAAGGAAGTCCTTATCTGGGTGTAGCCGCGTGGAACAGCATCGTCTGCTCAAACGCGGGGCTGCTCCGCTCTCCGCCACGAGGCCTCAGCCCTGCCGAGAAAATGGCACCAATCCGAAGCAGGCCCATTTGGCGCCAAACACCACAGAGGCGGCAAGAGCTCAGAGCCCCTCCATGCGGACTCGAGAGACTCCCTTGTGGCGTCGGGATGCAGCAGTTACCCCGCTGTAGCTGCGGGGTGAAGAGCTGTCCAGACACGCTGCTGCCTCACGCCACCAGAAGTAGCAGACGCTGCGAGCCCCGGCCCACCGGCTAAAGAACCTCGAACGGCCTGAGGCTCCCGCCGCGATGGGAATCTGCCGCATGGACACTGCCAAAATGCAGGTGTTCCACAGAGCTCTCCCCCGTACAGTCCTGGGGGAGAGATCATCACCGGGCACAGAGACCGAAGAATCCCAAGCAGAGAGGCTAGCTGGCAGCGTGAACTTTGAAAAGGGACAGAACCCCCCTTTACACTAAGGCCGACTAGGTGAAAATAAATAAAGTAAAAGTAAATGAAATTAAATGAAAATGAATTCAATTTACAGGATTACACCTAAAGAAGGGCAAAAGAAATGCAAGGTAAATCAAATCCTGACTAACTGCTCCTAAACTGCTTCTCAAGTGAGCCCAGCACCTAGGCTCACTACGTCCTCATGCTGCATGGAGACTGGACACACTGGGGGATCATGGGAGAAGACCAGCAGGATATACCCGGTGATGTCACAAGTTTGACTTGTCCAGTCTCCATGTTGCAGGAGGAGGTGCACTACCCAGTGGTGGAGGACTGAACTGTAGGACCGATAAGGAACCTGTGTACCACTGCCTTAAAGCATTCTGCTACCGTTTATGTGTACTAGGTGTGTCATGGAGAATGATGCATAAATCATAATACTGTCGGCATATATATGGTAGAGGATGTTGTATTTTTGAATTACAGTGCATATTTGATGTATGTGTATGTTATATAGGAGGGATAAGGCCGATCCTTGCGACACTCCTTGGTGTTGCTTGATTAAAGTCGGTTCACGCAAATCTACCCCAATCTGTTGCTGGTGATCCTTTAGGTAAGATCAAACCCAATCCAATGTTGTACTGTGCAGGTCAATTTTCTTTAGCCAAGATATAACAATGTTGCAACTTCTTGAATCAAAAACTGATGATTTATTTATTTATTTGACATGTTTTGTATACCGCCTTTTCCTTCAATCAAAGCGGTTCACAACATACTACAAAGGTCATACAAAGGCAGGGTGGACATGCACCACCTTATCATTACATCAAAGTGGTTGGAAGTGAGACTACATAGCACAGAGAATGACAATACATACATTACAATACAACTAACATAGTCATACCGTCAAACAGAGTTACCAACTAGATAGCAAGGAGCAGATGTTTCTTTTGCCTCGCACGGTCCAACGCCTAAGGGCCACACCAAAGGGCCCTCTGGCGAGGCCCTCAGGCGCGGGCCCGCCCCCACAGTGACAGTTTAAAAGTTCTTTCCTTGCGATCCACGTAGCAGGGGGAGGGAGCATTTACAAACAGCTGTTCTTGATATGTCGAGGATATGTCTATGAAGAATCCCCATTACAGTTAAGCAACTCTAGTCTCTCAGGTAGCACTCCAAAAGAGGACTATCAAGGATAAAATAGTAGAAATCCATAATGCTATCTGGATTAAAAAAAAAAAACACACACACACCTTAGAATACTCGAGCATCTGCCGAAATGGATTCTTGCCTTATAACGATCATGCCTCAAACTGGTTACCTTAGAATGATTGGAAAACACCACAAATATAGTAACATTACTTCTTTGTCTTGGTACTCAAAGTCTGACAACAAAAGCAATCAATTGTCTCACATACTGTCCTGGTACAAAAGACAAATATACAAATGGGAATGGAGCAGATACTATGCCATTCAAGGAAGATGATGTGTTTGAACAGCCTGCAAAACTGAAAGTGAACAAGGCAACGGGACCGGATAGGATACATCCCAGGATACTGAAAGAGCTCAGAGGTTCTTGTAAGGCCATTAAAGGATGTTTTTAATAGATCCTTGTAGACAGGAAAATTTTCATGGTACTGGAAAAGGGCCAGTGTGGTATCTCTTCACAAAAGTTGTAATAGGGAAGAAGAGGCAAACTACAGACAAGTAAGCCTTATCTCAGTGACAGGAAAAGTAATGGAGGCGCTCCTGAAAGAGCGAATAGTGGACTTTCTTGAAACCAATAGGTTGCACGATCCAAGGCCACATGGTTTTTACCAAAGGACAATCTTGCCAAACAAATCTGATTGAGTTCTTTGACTAGGTGACCAGAGAACTAGATCAAGGGCATGCAATGGATGTGATCTACCTAGATTTCAGCAAAGCCTTTGATAAGCTTCTTATGAGGAACAGTTATCAATAAACTCAACAGCTTGGGGATGGGTCCCAAGGTGGTGAACTGGATCAGAAATTGGTAGGTTGCCTGACAGACGACAGAAGGTGGCGATAGTAAATGGAACTCACTTGGCTGAAAGGAAGGTGATTAGCGGTGGGCCCCAGGGTTTGGTCCTGGGACCAGTACTGTTCAATATATTTGTGAGCGATACTGATGAAGGACTGAATGGAAAAGTCTGTATTTTTGCAGATGACATGAAAACTTGCAAGAGTGGCTTACCCTGAGGGAGTGGATAACATGAGGAAAGATCTATAAAAGCTGGAAGAATAATCTAATGCTTGGCAGTTAAGATTTAATGTGAAGAACTGCAGTGTCGTGCACTTGGGAAGCAGAAATCCAAGGAAACTGTATGCGATAGAGGGTGAGAGGTTGGTGTGCATGGACCAGGAAATGGACCCCGGAGTGATTGTTTCTGAGAATCTCAAGGTGTCGAAACAGTGTGACAAGGCGGTGACAAAAGCCAGAAAGGTGCTGGGTTGCATTCAGAGAGGAATTACCAGCAGAAAAGAGGAGGTACTAATGTCACTGTACAAGTCCCTGTGAGGCCTCACTTGGCATACTGTGTTCAGTTTTGGAGACCATATCTCACAAGGGATATAAAAAGATTGGAAACTGTTCAGAGGACGGTGACCAAAATGATTTGGAGCCTGCGTTAGAAGACTTATGAGAAGAGACTTGAAGACCTAAATATGTACACTCTAAGGTGAGGAGGGACAGGGGAGATACTATAAGTATTTAAAGGTCTGAATCATATTAATGAACAAACCAACCAACCTCTTTCAAAGACAGGGAAGCTGTAAAACTAAAAGGCATAACATGAGGTTGCAAAGGGGTAAACTGAAAGGCAATGTCAGGTAATACCTTTTCCACTGAAAGGGTGGTGGATGCTTGGAATACCCTCCCGATGGAAGTGGTGGGGCAAATACAGTGACAGAATTCAAAATGGGAATGGGACAGACATAGTGGATCCTTTTATAGTAACAGGATAAAATCAAAATAAACATAACTATCTCTTATTTCTGAACACTTAGGGGTGGCCTGCATAGAGCAGTGGGTACACCCCTAAACAAAGGCATGGGGAGGAAAGACCTGCACGGAGCAACAAGTGCACCTACTTTTGCCGTCTTGCTGGGCAGACTAGATGGACCATACTGGTCTTTATCTGCCATCATATACTATGTTATTATATGTTAGTATGTAAGATTTAGTCACAGAAATGAAAGAGAGCAAGTAGAATCTGGAAGTTCATGAAAGAGACATGAGAACACAATGTTACTCAAAGAGTTCTGTTCTGCCGCAGGCACGGAAACCAAGTGCAGCATGTAAAGGACAGCAGAAGCACAAGGCACCTCGACTGCCTGACAACACAAATACAAGCTTGTAGATGATGTTTCTTTGTTCAGTTAGTCCCTTTTCACCCAATCCTTCCTAGGAGCTGTTCAACTTCTCACAGTCCAGCAGTGTTTCATCAACAATCAAATGTTCCGAAAGAAAGAAGTGAGGTTCTGGGATAATGGATGAGAAAGCTTTCATGTGTTAAGTAAAAGTCTCATTCCCACAGTCTACCTCCCATTACTTCTCCTCAAGCTGAAATGGAATTTGCAGACAGCATAAGACCAACAGCTGTGTGCAAAGGTTTAAGCAGCTTGGATCAAACTGCAGGTTGCAATGATCCCTAAGTGAACTGAATCTCGCACCGCCTCTACATGGTACAAAGTTAAATATGTCAACCTTCTGCAAATGTTACTATGTAATTTGTTGATTTTCATTGTTTTAAAATAATAAAGTTAATTTGGCAGATGCAAAAGCTTGGACGCCTCCCGGCTGATTTCTTATTCTATTTCTTTAAAGGCTGTCAGTGAGGTCCATAAGATTTAGTGACTCATTAGGCCTTCACTTAATCTATTGAATACAATTCTACAGTCAAATACAAAATTCTGACCCTTTCAACCTCTGTTTGCCACAAAGATACAGGTAAGTGGAGCTCACTCTGAGGAGGAGGTTACCAGTGGTGTGCCCCAGGAATCTATCCTTGGTCCGATTCTTTTTAACATCTTTGTTAGTGATATAGCGGAAGGGCTGTCGGGTAAGGTTTGCCTCTTTGCGGATGATACCAAAATCTGCAATAGACCCCCAGGAAGGTGTAGATAACATGAGGAGGGATCTAGCTAAGCTTGAAGAATGGCCTAGAATTTGGCAGCTGAGATTTAAATGTTAAAAAATGCAAGGTCATGCATTTGGGCTGTAGCAATCCAAGGGAGCAATATAGTATAGGAGGTGAAATACTTTCGTCCACTAAAGAAGAGCGGGACCTAGGCGTGATTGTGTCTGATGATCTTAAAGTAGCTAAACAGGTAGAGAAGGCAACAGCAAAAGCTAGGACGCTTGGGTGTATAGGGAGAGGAATGACCAGCAGAAGAAAGGAGTTGATAATGCCTCTGTATGAGTCTTTGGTGCAACCTCATTTGGAGTATTGTGTGCAATTCTGGAGACCACACCTTCAAAAAGATATCAAACAGGTTGAAGTCGGTGCAGAGGGTGGCTACTAAAATGGTTAGTGGTCTTCGTTATTAAGGTTCTTAATTAAGTTTGTCCTTGTATGCTTTATATGTATACTTTAGAGGAAAGGCGGGACAGAGAAAATATGACTGAGATGTTTAAATACCTCTGTGGCATAAATGCACATGAGGAGAGCCTCTTTCAATTGAAAGCATGCTTTGATACAAGGGGACTTAGGATGAGGGTGAAAGAAAATAGACTCAGGAATAATATGCAGAAATATTTCTTTATGGAGAGAGTGGTAGATGCGTAGAATGGTCTCCCAGTGGAGCTGATAGAGATGAGGACAGAATCTAAATTCAAAAAAGCATGGGACAAACACAGAGGCTCTCTAAAGGAAAAAAAGGGGACTCCTGTAGTGGTGGGCAGACAAGAAAGACCATGTGGTCTTTTTGCCATCATTTTTCTGTTTATATTTGTCAGAGAAGCGGAGCTCCCAAGGACAGGTGTACAGTGAGATAAGAGGCATCAACATATTCTTCTATAGATCTGGGTAAAGGTCAGATCCTCTAGATACCCTGGATCTAGGGAATACCACCTTAAATCTACTGTAAAGAATATAACTCACCTTGAACGTCTACTGGAAAGGCATGAGATAAATACAAATACATTTTTAAAAAATTGTAGCCCCAGAAGAGCAGACTTACCTACTTGATGGCGAGGACTGAAACATGCCCTGGAGCCTGATCCCCCAGATATAACTCGTTCTTTCACTGCTGAAATAGAAATCAGTATTGACTTTTTCCTCCCTCCACTACCAAGATCCAGGGGGATAGAGTTCCAGGTGCGCATCCATCGAATTCAGGTCTGGATGCTAGGCTACCAGGTCCGGATAATGGAGAGAGAGGACGAAAACAGTCAATGGTCTCAAGCCAGAAAAACCTCCAGCGCTGGCCAGATTTCTATTTCAGTAGTGAAAGAATCAAGTTAGATCTGGGGGATTGGCTCTGGATCTGCCGGAAACAGATCCAGGTCTAACTTGGTCATTCATTTCTGGCACAGAAATATGACCGATGCTGCACACTAGTGCTGGGAAATATTTAAATCCCTGCCACCTAGCAGGTAAAAGACAGATTCTCCAAGGATCTGATTTATTCTCTAGATCCAGAGGATCATGTTTTTTACTTATTTGCTTCTTTTACCTACAGTAGAGCAGGCACAACACGTATATACAAAACAGAGCTTAATATGTAAAAGTAGTCAACGTTTTTTAAATCACAAGAAGATTGTGAAAAACTTCAAGAGGAACTCGATAAATTGGGAGACTAGGTGTTCAAATGTCTGATGAAATTTAATATGGCCAAGTGCAAAGTTATGCACTTAGGGAAGAACAACCCAAACTACAGTTACATAACGCAAGGTTCCACATTAGGAATCACCACCAAGGTAAAGGAGCTGGACGGCATCATGGATAACATGTTGAAACCCTTTGTTCAGCATGCAGCAGCGATCAAGAAAGCAAATAGAATGCTAGGAATCATAAGGAAAGGAATGGAGAATAAAACCCATCATGTTATAATGCCTCTGTATCGTTCCATGGTGAGACAGCACCTTGTATGCTGTATGAAGTTCTGGTCACCATATCTTAAAAAGGATATAGCAGAATTAGAAAAAAGTAAAGAGAAGAGCCACCAAAATGATCAAGGGGATGGAAAGATACCCCTATGAAAAAAGGCTTGTTAGGGCTTTTCAACTTGGAAAAGAGACGGCTGAGAGGAGAGAGGTCTATAAAATAAAGGATGGGGTGAAATGGGTAAATGAAGCTACAATGCAGCATTTTTAAGATTCATCACAGAAAATGTGTTTTCATTCAACGAAGGATGTGGTAAAAGCAGTTAATGTAGCAGTGTTTAAGAGAGGTTTGGACACGTTCCTGGAGGAAAAGTCCACAAACCATTGTTAAAGTGGACTGGGGAAATACACTGTTTACCCCTTGGGATAAACAGCATAGGATTTGAGTACCTGTCAAGTTCCCAAAAGGTAGACGAAACCTAGATTAGCACTAAGGGAAACAGAATATGGGCTTGATAGACCTTTGGTCTTAGCTAGCATGGCATGTTCTAATGTCCAGGTAGGCAATTTTACAGGAATGCAAGCAGAAGCTTTGATAATCCTGAATCTTATTGGAACAAAGTGCTTTGGACTGATGAAATGAAAAGTAAACTGACCACCACCACTACACAACATGCATTTAAAGAATTACCTTGTTGACTGTTAAGTACCAGAGTGGATTTATTATCTGGAGCTGTGTAGCAGCCTACAGCATGGGAAATATTGTGCAGGTGGAAAGAAAAAGTGATTCAACTATAGATAACATAACCTACAAGCTAATGTCTCACAGTCAGTAAAGAAACAGAAGCTGAAAATAAGCTGGGTAGCTCAGCAAGACAAGGAGCTGAAACATCTCTCAAAATAAACTATGAAATACTTACAGGAAAGAAATGATGATGATTTTGGAATGGCCCTCATAGTTCCAAAGATTGAATATTACTGAAAATCTATGGGGAAGATAAGATAAAATATACAGTGCTTACAGAAACCTATTTCTCAGCTAGATGAATCCTGCTAAGGAAGAGTGGAGAAAAAATTCCAAAAACAAGGAGCAGAAAGACTTTAGGTAGCTACAGGAAATGTTTAGAAGCTACTATTTCTGCCAAAGGAGATGTTACAAAATACTGACTGAAAGGGTGCAGTTTTGTACTAACATATTCACTAAAAATAAATAATAGAAGTCACTGAAAAATACAAGTTGACCAAGGGAGCCTAATCATAGATACATCTGCACTATTTAAATCCAGTTTAACTGCACTGTTTCTTCAGTAATGAAGAGAAGATAATTCCTGAAAGCTTGCCACAGATACATTCCAGTAGTCCAATAAAAGGTATAAACACAGATGTTAACAACCATTTGTTTGTGGGCACTAATTTCATCAAGGAATAACTTACCAAGTCTTCCAGCAATCTTGTATGAGCAAATGAATAGAAGAAAAGCATTACTTTGTATTATGCTCATGTTGCAAACCGAGATCAATGCAAGTCAACTTCTAATGCAAAAAGCAACTGTGTCTTTACTATAAGAACGTCTAACCACTCTGAGCTGGTACTGGCATGTCTTAATACTATATAATGGAAGTCACTATGATGGCTTAGCTGTTCTTTTCTTCACTGCTAAAACTAATACTGACAATGAGGACAAAGACCATATCATCTATCCAGTTTGCCTAACCATACCATTTACTAAGCTCTACAATCCCTTCTCCTCTCAATTCAGATACAATCCTCCACCTGCACTGGGAGATGATTCCCCACATCTAGCACCCCTTCCGCAATGAAATATTCATTCAGATTACTCTCGGGGTCTGCCCCCTCACTGCAGAGCTTTCGTCGCAAACCCACCTCTTCTGCATTTATGCCGCAGAGGTACGTCTCCCATCTTATCTGTGCAACCATTACTAAACTCTTGGGAAATCTGTTGCATACCAGATCTTTCTCTACCACATTGTTTTCCCAGACGCAGCACAGCCTTGAAATAAAGCCTCTAATTTCTAGCAACAAAGGAAGCAAAGAATTATAGAACTGCCGTTGCCCCTCGTAATTACTATAGGACTCAGTGCCCGGCCTGCAGCGGGATTTAGGCACAGACGTGGCGCCGGGCGCTACCTTCCAGCCGGCAGAGCTGTTGCTGTCGCCCTTATCCTTGAAGTAGGGCACCGACTTCACCATCCAGTCGTAGATCTGGGCGAGCGTCAGGCGCTTGTCCGGGGAGCTCTCGATGGCCTGGCTGATGAGCTCCGCGTACGACTGGTTGCCCCAAGCGTTCCGGCGGGACCCGCCTTTCTTAGGGGTGGGAGCCGGGGCTTTGCCCTCCGCGTCGGGCCGCGACACCACCGCCGTCGGCTCCTGCCCCCGCCCGTCCGGCCTGCTCTCCTCCGGCCGCGGCAGGGGCCAAGTGCACGAGCGGGGCCGACTCAGCGGCTCAAAATCAGGGTCAACGTCCACGGCGCCCCGCTCCGCCTCCGCCATTGCCGCCCCTCGGTGCCGGCCCGGCTCGGTTCCGCCGCACTCGTGGACTTTCTCTTTTGTTTTGGCTCACAAAAACTCCTCGCTGACGTCTCTGTTTACCAGAGGTAGTCTCATGTCTGCGCGTGCGCCACTTTGGAGGTGCAGGTAAGACAGCCGCTATGTTTTTCGGGGAATATAGTTCTCCTTTTAATTCCTCAGCCCTTACAACCCGAAGCCTCTCTTCCATGAGACTACGTTTCCCACAAGGAAGTCTTGCGTAAGACACGCCGCCTCAAAGCACTCACAGAAAAACATTGCACTTAAACTAACTTTCCCAGCATGCTGTGCCTGGATGTTTGGGCAAGCCAGGGCACGTGCTGTATGCGTTCAGGAGCGTGGTGGTGTCGTCATAAGGGGCAGAGCTGACAGCGTGACGTACTGATGTTTGACGTCTGCAGGCCAGGGAGTGGGACTTCGGGCAGGAACCTTTCTCTTCATGGCCCTGTTTCGCTTTTCTCAGCCTGCGGGCTTCCCTTGCAGGCCTGCTAAGTACTGCTACGCCTTATCGCTTGTATAGCGCTACAGAGATTACTACTCCTGAGTCTGTTCCCCTTTCGCCCCCATCCCATGTCCCCTCGTAGCAGGGCTCTCTTTCGATTGAAAGCAATATGCTCACTAGAAGTACCTTCGTTGTTGAACAACCAGGCCTCTGAGCCCCCTGTGTTACTAGCAGGCTGCTCCCAAGACTGGCTGTCTCAGAAACCCCTGGTAAGATCATGAACCTACGAGGCCAGCTGTACTACTGTACACAGAGTGGTCAACCTGGCAATACGAAACATCACAGACCTGTGCACATTCCAAAAATGCCTAAAACCCTTGTGTTTATCAAACACTTTACCTCCCCCCCCCCCCAAACAATAGTAAACAACACAAGGAAATCAAACTTTGATACACTATGCTGTATATAACCTGACTTCCTGTAAATAACCATTTACTCAACTGCACATAGTTTAACTTGTTATTTTATTTATAGTCTCTTATATACCGCACTATTCAGCATCAGCGCGGTTTACAATAAACAAGGAGTTACACAATTCAACGGTACTTTGTGTTTACAGAAAAAACAGGAAATACAACTCGGATAACAGGGTAATTAATTAATATAACAGACATGATCTCATCCTGGCTTCAGTATTGTGTATGGGAGGTCTGTGGGGTGTCTGTATTGAATGTGTATGTTTGGAAGGTCTGTGGGTAGGTTGTGTTATCTGGATTGTTTAATGGATAAGACAAGAGGAAGAGGTAGTGTTTCAAAGCTTATCTGTACATAAGTTTAATTGGTTCAATTTGTTCAATGTAAAATCCTAACCACTGTTCATTGTAAACCGTCTTGATCATGGTCATGGTGAAAGATGGTATAAACCATTCTAAATAAACATAAAGAGTAAATTAGACTTACCTGCTAATTGTTCCTGGAGTAACTCCAGTCTAGTCCCAAAACCTGTGGGTTGTGCTCCTCTTCCAGCAGCTTGGAGACTGAGACACGTCACTCTTTTGATGACCCTGGTATAAATACCCAGGCACCGCCTCCTTCCATCAGTAACCTAGTGACAAAGCAAACTCACTGGAGTAACAATTAAGTAATAACTCTTATTCAAAACTCTGCAACTAGCAAAACAATGACCTACTACTGGGGCTGTTTAATTTTTTTAAATTTTATCCAGAGTACTCTTGCCCCCTCCTAACTATAGTTAGAACTTCCTAGGCCCGCTCCCTCCCCTCATGGAGCAAAGCGACCCCTTAATCAATTTTCAGATGCGCCACATCTGCCTATGGAACCTGAAAAACCATCTCTGCTTAACTTCAGCTTACCTGTTAGAATTGCTTGCTTCAGGCTCCACTCCAACAGAATACCCGGGTGGGATACAGGACTAGACTGGAGTTACTCCAGGAACAACAATTAGCAGGTAAGTCTAATTTACTCTTCCTGATTGTCCCTCCAGTCTAGTCCAGAAACCTGTGGGTATGTAACAGAGCAGTTCAACCCATCAACAGGAGGGACCTCCTATCCCCGCCTGAAGCACTGCCGTGCCAAAACAGGTATCCCGCTCTGTCTGAACATCCAGCCTGTAATGACGCACAAACTAATTTAAGGAAGACCAGGTTGCCACCTTACAAATTTCAATTGGTGGCACCAACCTGTTCTCCGCCCATGAAGCCGCCTGAGCTCTAGTCGAATGAGCGCTCAGCCCTTCTGGAACTAATCTGCCCTTCAGCAGATACGCTGACGCAATCGCCTCCTTAATCCATCTGGCTATGGAAGCCTTTGACGCTGCTTCTCCCTTCTTTGCCCGCCAAAAAGCACAAATAGCCTATCAGACCTCCGAAAATCCGCCATCCACCGAACATATTCCTTTAATGTTCGACGAACATCCAGGTGATGCGACTGGCCAGCTGCCAAAGATTCAGGACTTCTTCCGAAAACTGGCAATGACACTTCCTGATTCATATGAAATGCAGACACCACCTTAGGCAAAAAGGATGGTACCGGCCTCAATACCACCTTAGAATCGTAGAACGACAGAAAAGGTTTCAGACAGGATAAAGCCTGTAACTCAGAAACTCTCCTGGCCGAACAGATCGCTACAAGGAAGATCACTTTGAACGTAAGATCCTTCAATGATGACCTGGCCAAAGGTTCAAACAGACCACGCCCAAGCGCCTCCAATACTAAACCAAGATCCCAGGTTGGAACTATTTGACAGCAAGGTGGCCTCAACAGCAACACTGCCCTTAAACGCTTTACATCGGGGTGCGCCCCCATGGCCTCCCCTTTGATCTTACCTCTGTAACAGGACAGCGCTGCCAACTGCACCCACAAGGACGAGGCCACTAACCCATTTTGAAAGCCGTCCTGTAAAAATTCCAAAATCTGTGGGATAGATGTCCGTAACGGTTTCACCTTCCTGTCCGCACACCACGCTTCAAATATGCGCCAAACTCGAATGTATGCCAACAACGTAGACTTCCTTTGTGCTTTCAGCAACGTAGTAACTACTGCCGCGGAATATCCGTTTGCCCTTTCAAGAGCCAAGCCATAAGCGAGAATCGATCCACCTGGGGCATGAACAGTGGACCCTGCGACAACAGATCCCTCCTGACTGGAAGACGCCACGGCCGCTCCACCAACAGCCTCTTGAGATCCACATACCAAGGCCTCCTTGGCCAATCCGGTGCTATCAGAAACACCAGGCCTTTGTGCCGCTCGATCCGTTGTACCACTCGACCTATCAGCACCCATGGTGGAAATATATAGAATAGCTGCTCCACCGGCCAGTCCTGAATGAGAGCATCCAGGTCCTCCGACATTCTTTCCCGTCTTCTGCTGAAAAAGCGATCGACTTTTGCCGAGTGGAACGTTGGCATGAGATCCATTACCGGCATCCCCCAACGCCGCACGAGCATTTGGAATACCTCGGAATGAAGAACCCACTCTCCGGGATCTATCCTCACTCAACTCAAGAAGTCAGCCTCTACATTGTCTATCTGCGCTACATGTGCTGCCAACAGCGCCTCCAAGTGCTGTTCCACCTACACGAACAGCTCCTCGGCCTCCAATGACACACTGCCGGTGCCTCCTTGCCGATTGATGTACACCACTGATGTCGCATTGTCTGAAAACACTCGAATCACTTTGCTCTGCACATACGTCTGAAACGCTCGGAACGCCAAACGTACCACCCGGAGTTCCAACCTGTTGATTGACCAACTCTTCTCCAGTTCGGACCACTGACCCTGTGCTAAACGTCCCTGGAAATGCACTTCCCAGCCCAACAGGCTGGCATCCATTGTCAGAGCAATCCAGTCTGGCGTTTCCAAGGGCATCCCCTTCTCCAGATTCCCTGGACGCAACCACCACTTCAGCACCCGTCGTGTTTCTATCGGACAGGGAAGTTTCCGGGTTAGAGCATCGTTCTGATGAGACCAGTGCCTTAGCAGGGCCCTCTGCAATGGCCTCATGAGCCCTCACCCACGGTACTAACTCTATCGTTGCTGCCATCGTCCCCAGCAACTGTAGATAATGCCATGCCGTGGGGAGAGACCTGCCGAGAAACTCGCCTACCAACTTTCCTACCCCCTTCGCTCGTTGCCGGGGAAGAAACACCCTTCCAAGCTCGGTATCGAACCGTGCTTCTAGATATTTTAGATTCTGCGTCAGCGTCAACATGCTCTTTGTCACATTGACTACTGTCGCACCCCCAGGTGCCCTACCGGTGAGGCCTTGGTACTGCCTGAGGGTGGTAGTTGTACCTTCTCTATAAACCACAAAAGACACTTGTGTTCCAAACTCAGGGTTTTATTCCCCGTCCGTGAGGTATTTTCTCCTTGGCAAAACAAAGCAAACAACCCACTTCGGGCACATAACAGAAATCAAAAGGTTATCTTCAACCCTTTTCACCTCAAAGAAAACTCTGGGTCAATTACCGAAACTGAGCATTCCATGGGCTCAGGAACTGTTGCTAACTTTGTATTCTCATATTCCATAGATTCTGGTTCATTAACACTCACGTTTTCAAGGTCAGCTGTTTCAAAAGGATAATGTAGGTTTTCCTCGTCAAGCAGGAAGTTGTTCTGTCCTTCTCCCTCAAAGCCTCCCTGGGAACTACCATATACTTTTGCATGAGGCTTATGAGAACTCAGCCCCTGCTGGTAAGCATAAGGACATTCAGGAACTTCCCTGGCTCTGCTGTTAGAGTGATTACGGTAGACTCTGAGCGTGCTCGGGTCTAGCCTTTTCCTCACAGCTGCCCTGGATTGCACTGCTCTATACGGAGGTTGCTCAAACTCTGGGAGTTTAAAGTGGATACTAGAATCTCTAGCTTTTCCAAGTAAGTGAGCTTCTCTTCTCCTGGGTTTTCTAGCACAAGGGAAGGGATTATTTCCAAAGCTTATTTCTGGGTGGCTTTTTCTATTGCTGCAGGGTTTTACCCACTCGGGTAGAAAACAGCCACTATCAAAACTTCTGGCTTTGTTACCTTGTACTGCAACTCTCCCACGTCTCTCGTGCTCTTCACACATGCATTCAATATCTGGCTTTTGCCTTCCAAATGTTTCACTCGGGGTTTGAGACTCACTCAGACCTTCGTGTGGGCTTGCATGCTGTCCCAGTAATTCAGACTCTCTTTCATTCCACTTCCATACTTTTCCCAGCTTCTGCTGCGCTGACCGTTGTCTCCCTTGCTGTGAGACTTGCTGGTTCACCTCCTCTCCCTCTCTAACTATTTGGGAGCGTATTATATCTCTGTGTTTCTGGGCTCCACCTCTACCCAGCTGATTCCTATCAAGCAAAGCAAACTCCCTTTGCTTGCTATCTGGGTGTGTCTTCTCAGCCCTTACCCACGTGTGCCTAGGTTGTCTGTAGCAACCATCTGACAGTTTTTTGTTTATACTGTCATGTCTCCCCTGATCACTGCTGCTGATTTCCATTTTCTCAGGCTCCGATAGGTCCACCTTGTGACACTACCCAACCTAGGCTTTGAAGGCACGTGACCACCTTTGCCATGGCCGCCTCGCTCTCGGCTCTTGACTTTGCTCGAATCAACCAGTCCAGATAAGGATGTACTAATACACCTCTCCTGAGCGCCATGGCCACTACCACCATCACCTTGGTGAATGTCCTTGGCGCCGTGGCTAGGCTGGATGGCAACGCCCAGAACTGAAAGTGACCCATAGGCACCGCAAACCTGAGAAACGTCTGATGTTCCTGCCGAATAGGAATGTGTAGGTACGCCTCCAACAAATCCAAGGAAGTAAGGAACTCCCCCCCCCACGCACCGCTACTATGACCGACCTCAATGTTTCCATGTGAAAATGAGACACTCGTAGACAACGATTCACTCTCTTGAGATCCAGAATGGGGCGATATGATCCTTCTTTCTTCGGCACTACGAAAAAAATAGAGTACCGACCGGAACCGCACTCCCCTTGAGGAACCGGCACCACCGCATCGAGCGCCTCCAGCCGTTCTAATGTCTGACTGACCGCGTCGAACTTGCGACATGATCCGCAGGGGGACTGAACGAACGCGTCAGCAACCGGCCGACAAAACTCCAACGCATAACCTTCTCGAATCACCTCCAGTACCCACCGGTCGGAAGTAATCTGGACCCAGGCAGAGTAAAAATCCCTTAGCCGACCCCCTACAGGTACCACTCCTACCTGGGCCCCCCTTGCTTCATTGCGACTTTCAAAGATTAGAGGAGGAAGCCCCAAAACCTCTGCCTGCTCCCCTAAAACCCCGAAATCCTTGGTTCCTATAGGGAAAACATCCCCTCTGGCTTTGAGTGAGCCTAGGGGAACAAAACCAGCGAAACTCCCTCTGAGGCGTCTTCTATGGCGCATTCGTCCATCCTTGCTTCTGTTTATCTTCCGGCAACCGTCCCCCTTTGGACTCACCCAGATCTTTCACCAATTTATCCAAATCCTCTCCAAACAAAAGCTTTCCTCTAAAGGGCAATTTACTTAACCTAGCCTTAGACGAACTATCAGCTGCCCAGTTCCGCAGCCACAAATACCGCCGGGCTGCTACTACCGAGGCCATACTGTTTGCCAAACCACGAATAAGATCATAATAGATATCGGCCAAATACGCTGTTCCCGACTCCAACCTGGCCACATCCACTGACTGTACCTCCGCCTGCTCTCCTTGGAGATTCTGAGACCAATGCAGACAGGCTCTAGCCACCCAAGCTCCACAAATAGACGCCTGAATCGACAGTGCACTCACATCAAAAACCTGCTTCAACAACATGTCCAACTTCCTATCCTGAGTATCCTTAAGGGCCGCACTGCCCTCCACTCGAATAGTAGTCTTCTTGGTAACCACCGCAACCACAGCATCTATCCTAGGGGGCTGAAACAACTCCTTATCCTGCTCTACCAGCGGGTACAGTTGGCCCATAACCCTGGACCCCTCTCTAGGTCCGGATCTCCATCCTCGGACAGTACCCCCTCGGATACCACCGATAGATCTGTATCCTTGTCTACTCTGGCCTTCTTAACCATACCACTACCTCCTACCGCCATAGGCGTCCCCGGTCTCTTTTCTCCTATCCACGCCTTGGAGGTAGGGGAAGGAAATCCTTTCCTAGCACTCCCAAATGCTTGCTGCATAAGTGCCACAAACTCCGGGGAAAAAATTGCTTCCAGGCTGCCTGGCAATGGACTCGGAGTAGAGATATACGGAGCCGAGGAGGACCCTGCCACCGGCTCCGGCAGCAGCCCAGCCGGGGAAACTGGCTCCAGCAAGGGTTCACCCCCCAACTTGGAACCCTCTGAGCCCCCTTCTACAGCCTGCTGCATTGCAGATGCCTGTAACATACACCCCCTGCACACACCAGCCTCAGAGAGTGTCCCCCACTTAACCCCGCACAGGACACATTGAGATTTAGAGGGCATCCCTGGCTAACGGCACTGTCGCCTGCTGTAATACCGATAGGTTTCAGCCCCCGCCAGAAATATTGAATCTTTTTTTTTGTTTGTTCTTGGGGTTTTTTTGTTTTTTAACACTTAAAACAGCACCCGGTATCCTCCTCGGCCGCCCCCTGAAATTTTTTTTTTCAAAAGAAGCTTTACTGCCAAAATATCCGCTGCTAAAGCTTTGCCCGATGTCTCGAGCGCTTCCCGCGCTGAGACCATGCGATCGGGCCTGCTCTGACACACACGATCAGCGGTCCGCTCCCCAACGGCTTACCTCCAAGGAGCTCTTGAACTACACACCTCTGGTCCGGTCTCTGCCAGCTCCCCTGAACTCTGGAAATGCCGTGCAGAGGTAAATCTCGGCTTCCAGCACAGCTGCAACTTTCACCATCCAAATCGCTGACGCTGGCTCTGAGCGGTGACAGGCACCAACGTCTGCTGCGCTGCAGAGCCTAAGGCTCCAGCTCCTCACCCATCAATGTGGGATCGGGTAACCAGAGCCTCTTTCCTCCACCGGCTGCCCTTCGAGCCTGCCCAACCGAGCTCCAAATCAAACCGGGAGGAGAGGGTTTGGGCCTTAACGCTCCAACTAAATTTAAAGTGGTAAAGCCCGCCAAAATAAAAACTGATTCCAGCAGAAAAATTAGTCTAAATTTAGAGAAAGGACCCACTAATTGACCTGATCAAAACCTCTAACTATTCCCAATTTCCTTAATTGCTCCTCTAGTGAGACCCCAAACCCTGGGCTCACCACCCTCCAACTGCTTGGAGACTGAGAGAGCTGATGGAAGGAGGCGGTGCCTGGGTATTTATACCAGGGTCATCAAAAGAGTGACGTGTCTCAGTCTCCAAGCTGCTGGAAGAGGAGCACAACCCACAGGTTTCAGGACTAGACTGGAGGGACGATCAGGAATAAATAAATACACCAAGTTTTAATAATCCACAGGCCACTTGCCCATGGAAAAAAACTGCCTGCAGTTGCCATGAGAAGTACAGGGGTAGTGCAAGAACCCCCCCCAGTCTTAAGAACTCTTGCCACCCTCTGGCAAGAACTTAGCAAGTGCATGTATGCAACCAAAGTGAGTTCACCTGAGTTCTCCTCTTGCTAGATGGAATCTCTCCGAACTAGCGACACTGAACCCAGGTGAACCATAAACCTCCAGGAAATTGGAACAGACTCCACAGGGCAATTCCTGAAGTGCATAACATATCTCACACTCACTGAGGCTGCCTGAAGATGAAATCCATTGCGAGGATGAAGGCTGGCAGCCGTGAGGAAACCTAGCCCCTTGCTAAGATAACTCTGTTCATGATAAGACTTGAAATGACTGAGCTCCTGAGAGAAGAGCTACAGACAGCATGAAGCAGGCCCAAAACAGGAGTGCTTCCCATGCAGCTCGGCAGAGGTAGCCTAGGAGCAAGGCTTTCGACTGCCCTATTGCTTCATTCAAGCAGGGAAGAAGCCTTAAGTCCCCACACTAAAGCATGCACTCAACTCTGAACAGGATGTAAAACAACAAATGCAAAGTACCAGTTATTTATCACCAAACCAAGGTAGTTCAGGCATATAAATGCTGCCACAACATACCTTAAACCCAGTTGGATTTTTTTTAAGTCAGATGCAGGTCTGGAAACAGGACCTTTTGAATTGGAAGGCTGAGATATGGGACTGACCACCACAGGCCATGCTCCCAACAAAGTAGCAGCCAATTACCTCTCACTACCTTTTGGCAGAACAACTGCCAAGCACTACACCTGCTCAGTCTTCACCATAAACCGACCTAGATGACACTGAGAAAACATACCGTGCATGAAAGATAATGCTCGGCACTGCAGTGCAAGTAAGTCCTAAGAGTCCAGCAGAGGTCATTGAGCATGGATCTTACTGAAGCACCTCCTTTTTCTTTTTTTGCTGTGCTTGAACCAGCAACTGGGCAGCCTGCCGTGGGCCATTAGGAGAATTATGCAGACCTTATTATGTACAGCTCAAGACTAGCCCTGATAATAACATTTATCTTGACTAGGATTCAAAGTTAGAGAATGCTCTGCGCATGCCATAGAGCATAATCAGGTCTCTCCTTCCAAAAATAAAGAGAACAAAAAGTTAGCCCCTGAGTAACCTTTATTCATGACCATCCAGACTTACTCTGTATATGCCACAACTACCCTGCAGAGAAACTGCTGTAACTTGCTTGCAGCACAGTGTCCCGTGAGGACCAGAGCCCAGCCTTGGACAACAACCTGACAAGCAGGAAGTCAGTCCTCCCATATGGGACTCCCTAGCTCCAGGCTGCTGAAGACCAAACCACGACAGCACCAACAGCGATCATCTGGGTAGCCGTGAGTTGCAAAAGGTGAATCGCCACCGAGAGACTGTGCAAGACCCTAGCGTTCAGCAACACTATCACTCCGGTAGCCTGAATACAGAAGGATCGAAGGGCAGGAGGGGCCTACACCCCAAGAATATTACAGAGCTCTGCCTGGCCAAAGGCACTGTCCCTGCAGGACTCGCTCTCCAGACAGTAGTGAGCTGAAGACCATGCGGCGACCTTACATAGTTCCGTCACCAGCACTGAGTGAAGGTTGGTTACCGACCTGGCCATCGCCCTCACGCGATGCGCTGTGATCTGGTGTTCAAGGGAGAGTCCCATTCGCTCATAGGTGAGGGCAATACAGTCCGCCACTCAAGTTGACAGAGTTCCCTTAGTCACAGGAAGCCCCAGTCTGCTGGGGTCATAAGACATGAAAAGCTGAGGAGCTTTGCGGTGGGCCTGGGTCCACCGTAGGGAGAATGACAGGGCCCATTTGCAATTCAGAATATGAAGGACTAGTTCCTCCCTGCTGGCATAAGGCCGTGGAAAGAAGGTGGGGGGGGGGGACCACCTCCTGGTTGAGATGGGAGATACCACCTTCACAAGGAACTTGGGATGTGTGTGGAGCACTACCCTGTTCTTATAGAACCTTGTATAAGGTGGATCCGCCACCAGGGCCTGGAGTTCGCTCACTCTTCGAGCAGACGAGAGGGCCACCAGAAAAAACATTTTCCATGACAGGTACTACATGTGGCATGTGGTTAGGGACTTGAATGGCAGTTTGGTAAGCTGAAAGAGCACCATGTTGAAGTCCCACTCTGCCACCAGAGGACAGAGAGGGGGCTTAGATAATAGAAGGCACCGGAAGAACCTGGAGACCCTGGGCTGACCCGAGAGGGGTTTCCCGTCGATAGGGTTATGATGAGCAGCTATGGCGTTCAGGTGTGCCCTCACTGAATTAGACTTCAGCCTGGTGTGGGACAGGTGCAGTAGGTATTGGAGTACTACTTGCACATGATAGGAGAAGGGGTTTTCCCCTTTTTCCGCACATCAGGTAGAGAACCTCCTCCACTTAAAGGCGTAGGCTCATCTGGTAGAGGGTTTTCGGGAGGCCAGTAGGATCTCCTCGACTTCTTTCATAAGGTTGAAAGGGGCCAGTGTTACCCTTTCAGCAGTTAGCGTTAGGGACCCTAGGTTGGAGTACAGGAGTGAGCCCCTCTCCTGGGACAGGAGGTCCGGAGCTCGGCCCAGCGGGACTGGGAGTGCCACCGACAGGGAGAGCAGCAGTGGCGCACCTGGGGGCAATTAGAATTACCGATGCCCTCTCGCTCTGGACCTTGAAGAGGGTCCTGGCGACCAGGGGGGTCGGTGGGAATGTGTAGAGTAGGCCCTCTAACCATGAGATCAGGAAGGTGTCTGCTGCCACTCTCTCCGGGTGTGATTGGCATGAGCAGAAGCGAGGCAGCTGCATGACTGGCTTCTCTCGCAAAACCTCAGAATACAACATAAGAAAACGGAAGTACTCTTCATTACGAGGAACCCCAACTTTACCCCACCACAATATCTTAAAGTAAAGGAAGCTGAGCTGCACTCTAAATCCTCAATACGATACCTGGGAGTCACCCTAGATCAACGCCTGGATATGAAGGCTCACATAGGAAACATAGTCAGATCAGTCTACTACAAGATCCGCTCACTTAGGCATCTATGCTCCATGCTTGAACCAACTGACTTTCGGACAATTTTCCAGGCATTGGTCATACCTCATTTCGACTATGCCAATGCCATATTACAAGGTCTTCCCCAGTCTACACTAAACCCGCTGCAGCTAGCCATGAACACGGCAGCAAGAATCCTCCACGGAGCCTCCAGGAGCGACCACGTGACGCCTCTGCTAATACAGTTGCATTGGCTACCCATCCAGGCTAGAATAGTTTTCAAGATCCTGGTAATCACTTTTAAAGCTGTTCACAACCTCTCGTCCACATCCTTAACCTCCCTCATCCACACCATATCACCAAATAGAGTAAGAAGATCCACGGCTATAAACTCCCTAACCGTACCGAAGGCACTTACTGGTTGCACTAAATCGACAGCCAACAGGGCCTTCAGTCTCAGTGCCCCAAGATACTGGAATGCATTACCCCATGATATCCGGGCTATTAAGAATCTACCACAGTTTAGGAAAGCCCTCAAAGGCCACCTCTTCAACAAGTACCTTATCGAGCCCAACTGCAGCCCCTAGAGCTCCAAGACCCCCCCCCCCATGCCATCCACATTCCCAGACAAACCAATAGCATACCAACAACACACCAAGTTGATACTCAAACCCATGACGTGATTGTGTTTTCTATGCATCCTCTTTGATCATGATTCCATGTAATAAGTTTGTAAATAGTTACCCCTGTTATCCAAGTTTTGTTCCCTGTTATCTGTAAACTCATACATGTTATTTGTACTGATCATTTTGTTCCATGTAAACCGCGCTGATGCCGAATAGTGCGGTATATAAGAGAATGTAAATAAATAAATAATATTAATAAAATGTTGTTCGAAGAGGCAAATAAATCCATCACGAGCCTGCCCCAGAGGTGGAAGAGCCTCTTGGCCACCCTGGGGTTCAAGCACCACTCGTATGGCTGAAGGACTCTGCTCAGCCTGTAAACTAAGCAGTTATCCTAGCTCGGGAGGTAGACTGCTCGCAAGAGCATGCTGTTGCGAGCTACAAAGGAGAGGAGGGTCACTGCCTCCTGGCAGAGGGAGTATGAGCCCATGCCCCCCTGCTTATTGATATAAAACATGGCGACTTGATTGTCCATCTGGATCAGTACGGACCAGTGTCGCAGGCAGTGGCGGAACGTTCGCAAGGCTAGGAAGATCACCCTGAGCTCCAGGAGATTGATCTATAAGAGTGACTCCTTCTGAGACCAGCTGCCCTGTGTACAGCGGTCCCCACAATGCACCCCTCCCCCAACCCAGGAGGGAGGTGTCTATATTCAGGTTCCTCTGAGGCATGGGTTTCTGGAAGAGCATTCACGCCTGGAGGTGGTGCAAGCTTTGCCACCAGTTGAGGATCCCTGCCAGTTGGCGGGTAACCCTGATCCTGTCCCATAGCCTGTCCATGGCTTGAGTCCACAGTGATTGGAGGCACCGCTGGGCTGTCTGCATGTGCAAGAGTGCTGAGGGCGTGACGTGGACAGTGGAGGCCATATGGCCCAGCAGGCGGAGGAGATGAGCCATACCAACTGGCAGCGTTGTAGCTCCCCTGCCAGTTGCCTGAGGCATTCTGCCCTTTCTCTTGGGAGGATGGCCTTGACCTGTAATGTGTCCAACTGAGCACCTATGAACTCCAGGCTTTGGGGTAGTTGATGACGAATCCCAGGTGCTGCAGTAGGAGGGTTGTACACTCTGCGGCTTAACTAACCTCTGAGGCCATACCACCCCTGATTAGCCAGTCATCTAGGTAGGGGAAAATGAAAGCCCTTTGCAGGTGGGCGGCTACTACCCCCAGGCATTTGGTAAAGACCCTTGGCAAGGAGGCCAGGCCGAAAGGTACCACTCTGTACTGGTAGTGCCCTCCTCCCACCACAAACTGTAGATACTGCCTGTGGAAGGGGTGGATCAAGATGTGTGTGTACGCATCCTTTAGATCCAAGGAGCACAGCCAATCTCCTTGGTGGAGGTAAGGCAGCAGTATTCCAAGGGAGAGCATTTTAAACGTCTCCCTCACCAGAAACTTGTTTAAGTTTCTCAGGTCTAGTATGGACCTGAGGCCCCCAGTTCTCTATGGGACAAGGAAGTATCTGGAGTAGAAGTCCTTTCCCCATAGGTGTTTGGGTACAGGCTCTACTGTGTTGTCCTTGAGCAGACCTATGAGCTCGGAGAGCAGAAGGGTCTGGTGAAGGAGAGGTCATACTGGCTCTCCTGGAAAGAACCTGGGTGGTACCTGCTGTAGGTGGAGGAGGTATAGCTCCCTTACTATTTGCAGTACCCACTGGCCCGAGATGACTTTGGCCCACCTGTGGGCAAAGAGTGCCAGGCGGCCCTTGTGGGCTGGCAAAGGTCTCCCGGGGGAGGGGAGGCCCTACCCTGGGAGTCAAAAGCTCCCCCCGGGTTGGGTGGGAGCCAGAGCCTGGGGCTTCTGAGCCTTTGGTTTCTGGGCTTCATGGCCTTGTCTTTTGGGGTGAGAACCCTGGTGCTGGCCCGAGAAGGGCTGGTGGTGGTGGCTCTATTGGAATTGCCCCTTTTCCCCAATGGTTTCTTGTGGGGAAAGGATGAGGTCTTTTTTGAGAGCCTCTGTCGGGTCACCACATCGGCCTCAATCTCGGCCATAGGCTTGCTGAACAGGTTCTCCCCGGTGCAGGGGACATCGAGCAGCTTGTCTTGGACTCATTGCTCGAGGTCTGAAGACTGTAGCCAGACTTGGCGCTGGCCACTGATGCTGGTCGCAACTACTCGGGCTGCTCGAGAGAGGAACTTAGAGCAGACCTTGATCCCGGAGGTCAGAGACTGGAACCATTGGAGGGGTTCCCTGCTGAAAACCCGGACAACTCCTGAGTTACAGCCTTCAGATACATGCCAATGTATAATTCATAGGTCTGGATCAAATAACCCAGCATCGAGCCCTGGTAACACGCTCAAGAGTGTCGAGGGCTCTAGCATCCCTTCCAGGGGGGACAGAAGAATGGGTCTTCTGGCTATAACGTTTTTGCATAGTTGACTCGACAACCATGGAGTTATGTGGGAGCTGGGGTTGATTGAACCCTGGGCCTTTCTGGACACAGTACATGGATTTGAGGTGCTGGCTGACCAATGGTACAGATGCAAGGGTCTCCCACATTCTAAGCAATAGACGCTCAAGGATAGGCTGCACCAGCAGCGTAAGAGTTTCCTTGGGAGGAGACTCATACTGGAGAATCTCCAGCTCTTCAGTGCCAGAAAGCTCTGCAGCTTTTGGCGCAGGCACCAAGGATCACAGACCCAGTTCCGGCACTCTTGCGATTGCATCCTCTATGAGGACTACGGTCTCAAGGAACCTCTCAGTTCTCCGCTGGCCGAGGAATCTTTTTGAGGATCTTGGTAAGACGCTTCTCAGAGCTGCCCGAGTCCCTCCGAGTGGTTTTATCAGATTTTTCCAGTTGAAACTCAACAGACTTTGAGGATTTGTTCTTCTTTCTCTCAGAGTCTGAGGTCTCGGAGGAGCCGCCACCGCGGGACTCCGAGGATACTCGGGCCTCACAGGAAGTGCTAGGTTTGGAGCTCGGCATCGGAGAAGCCAGTACTGTCGGACCTTGGGAACAGTTTCTCCTGCAACTCTGACCTCTTTTTATTGGTCTTAGGCATCATGACCTGGCACAGGTCACAGTAGGTGCTGTCATAGTCCGATCCCAGGCAGGGTTAGACATGGTTTGACTGCAGCGATCATATTTACTGAACCCACCAGGAGACATGGTGGAGAGCACCCAGCCGAGGTTGATAACAGAACGCCGGTCGAGGCAAGCCTTGATGAAAAAAAGGGGAAGGAGCCGAGAACAGCACTGGGTCCAGTGCCAGCTCGAGGCGAAAAGAGGAACAGGTACACAAACCGGGAAAAGCTATCTTTTAAGGATATTAGCAAGGAATTTTTCTGGGTTAACAGGGCAGATGTCCGTTGGGCTTCATGGAAAAAAGGAGACTGAGCAATATGGCACCCTTGGGAGGGAAGGGGAAATGCTCTGTGCAGGCTCCATCCATATGTGAGGACTGACTTCCTGCTTGTTCCTGGAAAAATGATAGAGATGTTTAAATACCTCTGTGGCATAAATGCACAGGAGGACAGTCTCTCTCAATTTAAAAAAAAAAAAGCTCTGCTACGAGGGGACCTAGGATGAAGGTGAAAGAGGATAGACTAAGGAGTAATATGTGGAAATATTTCTTTACGGAAAGATGCATGGAATAGTCTCCCAATGAAGGTAGAAACATAGAAACATGATGGCAGAAAAAGACCACATGACCTATCTAGTCTGCCCTTCCATATCAACCACTACAACAGTTCCCCTTTTATCTTTAGAGATTTTCTGTGTTTATCCCATGCTTTTTTGAATTCAGATACTGTCCTCAGCTCTGCTACCTCCACTGGGAGACTATCTCAGCTGCCAAATTCTAGACCATTCTTCAAACTTAGATCCCTCCTCACATTATCTACACCTTCCTGGGTGTCTATTGCAGATTTTGGTATCATTCGTAAAGAGGCAAACCTTACCTGATAGCCCTAAGGCATTATCACTAACAAAGATGTTAAAAAGAATCAGACCAAGGACAGATCCCCGGGGCACACCACTGGTAACCTCAGAGTGAGCTCCATTTACCTGCACCCTTTGTCGCATCCCACTCAACGAATTTGTAACCCAAGCAGTAACTTTAGAGTCCATCCCTAGGGTGCTCAGTTTGTTTATAAGACGCCTGTGCGGAATGGTGTCAAAGGCTTTACTGAAATCTAAATACACCACATCTGGGGCTCTCCCTCGGTCCAACTCCCTGGTCACTCAGTCAAAGAAATCAATCAGTATCTGAATTCAAAAAAGCTTGGGACAAACACAGAAGATCTTTAAAGTTAAAAAAGAGACTATAGTAGTTGGTATATACCACATTGCATTGTTGCATGGAAGGGCAGACTGGGTATGCCAAATGGTCTTTTTCTGCCATCATGTTTCTATGTAGAACTGCACACAATATTCAAGGTGCGGTCGCACCATGGAGCTATACAGAAGTTTTATATTATCTTCAGTTTTAATCTCCATCCCTTTCCTTATGATTCCTGGCATTTCCGTTCCACTGCACACTGAGCAGAGGTTTTCTAACTTATCTACAGTATAGTACTGCCTAGATCCTTTTCCTGAGTGGTGAGTCCTGATGTAGAACCTTGTGTTGTGCACTGTAGCTGAATTGCTATTCCCTAAGTACATAACTTTGCACGTACCCACATGAAATTTCTTCTGCCATTTGGATGCCGAGTCTCAATTTCTCAATGTTTTTAAATTTAATGTGTTACCCATGATACATGACAACTGTTGCATACTACATAAAAACCCATTGTCAGATGCACTGCAAGGCATTATTTGTTAGTGAAAGTTTAACTAAGGTGAAATTAGACTTACCTGCTAATTGTTGTTCCTGGAGTGTAGACAGTCTAGTCCCTTACCTCTGGGTTCCATATCTCATGCAGTAGCTTGGAGACTGAGAAACTCCTCCTTTTTATGATGTCACCGGTATATCTCTCCTGAATCCGCCTCCTATCCTCAGTAACCTATTGACAAAGCAGACTCACCGGAGATACAAGTAAGCCTGTAACAGCATGAATAAACACTTAACTTCAAAACACCCATCTTGGCAAAACCCCAATAGAACGGATAACCAAACTATCGTGTCTTTAACTTAAGCAGGCCACTCCCTCTTGCACCCACGAGGGAATAACCCCCTACGCATACAGAAAATAAGCTGTAGGCCCCAATTGCCCTCGCTTTCTCTTGTTTCTTTTTTTTTCTCTTTGGTCGGATACTCTGATCCCCTCTGCCAGACATCGGAAAGCAATAACATCCTCTTACCTGTAAACGCGCTCCGGCACATAGGCTACGCCTAGCAAAAAATACACTGGGTGGGACACGGGACTAGACTGTCTACACTCCAGGAACAACAATTAGCAGGTAAGTCTAATTTCACCTTCCTGATCATGCTAGCCAGTCTAGTCCCGGACCTCTGGGTCAGTACCAGAGCAGTGAAAAGCGCTTCAAGCATGGGAGGGACCTGGAAGACCAGCCTGCAGAACTGCCGACCCAAACCCGGTCTCTTCCGCCCTCTGTACCTCCAGGCGATAATGTTTCACAAAGGAATTCAAGGAGGACCAAGTCGCAGCTTTACAAATCTCCGCAGGAGGAACCAAACGCACCTCCGCCCACGAAGAAGCCTGCGCCCTAGTGGAATGTGCCCTGAGTCCTTCCAGCACAGCCTTCCCTTTCAAAATGTAAGCCGACGCAATAGCCTCTTTTATCCACTGAGCAATGGACCCTTTGGATGCCGAGTCACCCTTTCTCGGACCCGCGAAAAGAACAAAGAGTCTGTCCGACTTGCGGAAGCAGGCCGTCCACCGCAAATATTTTTTCAGCGCCCTATGGACATCTAGCAGATGCAACTTTCTCGGTCCCGACGCCTTAGAGTCCTGAGAAAAGACCGGCAGGGAAATCTCCTGATTCACGTGAAACGGCAAAACCACCTTAGGAAGAAACCCCGGTACCGTTCTTAAAACTACCTTCGACGCAAAGAACGACAGATAGGGCTCTCTGCAGGAGAGGGCTTGCAATTCCGAAACTCTTCTCGCAGAACAGATGGCCACCAAAAACACCACCTTGAGAGTAAGATCTTTAAGCGATGCCCGGGACAACGGCTCGAAGGGCGCGCGCTCCAACGCGTCTAACACGAACGGCAGATGCCACTTAGGGACGATCGGACTAGCAGGAGACCGCACTAAGGATACCGCCCGGAGAAAACGCTTGACGTCACACTGACCCCCCAGCGCTTGCCCTCCTACCTTGCCTCTGTAACATGACAACGCCGTCACCTGCACGCGAAGCGACGCCGCCGCCAGCCCTTTATCAAAACCGTCCTGCAGGAAGTCCAAAATCTGAGGGATGGAGGACTTTAGTGCCTCACACTGTTTTACCGCGCACCAGGCTTCAAAAACCCTCCAAACACGCACATATGCTAGCGAGGTGGACCTCTTCCTGGCCCTCAATAGAGTAGCTACGACTGCCGCCAAATAGCCCCTAGATTTCAACCGCCCTTTCAAGAGCCAAGCCATAAGAGAGAATCGATCCACATGAGGCATGAAGAGAGGCCCCTGCGACAGCAGATCCGGGCGAGGGGGAAGTCGCCAGGGCTTTGCGACCACCAGGCGCATCAGATCCCCGTACCAGGGTCTGCGAGGCCAGTCTGGGGCTATCAGAATTACCTGTTCCTTGAAACTTTCGACGCGTTGTAGGACTCTTCCTATCAGGACCCACGGGGGAAACACATACAGTAGATGCCCCACCAGCCACTCCTGAACGAGAGCGTCTAGTCCTTCCGACATCCTTTCTCTCCTGCTGAAAAAGCGGCTGGCCTTTGCCGAAGCGAAGGTCGCCATGAGATCCATGACAGGTACGCCCCACCGGTGCACCACCATCTCGAAGACCTCGGGATGTAGAACCCATTCCCCTGGGTCCACCCTCACTCGATTGAGGAAATCGGCCTGCACATTGTCCACCCTCGCTATATGTGCTGCCCGACAGATCCAGTAGATTTGCTTCCGCCCAAGCGCATAGGGCTTCGGCCTCTGTTTCTAGCACAGCGCTGCAGGTTCCTCCTTGCCTGTTGACATACACTACCGCCGTGGCGTTGTCGGAGAACACTCGAACCGCCCTGCCTGCGACTAACGGTTGAAAACGCCGCAGAGCTAGGGACACTGCTCTCAATTCCAGCCTGTTGATTGACCATGTCTTCTCTTGCTCGACCCAGTTCCCCTGAGCAAAACTGCCCTGACAATGCGCTCCCCAGCCCAGAAGACTGGCGTCCGTCATTAGCGACACCCAGTCTGGAGCGTCCAACGTCTTCCCACTCTCCAATGACTCTAGACGCAACCACCACCGAAGGGACTGGCGGACCTCCGCCGGGCAGCGCAATTTCCGAGATAACGGGTCTCGTTGGTGCGACCAGCGGCAGAGCAACGCTGTCTGCAACAGCTGCATGTGGGCCCTTGCCCACTGAACTGTCTCTATGGAGGCTGCCATCGTGCCTAACACCTGAAGATAATGCCACGCCAAGGGCGCTTTGCACCGGAGAAACTGGACTACTAACTTTCGAAGTGCCTGTGCTTGCTCCCCTGTTAGGAATACCTTGCCAACCCCCGTGTCGAAGCGAGCTCCCAGATATTCTAGATTCTGCGAAGGAACCAGCTAGCTCTTTGCAAGATTGACCACCCAACCTAGCTCCTCCAGAAAAGACACCACGCGGGCAGTAGCTGTCTCACTCTCGGACGGAGACTTCGCTCGGATCAGCCAATCGTCCAAATAAGGATGTACCAGAATTCCCTCCTTTCGGAGAGCCGCCGCCACCACCACCATGACCTTGGTGAAGGTGCGTGGCGCCGTCGCTAAGCCGAAAGGAAGCACTCGAAACTGAAAGTGCCTGAAGGGAACTGCGAATCTGAGAAACTTGCAATACTCCGGTCTGACTGGAATGTGAAGGTAGGCCTCGGACAGATCTAGAGAGGTAAGAAACTCCTAGAATCTATCTAACCCAATCTTAATTGTTTCTCAAGCGAGCCCGGCCCTCCGGGCTCCAGTCCATCCAGCTGCTTGGAGACTGAGGTAACTGAGGATAGGAGGCGGATTCAGGAGAGATATACCGGTGACATCATAAAAAGGAGGAGTTTCTCAGTCTCCAAGCTGCTGCATGAGATAGGGAACCCAGAGGTCCGGGACTAGACTGGCTAGCACGATCAGGAATACCAGTTAGCCCTATATGCGTAGTAGTGTTAGCCTTGCCCTGTGCTCCTTCTTCCCCCAAATAAACAGTATGTCATTTCTAGCCACATCACTGATGTGTCCTCACTGCTTGTAGAGCTGAAGAGGACTGGGCATCATAGAAATCAGCTATGTAACAGCATCATCACATCCAAATATGTAGAAAGTGATGAAATTATGAAAATGAACGTCTAAATCTGTCTCCATCGTTAAAATTGGACAAGTATTAAAAGTAGAAGGGGTGGATGAGCATCCACCAACATACATAGGGAAGAAAGTAAAGAATTTGCAAAACAAGGGAGAAAGCTTTTAAAGAATCAGATCAGCAGACAAGGAAAAACAACTGGCAAACACATACAGTGGGAAATGCAAAGTGTTGATCAAGACCAGACACATTAATTTTTTTATTAAGAGTTTTTTTATACCGCTTTATCATTTCAATCAAAGTGGTTTACATTGTAACTTAAACTTGGTAAATGTACCTTAAACAGGGACATTGATAACTTGGATTTTTCTGAGCAATGGAGGGTTAAGTGACTTGTGTAAGGCCACAAGGAGTGCTAGTGGGAATCGAACCCTGGTTCCCAAGCCAGTGATCTAACCACTAGGCTACTCCTCTACTCCAATGGATGGATGAATGGTTAAAGAGAGGTGAATTGAAACTGAAACCTGCAGCTTAGGAACGTGGATTCTGGATGAGATGGTTCCCAGCGAGTATAAAGAAGACTAGTAAAACCGACATGAAGATTGGCCACACTAGGACACTTTGGGGGAGCAGAGACACACAAGTTCCCCAGCACAAATACCGCACCAGATATGCAGTACTGCCATTGATCGGAGCAGCAAGGAAGCTGCACATGGTGGTAAGCCCCACCTTGACCATAGCATCATTCCCCGGGGCCAACTTTAAAAGCCAACCATTGCAGGCACGCCTGTGCCTGGCGGTCCCACACCTAAGGGCCATGTCAAAGGGCTCTTAGACGTGACCCTTACAGTGGACCGCAGGAGGAAAAGGCACCCAAGCCCAAACAACTGCAAGATAAGCTGCATTTCAAGAGCTACATAGCATTCCATTTGCCGAACAACAACTTATCCTCAGGACCTAGCAAACAGTGTAGATATAATTCCTACACAACCATAAAGACATCCTAATTAAAACATGGATACCAGGCTACTCACATTTAGCCTCCTTGCCCTAATAATACTACTACTTCCCCAACTCACTAATGCTGGTGACTTCACGTATCACCCTACAGGACTACTAATTCCAATAATATGTGGAAGCAAAAATAGAGCACAGACGCATCACACCCACCAAAGAGGGCATAGAAGTACTCAGACTAATTCAAATAAACCTCGCCACACCATGGCACTCAACACAGAGTAGTACTCAACAGCATGTCAGTTTAAAATGTGCCCTGATTAATACCCACTTCATTCGGAACAAATTCTATATTATCACAGAATACATAAAGGACCAATAGATAGACATAATGTGTATCACTGAAACATGGCTCTGTGACACAGAGAATGTGATCTTAAACCAAATCACCTCTCAACCGTACATAACTGCCCAAGAACAAGTGTGGGGGGGGGAGTCATTATTATTGCCAAAAGGCACCTAGATTTTACCACAAACTCCTCCTATAGCTCAGAAGGAAGTAATAACAATCACAAACAAGAACCTAGCAATTTGCCTCACATACCGAGCACCAAACAAGGAGGAAGAACTTTCAGTCATTCTACAAACAGTGTGTTCTCATTCAACACTACGTAAACCTCTCATCGTACTAGGAGACCCAAACCTATCCTCCTCATCATCTAAAGAGGCTAACTCTTTCTTGCATGCCAAGAATGGCCTACACTACACAAAAATATCAAACTCCCAAACACACAGGAGAGGAGGAACCTTATACCTAATTTTTGTGCCTAACCATTTGCTGGAACAAAACCTCATAACTCATCCTACCTCTACGCCGATTCTCTGGTCAGATCACTACATGATCAACTTCAAAATAAAATCGCTTCTAATGAGAAAAATACCAGAAGGATTACCGAATGAGAGTAGACTATTTAAACAATTCAACAATCGAGAATTCCTGAAACAAAGTACTTCCACAGCTTGAATACAACACAACAAATCTGGAACAACAAAATACATAATGCTGCGACAACTCCAATAAAGAGGATACACAAAAACATAAGAACATAAGATATGCCATACTGGGTCAGACCAAGGTCCATCAAGCCCAGTATTCTGTTTCCAACAGTGGCCAATCTAGGTCATATGTACCTAGCAGTTTCCCCAAGAGACACAAGTTTCACAATGCTTGTACTGGGTCAAGCATTGATATCTTCGGTCACTTCTTAATAATGGTTTATGGACCTTTCCTCCAGGAACTTGTCCAAACCTTTTTTAAACCCAGCTACACTAACAGCCTTTTACTACATCCTCCGGTAACAAATTCCAGAGTTTGATTACACGTTGAGTGAAAAAATATTTTCTTTTATTAGTCTTAAATAGTTTACCCTGTAGCTTCATTGCATGTCCCCTAGTCTTTCTATATTCTGATAAGGTGAACAATCGATCTACGTTTACCCGTTCCACTCCGTTCATTAATTTATAGACTTCTATCATATCTCCCCTCAGCCGTCTCTTTTCAAGGTTAAAGAGCCCTAACCTTTTTAGCCTTTCTTCATAGGAGTATCCTTCCATCCCCTTTACCATTTTGGTGGCTCTTCTCTGTACCTTTTCTAAAATCGCTATATCCTTTTTAAGATACGGCGACCAGAATTGCACACAATATTCAATTGCACACAATATTCAACATAAGACATAAAGCACCATGCTACTCCAGTGAAATCAATAACCTAAAAGGCGCTACGGAACATAGAGAGGCAATGCAACAAACCAAAGACCAGGATGACCTACGGAAATACAACACTATGAAATGACCTAATAAGTGCAAAAAAGAATACCATACAAATCTTATAATGGGTTCCCCTCAATAAACCTAGAGAATTATTTGATATTGCGCACACCCTAATTAAAGTGCTCCTGCAGGATAAAGAAATTGGTACTTTAAATCCTCAAGATATGGCAGATTTTCTGGAACTCAAATACAAAAACATATCAACTCAACAAGCAAGTCAACCTGAAGATATACCACACCAGAACAACATTAAAATATGGGAAACATTCCACATTCCCATAAAAGAACAGATGGACACCATCATAGCAAACCTTAACACATCCACTTCACCTCTGGATCCATGCCTGCTTTCATGGATCAAGTGTGTAAGAAAACAGCTAGCACCCACATTACTAAAAATCACCCAGCTATCACGCACACAAGGTTACTTACCCCCCAACCTCAAACAAGCATCCATAAGACCAGTATTGAAAAGTATCAATCTTGACAATAAAGACTCCGACTCATACAGGCCGATATCAAGCTTACCATTCATAACCAAAATCGTAGAAAAGACTGTACAACAACTACAGGACCACATAGATAAACATGCCCCCCCCTTGACCCCCACCAACATGGCTTCAAACTGAATCACAGAGATGAAACATTCTTCACACCGCTCCTGGACAACCTAATAACCAGCATTGACAATGCAAGACATGGTTTTATACTATTCTTCCTTGACATTGCAGCAGCCTTTGACCCAGTGAACCACCCCACCCTATTAAGGCTCAAAGAGGGTGATGGGGGAGTGTCTTAGTTAAGATGGTGGCAGCTGGCGAATCTGTGTGAGCGCATTTTTTCCTGGTTCCCAAATGGGTAAGAAGCATAAAGGAAAGGGAGGGTTCTTTGCCCTCTCAACCTCTTCCTACCTCTACACCGATTTCTGCAGGACCGTTGGATTCCTTTGTTCTTTGCATTAACTGGGCTGTGGCAGTTGGGGATGAATGCTGAGTTGCAGTAACGCCGGAGTTAGGTGGCTTGGCACCTGCTTCGGATCTATCTTTCTCCCCTGAGAGTCCGGCATCGAAGGTGTCTCATGGTCAGCCCCTTCCGGAAGGGTTCCTGGAGCTTAGCTCCCCCTCCAAAGCTGTGGGAAGCTGGCGGCTTGAGCGGGACAGGAACAGAGGGGCGGCAGAACTGAGAGAGTAGTCTCTGGGCAGTGCGACTCTTGTGTTAGCATCGGTGCCGACTGAGGAAAAGACCGCAGGTCAGGAGTTTTCTGCGATGGGTCGAGGACAAGCGCCAATAGCAAGAATGGAAGCTGTGACATCAGAGCCTGATTCGGGGTTACCGTTTTCACTTCAGCGTCCTGAGAGTTTTACGCTGGAAGCAATTTGGCAAGCAATCCTTTCCCTGGGGGAAGCGTTGGTACCACGGGTAACTTCGTTGGAGTGCAAATTGAACAACTCTTTACTGGCTGTGGAGGGACTGGAACAAAAGGTAGCGGCAATGCAACCTGAAATGGTGGACGTGCGACGAAAGTTGGTGGTTATGGAAGACCAGTTGGATGCCTTTAGGAAGAATTTCTCATCTATACAAGTAAAGTTGGAACATTTGGACAATCTTTCTAGAATAAATAATCTTCGGATAATTAATTTTCCTAGACTTATGTCTGTATCCCCCAGAGAAATGTTCAGACAGTATTTGGTTGATGTGTTGGGGGTATCCCCTGAATTAATTCCTCCTTTGGTTAGGATTTATCTCCCAAGGGCTAAACTAACACCGGGAGTGGTAACTGAGGGGGTTGACCAGGATCAAGGAAACATCCTTAATGTATCGGATATATTAGAAAAATCTGAGAGATCCCAGTTCCTTCCACATTGTTGGTTACCTTTGCATTATTATCTGACAGAAAGTGGCTTCTTAAGCTTTTCTTTAGGAAAAGGAATCTACCATTTAAAAGGTTAATGGTTAGAGTATACCCGGATTTAACTAGGGCTACACAGAAGCGCTGCAGAGATTTTCTTCTGCTGCGCCCGGGTATCCTACAGTTGGGGGGGGGGGGGGTTTCTTAAGCACCCTTGTAAATGTTTAGTGAAATATAATGCCGTTTCCTATATTTTTTATGAGCCATCCCAACTTACTGCTTTCATTAATGCTAGACGGATGGAATCCTCTGTTGGGGCCTCAGTTGAGCACTCATAGTATGTGTGTCACAGCTAGTCAGCTTCATTTATTTTCTTTAAAAAGGATATAGCGTTATTAGAAAAGGTACAGAGAAGAGCCACCAAAATGGTAAGGGAATGGAAGGATATCCCTATGAAGAGAGGCTAAAAAGGTTAGGGCTCTTCAACCTAGAAAAGAGACGGCTGAGAGGAGATATAATAGAGGTCTATAAATTAATGAACGGAGTGGAACGGGTAAACGTAGATCGATTGTTTACCTTATCAGAATATAGAAAGACTTGGGGACATGCAATGAAGCTACAGGGTAAACTATTTAAGACTAATAAAAGAAAATATTTTTTCACTCAACGTGTAATCAAACTCTGGAATTTGTTACCGGAGGATGTAGTAAAGGCTGTTAGTGTAGCTGGGTTTAAAAAATGTTTGGACAAGTTCCTGGAGGAAAGGTCCGTAAACCATTATTAAGAAGGGACCCAGGATATCACTGCTTGACCTAGTACAAGCACTGTGGAACTTGTGTCTTTTGGGGAAAGTGCTAGGTACGTATGACCTAGATTGGCCGCTTTTGGAAACAGGATACTGGGCTTGATGGACCTTGGTCTGACTCAGTATGGCATATCTTATGTTCTTATGTAGAAGTAAGAGTGGCTGGTGAGAGCAGATTTGTGGTCATTGAAGGATAAATCAGGATCCAAGATTACCCAGAGGTAGCGAAAGGAAGAGACTAGTGGGATCGGAGCGCCTAGAAGGGTGGGAGATAGTGTGGGTGAGGGATTGCCGAATGTAAACCACATCATCGAGGTTTTAGCAGGATTAAGATGAAAGAGGTTTGTAGATAGCCAATTAACAATATGAGACAGGCAGGAATTGAGGTTTGACAGGTCAGGGTTGGCGGGGTTAGTGTGGTGGACAGAACAATATCATCGGTGTAGTAGTAAGCTTTGATGCCAGACTGCTGCACCAGAAGACTGAGAAGGGCCAGAAAGATATTAAAGAGAAGTGGTGCAAGGACAGAGCCTTGAGGCACCCCACAGTGCAGAGACAGGGGATTGGAGGTGCAGGAGTCAGAGACAACAGAGAAAGAGCGGGAGTAGAGAAAGGAGTGAACCCATCAAAGTACAGTTCCCCGGAAACCTGCATCCCTGAGAAGAGAGGGAAGAATTGTATGATCAACAAGATCGAAGACAGCCAAGAGGTCCAAAGAGACAGCTAAGGAGACATCACTCCGATCTTGAGAGATGTGAAGCTTGTTAAGAAGGGAAAGGAGGATAGTCTCTGTGCTGTGTCCTGTGCAGAAACCGGGTTGTCCTGGATGTAGAAAGTGGGTAGAGTCCAAAGGAAAGCTGGGGAAAACGCCTTTTCAAGGATTTTAGAAATAAAGCCAAGGTTAGAAACTGGGCGGTTGTATGTTACTGTTACATCTTATGAACTCCAGAAGGAAGTTATTTTTGGCACAATGCAAGTACTACGCCAAGCATTAGCAGTAAATTTGAGAGAGTGAGATTATAGTCCACCTATGCTGTTTTAGGAGTGAGGTTCATAACTGTCATTGTATGCACAAAACTAACCCAGTTGGAGAACCTGCCACCCTTGTAAATATGTGTATGTGGGGGGGGGGGGGGGGGGCAATTTTGGCCCCACCACCACGGCCAATTTAAGGATCAGAGGTGCTCAAGACAGCCCCCCCCCCCCTTGCTACCCCTCTCCAGGGTCGCCAGCAGTGGTAATAGCAAGGGAACCACGATGCAGCGCTTATCTAAGGCCCTGCCGCTATCAGCTACTTCCAGTCCCCCTCTCCGATGCAGACTTCTGCTTTGAAATCTGCATCAGATGGGAGCACGAACGGCTTGAACCATGGCGCAATGCTAGAGTCTTAGGCAAGGGCTGTGTTGTGGCTCCCTTGTTGCCCCAAATAGGGGCAGTCGTGGGCGGCTTCTTAGTAGCGTTGGCCCTGCGCACCTCGCAAGCCAGTTCATGCTCTGAATCTAGCCCCTTCTCCGTGCCTGCTCCCCCTCCCATTCACCGCAAAGGCTTCAAGCCCGTTATTTATTTATTTATTTATTTACATTCTCTTATATACCGCACTATTCGGCATCAGCGCGGTTCACATAGAACAAAAAGTCTCAGTACAATAACATGCATGAGTTTACAGATAACAAGGGGAGGAACTTGGATAACAGGGGAAACTATTTACAGTCTATTTTACAGTTCATCTCACGAGACGCGGTGCCAGCCCTGAGATGTGCTCTGCCGATAGTTTTCTTTCTCTAGGCGGGGCTTGGCCTCGGAAAAGGTTGCGACTACAGCCTTAACTGTGGGCTAGAAAACTAATGCGCGTTACCATACATCACGAAATATCGCACAGTAGTAACCCCTTTTAATAAATCGAGATCCCTGAGTGGAGGAGACTACAGCGCATGCGTGGTATGGTGTTGCTTGCCGTGTTCAAGGTGGCATTGTCGAGGGGAGAGGCGCATGCGTGGCTCCCATTCTCCAAGCAAGGAAGAGGGAACAGCGCATGAGCTGGAGCCCGTTTACCGTGCGAGGAATACAGTACGGCGCATGAGTAGATAGACTCGGAGAGCATGCGTGATTCGGTCTCTCTTTTAGCCCTTTACTTGCGAGAAAGAGGGCAGTACGCATGCGTGTTTCGGGCTCTCTGTAGGCCCACCACCCCCAAGCGAAGGGTACAGCGCGAGTAAATAAGACGCCGGGCGCATGCGTGATTCGGTCTCTCTGGTAGCCCTTAACCGTGCAAGAAAGGGGGCAGAGCGCATGCGTGGTTCGGCCTTACTGGTGGCCCTGCACTGTGTGTAAGGTGGCGGTCCCCGCTCGGTTTTGGGAAGATGGTGGACGCGGCGGTGGCGGATACGCGGAGGTTGAATTCGAAACCGCAGGATCTCACGGACGCCTATGGGCCGCCCAGTAACTTCCTAGAGATCGACATCTTCAACCCGCAGACGGTGGGCGTCGGTCGCAACCGCTTCACCACTTATGAGGTCCGTATGCGGGTGAGTGACGGGCTGAGCTGTGGGCGCGCGGCTGGGCGATGACGTGCTGAAAGGCGGAAGAAGCCGCAGCTCTGTTCTGTGGGGCGCGTGCAGTTCATGCTTTAGCCTCGGCGCTGCTCTTACGCTCTCTCCTTGTTTCGCAAGTTTGAAGTACTGTAGTATAGCGATCTCGATCCTCGCGCCAAGTCCGTATACAGTACTAGGGGTGGGGGAGCGGAGAAGGGCCACCAACATGGAATGACACCTTTATGAGGAAAGGCTAAAGAGCTTGCAGAAGAGACTGCTGAGAGGTCTCTAAAATCCTGAAGGGGTGAACGCGAGTCAAAGTTACTTTCAAAAAGTACAAAGACTAGGGAACAAGTTACAAAGTAATACATTAAAACGGAAGAAAATATTGTTTCTCTTATTTTGTTATTAGCTGTATATACCACCTTTCATCGGGTCAAAGCAGTTTACATCAAACGAGAGAAAATACAGTGTAAGGGCATCTTCAATTTTATACAGCATGCAGTTGATACATAAGAATCCAGTATAGTAGTTCTTATGACAAAGTAGAGAGTGACAACTGAATTAGACATATGTGACTGAGTTTACACAGGCAGTGTAGCATTTGTTCTCTGGCTCCATGTACAATTTCTGACTTTTTAATGGTGTTTTTTTCTGCCTAACTGACAGGACTGGTCCCAGAGTTGGGTCAAGGTATTGGCACTCTAGGCAGACCTTGAGCTTTTACACACAAACACATGCATACCTCCCAGCTGTCAAAATCTATTGTCTAGCTTTTAAATGCCCCTCCTCTTTGCTACCCTAGGTGACCACCTAGTTTTCCTGTGGTTGGGCTGGCCCTGACTGCTGACCGCACCGGGATACAGCAACACCATTTCTTAATCATCCTGTTAGACCAGTCAAGGTGAGTGGATAATGCTTCCTTGCCAGTAGGTGGAGGCAGACCTAAGCAACTTAGTGATATCATCACTTGGTATACAGTATGGTGCAGCACTGAGAAGCCGGTAGTTCAGCATCCAGCAGGTGGCAAGGTGTGTGAACTGGTGCAGCAGTACAGATTGGCCAAGAGAGACAGGGCTACACTACTGAAGGGCCCAAAGGTGCTCAGAGTGAAGATGTGCCTTTGACTGATAGAGCTGACAGCCACACACAGGATCTAGTGCCATTTACCATGGAGCGCTTGAGAGACCTTCCATCTTGCTGTCCTTATCTGTATGCCTTAACTTTTTTTCTTTGAGTTTCTTTTCCCCATTATTTTCAAGCTTTTTGGCTCTGCTGCTTTTAATAAAGCTAGGTAAAATGAAACTCACGCCGTTTAATGACTCACTCTGCAACTTGAAAGCTTAACAATTTCACACTGGCATTTGGTCTCAGAAAAACTAGCGGCATGTAAACCAGGAGCTGATAGCTCTTTGATGATGCCAGTTTCACATCAATGACCCTGTGCCATTCATGATCTTTTTTTCTTTGATAAGTTAGATTTTGGAATAAATTTAAAATATATTTCGTAAATATATTGTATTCCTCCAAAATCGACTTCAATAAAATGTCACTGTTGCTTATATGAGGAACTACAAAATTACTATAAACTTAGCTTCTGTCAAAGGACGAAAAGGGCAATTCCAACGCTCACAGCAAGGCACCCCAAGCGTTTCACAGAAGAAGTTTCCTCAGGGAATCGTCCAATTTGAGCTGTAGGAACATGAAAATGTGAAATTAAAAATGTAGCTAGTCGCTTCACATCAATATAAACCAAATGTAGAAAAAATCAAACCTGCTCAAGTTGATGCTTCCTGCGTATCTAATAGCATCATAATACTGTTCGTTAAAATCTTTCTATAAAGAAAAAATCCTGATGCTCAGAACGCAGCTTCAAACTTTAATATTTTTTTAAACCAGGCTTGATTGGGAGCTGGGCCTCCCAGGCTTGTATGAGTATCTGGGGCTCCCTACTCGGGTTTCCTGTTTTTGCGGCAGCCCTACTTGTGTTTTCAGTGTGGGATGTGGGTTTTACTATTGCAGTTTCAGCCATGTAGCCCAATGCAGCCTGTATTCCTCAGTGGTGGTGGTGGTGGTGGTGGTGGTGGGGGGGGGGTTCATTGCCTCCATGAGCCCATCCTTTTCCCATGTGGGATTGGTCAAGGGACCGAGTAAAGTTCTTGTCACCAGAAGGTAATTCTGAGGAGATAGTGTTCCCCCTGGAGAATGTTTGGTGGCTGTACCGCAAGAGTGGCTTCAGGAAGAGATGCTGTATGTCTCCCTCCCTAGCCTTTGAGCCATTTTCTGCATAGGTTGCAAGCATATCTAGGCTTGGTGATTCTAGAGGCCCCAGTGCTACACCATAAGATATTCTAAGTGATGACATCACTGAAAATTGCTCAAGTCGTCTTCTACCTACTGACAAGGGAATTGTAACCCATGCCTCTTGATTGGACTAGCAGGATTCAAGGAAAGGAGATTTGAGGTATAATTAAAATCTCACTGTATTTGGTAGCAAAAGGATATCCATGAAGCAATTCATAAGCACAATTTCAGATGAAAGCAAATGTATAGAAGGAAAAAATTTAAGAACGTGGATTTTTGTATCTAAGCTGATTTTTTTTTTAAGCGAAGCCTTTCTGATAAAGGGGAAAAAAACATCCTTCATTCCCATGGCATAAGACTCCAGGTACTGTTAGGAGCATGTTTACTAAAATGTGGGCATCTACCATATGTTCTGTGCCAAAAATGAATGCGGGATGACTCGCAACCTGCGTTATAAAATGGAGGCATGCCCAATATGTCCCTAGAACTAATATGAGTTTTGTGCAACCCACCCACCCCTCAGTCATTTTGTGTGAGTGCATGTAATGCCACCCATTAGGGGGTGGTGAGTGCAGCAGCGCCAATGAGTTTAACTGAAGTGTCCCATGATATTCAGCTAGTGTAGAATTTTTAGCTCGCGGTAAAGTTTGTCATGGCACACTCTGGCATGTACTGAATCTCATACTACCTGGTAGCATGGTTTAGAAAACACACCCCTTAACTTGCAGAACAGCCATAAAGACTCTAAGCTATCCCCCCTCCCCCAAGAGTTCCTGGGAAACTTGCTGCAGGTGTACCACTACTCCCCCCTTTTTTGTTTCCTAAATTTTTTTAGTGCTGTTAGACCAGTGGCTTTCAACCTTCTTTTTTTTTTCTTTTTATCCCGAATCAAACAGCAAGAATCCTACTTAGACAGCACTACAAATACTGTAGGGCTCTAGAACTCCAATACACCTACCTATTGGTAAAACAGAACAAGTAGGACTACTACAGATTTTACACAAAAACTACATGCAAAGAATCGAAATGGGCTCTCCCCAAATACAGAGCAAAGGCCTGCAAGTTAGAAATAGAAATATGAAGACAATTTGAACTGGCATCCCCAAGAACACTCAAGACACAAAACAAATGCATTTCCTTTTGTACTGAATTAAATACAAAAACATCTGCAATCCACATTTCCCTGAGCAAAAATGTCTTTAACTGGTTCTGCTATACCGTTTTTCTGTCAGTCAAAACTGTTTACAGTTGAGGTGTAAACAAAAGAACGAAAGCAGTATGAGGTGTACATAGGTTACAAAATACTATTAGCTGTCACTCTTTATAATGTTAAAGTATGGTTTAGGATGCATCCATCTTTAAGGGGTGGAGCTTACAGCATGCAGAGAAATATAGGAAGGGGAATGTGTTTTGGTCGACGCCTATGGTGGTGGGGTGGAAGAGATGCTCTGTGCTAGAGGAGGGTGTTCTGCGATGGGCTACTCTGCTGATGTGTGCCATAGTGCTCTTGGAAGAGGTACATCTTCAGGTTTTTTCTAAAGTCTTGAGGTGACTGGATATTTCTTAGGGTGCGAATGATCTTAGGGAAGAGAATTGACTGCTCTTACAGATCTGTGGTGGCAGGCTAAGTAGGTTCTGTGAACTTTGTCTTTGTGGCTTAGCAGTACTAGGGGTACAGATTAATGTCTGGAGGCGCTCAGCGGTGAGGTGGTTCCGGGCTTTGTGAATAATGAGGACTTTGTTTGATTCTTGAGGCAATAGGCAGCCAGTGGGGAGGGGGGGTGGATTTTAGTGTGGGTGTGTCTGGACGCTCTGAAGATGGTCCATGCTTTGGTGATTTTGAGTAAGGTGTAGTGGTAGGATAGTGTGTTTAGGTAGTCCCTAGTAGATAGTTGCAGCAGTTGAAAAGGGGGTGATAATAACTTGGCACACTGCATGGAAGTTGTCTGGGGAAAGGAGAGGACATAGGTTATGTAGAGTTCTGAGCTTGTAATAGACTGTCTTAGTGGTGGTCCGGATGGTGAGCTTGGAAGTTCAGTTGCTGATCCAGAGTGATGCCAGGGTATCTGACTTGGGTTTTGACCTTAAGATCAGTGTTATCAATTCTGATGGTTGTGGGGGGCGAAAAATTGGGGTCCCTAATGACATGGAGAATTTCTGTCTTGCTGAAGTTTACTGCCAGGTTGCGGAGCTGAAGCCATTTGACTATTTCTTTAAAGCAGGCTCAGAGACCGGAGCAGTTGTGGAGAATGGAATATATATCATTATGTCAGCGTAGATCCGGTAGCTGACATTGAACGTCTGGATGGTTGTGCATAGGGGCCGAATGTAAATATTGAATAGTGAGGAGAATGCAGATCCTTGGGGCACTCCTGTGGACTGTAAGGGGGATGATGTGCTGTGTCCGATTTTTAAACCCGTTGGCTTCACTGTGCGAGGTATGAATGAATCCATTTGAGAGGCTTGCCCTGTATTCCAATATCGTGGAGCTCGTTTAGTAGCATTTGATGGGACACTGTCGAACACTGCGGAGATGTCCAGGAAAAGCAGTATGAAGCCATTGGAGATTCTCTCTGTTCCTGTGATGAGTGCTGATGATGAGGTGGTCAATAAGATTTCAGCACTGTGATAGGTGCAAAACCTGTGTTGATGTTGGTCCAGGGTGCGTGTTGGTCAATATGTTCTTGAAGCTGGATTTGGACAGCCTTTTTCTATGATTTTTACCAGGAAGAGTATGCTGGCTATGGGTCTGTAGGAGGCAGGTGAGCTTAGGTCTAGGTTGTTTTTTTTTTTTAGGAGAGGTCTGATGGAGGCTTGTTTAAGGGGGGGAGGCTAGCTTGTGACAGAGATGTCTGCAGGATGGTTCATATGAGAAGTGTGTCCTTGTGGCCTTTAACCACGCTACTGGACATGGGTCTGGTGGGGAGCTGGTTGTGTTGATGTGTGAGATTATTGCATGGAGTTCTTCATATTCAGTTATTCAAGACCTTTTGTCTTTGGGCATTTATTCCGCCCCCCCCCCCCCCAATCCTGCTGATCTAAGTCTCTTTCCAGTGTATGCTGTCCGTTTTTCAGTTCTTTGTCTTCGCCTCTCTCCTGTCTGGTGCAGTAGTATAGAGATGGGGAGCCCATATTTGGGTTGAGGAGGACACTGGCTGGTTCAAGGACAGAGCATGCATGTCATGGTTAGCACAGGTGTCTGGCACATGTGTGTGCTGGGGAGTCTCTGTGTGTAGTATAGAAGCTGCCTGTACTTGGAAGGACAGAGCATGCATGTCATGGTTGGCACAGGCATCTTTGGCACATACTTAGTGACACAGTTGCGGTCAGCACTGGTACGCTTACTGCCACCTCAGTGGATGGTGTTAAGTGCACCCACACTGATGGTGCCAGATAGAATGAGTGCAGGGGTTGTGTGAAACCTACCCTAGCTACATTGGGTCATGCTGGGCATGCCTTTCGTTTATTAGCCCTTTTCTCCATTTCTTTCTATTCTGCCTCTGTTCACCCTCGCTCATCCTTGAGTCCTCGATTACCTTTTCATCATCTGTTGTTCCCCCCCTCCCCCCCCCTCCTTCTCTAGCCTTATTTCCTTCTGTTTTTCACAAACTCCTCTAATACATTTCTACCTTGCTATCCTCCTTCCACCGTGTAACTGATATGGAAGACGTTATAGCAAATATACTAATATGCTTGACTATGTAAATCTTAAGTGCCAGTTTATGCAGTTGCTGGTGCTGCTGGAGGAGGTGGAAGGAAGAGAAGGAAGGTACTGCAGTAGCATGAGCATTTAAGATTACTTAGTCAAATTTATTAGTATAGTTCATTCTAGTACCCTCCATATTCGCATCAAAGCGGTTCCCAATATAGAACACTCCAGTAAAGACTAGAAATGAACAGACACCACAACAATATCTCATAATTGCTAGTTGTCAAATCCCTAAATTTAAATAACACAATGCAGGGCTTTACAAATCCCAGGCACCAGATGCAAAATTCTGGTTGCCTGCAACCCCCTTCTGTCTGCCTCCAGGAGATCGGATCTCTGCAGGCAGAAGAGAAAGGGAAGGGAGCGCGGCCTGCAGTAACAAAAAGATTGGAGGGAGGAGGAAGTGAGGTAGAGAAGATGGAAACATTTGAAGGATGTGGGATGGAGGACAGGATAGGAATGCTAGGGGAGATTCTGGAAATGTAGCTGAGAGTAAAGGGATTGAGACAAAAGGGCACAACGTTTATTTGTGGAAAGCTGTATCCCCTCCCCTCCCCCCCACAGCCATCATCCCACTTCTGCATGACAGACATGCACTCCATCCCACGCACGCACGCAAAGATACCAACCGCCATATCATACGCACAGCACCATTGCGCCACACACTTGCTATCTGTGTATTTCTGTCTAAAGATGCTGTACAGTATAGGAACTCTGGTATTGATCTCGTGAGGCAGTGAGGAGATTACAAGCACGGGCTTTGAAATCCACATATACTTTGCCAAGGCCTGATTGAAGGATTGGACAAATCTGATTAAAAGCCCAGCTACCCTAGCTTTGGCTTCCTTGCACACACTAAAAGTAGGTGGTCTTAAAACTTGTCTTTCACCTTCTGGTGGGATGATTCACCATGCAGCTCCTGTGTGTGGAGATGCACTGGAAGTGAAATCCATAAGTGCTGCTGCAAACCGGAAAAGAAGTGCCGTCATTCAGAAAGAGTTGTGCAGCTGCATCTCCTACCACTGGATTTCCCCTATGGCTGTGCTTCTTGCGCTCGCCATCCTTTCCCTGTGACATACACAGCACTGTAGACACACATTGTAAGTGCCACAAAATACAAACTATCTATTCAAGACACACAGGGCAAAGAGGAGATGCATTGCCAACACAAACTGATAGAACCAACCAGGGAAAGTTTGATGCTGGATTTAGTACTTGCCAACAGAGATAGTGTATTGAATGTCCGGTTGAGTGCCCAGATGAGCAGCAGTAATCAGCACACAGTGTGGTTTGAGGTAAAAATCAAGGCAGAGTCCAGTCACAGCAAGCTCAAAGTCCTAGACTTCAAAAACACTGACTTCAGTAAAATAGCCAAGTGCCTGAAGGAGGAGTTGCCAGGATGGGAGGGGATAAGGGAAGTGGAATTGCAGTGGGCTAAACTAAGGGACAACAGATACATATGTAAGGAAACTAAATAAAAACAAGAGGAAAAGGAATAGCCGCACAAATCAAGACACAAAACCACAGCTTTCACAAAATTCAGAAGCTCACAAACAGAGGAAGATAGAATAGCATATAGGATAAAGCTAAAAGAGATGAAGAGAAATAAGGATGGCAGAATAAAAGATGTCTAAAGATGTGAAGTGTGGCAACAAAACGTTTTTCAGGTTTATTTGGGAGAGGAGGAAGATCAGAGGTGGAATCGCAAAACTCAAAAATTCCATAAATGCATTTGTGGAAAGTGACCTTGAAAAAGCAAAAATGCTAAACAAATACTTTTGTTTTTACTAAAGAAAACCCTGGAGAAGGACCACCTGTGATTGACAAATATACAAATGGGAATGGAGTAGATACTACACCATTCACAGAAGATGATGTTTGAACAGCCTGCAAAACTGAAAGTGGACAAGTCCATGGGACCGTATGGGATACATTCTAGGATACTGAAAGAGCTCAGAGGTTCTTGCAGAGCCTTTAAAGGATGTTTTTAATAGATCTTGGAGACAGGAGAAGTTCCGCAGGACTGGAGAAGGACCATTGTGGTACCTCTTCACAAGTGGCAGTAGGGAAGAAGTGACAAACTACAGGCCAGTAAGCCTTACCTCTGTGGTGGGAAAAGTAATGGAGGCATTCCTGAAAGAGAATAGTGGACTTTCTCAAAACCAATAGGTTGCATGATCCGAGGCAACATGGTTATTTCCATGAACAAGCAGGAAGTCAGTCTTCACATATGGGTGATGTCACACTTACAGAGCCCGGCACGGGAACACTCCCCAGCATCCATTAGGAAAGCATTCAGGAGCGTTCTTCCAGGCATGTGTGGCTGCCTTCCCGTCTTTGCTCCTGGTCGTCTTTTTTTTTTTTTTTTTTCTGTGGAGTCATCGGGACCTCGTCCCTGTCAGCCACGTCAAGAGACGTTTTTTAGGGTTTTTTTGTGGTACTGTTGAGTACTTTACTTTTTTTGCCTTCACATCGCCGACTCGACTTCCTGTTGATTCTCTCCTGTTCCCATTTTTCTTTTCTTATTTTATATAATTTTTTCTTGTCTCTTCAGGCTTAAGTCCTATGGCTTTACCGTACACCATCGTGCAATTTTACTTTGCCTCTGTCCTTTTCCCAGAAATGGCAAAGCCATCAGCGGTTTAAAAAAAATGCCCATGATGTGCTAGTACCATTTCTATCACAGACTGGTGCCTCAAGTGTTTAGGCCCAGACCATGATGTAGATTCCTGTCCCTCCTGTCACCACATGACTACCAGAGATGGGAAGAACCAGAATAAACAAGGCTAAGCTGTTTCCAACAGCTCCTTCGGTGCGCTTCTCGGGGGGCAACAACCCCATCTAAGTCCTCCCATACCTTTTGATCACTACTTAGTCAAAAGAACAAGCATCAATCTGAGTCTCCAGTGCAAAAGAAGAAAAAGACAGATTAGCATAGAGATCATTGACCAGCTCCAGCGGGAGACCTCACCCTCCAAAGTCATAAAGGGGTTCAGGGATGCCCCTGAGGTAAAATTCTCAGCGGAGCCTCCAGTACTAGTATTAGGAGTTGTGGCCCCTACAATCGTGTCCGGAGCCACTCTGACTGCATAATTGTCATTGAAAAGAACATTGCTGTGCTCCTGGCAGTAGTGACATTTGACATTGGGGAATATCACAATCTTCACTGGTTCCACCACCACTAGCACCCACGGAGATCCCTTTTGATAGCCTGCTGCAGGCATCACCTGCGTCACATCAGGCTGTTGAGCATCCAGTACCGAGGTCTCCAGTACTGCTGCTCTCGATACCCTTGACATCTAAACATGCTGAATACTGGAGTTATAGGGGGCCTTATAAAGATTTATTTTGATTTCCTTCCAGACTGATTCAGCACCAGAGGCTTTCGATTCTGATACCATCAGGGATGTGCCATCAGATCCATTGTCTTCCTATGAGTGTAAGAGGTCTCCACCCAAGGACGTGTCCTTTCAAGATTTTATTAAGGACATGGGGGCTGCCCTGGAGGTATCAGTGGTTATGGAGACAGAACCAAGGGCATAGGAGTTGCACATTCTCCAGTATCCATCTGCACCAAAGGAGGTGGCAGCTGCCCCACCCCCCCCCCCCCCCCCCCCCCCCCCCCCCCACCCCCCCCCCCCCCCCCCGCCGGTGCATAACATCTTGAGAAACTTGATGGCTGGAATGTGGGAATCTCCCATGTCAACTCTTGCAGTCTCTTAGAGGCCGTATACTCTTTAGAGTTCCTCCTTTTCCAGGTTTCAAAACCTAGACTCCCTCACCACTCTATATGGTAGTTGAGTCTGCCATGAAAAGAATTAAGTCAAAAGAATCACTCCTCAGTTCCTCCTGGTAGGGAGGCCAGAACCCTCTATGCCTTTGGGAGAATGTTGCCTGGAAGGACTATTAGCTTCCAGAATAGATTCTTACATGCTATATATGGGCATGTTCCTTAGGGATGTCTCGAGAGATCTAGCGGAACTTACCACCTTTCTGCCTCCTAAGAAACAGGTAACTCATCAAGTTTTAGTCTCACATGCCCAGAACACTTCAAAATTTATAACAAGGGCAGCCTTTGATGCCTTTGGGGCCAATGCAGGTGGCTGCAGTCTGCATTGGAGCTAGACGAACAGCCTGGCTCCAGACATCTGACCTGGAACAATGGGTCCAAGATAAGTTAATTAACATTCTATGCAATGGTGAGAACCTTTTTGGCCAGAGGTGGAGGGAAAAGGCAGGTGAGAGACAGACTACCTCACCATGAAGAGGCTTTCTAGAAAGACGGTTGATCCTTCTAAAAAGAAGACTGCCACCAAGAAACCCATCTTCCTAAAGAAGAAACATTACTATTCACTCTATCGTTCTTAGTCATCCTATTTTGCTCCACAACAAAGGCAGCAGGGCCAAAAACAGCCCAGGAAACCCAAGGTTACCAAGGCACAACCTGTTCCTCCTGTTCAATCATCTCATAGTTTTTGACTCCTTTCTGGGGAGCATGTCCAATCCTCCCAGGATCCCAGGGAGACTAGTGCATTTCACACACTGCTGGAGCAATATCGCCTCAGAACCCTGAACCTTACATCTAGTAAGCCAGAGTCTGCAGTTGAAATTCAGAGATCTTCCTCCCACTCATTTTTGTAGACCAACCCTCCTTAGATTTCTATCAAACCACTTTGTTACAATGGGAGATCCACTCTCTACTACTTCAGGGGGCAATAGAGGAAGTACCTCTCGCTCTTAACAAGGCCTGGGGTTTTACTCCCCATACCTTATTATCCCAAAGAAGAGGGGAGGCCACATGTCTATACTAGTTCTCTGAAATCAACAAATTCCTGGTCAAAGAAAAATTTCAAAATTATTTCTCTGGCTACCCTTCTTCCTTGTCTTCAACCAAACAATTGGCTTTTCGCCTTTAGACCTAAAGGATGCTTATACACACATCCTCATCCACCCAGATTACAGAAAGTTCCTCAGATTTTGTTTTCCGGAACAATCATTAGCAATATTGGGTCCTTCCCGTCGGTTTAGCCTCAGCACCCAGAGTGTTCACAAAGTATCTGACTATGGTCGCAGCCTGCCTTCGAACTTTGGGGATCTTTCTGTTCCCCTTTTTAGACAATTGGTTGCTAAGGGCAGACCATCTATGTCATACAGGAGTTAGGGTTTGTCACAAATTAACCAAAATCGCACCTCACTCCAACTCAAAATCTAGAGTTTGTAGGAGCTCGTCTAGACATGCTCCAAGCCAGAGCTTTTTTGCCAGACAGATGTGGCAAACTAATGACCTTGGCCTCACAAGTACAACAAGCGTCAATAGCCAGAACATTCCTAAGCTTTTTAAGCCACATGGCGTCCATAGTCCATGTCGTCCCATATGCCCACCTAAATATGAGACTAGCACAATGGACTCTCTCTCTCTCAGCAGTGGAAACAGTCCACAGGCCACCTCTGACTCCATCACCATCACTCCTCTGAGGTCAGCCCTTCAGTGGGCTCCTCGTAGGGTTACCTTTTGAAAGATCTGTACCACAGTGTACTCTGATGACTGAAGCATCAAAACTAGGTTGAGGGGTTCACCTGAAGGGTCTATGGACTACTCGAGAGAATCTCCTACACATCAATCTCCTCAAACTCAGAGCAATCTTAAACGCCATCTGAGTCTTCTCTGCCCAACTCGGGGACTGCTCAGTCCTCATCCAGATGGCCAACCAGGTGGCCATGTTTTATATAAACAAACACAGACAGACAGGTTCTCTCCCCTTATGCAGAGAGGCCTTCTGGTTGTGGAATTGGGCAATCTCTCGGGGACTTCACCTCCATGCAGTATACATTCTAGGAACAGAGAATTCCTTAGCCAACCAACTGAGTCGCATCCTCTATCTACACAAGTAGCAGCTGGAACCTCAAGTAGTACAACACTTGTTCCATCTTTGGGGGAGGCTGATAATCAACCTCTTTCCTTCTCCTGTAAATGCTCAATTAACTTGTTTCTGCCTGAGGATACCACCCCCTCGCAGGGAGAGCTTGGATGTGTTTCTCCTCCATTGGGCACAGAATCTCTTCTATGCTTTTCCCCCTCACAACAAATACACTATTCAAGCTTTGGACTGACAGGGGAATGATGATCCTAATTGCCCCTTAGTGGCCCAGGCAACCATGGTTTCCTCTGCTTCTTAACTGGCTTGGAAACCTCTCCCAACCTTCTCTCTCAGGAATAGGGAACCTCCTGCATCCCAAACTCAAGATACTTTGCTTGACAACTTGGCTCATGAGCAGGTAGTCCTCTCACATCTAGGACTCTAAGAAGAGGTTTTACAGGTTCTCCTATCTTCCAGAAAAGATTCCACCAGATGTTCTTATGCTTTAAGTACTGCAAATTTGCCATTTGGTGTTCACAGAAAACACTAGATCCTTACACATGTTCAGTTCCCGATCTACTCCTATACTTGCTCCACTTGTCCTCCTGGCCTCAAGACCAACTCAAAGAGCGTACATTTATATATCGTTGCGTCCTCTCACCATATTTTTGAAAACTGGCTAGATCTATGAAGGGTCTACTCCTGACCAAACCACCTCTCTGCCCACCACCCACAGCATGGGATTTAAATGTTCTTGCACAGCTCATGCGAAGTCCTTTTGAACCCATGGTATCAGCTTCTTTAAAATACTTAACATGGAAAGGGGTGTCGTGTGTGGGGTTTCTTTTGTTTTGTGTTTTTTTTTCTCACTGCAGTAACCTCTTCCTGTAAGGTCAATGAACTGCAATCTTTGGACTATGCTCCATATACTACATTCCACCACAACAAGGTGGTCCTTCGGACACATCCTAAGTTCTTAATGAAGGGCATCACCTCCTTCCACCTGAACCAATCCATCTTGCTTCCAACGTTCTTGCCAAGACCTCATAGCTCCCCTGCTAAGGCTAGACTACATGTGCTGGATTGTAAAAGAGCATTATCCTTCTATATTGACCGTACTAAAGCTCATTGGCAATCCTCTCAGCTATTTGTCTACTTTTGACCAAAGTCATCTGGGGCTACCAGTTTCCAAAAGAACAATTCTAACTGGCTAGCAGACTGCATATCTTTCACTTACATGCAAGCTGTTCTATCTCTTCAGCACCATGTCACTGCCCATGATATCTGGGCCATGGTTACCACTGTAGCTAACTTCAGTTCCGTCCCTATTTGGGAAATGTGACAAGCAGCTACCTAGTCTTCACTTTGTACCTTTGCAGCGCACTATTGCCTGGACAAGAACTCCAGAAGTGATGCTCACTTTTGTCAATCTGTTTTACATAATCCTTTTTTTTTTTTTTTTTTTTTTAATTTAATTTAGACAACTTGCCCTCGCCCACTGGACTACTTTGAGGCGTGTTCCGAACTAGCTGAGTCTGTTCAATCCTTGCTGCAACCTCTGGTTGCACCCTTGCTCTGCAGGCAATGGCTATGGAATCCCATATGTGAAGACTGATTTCCTGCTTGTTCCTGGAGATAGTGTAGTTTCTCACCTGTAGCGGGTGTTTTCACAACCCACTCACCCACCACCTCTTCAAGTTGTCCCAATTTTTCTTTTTAATCTCAATTTGTCTCCACTATACACCTGACTGAGGAGACCAGGAGGGAAGGCAACCGCACATGCGTGGAGGACCACTTCCAAAAGCTTTCCTATTGGATGCTGTGGAGTGTTCCTGTGCTGGGCTCTGTCGGTGCTGATATCACCCATATGTGAACACTGATTCCTGCTGTTCCTGGAGATCACCCGTTACAGGTGAGTAACTATGCTTTACCAAAGGATGATCAAGCTAAACAAATCTGAGTTCTTTGACTGGGTGACCAGAGAACTAGATCAAGGGCATGCAATGGATGTGATCTACTTAGATTTCAGCAAAGCCTTTGATACTGTTCCTCACAGGAGGATTATCAATAAACTGAACAGCCTGGGAATGGGTCAGAACTGGATCAGAAATTGGTTGACTGACAGACGACAGAAGGTGATGGTAAATGGAAAGCGCTCAGATGAAAGGAAGATGATTAGTGGTGTGCCCCGGGGATCAGTCCTGGGACTGGTATTGTTCAATGTATTTGTGAGTGATATTGCTGAAGGACTGAATGGAGAGGTCTGTCCAGAGTGGACTCCCCTGAGGGAGTAGATAACATGAAGAAAGATCTACAAAAGCTGGAAGAATGGTCTAATGCTTGATAGTTAAGATTTAATGTGAAGAAGTGCAGTGTGTCACACTTGGCATGCAAAAAAACAAGGAAATTGTTTGCGATAGGGGAAGAGAGGTGGGTGTGCACGGACCAGGAGAAGGACCTTAGAGTGATTTTCTGAGGATCTTAAGGTGGCAAAACAGTGACACGGTGGTGGCCAAAGCTAGAAGCATGCCCGGTTGCATATAGAAAGGAATTACCAGCAGAAAGGAGGAGGTACTAATGCCACTGTACAAGTCACTGGTGAGGCCTCACTTGGAATATTGTGTTCAGGTCAATTTTGGATATAAAGGATATAAGAAGACTGGAAACTGTTCAGAGGAAGGTGACCAAAATGATTTGGAGCCTGTGCCAGAAGATGTATGAGAAGAGACTTGTAGACTTAAATATGTACATGGAGGACATGGGAGATATGATACAGACCTTTAAATACTTAGAGTATTAATGAACAAACCTTTTTCAAAGATGGTGAAGCTGTAAAACGTGAGAGCATAACATAAAGCTGCAAGGGGGTAAACTGAAGGGCAACGTCAGGAAATACTTTTTCATTGAAAGGGTGGTGGATGCTTGGAATGCTCTGCCAATGGAAGTGGTGGGAGCAAATACAGTGACAGAATTCAGAATGGCATGGGATAGACACAGTGGACACCTTTCTTTTTTTTTTTTTTTTTTAATAGCAACAGGATAATATCAAAATAACCTTAACTGTCTCTCTCTCAACAAATAGGAGTGACCTGCATGGAATGGCAGGTGCACCTACTCTTGCCACCTTGCTGGGCAGACTAGATGTACCATGCTTGTCTTTATCTGCCATCATACTATGTTACTATGAGTCCAGTTTATTGCTGGAAATGGTTAAACAGTACATCGGTATGAACAGGAGAATAAGATGTTAAGAAAAGGTGGACTTTTAGGCTGGATATTAACTGGGCCAGAGAAGGGAGCATGACATACTGACTCTTACAGTTTTTATTCCAGGTGGAAAGAACAGACTTTGGAGGTAGTAGCAGAGCCTCTAAAATGTTTCAAGGGGGAAGTGATATCTGGGAGCACTATATTTCAGGAGAGGTGTGAAGGGCCTTCTATAAATTAAGAGAATAAACATAAATTATGCCTGCTTTTGGACTGGAATGCTTTTCCTATTGAGGCAAATGTGTTTCCGATGCTTGATTGTTGTAATGTGTTGTACTTGTTGGGGTTGAAGAGTGTGACTCATTTACAAATGGTAATTTTTAGGTGTAGTAGGAGTGAAAGTGTGAGGCCACCTTTGCAACAGCTTCGTTGGTTGTCTCTGAAGGAGCAAATTCATTTTAAGATTTTAGTTTTGGTATTTTGAGCTTTGTCTGAGAGGGCCCTTGTTTTGTTTTTTTTTTTTTGTCCAGATGTATTAGTTGGTACTGTCTTAGAAGGCATTACTGAAGGTTCCAGGGTTAAAGGCTCTCTGTAAATATAGAGGCCAATTTTCTAAAGCGGGTCCAGAGCTGTGGAACACTGTTCCCTTGGTGGTTAGTTTGGAGATGCCTGATGAATTTTAGAAGTTTTGAGACCTGGCTTCATCCACTTCTGGTGAACATTTGTTTTTGTTATCTGGAGTGTTTTTTGTTGTAGGTATGGCTGGTATGATATTCTGGTTTAAAGGTTATTTGAAGTGTGGAAGTGGCAAAAGAGTTCATTTCTAATCTTTGGAGGGGGTTTATGTTAATAGGGGGATAGTACTATTTATTTATTTTATTTTATTTATTTGTTAATTTGTATTCCCAAATCATCCTGCTAGACCATTCCACACTAGTAGAGTAATCTCCCCATGACAGCAGATGATGGAGCTAGAACATATCAGAAGCTTGAGTGACATCACCCTCTGTACTTAACCCGCATCCCCTAGGGTTATCTTCAGTATTTTTCTCTGTCTCCAGCAGATGGACTTCTGTAACAACTCCTGATTGTCACCTTGAGGGTGTTCGGTTGGTGTAGTCGCCTTGTACTCGGGCATCCTCAGGGTGCACAGGAGGTGCTCCCATGGGGAAGGGTCCCAAATTTCTGAGAGCTTTCACAAGGTTTGCTTCAGATCAAGAAGATCAGTGAACCTCTTATTTAGAGAGGGTTTGCCTACTCACAAAGAGAAGGACTTCCCTCTGGGGGATTGACATTTAGCTCTGGTAGCAACTTTACTGCATAGCCACGTGCGTTGTATTATTTTCAAATACTTCAGCTTAGGGTAATCAGCTGAATAGTTTTTCTCACAGCACTTCTACCAGGGCAGCTGACACTGTAGAGAATCTTCTGGAATGTGAGTGCTAACTTTCCTTAAAACTCCCTCTTCACCCCCCCCCCCCCCTGTGTTCAGGGCTCACGGTCTCTTGGGAGCCTGACCCCTTTTGCAGCCAGTCGTCTGATTGCAGTTTTCTCAGTGGCTGCCTGCGGTCCGATAGCTGTGTCTCCACAAGCCTCCCTGTGTGCCCTTTTGATGGATGACAGTTCGCACGATTGCAGCTGTGTTTGTCTTGTCCCAGAGTCTGGACCTACCTTGAGCATTCCGGTATCAAAGGAAGACTTCCAGGCTGTTTTTTTCCTTTTGTCTGACTCGTGTGGAGGAATTTGCAAGGTTTGGTCATTTTAGCTGGAACGCTCTTGGCATGCAGGAGCACTTTATTTTTTTTATTCCCCCCCCCCCCTCCTGCTGCTCTGTGGAACACATGACGTTGGAACGCAAGCTGGCCAAATGTTAGGCAGCCATCTTTTAGAGTGGATCAAAAAGTGGAAGTCATCGAACATTCAGCCAGTAGCTGCCACTGGCATTTAATAAATCACCTCAGTTTTTTGTCAGGGACAATCGGTTGGAAGGGAAGGACTGCACCATTCCCCCTCATTACTGAAAGCACCCTTTTTACTCAAACGGGCCACAGCATGCCCAATTGTCCATTTTATACTTTTGTTGCAAACTAAAATCAACACTTATCTTAAGCAGACACCAAAGCTGTCTTCCATAGGCGAATATTATCCTCCACATAGCCACGACATGACATGCATGTTTCAGGCCCCTCCAGGTCTGTATCAAGTGGTATCACGCCCAAAATATCACCCACAAAAACGCCATGAGCCAGCTGTTCTTTTGTAGCTAAAACAGTTGCTGATTGGCTAACAATCCCATGACATCAGAGGGATGACCCAAAGGGAATTTCTCCCACATCATCCACCCCGCCCCCTGACATCACATGAGATGGATGGGTGAATGAAAAAATGAGTCAATGAAAAGCCCACATGTTCTTATAAAAGGCTCCACCAATCTTGCTCAATATTTATTTAAGCCCGATGGAATCACTGTCTGCAGTCAATAAATCCACTACTGTTCCACACAGATCTTTTAGAGTGGAACACATGGAAAGCATAGAAGTCATTTTGATTTGCTGTAGTCATCATACGAGGAATACTTATGTCGGTCTCCCAGCAATAGGGTGTGGCCACAAACCCTATAATCTGCAAGACCAGCTCTGCTCTACTTACACGGAGGATCCTGGGCAAACGTCAGCGGCTATGTACACTCCTTCTGGAAACAATACTACTGAAACTCCTGGCTCCATCCCAGCCTCCTCCCATCATTCCTGTGATTCCTCCATTTCTTCAGCTGGAGCAATTGCTCTTTTCATCAGTGGAACCACAGCAAGTAGTAGATGCCAGATTCCTGGCACTTTTTTCGCTCAAGTCTGGGATTGGTGCTGTACCAGGGGTAAATCTTCCCCCCCCCCCCCCCCCACCAGCCCCACTGGAACCCCAGTACCATGGTCTGTGTGCTCTCACTCTGAGCTCAAATAGCGCCCAAAGGAAGTAACCTTTGCCACTGGGGATTGTTCCGCAGACAAGGACCACAGTGGCAGTAGCAACTGCACTCGAGGAGGGTGAGTTATTCCCGTTGACGGAGGAGCCAGATGGTCAAGACGACAGTCAGAATGTCCAGCTCTTTCATAGTTATGAGCTTCTGTTATTGATCTCATAGATTGTTGATGCCCCCCAGCAACACACAGATCCTGGCCTTGTGCAGTCCAAAGTGGATCCCATCATTGTGGGCATTCGCCAGCCCACCAAGGCTTTTCCTGTTCCGGCAGGAATGCCATCAAATGGTCTCTCTGGAATGTCATGCTCTGGAGGCTTCGCTACGCTCTGCGCACCGTCTAGGCAGGATTTATGCATGGTCTCCCTGGGGATCTGGACCGATGGTTATGCTTCTTAAGGGTAGACATTATTGTAAGTTCAGTCCCTCCGGGACCTCAGGATTGCAAGATGGAAGGGCTGCTGAAGACTGTCTTCTCCTCCTCGTTCTTGGCACTGCAGACATCAGCTTGTGGAGGCCTAGCTGCAAGAACATTGTTGCATTGGATCCATTTGTTACCATTGTATCTGGCCTTGGTGCATTTGGAGTCCGTTACCACCACCTTAGCGGATTCCCTATATGATCTCCTTCGGCTTACGGCCCAGTCAGTGGCTGCAGTGATGGTTGCTCAATGCTGGCTCTGGCTCTGCCACTGGAACACCGACTTAGCTTCCAAGGCTAAGACAAGCTCCTTTTCGGGGAGGCTCTGGAAAAGTTTGTTAAGGGCCTTAGGAGAGGTCAAGCCTCAGTGTTTACCGTACGATAAGCCTAAGTCTGGCTCATGCCACTGTAGTGCTGGGACTTCCTCCTCTGGATCATCAGACACATTTTTGAGACTTGCTGCAACAGGCCCAGAGTCTGGTTCTACTTCCTCCAGGTTGGGCGCTAAGACTCAATCTTTTCAGAACTACCGTCGCTCCCAGGACAATTACTATTCTGCTAACACATTTTTCAGATCCAAAATCAGAAAAACCAAATCAGAATCAGATTAAATCATACCCCAAGAAAAGATCCTGATACAATCAAAGGAAAAGTCCTCACTAATTTTTATTTTTTTTGTTGGAGCGGCCAACAAAGTGAACAGAACTAGTCCTGTACACCACTGGAGCCTCTCCTTTTTAATCATTTCATTCTTTAAAAGTATAAATGCTATACTTAGCTCAGTGGATTTGAGCCGCCAGAAATCAAAAAATGACGACGTGTCACATTTCGGGTTTGACAAAATCTTCAACCCTGCTTCAGGTCAGTCGAATCGCAGCAAATCCAAAGCTTCAATGCAATTAGAGTAGAGGAAAATGCCTTATATAACTCTCCTCGGCGTCTGACGTCACTCCTGACAAAAATCAGCCAGAATGCGATCCACACAGCAATTTAGAGGGATCCCACTGACAAGGGAACACCCCCCCCCCCCCCCCCCCAAAAAAAAGTGATGAACATGAAACCAAAAACAGATAAATCAAATGATTGTATACCAGTCAAGTTGTGCATTCAAGCCTTTAGGGTGAACTGTATCAAGGGAACATATCCATCTCTCTGCTCCAGTGTTTGTAAACATTGTTCTCGATCTCCCCCTCTTGGATCATTCGGTACATGGTCCAAAACACGCCACCGGAGTGACTCAAGTGTGCTAATTTTGTATACAATGCTCAACCATGGGCGCAGAGAGTACTTGTGTCCGTAGCCTTGAGGAATGTTCAGAATGATGCGTTTTTTATAGGTCTAGTGGTGCGTCCAATGTAATACAATATACACGGGCAAGTTACCAGATAAACCACAAAAGTAGATGAACAATCCGTATGCCATCTTGAATAATAAATGCTAGATGTGTGAGAATCAGTCCAATCAGGACCCGGTAATAGGCTCACACAAAAGCCACAGGTACCACAGGGGAAATGCCCCCTTTCATCATGTGAAACGATAGGATGATCCAATTGGGGAGTAGTTTTCATCATTAGATCTCTAAGATTGGCCTTTCGAGAATACGCTATTTGTAAGCGTTTGTTACGAAAACAAGAATGAAGCCCCAAAACGGACCAGAAATGATGTAATAGTTTCACAACTTGTCATACCTTTAGTATAAGGGAAAACACTGGTAATATCATTAATTCTTGATCCCGATGTTAAAAAAGCCGATGCGTAAATCTAGCCCTTTTATATGCCATCTTAACTATTGCAAAAGGATAACCCCTCTGAAGTAAACGAGATGTTAAATCCGCCGCATGCAATTCAACATTACAGGAATTTAAACAGTTTCTACGAAGTCGCAAAAATTAGCCATAAGGCAACCCACGTTTTAATGCCTTCGGATGGAACTGTGATACCGTAAGAGTGTTTTGTTGTACTGGCTTACGACAAAGAGTGGTCTCAAAACCAGAAGAAGTCAGACCCACAATAATATCCAAAATATCATAGAGGTTTCCACTTGTGCCGTAAATTGGATATTGGTCTTATAAATATTGAGACCTTGCAAAAAAGAATCTAGCTCCATTCTTGTGCCAGTCCAAAGAAAGAAAACGTCATCTAAAAATCTTTTCCAGAAAGGACTTTTCCTTTGATTGTATCAGGATCTTTTCTTGGGGTATAACACATTTTCCAGGGCTGTGAGGCCCTCCTGTTGACAGGCCCATTCTGGCTGCACCTCTGCTCATGAATGGGCTGAAATCACTTCAGACAGCTGGGTTCTGGACGTTGTTGTTCACGGTTATACCCTCGACTGTCAGACCCATCCCAGAAACCCTTCTCATTTCGCCATGTGGATCCAGTGTAAAGCACACAGCTATCGGGGCATCTCGACAGTGCTTACTCTAGCTTCAAGCAATCTGTCGCGTTCCACCTGTACAGGGGGGTTCCAGTCATTATTCCATTTATTTCGTTGTCCCGAAGGAGGGACTGTTCTTTCAGACCCATCCTAGACATCAAAAGTGTCGATCGTTGCTTTCGAGTACCTTGCTTCCAAATGGAGACCCTGAGGTTTGGTCATCCAGGCAGTAAGGCCAGGGGAGTTTTTGGCTTCTCTAGATCTCGTGGAGGCTCACTTCGACATTCCAATGCAGCTGGATCAATGGCACTGCTTACGCTTTGCCACCCTGGGCCACCACCGCCAATTCATCTTCCCCTGCCAGCCACGGTTTGCCACAGCCTGCATTGGTGCCTTTGCAAAGATCATTTGTTGAAGAGAGTGCCTCTGGAGATGCCTCAATGGATCCCCCTGATGACACACCAGTCTGTCAGGTTGGGGAGTGCTCTGCCTTAGCAGGACAGCTCAGGGCATTTGGTTGATGCTCAAAGCTACATGGACAATCAACCGTCTAGAAGCATGAGTGGTATGTCTGGCCTTACAGAGCTTCAGTTCACTGCTCAGCACAAAAGCAGTACAAGTTCTTTGACAATGCCAAGATGGTGGCTTATCTCAGTTGTCAAGGCATGACCTAATGTCCTGCAGTAGCCTCAAAATGGTCCTCATCTTTCCTTGGGCAGAGCAGCACCTTCAAGCCCTCTTGGTACAACACATTGCTGGAGTGGAGACTGTGCAGGCGGATTTTCTCAGCTGGCATGTGCTGGACCCCAGAGAGTGGGAGCTTGCTCCCTGGGCCTTCAGGTGCATTGTAAATCATTTGGGACAGCCGTCCTTCGATCTGATGGCAACCTTGACCAACATGAAGGCAGGTGCCTTCAGCAGACGGAGGGTGCCGGGATCTCTGGGAATCGGTGGCCTCGGGCAGGTTTCCTTTTACATCTTTCCTCTTTCGGCAATGATAGCCCATGCCCTCGGCCGAATCGAGATGTATCCCGGCCAGGTAGTACTCGTGGCGCTGGATTGGCCGTGTCTGCCATGGTTTGCTGACCTTATTCTGATGACTATACTCAATCTGATGCCTCTGGGCATCCCCAGGGGGCTGTTCAGTCAGGGACTGATTTGTCATGGATGACCCTGCTCCCAACTTGCTTACAGCTTGGCACTTGAGCAGTGATGGCTAAGTCGCAAAGGTTACTCTGTAGTAGTCATGGGCACCCTGCTCAAGGCACAGCGATCTTCCATGTTAACAGCTTACGTCCACGTTTGGTGTCTGAGTCATGGTGTGCTGGTTATCATCTGATTCTCAAAAGGGCACAGGTTCCAGATGTCCTCTGCTTCTTGCAGGATGAAGTTGACAAATGTTTAGCCCTTAACTCTCTGAGTTCAAGTGGCCACCCTGGCTTGTTTCCATGGACCGCTCCAGGGTCATTCCCTGGCCTCTCATGCAGATGTGGCATTTTTTTTTTCTCCAAGGGGTCCATTCCCTGTGGCCTCCATTGCGCCTGATAGTTCCACCCTGTGATCTGTCCATAGTCCTCTGTGCTCTCCCAGCACGAGCCATTTGCATCTCTCAAGAGGGCCTCCTTAAAGGATCTGACCCTCAAGACGGTCTTTCTTTTAGCTCTTATCTCAGCGAGGAGAATTTTGGAACTCCAAGCTTTGTCCTGTTGGAATCCCTAACTTGCCTTTTCGTCAGACTCTTCGTATGGTTCCCTCCTTATTGCCTAAGGTACTTTCGGAGTTTCATTTGAACCAGTCCATTTTTCTGCCGGCCTCCTCGGTGGAACAATGTTCAGGACAAAAGGTACATCTTCGCTGCCTTGATGTGAGTAGATGCTTGCAGCACTATCTGAAGCTTATTAACTTGTTCCGTCTCACAGACCATCTTTTTGTGTTGGTCCGCAGGAGCCATGCCACATCCAGATCCACGATTGTGTGGGGGATTAAACAGGCCATTGAGTCGGCCTACATCCTTCCTTCAGGATAAGCCTGTTCCATTAGGGCTCCAGGCTACTCTGAAGGCTCAGGCAACTTCGTGGGCCGAAAGGTCCAGAGCCACATCCCTGGATATGTGCTGTACAGTGACTTGGTCCTCCTATGTCGACTTTTGCCCAGCATTGCTGCTTGGACCTCCAAGCCAGGGAAACAACTCGATTTTGGGGCTTCTGTGTTGGCCACAGCTGCCTCTTCCACCCAAGGGTGGTGTAGCTTGACTGCTTCCCACTAGTCTGGATTGGTCTACCAGGATGATTTGGGAAGGTGAAATTTCACTTACTGTTAATTTCCTTTCCCAGAATCCCGCTAGACTAGTCCAGCACCCAACTTCTGCTTGAGAATACGCAAGACTGATGTCCCAGAATACAACCTTACATGTGTTTGGTCTTTCTGGTGCTGTTCTCTTCTGTGTATTTTTATATATAATTGACCACATGAGGTCTAGTGTTCTGTTTTCTGCTATACTTAGTAGTGGCCTGACAAACTGAGTTCTCATTGGGCTAGAAGTGTAACAGTCCTTCTGCTTGGTAGTGGCATACTGAAACGGACCCCTGGGTGTTGTGGGTTAACTACCAAGGGTGATATAACTCAAGCTTCTGGTATGTTCTCTCTTCATCATCTGTTGCCATGGGGAGATTGCCCCACTAGTCTGGACTGGCCTAGCAGGATTCCAGGAAAGGAAATTAATGGTAAGTGAAATTTTCACCTTTATGAACAGTGCTAATTAAGTCTTTGTTGCTGTGAGGGCGGTATATAAAAAAGAAATGAAATGGAGTAGCCTAATGGTTAGAACACTGGCTTGATAACGAAGAGCCCAGGGTTCAATTCTCACTAGTGCTCCTTGTGGCCTTGGACAAGTCACTTAACCCTCCATTGCCTCAGAAGAAAGGACTGGCAATCTACTTCTGGTCACGTTGCCAAGAAAACCCAGATGCTGCTGGATCGCCAAGAGTCAGCATTGACTCGCAAGCACACATTGTCAATGTATTGAAGATCAAAACAATATGTTATCTAAAACCAAAACATCAGTGTCAAATGTCCATATAAGTGGTTCGTTCTTGAAAAGCAGCAGCAACAGCCACATAAGTTCAAGGTTCATCCAATAAGGTATCAGCAGTTCAGTTGCTATTGGCACAATGGTTGCTGGTAGAAAAAAAATACGTTTGAAAGTTAGTCTTTTTTGCTGTTTCATTTTAAAAGGGGAAAAACTTGTTTTTGTTTTGTTTTAGTGGTGTAAGTTTAAAAAAACTCAATTTCTCTTTCAGCTCTTTGAAGCCACTCACACTTCATCAGGGGTTAGTGGGCCTGATTTAGCCTGTGAACGAGCTGAGGACTGCATAAGTCTTCAGAATTTTCCAAGGCATTCCTAACGGGGTCTCTCCATTTCAAAGCAAGTACTAAAGCTCCACAACTGAACAATGGCTGTGAAAAATCGTATTGCCAAAGCTGTTGCTCCCATTACAGCTTCTACCTCTGTCCAGACAGAAATCCCAATGCCCTTTGAAGGACCAGTTCCATGTGTGGGATGCTGAAGCTCTCAGGAAACAGGTGGAGGAGCTCAGAAGAGGTGGCAAGGCTGAGGAGCAATGAAGACTTGCTGCTTGAAACATCCAAGCTCTCCAGCAGAGGTGAGGATGGGAGCCTACAGAAGAACAATGGTTGGACACAAGTCACCAGGGCATGCAGAATCACCAATCCAACTCGTCAAGCCCTTGAATTGAAGAACCATTATGCAACCCTGGAAGTGGAGGAAGCAGAGGCATCCCAGGAAAGGGAAGAACCAGAACTCAAGCACACCAAAATTGCTGAATCAGTGACCTTTAGGAAGCAAAGGGTAGTGGTGGTTGGGTGACTCTCTCTCTTCTGAGGGGTACTGAAGCATCCATCTGCCAACCAGACTTTGTCCCGAGAGGTATGCTGTCTGCTAGATGCCAGAATCCAAAATGAGTCTCAGCAAACTCTTCATAGCATCAAGCCTACTGGCTATTACCCAATATTGCTCATCCGTGTTGGCACAAATGATATTGTCAGGTATCCCTATGAGCATATCAAGAGTGACTTCATGGCTCTAGGACAGAGGGTGAAGCAGATAGGGGTGTGCATGTGGTGGTCTTTTATCGTCCCTGTTGAGGGTAAAGGCCAGAGCAGAGAAGATTGAATCCTGGAGATAGATGCGCTTTTCACTGCTTTGACCCGGTGAAAAGCGGGATATAAATACAGCTAAATAAATAAATGCATGGTTGTATGGATGGTGTCAGTGTTTTTGGTTTCCTTGACCATGGGATGATCCAAGGGCTGCAGAGCAAAGATGGCATTCATCTGTCCAAGAAGGATCAACTTGTCTTCAGTAGACTGACTAATCTGTTGAAGAGGGCTTTAAACTAGATTAATTGTGGATGGGTAAGTGAAACATTAATTACCTTTCTAGAAATAGGTAAAAAGGGCAATATCTGGAGAGCGGTGTCTATAAATGCCCATAGCATGGGATATAAGATCCCAGATGTTGAAGCTCTAATGGGAGAGGATGACTTGGATTTAGTGGCAGTTACAGAGACCTGGCTGGGATATAACTATATCAGGCTATACATTATTCAGAAAGGACAGGATAGGAAGAAGGGGAGGAGGAGTGGCACTATATATAAAAAATTAAAGTTATGGAAATACCAGGCTTAAAGGGGAGAGAGGAGGCACTGTGGGTTAAACTAGAAAGAGGGAAAGAGAAATCCATTAGCATTGGTGTGATTATACAGACCTCCATCACAGGGAGAAGACATGGACAAAGATTTAATAGAAGACACATGCAGCATTGCCAGGAAAGGGGAAGTGCTACTGATAGACGATTTCAGTATGTCAGATGTTTGGCGCATCCCTGCTGCGGTATCATCTAAAAGCAAGGAGATCCTGGATTCTTTACAGGAAGAAGTATTCAGGCAACTGGTAACAGAATCCACACGTGAAGGGGCCATACTGGACTTGGTGCTTACCAATGGGGAAAGTGTTTGTTATAGTGGGAGATCGTCTCATAGCCAGTGATCACCAGATGATGAGGTTCAGTATTAGGACTAGGGCTGATTAAAATCCATTCAAAAGCGAGGGTCTTAGACTTTAGGAAAACTAACTTTGCCAAGATGGGCCAATACATATTTATTTATTTATTACAGGCTCTTATATACCGCTCTATTTAGTATCAGCACGGTTCACAATATAAACAATAGACCAGAACAACAAACTGTTTGGTTTTACATAGAACAGGTACGAGAACTTGGATAAAACATAGGGAAAATTGTTAACTGAAACTATTTACATGAGTATTTACATGTATATACAACAGGATTTATATAGTAACATAGTAAATGATTTACATAGTAACATAGTAAATGATGTCAGATCAAGACCAGTATGGTCCATCTAGTCTGCCCAACAAGGTGGCAAGAGTAGGTGCACCTGCCGCTCCGTGCAGGTCACCCCTCTCCATGTCTTTGTTTAGGGGTGAACCCACTGCTCTGTGTAGGGCACTCCTGTTTGTTTGAGAAATTAGATAGTTAAGTTTATTTTGATTTATCCTGTTGTGATAGAGGGATCCACTGTGTCTGTCCCATGCCATTTTGAAATCTGTCACTGTATTTGCCCCCACCACTTCCATCGGGAGGGCATTCCAAGCATCCACCACCCTTTCAGTGAAAAAGTATTTCCTGACATTGCCTTTCAATTTACCCCCTTGCAGCTTCATGTTATGCCCTCTAGTTTTACAGCGTCCCCGTCTTTGGAAGAGGTTTGTTTGTACATTAATACTCATAAGTGGCTTACACAAGACCACAAGGAGCACCTATGAGACTAGAAACCTCTGGCCCGAGGTTGCTAATTTTAGCGGGATTTGAGCCCCCAGCCCTCCAGCCTGAGGCAACTTGCCCCAACCACTAGGCCACCCCTCCTTGGACCAATATGAGACTATCTACACATGTCTTCTGAAGGTACAAGGGGGGATAATTTCATGTGCTTTGTATCAAGTGGCATGTTATTGGGAATTGGACACATGTTGTGTTGTATGTGTGCTTGCTACCCCTAACCACTGGGATACACACAAGGAGTCGTTAGCTGGATGGGAACAGCTGGGGAATGTAGAAAAACAGAAGGACAGAACAGAAGGTGTTGGAAAACTGAACTCACTTGGATGACAGGTGATTAGCGGTATGCCCCAGGGTTCAGTCCTGGGGCCAGTACTGTTCAATGTATTTGTTTGTGATATTGCAGAAGGACTGAATGTTAGTCTGTCTTTTTGTTGCCATCTAAGTCCCTATTCAATTCTTTAGTTGTATTTTGCTTTCTGTACCACCTTAATAAATCTGTATATCCCTCCCCCTCCCCCCCTTTTCTTTTCAGTGGCTGGGCTTTTCCTTCTCAGGTTTCAGCTTGCCAGTACGGGGAGTCCCTTTTTTCACACAAGCCTTCCTTGTTCGTTTTGTTTTGGGGTTTTTTTGTTTGGTTGTGGGTTTTTTTTTTTTTGTTTGTTTGTTTTTTTTGAACTTTTTTTTTTGTGGGTGTGATTTTTCATTTTTTTCCACATGGAGCTCTGCTATAATGCCAGCTGCCTCCTGTCAAATCAGCTCCATAGTAGAATCATTTTGCCCTGTGTTGATTAGTGACACCTTAGGTGCAGATTCCCTCCCCTGCCATTTCTGATGCCTCCATTGAATCTCCCATGGTTTTATAATGGTGGGTCCTGCAGCTATTTTGAATGACCGCATGGTCTCTGCAGAGGTGGAACGTGGTGCGGAGGCTGCAGGCTCTAGCCAGCAGTCTCCATTGGGCTGCCCAGGTCCCTTTTTCACAGGCTTTCAGCAGAAGCTTCTGAAGCAGCTCACAGGCTGTCTTAAGACATTCCTAGCTGCTTGGCAGCCCCTTCCATGTGGTGTCCAATGCCCTTGCCTCCCCTATGGGGATCCAGGTCCCTCGAGTGTTTTCCTCTTCTGACATTAACAGGATTAAATACTTAAGAACATAAGACATGCCATACTGGGTCAGACCGAGGTCCATCAAGCCCAGTATCCTGTTTCCAACAGTGGCCAATCTAGGTCATACGTACCTAGCAATATCCCCAAAAAAGAGAGGTTCCACAATGCTTGTACTGGGTCAAGCATTGATATCCTGGGTCCCTTTTTAATAGTGGTTTATGGACCTTTCCTCCAGGAACTTGTCCAAACCTTTTTTAAACCCAGCTATACTAACAGCCCTTACTACATCCTCCGGTAACAGATTCCAGAGTTTGATTACACGTTGAGTGAAAAAATATTTTCTCTTATTTGTCTTAAATAGTTTACCCTGTAGCTTCATTACATGTCCCCTAGTCTTTCTATACTCTGATAGCGTAAACAATTGATCCACGTTTATCTGTTCCACTCCATTCATTAATTTATAGACCTCTATCATATCTCCCCTCAGCCGTCTCTTCTCCAGGCTAAAGAGCCCTAACCTTCTTAGCCTCTCTTCATAGGAGTAGCCTTCCATCCCCTTCACCAATTTGGTGGTTCTTCTCTGTACTTTTTCTAATAACGCTATGTCCTTCTTAAGATACGGCGACCAGAATTGCACACAATATTCAAGGTGCGGTCATACCATGGAGCGATACAAAGGCATTATAACATCCTTTGTTTTATTCTCCATCCCTTTCCTTATGATACCTAGCGTTCTATTTGCTTTCTTGGCTGCCGCTGCACACTGGGCGGAGGGTTTTAACATGTTATCCACGATGACTCCTAAATCTTTTTCCTGGGTGGTGGTTTCTAATGTGGAGCCTTGCATCGTGTAGCTATAGTGTGGGTTGTTCTTTCCTAGGTGCATAACTTTGCACTTGTCCACATTAAATTTCATCTGCCATTTGGATGCCCAGTCTTCCAATTTATCCAGATCCTCCTGCAGTTTTCCACAATCCTCTTGGGTTTTAACAACTTTAAACAGTTTTGTGTCTGCAAATTTGATAACCTCACTAGTTTATTCCCTTTTCCAGGTCATTTATGAATATGTCAAAAAGCAGCGGACCCAGTACAGATCCCTGGGGTACTCCACTATTCACCTTTTTCCATTGGGAATATTGGCCATTTTAGCCCTACCCTCTGCTTTCTATCTTTTAACCAGTTCCCGATCCACAATAGTACACTGCCTCCTATCCCATGACTTTTTAGCTTCGCCAAAAGTCTCTGATGGGGGACTTTGTCAAAAGCTTTCTGAAAGTCCAGATACACTATATCAACCGACTCACCTTTGTCTACCTGTTTATGCACACCTTCAAAAAAACATATCGGATTAGTAAGACAAGATCTTCCTTGTCTAAAGCCATGTTGGCTGTCTCCCATTAGGCCATGACTATCTACATGCTGTGTAATTTTGTTCTTTATGATGGTTTCTACCATTTTCCCTGGTACTGACGTCAGGCTCACCGGTCTGTAATTTCCTGGGTCACCCCTGGAACCCTTTTTAAAAATTGGTGTTACGTTGGCGACCCTCCAATCTTCAGGTATTACAGATGATTTTATTGAAAGTTCACAGATTACCAATAGCAGGTCTGCAATCTCATATTTCAGTTCTTTCAACACTCTGGGATGTATACCATCCGGTCCAGGTGATTTGCTACTATTCAGTTTATCAAATAGTTGTAATATATCTTCCCGGTGTAGCGATATTTCTCTCAATTCCTCTGCAGTATCACCTTTAAATACCACTTCAGTCTTGGGTAACATCCCTACATCTTCCTCAGTAAAGACCGAAGCAAAGAATTCATTCAGTCTCTCTGCTATAGCCTTGTTTCCTCTTACTGCCCCTTTTACCCCTCTATCATCTAATGGTCCAATTGACTCTCACAGGCCTTTTGCTACGAATGTACTTGAAAGTCTTTATTTCGTGTTTTTGCTTCCGTAGCAAGTTTCTTCTCAAATTCCCGCTTTGCCTGCCTTATCAATGCTTTGCATTTAACTTGCCAGTGCTTGTGCTGTTTCCAGTTTTCATCATTTGGCTCTTTTTTCCATTTCCTGAAGATTGCTTTTTTGGCAGCAACAGCCTCTCTGACCTCACCTCTAAACCATGCTGGCAGTTTTTAGGACTTTCTTCCACTTTTCCTAATGCGTGGAATACAGCTGGTCTGGGCTTCCAGGATAGTATTTTTAAATAACACCCAAGCTTGCTGTAAGTCTTTAACCTTTGGAACCGCTCCTTTTAGTTTTTTCCTAACTATATTCCTCATTCTATCATAGTCTTCCTTTTGAAAGTTAAAAGGTAGTACTGTGGATGCCTTTACTATCTGTCCTCCACTAATTAAATCAAACATGATCATACTATGATCACTATTGCCAAGTGGTCCCAACACCCTTATTTCTTGCACCAGATCTGGCGTTCCACTAAGGACTAGGTCCAGTATGGCTTCCCCTCTGGTTGGTTCATGAACCAGCTGCTCCAAGAAGCAGTCATTTATTCCATCTAGAAACTTTCTCTCTTTAGCTTGTCCTGCTGTGACACTGACCCAGTCGATACCGGGGTAATTGAAATCACCCATTATTACTACTCTGTTGTGACTTTTGTTAGCTTCCTTGATTTCTTTGAGCATTTCATCATCCATTTGTTCATTCTGGCCAGGAGGTCGATAGTATACTCCAACTGCCATCACCTTCCCCTTCATAAATGGAATTTCAATCCATAGAGATTCTACAGCAAATTTTGTTCCCTGCAAAATTTTAATCCTTTCTGACTCAATGCCCTCTCTAACAGAGCGCAACCCCTCCACCAATTTGATCAGCTCTATCATTACGATATAGTGTGTATCCAGGTATTAGTGTCCCACTGGTTATACTCCTTCCACCATGTCTCGGAGTGCAATCATATCTAACCTCTCATTTAGTGCTATATATTGTAACTCTCCAATCTTATTGTTTAGACTTCTAGCATTGGCATACAAGCATTTTAGAGACTGTATTTTATTCATATTAATCTGGCTATGGGTAGGCAGGGGTAATTTGGAATCTTTATGCTCTGTCTGCTCCTTACTCAAGGGCATTTGGGCTACTATACTCCCTTTTGGAACCTCACTGCTTTTGGTAGTATCCTTCAAGGATACCTTTGTCCGAACCATGCACTCCTGGGTGACTGTCAGCTTTCCCCTAATTTCTAGTTTAAAAGCTTCTCTATCTCTTTTTTAAAGGTTAATGCCAGCAGTCTGGTCCCATCCTGATTAAGATGAAGCCCATCCCTTCGGAAGAGCCCCCCCTTTCCCCAGAATGTTCCGCAGTTCCTAACAAATCCAAAACCCTCATCCTTGCACCATTGTCTCATCCACACATTGAGACTCCGGAGCTCTGCCTGTCTTTTGGGTCCTGCACGTGGAACAGGAAGCATTTCGGAGAACGCTATCCTGGAAGTTCTGGATTTCAACTTCCTACCTAAAAGCTTAAATTTAGCCTCCAGAACCTCCCTACCACATTTTCCTATGTCATTGGTACCAACATGTACCAAGACAGCAGACCCCTCCCCAGCACTATCTATGATCCTATCTAGGCGGTGCGTGAGGTCCGCTACCTTCGCACCAGGCAGGCATGTTACCAGGTGATCCTCACGTCCACCAGCCACCCAGCTATCTACATTCCTAATGATTGAATCACCAACTATAACAGCTGTCCTGACCCTCCCCTCATGGGGACATGGCCCTGGAGAAACGTCCTCGGTGCGAGAGGGTTTTACATCACCTGGAGGACAGGTCCTAGTTACAGGATCGCTTCCTGCCACACCAGGGTGATGCTATCCTGTCACTTGACCTCTCTCCTCCATGGCAACAGGGATGCTGCCAGACTGGAGGTGGGACTTCAGGACTAAATCCCTGTAGGTCTCGTCCATGTACTTCTCTGTCTTTCTTATGTCTTCTAGGTCTGCTACTCTAGCCTCTAGAGAACGGACTCGTTCCCTGAGAGCAAAGAGTTCTTTGCACTTAGTGCATACGTAAGACCTCTCACCAACTGTGAGAAAATCATACATGTGACACTCAATGCAAAAGACCGGAGAACCCCCATCTCGTTGCTGGACTTCTGTCTGCATCTTAGTTTAAAGCTTGTGTTTAGGTCTTTTAAATTCTGTATAATTATTTAGATAGTTATTCCCCAGTTCACACCCAGTTGATTTTCCCTGTTATCTGTAAACCTAGATCAGTCATGTACTGACAGGTATGTTGTTGTTCAATGTAAACCGCACTGATGATGAATAGTGCGGTATATAAGAAATGTTAAATAAATAAAATAAAATAATAAGGATTGGTGTGGATGCTTATACCAATAAAAGTGTATCTAATACCCCTAATACACCTTGTGTACCTGAAGCTTAAGTAATTAATTAATCTCAGGTCCTCTGTGTATGACTGATTTGGATAACGAGCTGCACCTGAGAGCAGCCCCTTTCCTCTAAGATGTGCAAGTACCTATAAAACTACAATTACCCCAGGGGTGGGTGGGTGCTGGGGAGGGAGGGAGGGAGGGATATAAGTCCTATTAAAGAGGGCAGTTACAAGGTACCCTTTCCTGAACCCTCAGCAGGGGGGAAGGGGTACCACACAAAGCCCAGTTAGTTGAGAGAGGCAAGGTAAGTTATAGCTGAGAAGGCTGAACTAGCACACCACTAAGACAAACAATAAATAATTAAATTAACAGTTAGACAAACAATAATTAATAAACAGCTAGAACTCACAGCAAGGTGTCACAGGAGACAAATATCCACTTCTCTAGCAGAGCACTGTAAAAAGCACTGCTCTTCTCTGATCAGAGAAAAGCAGACTAAAACAGACTATGCACAAGTGGAGGAAACAGGAAGAAGGCTATGTTGTCCCTTCACCTACCTAATCCTCCTAGAGCCTGAACTTATTCCCTGCATGAGGTTGTCTGGTATGAAGAGGAATCCTTCTCGCCAGAAGATAAGCCCTCAGGAAGAGGGGAAGATAATGTCTGTGATCACCTGTTCCACAGAGAGGGACCTCCCTGTGCTGACTTTAGGACACAATATTGGCTCTCTATATCACTGAGCCTACTCCTGTGTGAGCTTCATAACTGGCCCCTTTTCTTCAGCACATCCAGTATCATCCTAGGGTTTTCTTCTCTTCCCCCCCCCCCCCCCACCACACCTCTACCTGAGCCCATGCGTCAGTTCCTAGACTCCCCCAGTAAGAAACTCCTGAGCTGGGCTTTAGGGGCACTAAGGTTCTGTCTGTTATACTCTTTACCGCTGGATCAGCTTTTTGTGCTTCCTTGGGTGGATACCCTGGCTACAGCGGTGACCACTATCATGGTGGTAGGGGGTACTGCACTCAGGGAATCTTATGATAGGAGAGTGAAGGCCCTCCTTAATGCCTTTGTGGCCTTTGCTTTTGATGCCTAGGTGGTGCTGTGTGTGTGTGTGTGTGTGTGTGTGTCTGGTTGCTTGAGCTTTCTCTTGTGCTGGGTCCAGCAATTTCCAGACAACCCAAAAGCTGTAAGACTATAGTTGGACACTGTGTATGTGGTTAATGCCCTATTCGACTTGATTAGGACCACTTCCAAGTCCTTAACAGCGCTCGTTACGGCTATGCGGTGGCTGTGGCTGTGGCTGTGCAGTTGGTCTGATCCTATCTCCCAGCTGCATCCCAGCAAAATTCCTTTTAGGAGCAGGTTGCTCTTTGGCAAGGATCCGGAGAAATTAATGAAAAACCTTAAGAGGTTTGTCCTCAGATTCCCTGAAAATAGGCAGACTGCATCCCATAGGACATTGAGTGTAGCCTGAAGATGCCCTTGGACTGCTAGGAGTCTGGTGGGTAGCCTTGGCCTATGGTGCTACGTTTAAGAAGGTTTGGTCCTTTCAGAGCTCTCAACAGTCAAGATACAGCCATGCATCATGCCAGAGGCAGTGAAATATGATGGGTCCCTTCTGATGTATAGCTGATTGGGGGTGGCTTCGATTGTCTTGGAATGGACCAACATAATATCAGACCAATGGGCCCTTGAGGTTCTAAATGGGGATTATGTACTGGAGTTTGCAGAACCTTTGCAGGATGCCTTTTTGTGGAGTCTTCTGCAGCGTGTTGCTCAAGTGGCTGGTGGCCAAAAACTCTGTAGCGCCTTGTGAAATTGCAGGCTATTCCAATTGCACTCTCCTCTGAGCAGGATCAGGGGAATCTTTACATTTATTTTGTGGTGTCCAAGATAGGTCAGAAGATGGTCCGTGTCAAAGTCCCAAGTGTTTCATTTCTACATGGAGACATGTGATTGGTTATTGCATAGATTCTATTAGTCTTTGCACTATTAACTATGTGATGTACAATTGTTGCTATTCCTTCTGTCTTTTAGATTGTCTATCGTGATTTGCTTCTACCCCTGTCCTCTTGATGCTGTCACAAAGCTTCACCCACTTTACTGACATCAAAGGTGACGCCAAGCACCTGAATAAAATCAAGACTCCTGTGGTGGTGTGCACGCTACAGGAGCTTGCTCCTTGTCAGCGAATCCAGAATTAAAAAGTTTGCCATTTGGTCTTCTGAATTTTCTCCTCCCGTGTCTGATTATGCTTATGGTATCTTCTCTACCTGTGCTTATACCTGTCTTTGGGGTCAGATATCACCCAGTTACCCTCCTAGTGTCATCGACCCGCTCCTTAGGTAAGACATCTTATCTGTTGTAATACCCCTCTTCATACTTCATCTGCCCACTCTGACCAGCAACTTCCTGCCTCCGAGGATCCAAAGGAGCTTTGTGGGGCTCTGCTAAACTGTAGATCCTTGTGGTTGAAAGTGGCTCGTATTGCGGCCCTTCTCTTTACCTACTCCTTACACATGCTTTGCTTAAGTGAAACATGACTCGGTGATGGGGATGACCCTGCCCTTCACTGCTTCATCTCACCCAGTGTTTCTGCTATATTTGTCCCAAAGCTCTCAAGAGCAGGTAGAGAAGTAGTTATCTATTCCAACTTGCTGCTGGTATCTGAAATATGCTCTACTTTTGCTTTTTTATGATGAAGCACTGGCAAGTTAAATGCAAGGCATTGATAAGGCAGTCAAAGGGAGAATTTGAGAAGCTCCCTGCGGAAGCAAAAACGCATAATAAAGACTTTCAAGTACATTTATAGCAAAAAACCGGAGAGGTAGTCGGTCCATTAGATGATAGAGTGGTTAAAGGGGGCACTAAGAGGCGACAAGGCGATAGCGGAGAGACTGAATGAATGATTTCTTTGCTTCGGTCTTTACTGAAGAAGATGTAGGGATGTTACCCATGACCGACGTGGTATTTAAAGGTGCAGATGAATTGAAGGAAATATCAATACATCAGGAAGATGTATTACAACTAGTTGATAAACTGAAGAGTAACAAATCACCTGAACTGGATGATGTACATCCAAGAGTGTTGAAAGAACTGAAATATGAGATTGCAGACCTGCTATTAGTAATTTGTGAACTATCATTAAAATCATCTGTAATGCCTGAAAATTGGAGGATAGCCAACGTAATGGCAATTTTTAAAAAGGGTTCCAGGGGTGATCCGGGAAACTACAGACTAGTGAGTCTGACGTCAGTACCGGGAAAAATGGTAGAAACCATTATAAAAGAACAAAATTGCTGAACATGTAGATAGTCATGGTTTTTCTCCACTCCTCTGGTATACAGTTCTCATGAAGACTGAAACCATCAAGATGACCAAAAAAAAAAAGCTTCCTGCAGGACAAAGCCTGCAGTTCTGACACCTGTCTGCTCAATGCAATCACCACTAAGGGTCAAATTTCTGAGAAATGCCTTACAAAATGGGCTCAAATGTGGAGGCATTTCAGCAGACAGATCTATTTCATACCCTTAGGGAAGCAAGAGACATCAAGTGTACTGCCAAGGACAAACCTTGGACACACCCAAGTTAGCACACAAGACTGCTACCTGAACCTTTAGAGCTTTCAGGGCCAAACCATGATCCAAGCCAGACTGTAAGACAGACAACACGGCAGTGAAGTCTGCCTTTCTGTTCTCTAGAGCAGGGAGAGAGGGGGTGCGACACCACCTATCTAAAAACTCCCCACGCTCTTGAATAACCTAAGCAAATAGAATCCCTATGGGCTTTAAGGAGAGTATCCACTACCACACCAGAATAGCCTTAGAGAGTCATCGCCTTTCAAGGATTATGCCGTTAAGTGAGAAGGGAATGGGTTGTTCTTCACCAGGGGGCCTTGCCAAAGGAGATCCCTCTCAAAGTGACAGGAGATCCACATACCATGGTCTGCATGGCCAATCTGGGTTTACCAGAATCACCAAATCTTGCAGAAAAGGCAGCTCAAAGGACACAGAGGGAAGACATAAGTCCCCCCTGAGAGGCATGTGTGTGTTTATTTTATTGAAACCGCTTTGATTGCTTGCAGAATGGTAATATATCAAATAACCATAAGAGCCCCCAAGGCCATTGCCTCTGGGTCCTTTCTGTGGCTATTAAAATGTTCTCTGCTTTTGGTAATCTCCAAGTGGTCATCAGGTCAAATACTGGGACACTTCACCTTCGTGCTATGAGCTAGAACGCATGAGGACACAGCTCCCACTCACTAGGACCACTGTGTTTTGATTAAAGTCTGTTTTGCACGTTGTTGATCCCATCTCTGTGGGCTGCTGAAAGAGCAATGTTCTGCTCAACTGCACAATTCCTTGACCTTACAAGCCATTCTTATGCTGCATGTTCCACCCTGACATTGTCAGAGAACACTGACTGCTTTGCCCACTAAAAGGGGTTTAAACCTCTCGAGCTAGAATGACTGCCCTGGCCTCTATACCTGGCTGATTGGACAGGTGGTCTCCTCAAGGACCAATGGTTCTGGACCATCTGACCTAGTTTCCCAGTCCTTCAGGCTGGCATCCATGACAAATATCACCCAATCCAGTGCTTCAGAAGCATCCCTGACCATCATATGGCGAGGCTGCAAACATCACTGCTCAAAACTCACTTATTCTCCATAGCATATAACCTTCCATCAGACCCTCTATAATCCTACTTCCCCTCCCTAGCTATGCTCTCTGATGTCCTATCATTAGCATTCCTTGCTATATGTATTTATAATGTTGGTTTTCTCTTTGTAAACCGCTCTGCTGTCCCTCACTAAGGGCAGTATATCAAGTTCTAATAAAAGGAAAATGAAATGAATCACACCCAGAGGGAGAGGAAAGGTCTGATTGGTTCCCCTGCTTTCAACAGTTCAAACAGACAGCAAATGCCTCTGTAGAGTGTTCATGTGTGCTCCAGCCTAAGGGACCAGCTCCACTGTTGATGCCATGGACCCTAGATGCTGGAGGTAGTCCAAAGTCTGGTGAGCGGACAGAACACAAAATTCACAAAGTTGATTCTGCAGCTTAGAGGGACCTCTCTGGCATTAGGAAAATTTGACAAAGAAAATGAGGAACCAGGCCCAGAGAGATTCCAAGTCCTGGAATATCTGGCTGCTCTTGGGATAGTTGATCACCCAGCCCTTCTAACCACTGAATCACCAGAGCTGTGTCCTCTAGACTTCAAGGAGTAGGATCAAATCAGCCAGTTTATCGAGGTACTGGAGAAACCTGATGCCTTACATGTGGAGGAAAGCTGCCACTACCCCCATGACCTCTCCAGCGTGAGGAAGGCTCGCCAGATCAGCCAGTTACAGATAGGGGTCCAGGTTACTAACTCTTTATTTGCAGAGAGAAGCCACTACCACCAATATGACATTTGAGAAGGTGCAAGGAGCCATGGCAAGGCCGAAAGGCAAAGTCTAAAATTGGAAATGGCAGCCAAGGGCTCAGAAATGGAGGAACTGTTGCTGTTGCTGAGGCTTATTTCCATATTCATCCAGGAGCAGCATCTAGAGAGGCAAGAAATTTCCCTTGCTGAACTGATGCAGTCTATTTCAAAATTTTCAGATACCACCTTTAAGGAAACCAGCAAAACAGTTTACAAATTAAAATAGCACAGTTTTAGAGAGAAAAAAGTCTCTGATGTTTGGCAAAATTGTTCCTATGCCTAAGAATTCAAGGAGGGAGGGCAGTAATAGTATAGGTCAGGAGTGGCCAAGATGTGTACTAAGAATATAAGATATGCCATACTGGGTCAGACCAAGGTCCATCAAGCCCAGTATCCTGTTTCAAACGGTGGCCAATCTAGGTCATACGTACCTAGCAGTTTCCCCAAAAGACACAGGTTCCACAATGCTTGTATTGGGTCAAGCAGTGATATCCTGGGTCCCTTTTTAATAATGGTTTATGGACCTTTCCTCCAGGAACTTGTCCAAACCTTTTTTAAACCCAGCTACACTAACAGCTTTTACTTCATCCTCCGGTAATAAATTCCAGAGTTTGATTACACATTGAGTGAAAAAGTATTTTCTCTTATTTGTCTTAAAATAGTTTACCAAGTAGCTTCATTGCATGTCCCCTAGTCTTTCTGTATTCTGATGACGTAAACAATCGATCTACGTTTACCCATTCCACTCCGTTCATTACTTTATAGACTTCTATCATATCTCCCCTCAGCCGTCTCTTTTCCAGGTTAAAGAGCCCTAACCTTTTTAGCCTTTCATAGGGGTATCCTTCCATCCCCTTTACCATTTTGGTGGCTCTTCTCTGAACCTTTTCTAATAACGCTATATCCTTTTTAAGATACGGCCACCAGAATTGCACACAATATTCAAGATGCGGTCTCACCATGAAACGATTTAGAGGCATTATAATATCTTTTGTTTTATTTTTCATTTCCTTTCCTTATGATACCTAGCATTCTATTTGCTCTCTTGGCCGCTGCTGCACTCTGGGCTTTAATATGTTATCCACAATGACGCCTAAATCTTTTTCCTGGGTGGTGGCTCCTAATGTGGAACCTTGCATAGTGAAACCATAGTTTGGGTTATTTTTCCCTAGATGCATAACTTTGTACTTGTCCACATTAAATTTCAACTGCCATTTTGATGCCCAGTCTTCCAGTTGAGAATGGTAGATTGTAGTTAGAGATTGGCTTTTCCCAAGGGTATATTTGGTAGTACGTAAGGCCTTTGTGCTTTACGAGTAGGTTTAGATGTTTAGATTATGTATGGGATTGTATGTAAGGCTTCTTGACCTGTGATGTGAGCGTCAGCTGCTCCCTATAATGGAATTTTTTCACTAAATGTAGGGTATGAGCTATCCTGAGGTCATTTGCCTGAGAAATTGTAAGATTAGTTTAATGGTTGAATATATTTGTGAAGATAATTTTATCTAAGAGCATATATTGTTTTGGATTGGTATAGATAAAATCCACCATGCATGCACAGTTTAAGAATATACATCAGCTCCATTAAAGACAATAGATTCAGATAGAGCAGTCACGCCGCAATCGCAGCATTCTTGCTGCTATTCTCATAAGTAATATGCAAACTGACTGCAAGGTGATGGAGCCCGATGCCAGCCCCAGTATATTCTTAAACTGTGCATGCGTGGCGGATTCTATCTATCCCCATGATTTGTGTAATGTACAGGTACAGAGTAACATTGTGTAAGCATATTTTGTGTGATCTGGCTCCACTTCGGTATACTTTTTTTGTTTTTTCTTTAGTTATTTTTGGCTTTTGAGCTGCAGGCTATTATAGCCTGTTTTTCTACTTGGATTCTGTGCTCATCATTATATTGATGGCCCCTTGTGTATTTTAGTATTTCTCATAGGATTATCTATAGGTTTCTGTTTTTTTGAGGAATCCCCCCCCCCCCCACACCTTATCCCTTCCTCCTTTTCCTTCCTATTTCTTTTTTTTCTTCCTATTTTTCTCCCCTTCCCCTCCTGGGCATCTCTTTACACATTCGTAGCATAACAGTATTTTTTTATTGATCAGGACCACATTTAATTTTAACATTCTTTGGCTCTTGTTTTTAGTGAAAGGGCACCTTGGTGTCCCCCTCTCCCCTTGTTTTTAGTCTCTTAGGGGCTTGTTTACAAAGCTGCAGTAACGGTTTCCGATCGTTATCAGAGCCACGGCCCCATTGAAATCAATGGGGCCGCGGCTTTGTAAACAAGCCCCTTAGTGGTTTTTTGTATCTTATGGGTTTTCTCAACTTTTTTTTTTAAACAAACTTTAAGACATGTGTTTTGGGGTTTTTTAAGTCCCTTATACGTAAGCCTTTTACTGTCTTACTTTTATTTTTTTCTAACGAAGACATAACTGGCTGTTATTTCCCACTGTAGGCTTCTCAGTCATTTTGACCAGCTGTAATCTTGCTATTGTGTTTGCCATTCTTTCCTTACTTTTATTGTATCTTTTTTACCATTTTTAATTATGAAGTTTTTTTCAACATTAGTTTTTAGTGTGTGTTTTTGTCAAATCCCTTTTGTTCAGATTTTTTTCTTAAATGTCATTTTTAGGTTTCTGATTATATATGCCATTGTTTATATCTTTTTGCCAAGCCTAAGTTGATACTCTTACTAGTAACCACCTGCTTACGAAATAATAGCAATAAGTGTATATTTTTTAGGTTTTTGGGTACTGCATGCATTATTTATGCTAACTTTTGTTTTAATTTGTTTTGCTCCTTTATGTATTGTTATGTATGTATGTGTATTTGGGTCAATTGATTTTTGACCCCTGATGCAGGCTTTTGTGCTGAAACTAGGCCAAGTCTTTATCTCGCTTCCTTGACCTCCCATGTCGGAGCGTCAGGGTGGTTTACAACAATTAAAACAGGCTGCAGGCAGAAAAAGAAAGGAATACCAAAAATATGACAGGAAAGGCAAGAGAGCAAACATCTAAAGCACAGAACAGACAAAAAGTAGAGAACATCGACGCTTAGGCAGAGGGGGTGGGTAGTCAAAGGCTTGACAGAAGAGATGGGATTTGAACCTGGGATAGGAGCATTCAGCATGGAGCACAGCATGGAGGGAATTCCACAGGGCTGGACTGAGAGAGAAAAAAGCAGAGTGACTGGTATGTTCAAAGTGGGCCGAAGCAGGGGAAGGAAGGGCCAGACGGTTGTTGTGAATGCAGCGAAGGGCATTGGGGGTGGGGGGGGGGGGTGGAGAGAGGTGAATATAGATGAGGTCAGCAAGTACTGGGACTGACTGGTATGGATAGTCTTGTGGACAGTGGTGAGAAGCTTGTATTGGTAGCGATAGTTCAACAGGAGCCATTGGAACCGAACAAGAAGGGGAGTGACATCCCTTTTGAGTGGCGTGAGAGAGAAGGCGGTTAGTGTTTTGAATGAGTTGCAGACGACAAAGCTGGTATTGAGGAATGCTCGCCAGGTATACGTTGCCGTAGTCAAGACGAGATAAGAGAAAGGAGACTGAGCATAAGTAGCAAAGGGGGAGGCAGGAAGGAATGAACTGTGCAAAGCTGATGGAGGGTGCCAAAAAAATGCCGGATGAGAGAAGAGACATGTTGATGAAAGGAGAGGGCAGGATCGAGGGTGACACCCTGGTACTGCAGGGAAGAGGTAAGCGGGATTGGGGTGCTGGAGAGGGATAGGTCAGGGGTGGGGGAGGAAAAGGCAAGCCACATGGCCAAAGACTTGGAGGCATTTAGATGAAGACAATTTGGAGAGAGCCATGCAGAGATTCTGGAAAGACAGGTGTTGAGGGGAGAGAGGTCAGGTGAAAATGGGCAGGTATGGAAAACCAGCAGTATATCATTGGCATAGTAATATGCCAAAATTCCTGACTGTTGGATGATCAAGGTGAGAGAGGGGTGAGAAAGAAGTTGAAAAGTAGTGGGGATAGCACAGAGCCCTGATGGACTCTGCATAGAAGAGGGGTAGAGCAAGAGAAGGATGAAACCATGCAAACAGAGAAGCAGCAGGAGGACAGGAAGGAGCGGAACCAGGTGAGGACTGTCCCACGCACCCTGTATTCGGCAAGGTGAGAAAGAAGCATGGGATGGTCTACAAGATCAAAAGCAGAGGACAAATCCAGGGAGGCTAGGAGGGAAAGATCACTGCGTTCATGTGCTATGTGTAACTCATTAAGGAGAGAGAGAGGAGAATTGTTTCGGTGTTATGGCCGGGATGGAAGCCAGATTGATGGGGGTGAAATGCTGATGGGGAATACAGGAAGGAGGATAATTGGGAGAAAACTGTTTCAAGAAGCTTAGATAGAAATGGAAGGTATTTGAATAAAATTCTACATATGTGAAGGCATTCTTTGTGTGGCCATGTGTGTGTTTTTCTGCTCCTCTGGTGTGCTGTTTGTAGAGGATATCCTCTCTTCTGTTTCATGAGAACTGTGCAATCTTATTTGTTTGTTTAATGCCTATAGGTACAGTCTCCTTTCTGTCTGTTAGATCGTGGTGTTGCCCCTCTCCTCAGAGGAGGACCTTTTGAGTGAACCCCTCTTTGCATCTGCTGGACCTGGGGAGGGCATTAGTCAAATACTTGAACATCACTGACTTGTTTGTCAGTCAGATCGTCTCTTCGTCCTCAGTGGTCGATTGCAAGGAAAAGCAGCAGCAAAGTCCTCATTTCCCACTGGATTAAGGAAGCTATAAGTTCAGCATACTTTCTGGTTGCGAGGCATGTGCTGGAAGGGGTTAGCAATCACTCAACTAAGGCACAGGCCTCCTGGGAAATGTCTGCCTTGGTGTGTCTGGAAGACAAATGTAAGGCAGTTAGTGTTTTGCCCAGGACCTTTTGGAATGGGAGCGCCACCTGGCTAATTTTACTGACTCTCCAGCTAACTAGTTCATTATCTTGCCATGTCCTAGACTTGTTTGTATGATGAATTAATGAAAGTTAATTAACTTTAATTTTTCAACATGTTTGCAGAAAGTTTTTATAATACCACCACGCAGTACTTCCCCACACCCACCTGGCTACTCTTTAATGCTACCAGGCTGGCAGAAATTTATTGGGAGAACATTGCAGCTATCTGGCTGGCTGTGTGCCTTTTGTGAAGCATTACAGGTTGCATGTGGGAGATGATGTGCGTGGTATTGTTGACAGGGCAGTTCTGATCGGTGTCCATCTTCTACCCTGGGTCCATCCTACTCATCTAGACTGGTCTAGGATGAGGAAAAATTTACATACCTCATTACTTTCTTTCCTTGAGCCCTGCTAGACTGGTCTAGGAGTCACCATGGAATATTTCTTCTATAGGCTTGAGAGCCCCACTGCATCTTGTTGCATTGCCTTCACATGGCTGTATTCCACCAGGTTCAGCACATCTACTGCTAGTCACTACCTGCCTTCCCAGACATGATGTGGCCGCATTCCACCAGGTAATTGAACCCTGCATTTAAAAGAGCCTTTGGCGGCATGTCATGCAGCAAGAGCGTGCCCAGGGAGCAGGGCAACTCCTGTTTCCCTGCTCAGAGACCTCCAGTCAAAACGCTCTCACCAGGGGTTTCTCACCCTTTATCAGCAAAGTCCTCCCACTGTATCTTTTTGTCTTCCTGCTGTCACTATCACATATCCTTCCCTAATGGGATCTATTCTGGTTCATTGGGGCTGGTGTCCCCGTCCTGCAGCTTGCTTCCATTCCTTTCCCAACAGCTGCTGTCTCTCTAATCTACTTCCTTGCATCACCATTGCCCCTCTTCTCCTGTCTTCAGCAGTCCCTGCTCCATCTCACCTGCCTTTTGCCTTCTGAATGGTTGTTCACTCTATGGTAAGACCCATCTAATCCACAATCTTCTCTCTCAACACTCCTAGATGCCCTTTTCCTCACTGAGATCTTCCTGCAGGAAGTAGAGGAGCCTCTACTTAACCGTTGCCTCCCCCCCCCCCCCCTGGATTTGTGGCCTTTTCCACCCCCCAGGTGGGTTGCATCGGGGGCAGTTTGGCTGCTGTCTTCCAGGCCTCCCCCCTGGTGTCTGAGATTTTATCTCCACTATTTCATTACCCCGAGTCCCTCTTGCTGTGTCTGAGTCGTGTGTCGTCCCCCCCCCCACCTCCTTTCATCTCCTCCTCCTTTCATCTCCTCCTCCTTTATATCCCTTCCTTCCTCCCTCTGCCCTTATCTCTGGGACCCTGTCCTACTGACCCTCTCAAGTTTCACTTCACTTCCCATGTCAACTGGTACTTGACAATTTCAACATTCATTTTGACTCACCCAGACCCTGCGATAGAGCCCTTCTCTCACTACCTTACAGGATCTCTTTCACACAGCATATCTCCTTTCCTATGCATTCTGCCAATCGCATCTTTAGATCTTATTTCTTCCCCAATCTCAGTAACAGCACCCCCTTTTTCTTTTGCCCCTTTGTCTCTTCCTTGGTCCGATCAGTCGTATGTCCTTTTTAGTGTCCTTTTTATAGTCTCCCAGCTCTTCTGTCTGATCCTTCCTTACCTTCTGCCCCACCTTCCCTTCCTTCCCCTCCCCTGGTTCATCCCTAGCCCACTCGCTCTCTGCCTGTTCCATCCAGCTGCTTCCTTTATCAGATCTCCTCTTCCCCCAACACTTTTCACTTTCTCCTGGCTGACATCCATGTAGAGCTCTGGTCTTCCATGTTAACTATTGCCCTAGAGCAGATTGCCCCTCTCTGCTCCTGTCGCAAGCCTTCCAAACCCTCACAGCCCTGGTACCATCCGCACCTCTGCCTCCTGCGATTCCACAGCCACCATGCTGAAAGCTAGTGGCATAAACACTGTCCCCGCAGTTCTCTCCAACTCTTCAATGATCTCCATCATTACGTTACTGAGGCCAAATGTGCCTTCTACAACAATCTCATATCCTCCACACCCAACTCTGTTTGCCAACTTTACTCTGTCCTCTCCTCCTCTGACTAGAATATCCAGCCTTCCACCCTTTGACGCTCCTCCTCTTAGTCCCACTGTTCTCGCTCAGTATTTCCAGACCAAGGTTCACTCTCTTCGCACAGCCTTTAATTGCCCACTACCTCCCTCTTCCTCCCACTTGTCCCCTCTCACCCTCTCTCTGCTCACCCTCATACGTGGTCTTCCTTCTGTCCAATTTCCTCCACTGAACTGTATAAGGCCTTGTCCTCCTCACATAAGACTAATTGCCCCTCTGCGTGGCTCACTAAACCATCCCTGACTCTTTGACACCTCCACCCACTTCTGGACCCCAACAATTTCAGGAACGTATGCCAAGCCCTCATCACTCCCATCCTGGACGATGCAAACATAATTTACCAGAGCCTCCCTAAAGCCATGTTATTACCCTTACTGTTTGCCCAAAACTCTGCAGCCAGAATAATCATTGGCACATTCCCACTCTGAAAGCACTACACTGGCTCCCCATCCAAGTGAGAATTAAGTACAAAGTAGCTCTAACCATATTTAAAGATCATCCACCAACTCCCTGCAAACATCCTCTGCCCCTTCTTCGATAACCACTCCACAAGAGATCAACATGTTCCACCAATAATAGCCTCCTCTCAGTTCCAGCTACTTTTACCCAGTCCAACAGTACAATTTCCAACAGCCTTCTCATTCTATGCCCACTCATCTGGAACACCTTCACTCCAGAAAGACAGGCCCTCACAGACCTCACCGAATTCTTGTGTAAGTTAAAAACCACCCTCTTCTTGGAACACTTCGGCACAGACTCTGAACTATTCCCCCCTCACCAGTCTGTCAGATCCGCACCAGAAACCTTCGTAGCACCAACATAACTGACTGTGGCATGAGTATATGAAGCGTTAACTATTTACATCAAAAACTTATGTTGTGTTCAGTTAATTTAACCTGTGATAAGGAAGCTTATCATAGCTCAGGTAGGAGCTATAGAAAAGAAGATGTGACTCTGAACAAGCAACCTGTCAGTTCTGGTAGAAGCAAGAAAACAGTTTTCACATAAAAGACTACCAGTCCCAGAATGCACCAGGTTTCCAGCAGCCATGAGAGGGGCTGAAGTGAGAAAATGTGTGTGCAATCAAGAGAGCTATGAGGTAATCCCTAAGCACTCATCTCAAAGGGCAGGGCCTGATTCAAGACAGCTGCGCTGTGTTAGGGAGCAGCACACATTAGGACAGAATAAGAATAGAGCTTATTCTTCAGATAACAGTTACTACAAGCTCCAGCCCAGCTTGAGGGAGAGCTTCAGCAACGGCTACAAGCACCAGTATCACCTGGAGAAACAGAAGCCAAGCCAAGCAGATAGAGAGAGAAGGAAACTCTCTGGAAGGAAGAGAAGAAAGGCCATTGGAAGGTCTGGGAGATTCCAAGGCAGTACTCATACTGGGAGGTATTCCAAAAGCCAGCAGAGTCCATTGGACTGGATTCAGCCAGAGGAATGGAGTGGCAGAGATAGGAATCACCAGTGGCTACCTGGAAGAGAGAAGACTGCATGTGGAAGGGACTTTCAGACCAAGGCCAGAAGGTATGTGAGAGGAGATCCAGTGTCCAGGGATCAAGATTGGAAGGCTGGACATCAGAATTGGGTTACATATTGGCCAGGCTATACAGAGAGGAATAATGATAGCAGGAGAGGCTCAGGTATGAACACTGATCCAGACCCTATCTATAATAGAGAATGGCAGCAAGGGAATAAGCATTCTCATGATAGTGCCTTAATGAAAGACTCGTCTGTGCCAATGTATGATAGTGACCATATGCTGATTGATACAGCAGATGAAAATACAGTTTACATGGACTGTTCTCTATCTAAATGCTATTGCTAGCTTTCTATGAGCAAACACATCAGCCATCACAAAGAAACCTAACTTTGTTCTTTATTTCCACTGCAAACAGCTCTTAAAGCAGGATTTGGGTTCACACAGTAGCAGCCAGCCAGCTAAAGGCTTACAGCTGGTCAGTTGATAGTAATTAAAGCTGCACCTGATTGTGTGTGTGAGCAAGGGAGAATCACTGCTGAGATCTGCGTGGAAAATAAGCAGAAGTTAACCTAACCAGCAAAGTTTATTGTTTTCTTTGTGCCTTTGTATTTGGTAATTATTTGCTAAGAAAACATTAGCTAATTGCCTGACAAGCTGAAGGTTGTTTTCTGGTTTATTTTGTGACTTTTTGTTATCCATTTTAAACACTGCAAGCAAGTAACCTCATTTATAGTGCTATCAAGCATACATGTGCTGGGTGAATTAAACCCCATCAATAAAGAAGTATTTTATTGATCTTACCACTTGGTTTCACAACTCAAATTATTGTCATCAGCTGTGTTTGGGAGTGAATGAACTACAATACCCACAATACCTTGCAAGAATCATATGAATATATGCATCGTCAAGATTGTGTAAGTTCTCACCCTAGGCAGCCGTCTGACAAACCTTTAACAAATGTTAAATGTAAAACATTTTGTTTATTGTTACATGTAAACAGTTGTGGCATGTAGATATGGTGGTATAAAAATGCTGCTAAATAAATAAATCTCTCTGTGCTTAAGTCTCTCCTCAAGAATATTCCCCTCCTGGAAACATGCCCTTGTCCAGCCTTTATTGAAGAACCCTTCTTTTGACCCCTCCTCTATCCTCACAAACATTCAGCCTGTCTCTACCCTTTTACTACTACTATTAAACATTTATATAGCGCTAGAAGACACATGCAGCGTTGTACAAACAAAGAACACTGTCCCTGCCTGTAAAGCTTACAATCTAATCAAGACAGACAGAACAATACAAAAGAAACAAGGGGGCTCAAATAGGGAAGGAGATGAGAACAAGGGATTAGGATCCAAATGTGGCCTCAGAGGTAAGCCTATACAGTAGCATGGATTTTTTAAGAGGGGGAAAGAAGAGACTTGATGTAAAGATAGAGGAAGTTTGTTCCATGCATAAGGAGCAGCAAGGTGAAAAGATTGAAGTCTGGAGTTTGCAGAAGAAGAAAAGGGCATAGAGAGAAGAGAGCCAGAAGAGGAGCAGAGTTCGTGAGGAAGGGTGTAAGGAGAGAGAAGGGAGCAAAGGTTATGAGGGGCAGTAGAGTGAATGCATTTGTTAGAAGGAGAAGTTTGAATTGGATACAAAAATGAAAAGGGAGCCAGTGAAATTTATTTTTTTAAATTTATTTACTTTACATTTTTATACCACGATTTCCTAAAGATCAATTGCGGTTTACAATGAACAATATGAATAGTACAATTCAGTTTACATGGAACAGTAGCAACTATGCATAGTAACAGTAAAAGGAGCTATATACAGGTGTTCTTGTGTTGCTGGGTGGTCTGCTAGTAGGTCATAGATTGGATGTGTTGGGTGCTAAGAATATGGGGATTAGTTATGTTATCGAGCCAAAAAGTGTTGCGTGAACAGAGATGTTTTGAGTTTTTTCCTGAAGGTAGAAAGGTCTTTTATGGCTCTTAGGCTATCCGGCAGTTTATTCCAGAGGGTGGGAGCACAGTTGGGAAAATGCTGTGTTTGTTATTTTTTGGCCTTTCTGAAGTCTATAGTTGTAAGGTGGTGTGTGTTTGGGTTTTTTTGCTGCAGTCTCGTTGGGTGCGGGTATTCTTTTCGCCAGAGATAAGGGATAAGTGGGATGGGGAGATGTCATTAGTTAGTTTGAAGGTGGTTATGATAATTTTGTACTGGGTATGGCATTGTATCAGGAGCCAGTGAAGATTGCATAAGATTGGTTTGATGTGGTTGGCATTTGTTATCCTAGCTGCAATATGTTGAGCAATCTGGAGTGGTCTTAATGTTTGTTTAGGCAATCCTTGGAGTAAAGAGTTAGCACAGTCAACGTGGGGGGTGTTGAGTACAGATTTGAAGTCATTAGGATGGAGGAGTAGGTGGAGCTGTTTTAGTAGTCTAAGTTTTATAGTAAATCTTCTTCCTTATCGTCTCTCCGGGCCCGTCCAGGAACAAGTGGGTGATCAACCTTCTCCAGCAACTGAGGACTGAAATCTCAAACTTTGAAGAGCTGGCATCTGGCTCCCTCTGCTGGCCACTGTCAGTCTTTTCAGTCCTCAGCAGCTGAAGGACGTGTTCCTGGCTGGCTCCCCCCTTCAGATGTTTAAGGCTTAGCAATTTTAATTTCTTTCGGTTTTCTTTTTGTGTTTACGGAACCAGGGGTCCTAGCAGGGTCCCTTCCAGTAGCGATTGCAGCCGACAACTTTTTAACGGCGCTCAGAGGCACGGAGCTGAAGAGGCAGAGCCTGTCTCAAATTTCAGCTCCGTATAGTAGAGCAGAGAGCAGTGCGGTGCTGGGAGCCCCAGATACCTGCCTGCTGCCTCCGGTGCTCAGCTTCCTTCCCCACTAGCAGTGGGTGCCAAGAGCTGAAGGAGAAGATTCATTTCTTCTTAAGGTTGGTCATTTTTTCAGCTTGTTCGTAGCTTTGTGGGTGCCGGCGGCCATTTTTCTTTCTCCTCAGTTGGCTTTGTTTTTCCCGCGGTGGTTCTGACGGGCCAGTTTGACGTTGGTTTTTCATCCTCCGATTTTGCTGGGTATTAAAGTTTGCTTTGAGTTGCTCCGCTTGGCGTTAGGGCCTCTCTGGCATAGAGCCGGCCTTCAAAGCGGTTCGTTTTTGGCGGGAACGGCAGCCCGGGCTGCTGCAGCTCCAATAGCCTGGGCTCTTCAGGTGAGATAACAGATGACATGAGGAAAGGGGCGAAGGCTCTCCTATTCCTGGGTACAGTGAGGAAATCTTTACCTCTGGCGCCCTTTTATCTGTCCTAGCAGGGCAGTTGGAAAAACTACATACATAAATCATTAAAAACAGGGCACGGATTACCATTATCATAATACTACCGTTGGCGATTAAAGGGCAGCTCTAGTGCTGTAGCCGTTTTGCTTCCTTTGGTTTCTGGAGGCAGAGCCTGCCTCACAAGGGAATTAGTCTCCGGAGCAGAGGGCTCATCCCTGGCAGTCCCAGTGTCCTTCTCCTTTCCTTTCATGTATAACCCTCTCACAGTAGCCATATGTTCTAACACATGCTCATCTACCCCATGCGCTGTGTTTTTATTTATATACATACACATTTTTTCTCTCATGTTCCCTTGCTGTCTTATCAGCATTTTTTATAGTTTCCACCAATGTCTCTGCCTTTAACTTCTTTGGTTGATGCCTATGGATTGTTTTCCAGTTGTATTTCTATGGTTACTTCCCTCCTTTCATTTTGGTGTGAAATGGATCTTTAAATGGCTCTCCTTATGGCTCTTGCCTTGGCCATAACATTCTTTCAAATGAACCTGACACTTTCAGTGTTTCAGCAGAATCAGCTACTCCATTTCATAGTTTTTTTATATGCTGTTTTATTTTGCATTAAGTGGCCCTTCACTTTGCCACGTTTGCTGTCCCCTTTTAGGCATTGACAGTTTCCTGGGTGAACCCTGAGTCTCTTACTTTCAGCTAGCTTCCTTGCACAGGATAGTGCATTTTTTGTTTGAATTTTTACTTTGTGTGTTCTTCATGAGTATATTCACATACAGGATGTGTGACTATGGTTTATGTACCCTTTGTTGGTCTGCCCAATGCAGTTTTTGGCATTGGTTCCTTAAATTATTACTTGGTCTATGGGGTTTATTGCCTTCATTCCTTTTCTGGGCATACTTACACGGTTTGTGTACTTTTAATATGGACCTTTCTATGGTCCAGTTCTGTATAGGTGGGGTCAATTTAATTGTTCCATGCTAGAGTTGACCACTACTGGCCTTTACAAGATACATGAATCGAGTCAGAACCCCATGGACCTAAAGGTTCACCAAGCCCAAAAGCCATATACATAGATAAGGAGCTGCTGGTGGCTCAGAGATGATGTTCATTAACTAGTGCTGGAGGTCTAGAGTTCAAACCCCAGCTTCAGCTGTAATTAAACCAATCGGTGAACTCAAAACACAGGACAAGTTCCTCAAACATTTTTTTTGTCGGACCAATGATCCCCGCACCGAAGTTACCATCAGTAAAAGCTATGGTAAAGGGGAGACAAAGTCCTTTTTATTCATAAAGCAGTGAGAATTCATAACTGCCAGAACTTCATCTGGTCAGAGAACCTTTTACTTAATTGCAATATTTTGGCAAAAATGCTGGAATAGTTTATCTAGTTTCTGGCCTTCCTGGTGTCCCCACATGAGCCTTTAGAGGATTCGCTTCTTCAAGGCTTCAAGTCCGGCCACAGGTGCTCCCTGTGCGCGGGATGAAGCGACAGATGGTGGTGTCGGAATTGGAATGCCCGGAGGCTTCCTTGCGTGGGGCATGGATTATGGGTCGCTTGTATCCACTGCTGCAAGAGGAGCTAGACTCTTTTGCGCTTCCCTAAGGTGGATGTATTCGTGGTTAGATACTGCTCTGGTACTTCCCTCTTGTTCCTGGACGGGCCCGGAGAGACGATAAGGAAACAGAAATTTAGACCTTACCTGCTAATTGTCTTTCCTTGAGATCTCTCCGGGCCCGTCCAGGACCCTCCCAGGTTTTTGTCGAATTTCAATGTGGCGCGAGAGTCTACGAATACTCTGTTGATGGCGATGGAGTCCGCGCCACGGTTTCTCGAGTATTGTTTCTGTTCTCGTTCATGGGTTGCCTTTTAACTCGTTGGTTGTTTATGTGCTGGCAAAAAAAAAAAAAAAAAAAAAAACCCAAACGAACGACCTTGGCGTTTTGACTGTTAAGTCATATAGCAGCGGAGCTGCTGTGGTTTCGTTCTTCCTATCGGCCTCACGGAAAGCTACTGTTTTTTTGTTATCTTCCCTATTTTGTCTAGTTTCCTTTCGTTATTGGGCACTACTCTTCATCTGCTTTGTTAAGGTTAGACTGACAGTGGCCAGCAGAGGGAGCCAGATGCCAGCTCTTCAAAGTTTGAGATTTCAGTCCTCAGTTGCTGGAGAAGGTTGATCACCCACTTGTTCCTGGACGGGCCCGGAGAGATCTCAAGGAAAGACAATTAGCAGGTAAGGTCTAATTTCTGTTTTGTTGTGTGTATTATGAACGTAGCCATGTTCAGGGTGACCTAGGATTACACCAAGGTATTTTCTCTTCTTTGACAGTTATAGTTGTCATGAATTTTAATATTTGAAGGGGGTGTGCAGTATTGGTTATGGGTTATAAAGAGGACTTCTGTTTTGCTAAAGTTAATTTTAAGATTGTGGGATGATAGCCAGTTGATTAGTTCCCTGAAGTAGTCAGTGATTTGTTGGGTTGGAGAATTATTTGTTTTGAATGGGAGATATAATGTTATCATCCACATATGTGGTATAGAATTTTGAATTTTTTAAATATGGAACAGATAGGTTGCAGGTAAATGTTAAAAAAAAAAATAGTGCAGAGAGCTGAGCATTGCGGGAGACCTTGTTCTTGGTTGTAAGTTTAGGAGAAATTGTTACCTATCTTTGCTTGCTGTGTTCTGATAGGTATGATTTGAACCATTGTAGAACTATGTTGTTGATGCCTATATGTTGTAATCTAGATAACATGATGTGGTGGTTTATGCTGTCAAAGGCTGCAGAGATGTCTAGGAAGATGAGGAGATGTACATTTTCGGTGTTGTCGGTGCTGCATAGAATAGAACAGTAAGGAGGGTCTCTACACCATGGTAGGGCCTAAAGTCATATTGTTGCTAATCTAGAGGGGCATGCAGATCTGTGTCATGGAGTTGAATCAGGATTGTCTTCTCGATTAATTTGGTCAGAAGTGAGGCTAGAGATAGGTCTGTATGATGTGGGGTTGGTTTTGTCCATCACATTGTTTTTGAGAATTGGGCGTATTATTGCATGTTTAAGGGCTAGAGGCATATAGCCGAGTTGTTGAAGTGCGACAAGGCGGTGGCAAAAGCCCAGGAGGATGTTGGGTTGCATACAAAGAGGAATTACCAGCAGAAAGGAAGAGGTACTTATGCCATTGTACAAGTCACTGGTGAGGCCTCACTTGGAATACTGTGTTCAGTTTTGGAGACCATATCTTGCAAAGGATGTAAAAAGACTGGAAACTGTTCAAAGGAAGGCGACCAAAATGATTTGGAGCCTGTGTCAGAAGCCTTATGAGAAGAGACTTGAAGACCTAAACATGTACACTTTGGAGGAAAGGAGGGACAGGGGAGATATTTCCCTTTAAGTATTTAAAGGTCTGAAACATAATGAACAAACCAACCTCTTCCAAAGACAGGAAAGCTGTAAAACTAGAGGGCATAACAGGAAGCTGCAAGGTGGTAAATTGAAAGGCAATGTCAGGAAATACTTTTTCACAGAAAGGGTGGTGGATGCTTGGAACGCCCTCCCGATGGAAGTGGTGGGGGCAAACATGGTGACAGAATTCAAAATGGCATGGGACAGACACAGTGGATCCCTTTTACAGCAACAGGATAAAATCAAAATAAACTGAACCACCTAATTTCTCAACAAATAGGGGTGTCCTACATGGAGTGGTGGGTTCACCCCTAAACAAAGACATGGGGGGGGGGGGTGGCCTGCATGGAGCAGCAGGTGCACCTACTCTTGCCATCGTAGTGGGCAGACTAGATGGACCATACTGGTCTTTATCTGCTGTCATTTACTATGTTACTAGAATGAGTGGGGTGAATTCTGTTTTGGCTGCCTTTATCCAGCTTACTGGACAGGGATCCCGGTATGAATTTGTGTTAACCTTGGTAATAATATTCTCTAGCATATCCTTTGATGTGGGGAAGAATGTCGACCATGTATGATTTATTGTTGAGGATTGGATGTCTTGGGTATATTGTCTTGGGATATGTTGTATTTGTAGATGTTAGCCAGAATTTGGGGGTCGATAGTAGTGTCGTTTCATTGTTGTGTTATTGGTTAAGGATTTTATGATTTGGAAGAGTTCTCTTGGACTGTTGATGGACTTTGATAGAATATTAGAGTATTAGAAATGATTTTAGAAGAGGGGTTATATGAGTGTATCGGGGCTGGTGGAAGACTAGCTGCACAGCAGAGTTCAGGATAGATTGAAGAGAAGAGAGATGACACTGAGGGAGACCAGCAAGGAAAAGGTTGTAATAGTGAAGATGGGAGGTGACCAAAGAGTGGACCAGAGCCTTAGTGGTATGTTCAGAGAGGAAGGGACTAATTTAGTTAATGTTGTAGAGAAAGAAACTACAAGATTTTGCTATACAGTCAAACCTCGGTTTTCATGATTAATCCGTTCCAAAAAGTCTGACTAAAACCGAAACGGACTAAAACCGAAGCAAGATTTCCCATAGGAAATAATGTAAATTCAATTAATCCGTTCCAGACACCCAAAAATATTGACAAAAAGTACATTTTATAGAGAATAACTATATTTTTACATACAGAAAACAATGAGAAATACATATAAATGACTAATGAAATGGATAAATGAACATTTAACATCACATTTAACTTTATTGAAGACTCTTGTTGAGGGGAGAGGGAGGAGGAGAGGTTATTGTTTGGAAGGGGAATCCCCCTCCATAAGGACCTCAGGTATCAAGGCCCTATCCGGGGTTACTTCCCTTCTTTGTCTTTTACTGGCAGTAGGATCAGCTTGAGAGTCACTGGACCCCTGTCGCACAAAAAATCTGTCCAGAGAGGTCTGTTTCTGGCGTCTCTTTAAGATTTGCCTAAAATGGAACAAGGCATTGTCATTGAACATGTTGCAGACACGGCTTGCAACAGCTTGTTAGGGTGAAATTTCTCCACAAAACTTTGCAATTCACTCCACTTTGCACACATGTCCTTAATCACTGAAGAAGGCACCTTCTCTTCTCTCTCTTCTTCCTCCTCCTCTGAAGCAATTTCCTCAGCTACCATCTGTTGCTGTTCCACTTGAAGGTCTTGCAGCTCTTCAGTGGTTAGCTCTTCCCTGTGGTCCTCCACCAACTCTTCCACATCCTGGCCACTCACATCCAACCCCATGGACTGCGCCAAAGACACAATAGATTGCACAACAGGCGTAGGGTCATCAGGGTGAGCCTCAAACCCTTCTTCAAAATTCTTCTCGAGGACACATTCTGGCCACAATTTTCTCCAAGCAGAGTTCAACGTCCTGGAAGTTACCCCCTGCCAAGCCTTATCTATAAGGCTTATGCAATTGAGGATATTGAAGTGATCCCTCCAGAACTCTCTTAGGGTCAATTCAGTGTCCGAGGTCACTTCAAAGCACCTTTGAAACAGTGCTTTGGTGTAGAGTTTTTTTGAAGTTTGAAATGACCTGCTGATCCATGGGCTGGATGAGAGGAGTGGTATTAGGGGGCAGGAACTTCACTGTGATGAAACTAAACTCCTCCAACAATTGGTCTTCCAAGCCTGGAGGATGAGCAGGAGCATTGTCCATTAGCAGGAGGCACTTGAGTGGCAATTGATTTTCCAGGAGGTATTTCTTCACACTCGGGCCAAACACTTCATTGACCCACTCAATGAAAATTAGCCTCGTGACCCATGCCTTACTGTTAGCCCTCCACATCACACACAATTTACTCTTGATAACATTGTTTTTCTTGAACACTCGGGGATTTTCTGAGTGATACACCAGTAAAGGCTTCACTTTGAAATCCCCACTAGCATTACCACACAACAAAAGAGTTAGCCTATCCTTCATAGGCTTGTGTCCTGGCAGTGCCTTTTCCTCCTGCATGATGTAGGTCCTCTTTGGCATTTTCTTCCAAAAGAGGCCTGTTTCATCACAATTGAAGACTTGTTGGGGGAGGAATCCTTCAGCCTCTACGTACTCCTTGAATTCATCAACAAATTCTGCGGCCCCAAGTTTGTCCGAACTTGCAGCCTCGCCATGCCTTACCACACTGTGTATGCCAGTTCGCTTCTTAAATTTTTCAAACCAGCCTCTGCTGGCCATAAATTCAGTAACATCAGCACTCGTTCCAGGCATTTTCTTTGCAAGATCTGCATGCAACAGCCTTGCCTTTTCACAAATTATCGCCTCTGAAACACTATCTCCCGCTAACTGTTTTTCGTTGATCCACACCAACAACAACTTCTCAACATCTTCCATTGTTTGCGATCTCTGTTTCGTTAGCGCATTCACTCCTTTCGCAACATCAGCTTCCTTAATTTCGTTTTTCTTCAGCAGCATGGAACTGATCGTTGATGCAGACTTCCTGTACATCCTGGCGAGATCGGCCACGCGTACGCCACTTTCATACTTTGCTATGACTTCTTTCTTGAATTCTATCGTGTTTCTCACCTTCTTTATCAAAGGGTTGGCATTCGGAACTTTCTTTGGCCCCATGGTGGCTTATTTAGCAGTCACACTCAATGAATGCGGGGTGATGCTCACTCAACGAGAAACAAAGGCAGACTGAATCACAAACGCACTTTGTATGGGCGCTGGATTCCGGGAAATGAGTGGCCGAGTCACGCAAGCAGGCGGACGAGTTTGATACAGACCATTTTCAGATCACTGCTGCTCCCCTCAAAGTCTGTGTCAAGGCACAATGAGAACTTTTAGCAATTTGCAATCAGGAAGAGAGTCAATCCCACTTCTGGCCACAAGATGGTGCTGCAGAGGTATTTTTGGCAGACAAATTCTTTAAACTGCTGTGAAGGGAGAAAGATTAACAGCACAGTCAAGATTCTTCAGCAAAAAAACATCCTCAAATTTTTAAAGAAAACAGAAAAAAAAAGAAGGATCAACAAAAAAAAAAGGCACCAGCCACAGCCACCGGAAACACCACTCTCCCGCTCAGCATGCGTTCCAGAGCCATGTGGCAATGGCTGCAGCAGCACGAGCTCCCGAAGTCTGAGCCAGCAGTAGAACAGCTCCTGTCACTTCTCTCAGCAAACACACAGATACCTTAGGACACCAATGTGATCGCTGACTCCGTCTCAACAGCATACCCCGCAAGAGAAAGAACTGCCTGCCACATTCATTCAACATCTCCTGCTTACCCCTCAACATCTCCTGCTACCTCCGAGCCTGAGGGGGCGCTCCAGAGAACAGGCAGGCGGTGGAGAGATCGGGGCCTTCCTCTCTGCAATCCTTCCATGTCTGGCTCGAGGATGTTGCTCACCTGGGCAGGCAGTGTACTGTTTGCAGGCACACGCAACAGCTGGGTTTGAAGTCTGCCAATCTCCAGATCTCCTTCACGCACACGCGATCGGTGAGTCCGGGGGGGGGGGGGGTAATGCTGCCGGGACTGGGCAGGCAGTGTACTCTGCAGGCACACGCACACGCGATCGGTGAATCGGGGGGGGGCTGTACGAAAACCGAGGCTATCGACGAAAACCGAGACAACATCTGAGTGGGGAAAAGACGTCGAAAACCGAAACCGACGAAAACCGGGGCAACCGATAACCGAGGTTTGACTGTATGTTGAATGTGTGGAGAAGGAAAGGGAGAAGTCAAAGATGACCTCAAGGTTGTGGGCCAAGGAAACAAAGGAGAGCATTATCAACAGTGATAAAGGAGGAGAAGTGTGTAGGGGGGAAAAATGAGAAACTTTTTTCTTCTTCAACTTTCCTCCTGTCTGAACACAACTAGCTCACGCACTGCATCCCCTGACAGTCTGGTTTCCGCACAGGACATAGCACTGAAACTATTCTCCTTTCTGAATGAAATCCACCAGGCCCACAATTGGGGTAATCCCTCTAGCTGTCTCTTTGGATCTCTCATCTGTCTTCGACCTTGTTGACCATCACACACTTTCCTGTGTCATCTGTCTTTCTCTGTTGCTCTCCACTATCACGTTCCTCACCCTCTTTCTCACTTACCTGCATTGTCTCCCAAGGTTCAGATCTGGCCCCTCTTTTGTTCAACAATATATTGATCCCTCTCACTCTGCTCATTCAGCAACATGGTCTTTCAGGTTATTACTATGCTGACGACATAATCATCATTCATCACACAGACTCCCTGTTTCCCCTGAACACTTGTCTTTCTAGCCTCCCTACCTGGTTCTCTGATAGCAGCTGTTTTAGAGGGGTTCAAGTGTAAAAGGGTATCTGGTTTTCCCTCTCTACTACCTCTCTGTCATTAGCCCCCATTTTCCTTCCGGCCTATTTTCTTTGGTGACCACCCTTTGGTACCTCAGGGGTGATCCTCGACTCTTCCCTTACCTTTCAGGCATACTTCTCCTCCTTGGTTGTCAGGCTGCCTTCTCACTTTGCCATATCCATGCTGTCCACCCATTCCTATCACCCTATTCCCTTATCACTCTTCTCCTAACTCTGGTTATTGCTAAACTCGACCATTGCAACATCACTCTTTTTGGTCTTCCTCTGTACTCTCTCACTTGCTTACAGCTTATCCAAAATACTGTTGCCCGCCTTATTACACATGCCACACACTTTGAACACATAACTCTCCTCCTGATTCATCTGCACTGGCTCCCCTTCATGTATCATGCACAGGATAAACTTGTCCATAAAGCCATCCATACTGGCATTCCTGCCTACTTATCTCATGATCTCTGCTTGCATGTGCCCCCCCCCCCCAATACCCTCCGTTACTGCATGCCAACTGTCTTTTACCATCCTCCTCACACGCCTGCCTTGAGTTCACCTGCTCTTCTGCTTTATATTACTTCAGTCCTGACCTCTGGAACTCACGGTCTACTGATTTACATGCAGAACTTTCCTATCCCTGCTTTATATCCCAGACATGAAATGCACCTCTTCTGTTCTGCCTTTGACCTTCTTGCCTTGGATTCCTGACCTTCCTTGCTCTAGCCTTCTTCCTAGCTCTTTTATGAATGTTTGCCTTTCCTGTCTGCAGATGGTGTTCTTTTCTGTCAGATTTTTGTATTTATTTTTTGGAATTGTATGCTGCCCTGCTATTCGAAGGTGTGGTATCAAGTGAGCAGTAAACAATTGTCAGGTTCAATGTCTTAATGCAGAGGTAATTATGGTAAGAGCCAAATGCTTGTCCCAGTTTGATGGTTATTAGTGTTCATAGTCTGGTTCCCCCCCCCCCCCCCCCTTTTACATTTTTTTAGTCTCCTGCTGCTTGGGAAGTGTCATACTGGCTTCTCTAAGTGCTGCACCAGACGATATACCTAGTGATGAGATCACTGGAAGTTGCTCAAGTCTGCCTTCACCCGCTGGATGGGAGCATAACCAACTCAGCTGGAATGGTCTAGCAGGATTCATGGAAAGAGAAATATCCAATATGTAAATTTCCCCTTGAGCCACTCTAAAAATTCTGTAAGCCAGTGGCAAAAAGCTTCCTTTGGGACCACTGGGAACATAAATATTCACAATGGAAGAGTTCATCCTGATCAGGCCTCATCTGTATCAACACCACTCTAACCTTGTTATAGGAACCAGTGTCTATAGTACAAAACAGCCACACTTTGCTTCTTAGAGTTAAACAAAATAATAAGCTGCCCTGCACCATTCACTACATTGTTTCTCATGCTAAGATGCTGTAGGAGAGGTCTCTCGCAGCTTTTCCATCTTAGTAGAGCCATTAATGCCCCTACGTAAAGTGGTGAAGCTATAAAATGGTATCATCTCAGCTGAGATACTCCAGGACCTCATAAAAAGGGACCCTGAAAACTGGCCAGGAAGAATGATTAATAAGAACATGTTGCTTACACCTAGTGATTACTCCAAGGCTAAGCAGACCACAACTAATAGAGCGTTTTCACTAAATGCAACAACTCTATGGAACTCCCTTCTGGCAGACCTCGGAGCCCTACATGGTATCAAGGACTTCAGAAAGAAATTAAAGACCTTAATGTTCACACAACACTATGGTAACATTACATAAAAAAGGGATGAATGTCTGTCACCACTGAAGTCAGATGCTGGACTACCAACTGTGTTACCCTCATGCCAATATACCATGTACGATCCCTGATTTTACTTTGGTTTTGTTATAAACCTGCACTAGTTTACCCCTCTCTTAATGCTTACTATTTATACATTGAGAGTTTTGAATGTAAGCCACCTTGACTTGAGAAGGTGGTATATAACACATGTTAAATAAGATTAGCAGTTTAACCACAAACCCCTCCACAAATAGCATTCCCAGCTCTGAGCCCTCCTTCCGTTGCAGCAACTGTCCATAATCCACTAGCAGTTCATTTACACAGCTACACAAACAAGCAGTTAACAAGAATACCGACAAACATTGCACCTTGCATGACCAGTCCACAGAAATACGTCACTTGGACTTCCAGCCAAGATCCAGTCTTCCCTCCCGCTCACATACCAACTACATACCATTGTCCATAGGACACTCATACTCTCGGCAAAGCAAATTTGCAATAAACCGAAAACAGCAACATAATAGTAGTTCTCCCATCCAGAAACAATGTTTTTTTTTGCCCTGCACATCCCTAATATCCAGTGCACCAAAACAATTCAGTTGAGCTTCAGATGAATTGGTGGAACTTATTCTGGAGTCGGCCATTTTCGGTAGATCCGAGTGATCAGTTACTAGATTGCTTGAGGGTAGTGCAAGAGTCCGAGCCACCTGGCCCAGACCTGTATGCTAGAAAGCAAATTTTGATGGTGTTGCTGCTGAAGTAGTTTAAGCTTGCTGATGCAGAGGGGATTGTTTGTTTAACTATGAGATCCGCTCTGCGTGCCAAGAGCTCCAAGGCACAGCAGCTTTTTCCTTATATCGCTCTGCATCTCGTCAACATCAAGTAAATATTCTCTGGTCATTTTGATCTTGGACAGCAAACTTAGCAGGATGCCAAGGGACAGTCTTAACATGTAACTTGAGCAAATGGTCTCTGTATTTGAACAATTCTTTCTCCTTGTGCATTGCCTCTGTACCTAAACTTCCAGCTCTTATACGCCTGCTTTGCCTGCCTGGTGGACTTAATAATCCAGTCCCAGTCTTTGAACCATAACAGCTGGACCGTAATTGCCTAGGCCTAGGGCATGTTTCTCTATGCGCATGCTCAACTTCATAAATAAGGAGAGCACATAAAAAGTTATTCCTTCTGCAAACTCTTCTCCTTCAGGCTCTAATCTCTTGATATTCTACCTTTCCTTTTAAAAGGATCAGCTACTTATACAAGGCTATAGTGGTAGCTTGTTCTTCCCACTAATACCTTCAAGGTGTTGATTATGTTCAGCCTCCCTAATTCTGGTCACAAGCGACTCAAGTTTTTCTTCTAGTTTTTATCAAGAACTGTACTTAAATTTTAGCCTTGGATTGTTGAATTTCCTGCACCAGCATCTTCATGCCATGAACCACATGGCTTCATCTCTCTTGCTACCAGAGGCTAAAACAGGGGAAGATGGTGCCTGAAAGGACAATTCTGCCCAAGTTAGCATAGATTTTTCAGAGCCTTAGTACCCTTTAGGCTTTAAAGTCTTAGGCTTCTTTACTAAGAGAAATGGCTGAATACTCTGCTGAGGAATATTTGTGTTTTTTGGAAGGCGAACTGGGGAGAGTGGCCTAAACACATCTGCTTCCCTCCAAAACCACACCAGAAGTCCATCCTCACTGGTAGTGATACATACAGGTCTTGAGACCGCACTTTCTAAAGGATATAGATCAGAAAGAGTTGGCCCAGAGGTCGGCTACTGAAATAGTCAACGGTCTTCATCATAAAATATAGAGATTATATATCTTGGAAGACAGGCAGGATAGGGGAAATATAGTAGAGTTATTTAAATTTCTCGATGACATAAATGCAAGGAGTCTGGCCTCTTTCAATTGAAAGGAAGCACTGGAACTGGGGATCCTACAATGAAGGTGAAAGGAGGTAGATCTGAGAGTAATCTAAGCAAATTATTCCTTTACGGAAAGCGTGGTGTAAGCATGGAGCAGCTTCCTGATGGAGACCGGGAATGGTGTAATTCAAGAAAGTCCAGAGAATATCAGAGGGAGAGGAAACCAGTGTAATGCTGAGCAGTTGGTTTAGATGGGCAGATTGGACAAGGTCTTATGATTTTCTTTTTCTGTATTCATGCAGAAACATGAAACATAAATCTGTGGTATTCTATCAGGGATGATGGACAAGCACACCGTTGTGGTCCTTATCTGTTGCACTTTTTTTTTTTTTTTTAAATCCTTGCTTACTACTTTCCTGTCTCTTTCCGAACCCCACTATCTTGACTCTCTTTAAAATAAGAATCTCTTATTTTCCCCCTAGTTTATTTAGCTTTATTTATATACCACCTTTCTCCGGGTCAAGGCGCTTTACATAGAACAATTGCAGATACATTGAAACAGTGGTGTGGGGATATTAACTATCTACAGATTGTAACATTGACATGAACTATATACAGTAAGCAAACAAGATCCTGGGTGGGGGGTTAATTCTACATTTCAGACTGTGTACGGGTTAATGCTAGCTATCATGTTTGAATCTTGGGAGGAGAGGGGGTTATGCTGTTGTGTTGAAATGTTCCATGAATAGATGTCTAGGTGTTTTCAGAAGGTCTTCAGGTTGGCAATAATCCCTTTGTCCTTTTGAGATTCTGTTATCCTGCCCCATTCTACTGGGACCTGACAGTCCTCCCTTATTTTTGCTGCCGAGTCCATCTAAACCTGCTTGGGGTTTAAGCTCTTGAGGAAAGAGACAAGCTGTGCGTGGCATTTTAGGTAGATTAAATGAGCTTGTTGTGGGAAAAATGGAAAGGAGACAGGATGTTGCTGTCAGGAGAGACTAGTGGGAGAAGAGCCCGGTGGTTGGGTGGGTAAAGAGGGCAGAGAGGCAAGTGACTCTTATGTAAACTTATAGATGCCTGGGGACACAGTTTAAGAGGGTTCTAATTTTTCAGCTGCATTGTAGGAGCATAAGCTGAATACACCGCAGACTACTAATAAACTGTATTGTCTTTTCTGCAGACAAATCTTCCCATTTTCAAGTTGAAAGATTCATGTGTACGGAGGAGATATAGTGATTTTGAGTGGCTGAAGAATGAACTGGAGCGAGATAGTAAGGTGAGTGAGTGCGTCATCCCTATGTAACAGCCGCTATCGCTTTCTTCCCCACGTTCCTGATGCTCCTGTCTGGGTGCTCAGGCTCTCCATGCTCATAGTATTCATTAGGGATGTGCAGCCCAAAATATTTTGTTTGGTTTGGTTTTGTGTTTTTTCATCATATTGGCTTTTTCAGTAGTGCACCCTTTTGCACAATAGGGCACATTATTGCTGCTTCTGTTTCAAAACAGCAGCACATGCCTAGTCTTCATGTTTCAGAGCTCTGCAGCTTCTGAGGCTTGCTTTCCATTCTGTTAGAAACTAACCTGGCTGTGTTTGGAGAGGCCTCTTTTCACCCCCTTAGTCTCCCTGTTTTACCTCCGTGGAATAAATGGACTTCCACTCTAGGGCTCCATGCAAGGTACAAGTTTTTGATATACTGCCAATCCATAGCTATATCTCAAACGTTTACAGGACTAAACATTATAACATATATTAATTTCAAATCAATAAGAATTACACAGAATGGCATGGCATCTCTTCAACTTGTCAAAGATTACATGAAATGACATGAAAATATAAAATAGGGGGTAGAGGTCCTGCATGGGGCGGGGGGGGGGAAGCATTTTTGGTATCTGGGGTGAACTCCAGTCTGGAGGTTGGGGTGGGTGTGTGTGTGGGGGGGGGCATGTGTGTGTGTGTGTGTGTGTTTTTCTTTAACTGTATGCCCTACCATGATGCACTGGATCTTGGATGCAGAATACATAGTAGGTAGTGGGGCGCTCAGGCTGGTGTTGGAGATGATCTTGTGTGCTCTCTACAGATTGTAGTGCCACCGCTGCCTGGAAAGGCCTTGAAGCGCCAACTCCCATTCCGAGGAGATGAGGGAATATTTGAGGACTCATTCATTGAAGAACGACGGCAGGGTCTAGAACAATTTATTAACAAGTACGTTACTATTATTACTGTTATGGTTGTTTTTGGCTTTGGCTGTTTTAGGAGGCGCTAAAAGGAAAGTCTTGCTGTCCACATATAATGCAGCATTTTAATAGTGCACAGCAAATAGAGATCCAGTTACTTTGATCTTGGGTCATGCCCTATGAAGATTTCAACTTTTAGCCTGGGGGGTGGAGGGCAACCATGTGTTCAGAACAGTCTCGCATGTGACATGGGGTACACTTGGTTCATACACTGTGGTGTCTTTAAGGACTTTTTAGTCAATATAAACTAATCGGATGCCTCACTTGAAGCTGGAAATTCAGGAAAGTGTTCAAAGAGTAGGTCAGATTATGGATTTTCTTTCCTTCCCATTAAGTGAAAATGGATCAAAACTGTTCAGATCTCCTTGTATAAAGATTGTGAACATAACTGCCGTACTGGGTCAGACCAAAGCTGGCCAATCCAGGTCCTACGTATCGGGCAAGATCCCAGAATATTAAATAGATTCCATGCAGCTCAACTCCCAGGGAAAAGCAGTGTCTTTTCCCCAAGTCTACATTAATGAGTTCCTGGAGGGTCCAGTTTAGTCCTCCACAATCGGATAGTGCACCTCCTCCTGCAGCCTGGAGACTGGACCAATCAACTCTTTCCGTATGATGTATGCAGGAGGAGCTCCCATAAGCCCCCAGTGTGTCCAGTCTCCTTGCAGCTGGAGGACGTGTGTGCCTACCTGGGCACACTTAGTGGCACTTGGGGAAGCAACACTAGTTAGTTTTTGGGTCTTTTCTTTCCTATTATTCCTTTGGTTTTATTAGGTAGCTGTAGCTTTAATTGTGTAAAAAAAAAAAAAAAAAAAAAGGTAATTCACGGGGCCTCCTGGAAGTCAGTCCTGCATTGGGCTCCTGTCTTCCTGACCGGAGGCTGTTGGCAGTCAGGTTGATCTCTCCCCTAGACAGAACGGGGAGTAGATCTACCCTTTACAGACAGCTCCTTGTTGTTTAGCTGTTTCCTGTAGATTTCTGCTGCTGCCGGGTAGGAAACTTACTTTGCCTTTCTGCCTCGGGTGCTGCAGCTTGTTTCCATTCTGCCTTATTCAGGTGAGTGACTGCCATCAGAGCATCGTTTAGGCGGTGGGGGTCTGAGCTCGGGGTTTTCTTTTTCTCCCCCCCCCCCTGCCCTTCTCTTGACGTTTTTTAACTGTTATTTTCATTTCTTTATATTTCCTTATTTTTCGCGCCGTTTTTTGAGCACCGGTACTGGAGCCGGCGGCCATTTTGAAGTCCTGAAAGGGGTTTTTCTTCAGGCTTCAACACTTGTGCACGGGCTGCCCTTGCGTTTTTTGGGCTATTTTTTTTGGCGATTTTGCTGGGGACCCTCTAAGGGTTCAGGGGAGTATTTTTGTTTTTTCAAAAAAAAAAAAAAAAACGATTTTAATCGGGTTGGCAGCTACAACTTTCTTTTTCTGTGGGATCAGTTTGCCTGGCTTTGCTGTGACACCGTTGCCTTGCCATGGCTTCCAAACCACAGTGCGTGATTTGTGGGTCGCGTAGGACGGCTGTGGCGGACTCTGGCGTCTGTCGCAGCTGTACCTCCCTTTCGGCTGATTTAGAACATCATCTGCAGTTAAAGGAGCTGCCAGAACCTGATGGCCCCCCTAACTTATCAGAAGGGGACCTTTCCCCTGGTTCTCTCTCGCCCGCCTGGTTCTGTTCCCCCCTTCATCGGGCCAGGCTACGGAGCTTTTAAACACTGCCCTGGCATGTCCATCCGTGGATTTTTCCCCAGATTTTGTTCTTCTTATGCACCAGGCGTTTCGCTTAAGCCGGTCCGGGCACTTGCCTGAGGCTTGGGCTGCGTCTCTCCCTGTCCTTCCCTCGGGGGAGGGCCAGCGTCCTCCTCAGCCGGCCGCCAAGAGGTTTAAATCCCTGGAACCCGATCAGGACACCGTGGGTTATCCTGATTTGGAAGCGGGGGATGATCCTGATCCTGACGGGGACGATCTGGAGGACGGTGAGATCCCAGAACCTGAGGACCAAGCGCGGATTATTTGCGTTTTTCGTAGAGAGGAGTTAGTGCCTTTGATCATGGACTCTCTTCAGACTCTTAACTTAGCGGCCCCTCGTCCTCTAGAGGATGATGGTTTGGAGGATCCGCTCATTCAAGCGGTTCGGGAGTCCCAGGTGGTGTTTCCCGTGCACAGTGTGGTGGAACAAATGATCCAATCCGAATGGGATCAACCAGAATCCGGTTTGAAGGGCGTTCGGACTATGAATCGTCTTTACCCCTTAGCCGACAAAGACAAGGACTTGTTTAAGTCCCCGCGGGTGGATGCTGCGGTGTCCGCGGTGACTAAGAAAACCACCATCCCGGTGGAGGGTGGTGCTGCCTTAAAGGATGCGCAAGATAAGAAGGTAGATAATTTGTTGAAGCAAGCCTTCGATACTAATGCCTTGTCTCTACAAGCCTCGATTTGTGGCGCTTGGGTGGCTCGAGCCTGTTTACGTTGGGCACAGCACTTGCGCTCCACCTCTGGCTTGGACCAGCAGGGGCTGTTGGAGGTCACCCGCTTAGAGTCTGGGTCGGCGTACTTGGTGGATGTGCATTATGACTTAATTAGGACATTGGCTAATAGCATGGCATCGTTGGTAGCGGCGCGCCGGTCCATCTGGTTGCGTAACTGGGCGGCCGATAGTTCTTCAAAGTCACGTCTCAGTAAATTGCCCTTTAAGGGCAAGTTGTTGTTTGGTGATGCTCTGGATAAGTTGGTTAAAGACCTTGGTGAGTCTAAGGGAGGTAGACTACCGGAGGATAAGCCCAAGCTGACTAGAACTCTGCCCTCTGTGCGCGGCCAGTTTCGAGATTTTCGTAGATTTCGCTCCTCCCGTCTTTGGAGTTCTCAGCGTGGGCGTTTTGGATCGCGCTCCCAGGGGTTTCGTGGCTTCCGAGGTGCTGGACGAGGCTTCTCTGGGGCCTCCTCCTCCTCGTCCTCTTCCTTCAATCGCAAGCCACAATGAAGCGAGGCGGGCTCTAGAGGGAAGTCCGGTCATCGGGGGTCGCTTACGCGATTTTCTTCCCTCTTGGGCCCAAATTACCTCAGATCAGTGGGTGCTGCAGATAATCGAAAAGGGTTATGCACTGGAGTTTGCGTACCCACTTCCGGACTCCTTTGTTCTGTCCCCCAGCAGGGGCGATCACAAGACTCGAGGCCTGCGCGTGACCCTTCGCCTCTTATCCCTCGGGGCGGTGGTTCCCGTTCCTGCTTCTGAGCGCAGCGCCGGTCGCTACTCCATCTATTTTGTAGTTCCGAAGAAGGACGGTTTTCTCCGGCCCATATTGGATCTCAAGGGCGTGAATTGTGCTCTCAGGGTTCCGCACTTTCGGATGGAAACCTTGTGCTCTGTCATCGTGGCGGTGCGGCAAGGGGAGTTTCTCGCGTCTCTCGATCTCTCAGAAGCTTATCTGCACATTCCCATCCGGGAATCTCATCAAAGGTTCCTCCGTTTCGCGTTTCCTTGGGGTCACTATCAATTTCGAGCCATGCCCTTCGGTCTAGCTACTGCTCCCCGTACTTTCACGAAAGTGATGGTTGTGGTAGCAGCGGCATTGCGGAAAGAGGGCATCCTGGTTCACCCGTACCTCGACGATTGGTTGATTCGGGCAAAGTCCCACGACGAGTGTGTGCGAGTCACGAGCAGGGTGGTCTCTCTGCTTCAGGAACTCGGATGGGTGGTCAACGAGCAGAAGAGCTGTCTGCTGCGGACTCAAGACCTCAAATACCTGGGGGTGCGTTTCGACACAGTCAGGGGCCTGATGTGTTTGCCGGAAAGACGTGTCATCGCCTTGCAGAGCCTCGTCCGTCTCTTCCTGCGCTTGCCGACCCCGTCCGCGTGGTGGTACCTTCGCCTCCTCGGCACGATGGCTGCGACCCTGGAGGTGGTTCCTTGGGCGAGGTTCCATATGCGTCCACTTCAGAGTGCCTTGTTACGCCGTTGGTCCAACCAGTTCGACTCTGAACATGAGGTTGCCTTGTCCGAAGCCGGTTCGTCGGTTGCTCCGGTGGTGGCTCTGCTCGGAAAACCTGCGGATGGGGCTTCCCTTGGAACCTCCTCTGTGGATTCCATTCACGACGGATGCCAGCCTCTCCAGATGGGGGGCTCACTGCGGGGAGCGCTTCACGCAGGGAACGTGGTCTCCCCTGGAGGCCTCTTGGTCGATCAATCGGCTCGAACTTCGGGCGGTGTGGCTCGCCCTGATAGCCCTCAAAGACGTGGTGCTCGGGAAGCCGGTTTGCGTGCTCTCGGACAATGCGACGACAGTGGCCTACATCAATCGCCAGGGTGGCACGGGCAGTGTCTCCTTGGAATCGGAGGCGACAGCTTTGTTCTCTTGGGTACAGACGCGTTTACCGGCGATCTCGGCGGCGCACATAGCAGGCACGGAGAATGTGCAAGCGGACTTCCTCAGCAGGGTGCGGGTGGATCCCGGGGAATGGGAACTGAACCCACAAGTCTATGCGCAGATAGTTCGTCGGTGGGGTCCTCCCGTCATGGATCTCATGGCGACCTTTCAGTCGGCGCCGAGAACGCATGTCCGAGGGGATCGACGCCCTCATTCAGCCGTGGCCGACGTCCGGTCTTCTGTACGTCTTCCCTCCGTGGGCGTTAGTCGGTCGAGTCGTTCAGCGCATCGAAAGCCACCGGGGGCGAGTGTTGCTGGTAGCTCCGGACTGGCCCAGGAGACCTTGGTATGCCGACCTGGTCAGATTACGCGACGGCGTTCCCTGGCCCCTGCCCTCGTTACCGGATCTTCTTCTGCAGGGTCCACTGCGGATGCCCCAAGTAGCTCGATTCTCGCTTACGGTTTGGCCATTGAAAGGGCTCGGTTAAGGAAGAGGGGTTACTCCCCTGCGGTGATTGACACACTCTCCTCCGGGCGCGCAAGACATCTACCTCTCTCACTTATGTGCGCGTGTGGAGAATTTTTGAGGACTGGTGCTCTCGACGGGGGGTGCGGGCGGCGACCGTATCCGTGCCCGTTGTGTTAAGTTTTTTTACAGGATGGCTTTGATAAAGGTCTCGCCGCCAGCTCTATAAGGGTTCAGTTGGCGGCCCTCTCCTGTTACCGGGGCAAGGTGTTGGGTCTTTCTCTCGGGGCTCATCTGGACGTGCAGCGTTTTCTTCGGGCGGTTAGTCGATTGCGTCCTTCGCGTAGAATCTCCGTTCCTCCGTGGGACTTGAATCTCGTCCTGCTCACTTTGGTCCGAGAGCCCTTTGAGCCTCTCCGACGGGCATCGCTTAAGGATCTAACCCTAAAGACCGTGTTTCTCGTGGCCATCCGTTCTGCTCGAAGAATCTCTGAGCTTCAAGCGCTTTCCTGCAGGGAGCCCTTTTTGTCCTTTTCCCCGGATCGTGTGGTCCTTTGGCCCGTTCCTTCTTTTTTGCCCAAGGTGGTTTCACCTTTTCATTTGAATCAGGCGGTTTTCCTCCCGGTCCTGCATACCGTTTCCGACAGCCCTGCGGACAAGGGACTTCACTTACTGGATGTGAAGTGCGTTCTTCAGCGTTATTTGAAAGTGACTGCGGCCTTCCGCAAAACCGACCATTTGTTCGTGCTCTTTGGCGGTGCGCGGAAAGGAGAGGCGGTGGCCAAGGCCTCTATCGCGCGTTGGGTCAAAGAAGCGATCGCGTCGGCGTATCTCTTACAGCATAGGTCGGTTCCGGAGGGGTTACGAGCCCACTCTACCAGAGCTCAGGCGACGTCCTGGGCGGAGCTTAGCTTAGTGCCGCCAGTGGAAATCTGTAAAGCGGCCACTTGGTCGACGTTGCATGCCTTCAGTAAGCACTACAGGTTGGATGTCTTGGCCGCTCGGGATTCTTGTTTTGGTTCGGCTGTTCTGCACGCCGGCTGGCAAGGTCCCGCCCGGTGTTGACTGCTCTGTTGCATCCCGATTGTGGAGGACTAAACTGGAGGACCGCTCAGGAAATGGAAATTACACATACCTGGTAATTGTAGTTCCTGGAGGGTCCAGTTTAGTCGTCCTTCCCTCCCGCGGCTCACGTTGTGGGTTGCGGCGCGCTTTGACGAACAGCTCGGGCTGCGAGCGATTGTATTTGATCCTTTCTGGCTTTCGCTGCTCCTTTTGGCTGCTTCCGTTCCTTTGGTGGTTGCGGTTTTTCTTCCAACCCTTTCCCTTGCGGGGTTTGGGTGGGGGCTCTCCCTTTTATTACCGGTGCGTCGATTGGGGCGCAGTGCAGCGGTCTGACTTCCTCGTTTGGGGAGGGGTTGGGGCCCTTTTGGGGACGACGTTTCTCTGTTACTTTTAAGAGTATTTAAAAAAAAATTAAATAAATAAATAAAAAAAAAACCAAAAAAAAACCGCATTTTTCTAATAGTGTCATGTGTTGCTTCTTTAAGTATGCTTTGTTACTAGACACTGGGGGCTTATGGGAGCTCCTCCTGCATACATCATACGGAAAGAGTTGATTGGTCCAGTCTCCAGGCTGCAGGAGGAGGTGCACTACCCGATTGTGGAGGACTAAACTGGACCCTCCAGGAACTACAATTACCAGGTATGTGTAATTTCCATTTTGTGGGCAGGCTCCTGAAGGAAAAGTCCACATTTCCTTTCTATAGCTTTGGTTTTATTCTTTCTCCAGGAACAAGCAGGAAGTCAGTCCTCGTATATGGACGGAGCCCGCGTGGAGCATTTCCCCAGCTTTCAAAGAGAGCCTCTGGGACATGCTACCAGGGTACCCTTCCTTCCCAAGGGGACCATCTCCTTTTTTCCATGGAGCCCAACGGACGTTGTCCTCTACTTCCCCGGAAAAAGTGCCAAACTTCTCTCTCCCTCCGGTGCAGCACTGGTCTCAGCTCCCCATTTTTTTTATTTTTTCTCCTCGAGGTTTTCCCCCAACTGGTGTTCGTGCCATGGATGAGGTAACACCCCAACTCATTACACAAATACAGGACCCTGATGAAGCAATATATAAATGGTCCACAATTATAAATAAAGCTGCGAAATCCACCATACCTAATGAGAGAGCCTATCAAAGGCCGACTGAAAAATAGTATACTCACAATATACGCAACCTTAAACTCTGCAAGCTGGGAAAAAAATGGAGAGCTAGGAAATCCCCTGAACTTAAGGAGCTCTACATTACAGCACTCAACACCTATAAAGAGACAAATTCTAAGAGCAAAGGAGGACCAACATACTAAATAAAGCTATCAACCACCCTAGAGATCTTTTTGAAATCGTAAAAACCTTAACTAAGATTCACTTAAACATGACAAACGGTTCCTATTAAGTTCATTGTATAAGTTGAAGTTCACTGTATACCGCCTTGATTGAACGAAAAGGTGGTATAGAAAAATTGTTAAACAGCACCCCCATTAACCCACAAGTCATAGCAAACCATCTTGCAACAAAACTAAAAAAAAAAAAAAAATCACCTTTACCCTCCTCTAGTGAATGTCAGCCCACCAGTAAATGGCACTCCTTCCACCTCAAGGAGAAATAGCTCCTTGAGACAATTACAAAAATTAACACTACAACCTCCCATCTAGATCCATGTCCTGTCTCATGGATAAAAGCATCTAAAGTTGAGCTTGCACTAGTAATACTCAATTTTATCAATCAATCCCTCCTCCAAGAAACAATGCCAGAATCGCTCAAGCTATCCATTATTCGTCCTATCCTCAAAAACAGATCTCAAAGATGGCCCTGCGTTATACAGACTAATAGCAAGCATTCCATTTTTAGCAAAGATAATTGAAAAAGTAGTCCATATTCAGCTGCAGGACTTCATTGACCTCAATGCTCCTCTTGATGATCACTAATACAGTTTTCGCCCATACCATGGCATAGAAGCCCTGCTCAGTCTTATTTGATACCCTCATCTGTGGATTAGATAACTCAAATCAAGCTTTTTTTCAGTGTCTTTCTGGATATCACATCTGCATGTGATATCAACCATAACATCCTCCTTTCAAGGCTAACTCAAATAGGTATATTTAGAACAGCGTTTAAAATGGTTCAATTCGTATATCTCCAATCGCTCGCAATATGTAAAAATCAATTAAGAGTCATCCACCACTTTCCCTCAAGAACAAGAAATTCCCCAAGGCTCTGCTCTTTCTGCCCTCCTGTTTGCACATAATGGCTTGAAGATATAAGTTAATCTTCAATAAACATAAAATCAGTTACCATATCTATGCAGGTGTTGATATGCTAAATGCACCAATGGATATAAAAAACCCTAACACAACATTGACTGCATAACTGAGGTAGAATTATGGCTAAACACAATCTGCATATAAATTTCAAGAAAGCTGAAATACTTTTCACCATAGATACTATAAAAATTACCAAAACAAGAACCCCCAAAAACCAGAGAAAATAATTGTTAATCTCTTTGTCGGATGAAGCCGAGGGAAGTCAGTATAAATTAGACCCCTCCAGACGGTATCATCCCTTTTAATCGAAAATATAAACTTCATCAGAAGTAGATCATTGTCTTTTGTTAAACCATGATTTTTCTGCTTTCTATTGGACCATAATTGATCATATCCCCCCGGACCCTAGAGGGGGTGATCGTGTGGCGTTACTTCAGCGACTTGAACAGGGCTGGATTTTTAAATTAGACACGGTGACCCCCTCTGGTCTCAACAAGGAAATCGATTGGGCAAGTCTTGTGTGATGTCATCCATGACGTTGGTGGAGTTCCCCTGATTCAGTGGGGTGCCCCTCCGTCTGATTGGATCTTCGGTGATGGGTGATGTTAGCCAATAAGAAAAGAAATGCCCTTTTAAAAAACACACCGAGCATGTGAGCTCGGCGACATTTGGCAGTTTATACAAACTGAAGGAGATTGCACTTGATACAGGGAGCGGATCCCGAAACGTGTACGTCGTGCTTGTTTGGAGATTGATTGACAAATAAGCTAAGTTTTTTTTTTGTTTTTGTTTTTTTTTGTTTTCTGATGAAGTTTATACTTTCGATTAAAAGGGATGATGCCGTCTGGAGGGGTCTAATTTATACTGACTTCCCTCGGCTTCATCCAACAAAAAGATTAACAATTATTTTCTCTGGTTTTTGGGGGTTCTTGTTTTGGTAATTTTTATAGTAATCTATGGTATTTTATTACCTTAACCTAGGGCGAAATACTTTTTACGACAAAAAAAAAGAACTTCACCCCCCTCCAACATTCAACCTACACAACATCACTCTGCCAGTATAACATGAGGTAAAGTATCTAGGTATCATAATTGATAGAGCCCTCAATATGTCAGCTCATATAAAACTGCTAAAACCATTCTATAAAATAAAAACAATTCAGCACCTCGGACCACTCCTAGAAACGAATGATTTTAGAACAGTGGTGCAAGCTTTAATCACTCCTCACCTGGACTACTGTAACAGCTTGTTACAGGATCTGCCTAAAAAGAACCTTCATACCCTTCAACTAGCACAGAATGTAATTGCAAGTATTATTTCTAGGGCTAGTCTATCTGCTTGTATCATCCACATACTCTATAGTCTCCACTGGCTCCCTATAGCAAGCAGGATAAAATGCAAACAATGGTCACTACATTCAAACTACTCAACGGTATTTCCCCCTCCCACCTATCAACCAAGATAATTGCCCAAAATGAGGTGAGGCGCAGAAGAAAAAGTACTCAAAAGCTCCTATCGATACCATGCACTATTTGGAAGACTAAACAAGCTACCAGAAATAGAGCCTTCAGATACACAGCACCCACACTTTGGAACTCCCTCCCCAACCCCATCAGATCAATCAAAGATCTCCAGACATTCCATAAGGAATTAAAAACATTTATATTCTCTGAACACTACTCCAAAATCATGCAGAACACCACTTGCACATTGTAAAAGGGGGTGCTTGTTATGAAGGTACCACCATCTTGGCAAGTATGTAAATTAACTGTCTTGCAAAGGATTGTGGTTATTGAAGTCCATTCACACAAGGCTTGCCTTTTTAAAAAATAAACTCTTGTAGTTGGTCGAGTGTAAGGCAAAATTAGAGTGTTTATTTATGGGGTGATTATTCCACACACAGATATGCTTGGTAACACCATCCAGATAACTTCTCCAGGGTTTATTCAACATAAATAAGGCAACTGAAAAACATATGCAAATAAGTATCAAAGTCCTTTATGGAACAGAAAGGTTTACTTACAGCCACTGCTAATAAACTCCTTAGCAGTGCTGAGGTAGAAATAAATCAAAGAGGAAAACTTCTTTATACAAAAATATAGCTCACTTTCTCCATACAGAAAAGAACTTTTAAACCCCACGTGTGCACGGCTTGTGCTGGGCTCTCCTCCACCAACAGGTGACAATTAACTGCAATCAGTAGCTTGATTTCAGCACACGTGCAAACTTTCCCAAAAGCTTTTTCTTTTCAACAAAACTTTATGGGAAGCCATATTTAGAATGTTTTCTTTTGATGTTTGCTCTTATATTTAGTATTTTCCTAAAATAACAACCTACTCAAAGAACAGTCCATATAAACATCCTCTGCATCAGATGTTAAACCTTGCTCCTGAAATTGCATAGATTCAGTTTCTCCGTCTGGCTCAGAGGGCTTTAGGAACTGACCTCTATACTGAGAGAAACTGTTTCCCTGCTGTTTGCATTGCTCAAAGCTAGAGAAATGTTCACAGTTCATACCTGAATCCAGGCAAGCGTCAGGCTGCTTCTTCTGGTATTCTGGCCAGTATGCAATAGAGCTTTTGTGTCCTGGGCCTCAGGATCCTTTCTCCAGACATCCTCCAAGAGGTATTTGGGCTCCTTTTCTCCTTAGCTGCAACAGACCTCTTCCTAGGTGTTGCTGGAGGGTCCCTGGCTGTGGTTCTCCAGACCTTTGGCTTTCTCCAGTCCTCTGAAGGTTCTTTCCCCCAGGTATCTCTCCAGGCATAGGTACTTCTCTGAGCTCCTCTCTTGGACCGTCTGCTTCCTTGTCCTTTCAGGTTCCGGTGGTTCTTCCTTCTGTTCTCCTTGTTCTTCTGATTCCCCTTCTTTCTGTCTTCCTGAAGATTCCCCTCTAGCTTTAAAGGGCTTAGATTGCAACTCCTCCCTTGCATTCTTCAGGTGTTGTGGATTAAGCATTCTTCTAGAGGCTGTTTGATTAGGGATGACATAATGCTTTCTCTGATTAGACTCATGCTTTTCCACTCTAGCTCCCCTAGGGACTTTCTGCATACTAATGCCTTCTGGAACATGTAATCTTTTAGGGAAACAAGCTGTCTTATTTCTATAACCTGCCAGCACAGGTTCCTTGATCAGAGTAAATTCTCCTCTTTTGTCATTACTCCCTGAGCTTTGATAAGCTTCCTTATCACAACATATACCACACATTACTCCCTCACTAACTATTATATCCCCTCCCCAGCATCCATCACTCGCCCTCTAACTCTTACTCTCTGTCTGGCTTCCATGTACTTAAAGTAACCAGCTTCCTCTATACTACAGCATATGTGGTTAACTGGTATGTATATAGTTTAAATGTATCATAGTTTCCAATGCGTTCTCTGTAACGTTTTGGTTTTTGTTCTTTGTTTGATATAAACCACCCATGATCGATGGAAGGGGCGGTATAGAAAAACTGTTCAAATAAAATAAATACATATTTTGCCCAGGGGCGGTCAGGTGTTCTCCCGGTGGGTTCAAGAAATGCGACTGCTGCAGTCAGACAATTTCAGTCACTGATACTCATGACTGCTGCATCCACTGCCTGGGCCCGGACCATGACAGTTCCACCTGTGACCGGTGCCAGGCCATGACCCCTAAAACCAATAGGAGGCGGTCTGAGTTGCAGGAGAATCTGTTTCCAAGATTTGACTCTGCCCCAGCTTCCCCATCGCCAAGCACCAAAGCTGGCCCTTCGTGAGAGGTCCAGGTGTCCTCGGAGTCCTGAGGCGGCAGTTCCTGTGGTGCGGCCCCAGACCCTCCTAAAAAGAAGGTGGTCCCAAAAGAGGTGCCTCAGATCAAACCTGGCAAGGTCCCTCGCCAGGACTCAGACGACTCTAAGCAGCACCCTCAGAAAATCTTGAGACAAGAGTACTCGGCCAGCGGAGACTACACCAGGACCCATGAGCCTATAGTTCTCCTCAAGGACACACTCTCCAGAATGCCAGCATCTGATCCAAGGGCCTCAATGTCCACACCAGGAGCTGCACAGCCATTGGGCCTAGAGAACATAAGAACATAAGAGATGCCATACTGGGTCAGACCAAGGTCCATCAAGCCCAGTATCCTGTTTCCAACAGTGGCCAATCTAGGTCATACGTATCTAGCAGTATCCCCAAGAGACACAGGTTCCACAATGCTTGTACTAGGTCATGCATTGATATCCTGGGTCCCTTCTTAATAATAGTTTATGGACCTTTCCTCCAGGAACTTGTCCAAACCTTTTTTTAAACCCAGTTACACTAACAGCCTTTACTACATCCTCCGGTAACAAATTCCAGAGTTTGATTACACATTCAGTGAAAAAAATATTTTCTTTTATTACTTAAATAGTTTACCCTATAGCTTGTCACTCGGTTCCCGGTGACACAAAGATTATACGCCACTAGGTAGCGCTGTTAAAGAACAAAGAGTCCAAGTGTAGGGTAATAAAGGCTTTTATTTCCCCGTTTAAAGCAAGGTTCAACTAAGAGATATTTTAGACAACAGAAACAGTCCTTTGTTTTAAAAGGTACCAATATTCACTGGCTAGTTAACTGTTACTTCACAGTTTAAAGCAGGTTTTCTTCAAAGTAATATTCAGTATAATAAACAGCAACTTATACTTCATTTATTCTTCTGTGGAGCATACACACTTTGGAGCATAGGCAGTGCACCAATCACATTCCATTTCCTCAGGCAAAGGTGAGGGAACAGTGCTGGGAGAATCCACTTCCATCAAATCCTCTCCCCTATACTGATTCAAAGGGCTTCCACTGTCCCTATCTATTTCAGCATGGTAATCTACTACTTGGGAGTTTGGCTTCACATAGCCAGGGACTCTTAAGGCTGGCGGTAGTTGAGTGAACCAGTCTGCACTCTTGTTTCCCTTAGGAGGAATCCTTCTTTTAGCATAGCTTTTAGCAGTACAATCATTACAGTTAATGTTCAATGCCTCATACCTGGGCTCACTGAGTAAAAACTTCCGTTGCTTATAAAACTGTTTTTCCCTCTGAATAGGTGAAACTGGGCAATGATCCTCTAGAGATAAGCTTCTGTCAGAACCCCCCTCTCTGGTTCTTAGCTTTCTTCTCTCTATGTTACAAACAGGCAGAGTATAGGAACTAGGCGTGGCAGAGCCTCTCACCTTGGAGCAACTTCCACCAAACTCCCCTTGCACAACAGGTCCAGTTTGGGCTTTCTGGCTTCCCACCTTGTGAGGTCTGTTTCTCCTCCAGCTTCCAGCTTGGCGGCTTTCACAGCAATCAGGCTTATGTCCTTGATAGCCTCCAGGCTTCTCTGCTGTTTCTCCTTCTAGTCCAGCTCCAGTTCCTTCTTTCTCCTCCTTCCTCAGCTCCTGCTGGTCCACTGCTTCCTCTGCTTATGCCACTGCTGTCCAGAAGCATTCTGCTCTGGCTTATAAAGTGAACCGTTACTGCTGACTTCCTGGTTCCCTTTCAGCTGCAGGTCATCAGTGAGCTTAGGTTCATTAAGACCAGTATGTCTGTTCCTGCTCCCTCTAGCTGTGCCTGGAGGTAACTGCACATCTAGTTCTTCTAAAACAGGATTTCTTTTCTTAAAACCAACTTTTAGTGCCCGCATCATGACAAGCTTCATTGCATGTCCCCTAGTCTTTCTATATTCTGATAATATAAACAATCGATCTACGTTTACCCGTTCCACTCCATTCATTAATTTATAGACTTCTATCATATCTCCCCTCAGCTGTCTCGATGTATCGATATTTCCATCAATTCTTCAGCACCTTTAAATACCACTTCAGTCATGGGTAACATCCCTACATCTTCCTCAGTAAAGACCGAAGCAAAGAATTCATTCAGTCTTTCCGCTATCGCCTTGTCGCTTCTTAGTGCCCCTTTAACCCCTCTATCATCTAATGGACCAACTGACACCCAGGCATCGGCAGCGTCGATAGACCAGAGGTTTCTTGCTATCGAGTGCAGTATCGCAGCTCTTCTTTCAGCTGCGGTACCGGTGGTCCCAAGGGCACCGGTGCCGACATCGACACCGATGCCGGTACAGACACCGGTACCAACACAGATGCAGGTACCTATGGTACTGGCCCCAGTGGGAACTCTTCACATGCCATCTCTGGCTGGAGTGGACAAAGCGGTACCGGGTCACCTATGTACCGACTTCAATCGGTACCAGGATCGTGCTTTGCAAGAGCATTGGGGTCAGGAATACTTAGATTCCTCCAATTCCGAAGACTGACAATTCTGCTGGCACTAGAGGGTTTCTCCTAGAAGATCCCTCTTCTCCCCAACACAGAATGTCACCTCCAGAGGACATGTCATTTCAGGATTTCATCTGTGATATGGACAAAGGTCTTTCAATCACAGTAGCTCCTGAAGAGGAACCCAGAGCAAAGGAATTGGAAATCCTCCAATATCCTAAAGCTCCTAAGGAGGCAGCTACTCTGCCTATCCATGAAATTCTGCATAGCTTGATGTTCAGAATGTGAGAGACACCTCTGACTACTTCTCCTCACTCTAGGAGACTTGATACTATGTATCGAGTTCCTTATCGGTCCTACAGTTCAGTCCTCCACCACTGGGTAGTGCACCTCCTCCTGCAACATGGAGACTGGACAAGTCAAACTCGTGACATCACCGGGTATATCCTGCTGGTCTTCTCCCATGATCCCCCAGTGTGTCCAGTCTCCATGCAGCATGAGGACGTAGTGAGCCTAGGTGCTGGGCTCACTTGAGAAGCAGTTTAGGAGCAGTTAGTCAGGATTTGATTTACCTTGCATTTCTTTTGCCCTTCTTTAGGTGTAATCCTTTACATTGAATTCATTTTCATTTTCATTTAATTTCATTTACTTTTACTTTATTTATTTTCACCTAGTCTGCCTTAGTGTAAAGGGGGGTTCTGTCCCTTTTCAAAGTTCACGCTGCCAGCTAGCCTCTCTGCTTGGGATTCTTCGGTCTCTGTGCCCGGTGATGATCTCTCCCCCAGGACTGTACGGGGGAGAGCTCTGTGGAACACCTGCATTTTGGCAGTGTCCATGTGGCAGATTCCCATCGCGGCGGCAGCCTCAGGCCGTTCGAGGTTCTTTAGCTGGTGGGCCGGGGCTCGCAGCGTCTGCTACTTCTGGTGGCGCGAGGCAGCAGCGTGTCTGGACAGCTCTTCACCCCGCAGCTACAGCGGGGTAACTGCTGCATCCCGACGCCACAAGGGAGTCTCTCGAGTTCGCATGGAGGGGCTCTGAGCTCTTGCCGCCTCTGTGGTGGTTGGCGCCAAACGGGCCTGCTTCGGATTGGCGCCATTTTCTCGGCAGGGCTGAGGCCTCGTGGCGGAGAGCGGAGCAGCCCCGCGTTTGAGCAGACGACGCTGTTCCACGTGGCTACACCCAGATAAGGACTTCCTTTTGCTGTTATATAATTTTAATTCTAATTTTAATTTCCTTTTAATTTTAATTTCCTTTTAATTTCATGATAGTTTATAGTTCTTTGACTGCAATGTGATTGGTTTGGGTTTTACTTCTTGGGGGGTGCCTTTACCTTTGTCTGCATTCTGGCAGTTAGCGACGTCTGTCAGCAGCAGGTTTCCGTGCTAGGATTTGGCCATTCAGGGTCATCGGCGGCACAACCACCTACAAATTGAGCCCTTTCTGAAATTGTCATTTACATAAGGATGCTATTTCCATGTTTATATGCTTGGAAATTGTGCAGACAGCCTCTAAATGTCGTTATGCCATCTGCAAATTTGATCGCCATGCTTGCTGATCTCTTTTCCAGATCATTTCAGTGCAGTAGATGTTACCAGATGCCAGTTCCAGTGCAGATCCCGAGACATTCCACTATTTACGGGTCTCCTGTGAGAAAACTGGCCATTTAGTCCTATTGTGTTCCTGTTTTTGATCCATTTCCCATTCTATAATAGCACATCATCTCCTTCCTCAGGAGAAGTTCATAAGGGGCTTTGTCAAGTACCTTCTAAAACATCCAGATACATATCATTTGGCTTACTCACATGTTTATTAACCCTTTGAAAAGACAGCTTGGTGCTGCTTTTCAGAACAAGTTCTATCATTTAACTGGCACTGAACTCAGATTCATTGGTCTGTAGTTTTCCAAGATCGCCTTTGAAGCTCTTTAAAACAAACAAAAAAAAAAAAAAAATCAATTAGTGTTACATTAGTAACTCTTCAATCTTTAGAGATCATTAATACTAATGTTATGATTGAGTCTGGCTGATATTATGAATGATCACTATTAGACAAAAATTAGCTAGGTTAAGACACTTTGATTTGGTTTTCTGCACTATGTTATCAGAGCGCAGCTTGCCCATTTGGCGGGAACACTGCCCATCTGGGCCATCTGGGGAAAGGCCCCTGCTGGGGATCGTGAGAAGTGTTGCTGGATGGCACAGTCCGGGGCTTAGTGTTCCAGGGTCCTGGAAGGGTTGATAGCGACAGTCAGGCCTCCCTGTCTTTGCTATGACGGTCACCTAGGTTCAAGCGTCCTGTGTTTTGGGTGACAGGAGTGGGACACCTGGACATGTGGTGCTGGATGTTGGATATGCTCATACTTCTTAGGTGCACTCTCCTTGAGTGCGTCTGCATGTCTGTGTTCCGTCTGTGATCTCATGCTCAGGTGATTGTTGCAGCAATGACAGAGATCGCTTGGGATATCGTGAGCGGGGTTGTCATGGTGTTGCATGGGGTTGCCAATGCAAGACGGGGCCATCCTGAGAAGTTTGGGCCTCAGTCATCAGCTTTCCCTTCGGTGGCCCGTCTGTCCAGGAGGCACCCCTCCAGATCCGCCGGTCCAGTTCTTCTCTGCCTCTTCTCAGTGTGGGCAGGGGGGCTGGCAAATCTGGAAATTCACGTCCACTGCACGTTCTACTGTTTTACCTCTGTCTTGGGGTTCTGAGGTCATATATTCCCAATCATTTGTTTGGTGGGGTGCTGCTGTCTGTTGTGCAAGACAAGGTGGTCAACAATCGGAGGCTGTCGTCTATTCCCCTTACCCCTGAAGGTGCTCACAATTTAAGTTTTTTGTACCTGCGGAGGTGTATGTTGTTAAAGGCTAGCAGGCGCACCTGTGGGACCAGAATCCTCGGTTCTTCCGACCTTCCGTTGAGGTGTGCGTGTGGGGTTTACTCCCTTGGTCAGCTAGCAACTTGCTTCACCCATTGGGCCTTCCCTTTCCTCAAGGCATCGTTGCGTCCCACTTCTTCGTGGGGGCTCGCCGCAGGGCCTGGAGTTATGCTCAGCCGGTTCCAGCCAGGGCTGAGTCCTTGGGGGGAGGCTCCGATCCTAACGATACAGGGAGTGCTGGGATCCGTTCAACCAGGTTCCTTCGGGCCCAGTGTACGTGTCTTTTGCTGGCCGGTTTAGGTCTTCGGGTCGTGGCGGTGCTCCGAGAAGACCAGTAGGTTGCACAGTGCTTGTCTTGGAGCAAGCGCGGGATATCTGTAGGTTCATATTCAGAGCCGTCCGGTTACATGTCCCTCCATTGTGGAATGCTGTACTAGTAGGCATACTTCATATGCTGGGCTTACAAGTTGGCTTCCGTGCTGCTCGGCATCAGCCAAGGTGACTGCCGGTTTAGGCTGTGGAGTCAGCCTGGAGGAGGGGCCTTGCGTTCTCTGGACAATGCCCTGTTCGGTTGTGTGCCTTGTGGCCCTTATGGAGTTGTAAAAAGGAAAAACAAAAAAAGAATAATCAAACAGGAAAGCCTTCCTAATTGTCCCCACTTCTTTTTTATAAGGTTCTGTCCCTTTCTTCCGGGAGCTTGGCCGGAGCGTGGTTAGACTCAGCTACATTTTGGGGATCCTTTAGGTACAAGGCGTTTTAGTGTACGCAGCACGCCCAGTGTTCCATCGTCTGACTGGAACGGTACGCGGTACGTCAGCCGTGGCAGGCGTTCACGGACACGGTAGCGGATCGAGCGCTGTAGGTGCTGTCTGAGATCTCCGGGATGGTGGCCTATTTCGATCGGCAGGGTGGAGTCGGTCGGGTGGTCAGGATGGCCCGAGCGAAGGGACAGCGTGCGCGGTTGAAGCCTTGGCGGCCTGCGTTTCGGTGGGGACAATGTGGTGGCGAATGTCCTTAGCGGGGTCCGAGTGTTTGCCGGAGGAGTGAGATTGCATCAGGCGGTGTGCGCGCCGCGTGTGCTCAGAGGCGGTCAGCCCATATTGGACCTCATGGCGACCTGTCAGTCTGCGGCGACGGGTCGATGTTTAGCAGAGGACATATGAGGCTACTGGATAGCGTCGACGCATTGGTACGGGGCCGTGGCCCGGTCCATTCTATGCCTTTCAGAGGTCATAGTGAAAATGGCCGACTGGGTCTGGTTGCTAAGATATGTGCTCTTCATTAGTCAGTGGGGTCCATTACCAGTGTATTCTGCAACATTTGCGTGAGCTTGCATAATCTTTACTTGCAACCAATCGAAATAACTGTCCAAAACCAGTTGATGCAGTCACTACTTAAATTTGCCTCGCTTGACAGTAAAAAAAAAAAAAAAAAAGAAAAAAAAAAGACATATTTATTTTATACCGATAGGTCACTCACAGCATATTTGGCGATTCCTCGTCCTGGTGTTAATCATGCAGATAATTTCTGCTCTAGTTGTGGTGATGTGATTTTTACATCACAAAAATGGCATATGACTGTGGCGGTTCAGAAAGCCTACAATTTATATTTTGGCTGCAGAATAAAAGATCAGGATAAAAGCTAGGCGCCACACATATGCTGCAATACATGTGTAGCAGATCTCAGGCTGTGGATGGATGGGAAAAGACCATCAAAGTCTTTTGCGGTTCCAATGATCTGGAGAGGGCCCATGGATCATGTCGGCGATTGCTACTTCTGCATGGTTCCTCCAATTCCGGAGGGCATATCCAGGTGATGTATATCTCATGTATATAGTTTACCCCGGTTCTCCAAGTTTGTACTCCTGTTCGATGTAAACCAAACAGCTTGTTGTTATGGTCTTTATGTTATAATGTAAACCGCGCTGATGCCGAATAGTGCGGTATATAAGAACTTGTAATAAATAAATAAATAAATAAATGTAAGCGGTTGGCCTACTGGCATTGTGTCGTTGGCGTGGCTGCCAGAATCTCCTTTCTTTTTTGTCACACCATGTAAGACTCCACGTCTTCTGAAACAACGCTGGACTCTGGGGCACTTGACACCCTCTTATATGCCCTTGGTGGATCACGCTTGGTTTATTGCAACTCATTGCTTAGCTGCATTCCACATTCTCAATTAACAAGGCTCCAACTGGTCCAGGACATAGCTGTAGAGCTACTTTGTGTTGCAAATAATAAAGCCCTTGACAAATAGGGTGTTTGACGCTGGTGGTTTTTTCCATTTCCCTCATTTTGCTTCCCACCTCTGTCTGGATGGACCTCGGTTCCGTTCTCCCTCGTGGAATCCGGCTGTGCCTGTTTAGTTGTCGGTTTGGGACTTACGCAAGAACACTTTGCTTGTAACCTGCGTTCCTTGGACCTTAGGTGATGTTCCTTCGCTTTATGGGAGGTCTCTTCGCTGCCTGTCCCTCAGTGGATGTGGGTTCTGCGGAGAGAGCAGCGGTTGCTAACACTTGACACCCTGGTGGGGTCGAGAGCCAAGGGGGAGCTCAAGCGGATTTTTCAGGCGGAGCTCCGGTAGCCTTCTCAGTAGGTCTGTTTCTTGGGCGTTCAGTGTGTTTGCGATGGCGAGTTTGTCTTTCTGATGCACTAGCGCTGCTTGGGGCAGAGTTCTGTGCTGTTTTCACCAGTGAAGAGGATCCAAGTGGGCTCTCGGTCGTGTCTTCCTGGTTGGCTTACCGCCTGTTGACGTGAGGAGCGGGCTGGGGTCGGTGCCTGCTCTGTTCGTTTAGGGGCCGAGCCGACTGGATAGGTCCCTCCCAATGATTACTGCTCTGGTACATCCCAGTGGTGGAGGACTGAACTGTAGGACCGATAAGGAAATGGAAATTACACTTACCTGGTAATTGATGTTCCTTGAGGGAGTACAGTTCAGTCCTCATTCCCGCCCGGGGATGGATGTTTCAGATGCGAGGCATCAGTTCCGAGTATGCTTTCGGATCCTAGAGTCGGCAACGGGCTCTGATTGGCAGGTAATCGCGAGAGCAACCTTTTCTGCCTATACTCTTCCTTAGTTCTCCTTCCTTCTAGCTCTCTGTCTTCCGCTGTTTGGTGCGCAGGGGGACAGGGGCACGGAGGAGGGTGTTTTCGGCCTTTCTTTTTGGGGCCCTGTGATTTTAAAGTTGACGTTTGAGCATAGCTTTGTATTTAGTACTTTAACTGGTTGTTTGTTTGCTCCTTTGAGTCTGCTTTGACAGTAGGTCACTGGGGGATCATGGGAGAAGACCAGCAGGATATACCCGGTGATGTCACGAGTTTGACTTGTCCAGTCTCCATGTTGCAGGAGGAGGTGCACTACCCAGTGGTGGAGGACTGAACTGTACTCCCTCAAGGAACATCAATTACCAGGTAAGTGTAATTTCCATTTCTACCATGTCCTGAATTTCAGAAAACCCAGCTGCCACACCATTGAATGGTAGTGGAATCAGCCATGCGTAGGATGAAAAGTGCAAAGAGGCATGCATCCAGTCCTCCAGGTCGTGAATGCAGGACTTTGGATGCTTTTGGACACAGAACTTTTCAAGCTTCCATGCTTTCAGCTAGGATCAGTTCATATATCCTATATATGGGAATGTTCCTCAGAGAAGTCACAGGAGACTTGGAACTTATGAGCCCATTTCTCCCAGATAAGAGAGAAGATTTTCGTGCTCTAGTTAAGCATGCTCAGGATGTCTCCAAGTTCGTCAATCGTGCAGCCTTTGACTGCTTCGAATGCATCAACAGAACTTCTGCTATTGCCATTGGCGCACGACGGATTGCCTGGCTACAAGCATCAGACTTGGAGACTTGGGTACAGGACAAGTTAGGCAACATTCCTTGCATGGGGGAGAATCTCTTCGGCAAGAACTGGCAGGAAAAGGCTAACTAGTTAAATGCTGACAATTCTACCTTAGATTGTCAGTCTACAGCCACTCCAGCCAAAAGGAAGCCTTATAAAAAAACCCTCTTTTAGTAAAAAGAGGAAGTTTTATCCTTCCTGTACCCAGCAGAGTCAGACTCCAGGTCATGTTGCCCAAAAGGGACAAACTAGACAGCAAAAGAAACCAAAAGGCCCGAGAGCCCAACCAGCTCTCCAGGGTCAGCCCCCTCAAGGGCTTTGACTCCTTCCTAGAGAGCTTTGCTTTCCTGCTTCTGAGGGGTCCCCAACCCCCCAATATTCCGGGCAGGTTATGCCACTTTGTCAACAGATGGCATCAGATAACAGCAGAAGATTGGACTTTCTCCATTGTAGGAGAGGGGTACAAACTTCATTTTCACAGCATACCCCCTCCTACAATTCTAAAGCAATTCAATTCACAAACCTCTGCAGACCATCTGCTAGATCACGAGGTCTCCACACTTCTTGCCCAAGGGCCAATAGAGGAAGTACCCATTCGTCAACAGGGTGCAGGGTTCTACTCCCCTATTTTCTTATTCCAAAGAAAACAGGGGGACACAGACCCATTCTAGACCTCAGAGAATTGAACAAATATCTGTTTCGAGAGAAATTCAAAATGATTTCTCTAGGAGCTCTACCTTCAAAGCCAGTACTGACTTTGCTCTCTAGACTTAAAGGATGCATACACTCACATTCTCATCTCATCCATCCAGATCACAGGACATTTTTAAGTTTCCTTTTCAGGGGAAAACATTTCCAGTACAGGGTTCTTCCTTTTGGTCTGGCTTCAGCACCAAGGGTATTCACAAAATGAATGGCAGTAGTAGCTGCATTTCTATGAACCCTGGGGATTTTCGTCTTCCCTTACTTAGACGACTGGCTCATTCAAGCCTCCACAGTTGAAGAGGCCAGCACTGCACTGTCCCATACAATGTGAATCCTCCAATACTTGGGATTGGTAATAAACTTCCCAAAATCCCAACTAGTTCCTTCCCAATGCCTAGAATTCATAGGAGCCTGTCCGGATACAAGACAGGCAAGGGCTTTCCTTCCACAAGCTCGGTGTCTTCGCATAATGCAGCTAGCTTCCCAAGCAGCAGGCAAATCCTCCCTCACTGCTTGGGAGCTACTGCAGTTACTGGGACACATGGCATCCACAGTTCATGTAGTCCCATATGTTCGCCTCCACATGCGAGCAGCTCAGTGGACCCTCTCCACACAGTGGACACAGGCCACGGGTCATTTGTCAGACAAAATAATAATCTCTCAATGACTAATTTTGTACCTCCAATGGTGGCAATCACTAGAAAATCTGACAGTGGGGTCTCCTTTTCATCAACCCCTCTTTCAGGCCACCCTAACAGATGCTTCACAGGTGGGTTGGGGAGCACACCTGAATAATCTCTCTACCCAGGGCACCTGGACTCCACAGGAGGTTGGTTTACACATAAACCACCTGGAATTAAGACCAATTTATTTAGCTCTTCAAGTGTTCCACGCTCAGCTACAAGACAGTCCTAGTCCAGACGGACAATCAGGTAGTCATGTTTTATGTGAACAAGCAGGGCGGAATGGGCTCTGTCGTTATGCAACAAAGCTTTACGACTATGGGCCCTCGCCAGAGAGCATCAAATTCACCTTCTAGTGGTATATCTTCCAGGCATTCAAAACCTTTGGGCAGACAAACTCAGTCGAGTACTGCTACCTCACGAGTGGTCACTCCACCTAGACCAGGTGGCAAAGATATTTCATCTCTGGGGCACACCAGAGATGGACCTCTTTGCAAGTCCTCTGAATGCCAAACTTCCCCGGTTCTGTTCCAGGATTCCGGCGCACAACTGTCAGGCAAAGGATGCCTTCCTCCTTCACTGCGGTCAGGACTTCCTTTATGCCTTCCCACCTATTCACCTCATCCCCAAAACACTCTGCAAGCTTCAGAGAGACAGGGGTCGCATGATTCTCGTAGCACCACGATGGCCACGCCAAATGTGGTATTCCCTGCTTCTGCATCTCTCTCTCAAGTGGCACCTATGCTCCAGATCTCCTTTCCCAGAAGAATGGGATGCTATAGCACCCGATTCCCCACGGCCTGGTTGCTGAAGGCTTAGACCTCCAGGTTTTCAACCTGTCCCAGCAGGTAAAAGATATCCTTCAGGCTTCTAGGAAACTTTCCACACGAAGATCTTATGCCTTCAAGTGGAAACGTTTTACTGTATGGTGCTCCAAGAGGGGATTAAACCCCCTGGTCCTACCCTTAGAATCGATACTAGAGTATCTCCTTCACTTATCGAATTCTGGGTTAAAGACCAATTCGGTAAGAGTCCATCTTAGTGAAATTGCAGCTTCTTATAAGCCTCTAAATGGACAACCAATTTCCTCGCATCCACTCCTATCAAAATTTGAGAGGCCTTTTATTAACTAAACCTCCCATCAAGCCACCACCGGTGACATGGGATCTAAATCTAGTTCTCGGGCAGCTCATGAAGCCACCTTTTGAGCCTTTAGCCACTGCAGCCCTTACGTTTTTGACCTGGAAGGTCATCTTCCTAATTGCAATCAGCTCTGCCGGGTCGCATTAGTGAATTGCAAGCTTTAGTAGCTGATCCTCCTTATACTAGGTTTCATCATAAGGTAGTTGTTCGAACTCGCCCACATTTTATGCCAAAGGTGGTTTTGCCTTTTCATTTAAATCAATCAATTTACCTTTCCTGTATTTTTTCCGAGACCTCACACCTCTAATGCAGAAAGAAACCTTCATATTTTGGATTGTAAAAGGGCCTTGGCCTTTTACATACAAAGAACACAGCAACATAGAAAGTCCTCACAACTTTTTATAGCTTTTGACCCTAGTCATTTGGGACTCCCAGTCTCCAAAAGAACTTGATCTTTCTCCAGGACCAAGCAGGAAGTCAGTCCTCACATATGGGTGTCATCGGCACCGATGAAGCCCCAGCGGAGCATTTCCCCAGCTTTCTATGAAAGCCTTTGGGAATGCAGGCACGCATGCGCGGTTCCCTTCCCGCCTAAAGGTGCCATCTTACCTCAGTCTCTTTTTTTCTGAGAAGCCCACCGGACGTGTGTCCTGTCATCCCGGATAAAAGTTGATTTTTTTTTTTGGTGATTCTCGCTGGGTTTTTTTCTTCCGGTTCGACATCGGTTCCCCTCCCGCCGGGTTCGGTACACCGGTATCAAGCCCGATTCTTCTTTTTCGGTTTTTGCCCTTTGTGGCTGGTGCCCTTTTTTGTGTTTTCCCTGGAAGGCCACTCCTTTGACCTCGCGGGGACTCTCTCTTTTTTTTTTTTTTCCCCGATGGCTTGCAGTGATTTCAAGAAGTGTGATCGGTGTAAGAAATGTCTCTCACTGACACACATGACTGCTGCCTTCGGTGCCTCTGTCCTGATCACGACCCTAAGTCGTGTGGACCATGTGGGAAGATGTCTTCCAAGGCACTCCGAAGTCGCCAGCAGCAGAAAGAAAGGCTTTTCTCGGACTCAGCCTCCGGCCGGGCCCGGACCTCATCTGAGGCCTCGACATCTCGGGATTCGGATCCCGAGCGCCGTCGAAGCTCCTCAGACAGGGGGTCCCCCGACCGGGAACGCAAGAGGAAGAAGCGGCTTGCGAGGGCGTCGGAGGAGGAGGTCCCTGGCTCTTCAAGGGCCAGGTCTAAGACCCCCGACCGTCACCCCGGGCCCGTGGAACAAGAGAAGCTTGCCAAAGTTCCTCGCGTGGAGCCTGAGTCTGCTGGACACGTAAGCCCCGTAGTCCTTGAGGACTCTCCTCCCAGAGAGCCGATGTCAGGCCCGGTGCCGCCAGGGCCCGAGTCGGTGGCTGCTGCGTCTCCCGAGCTGAGTCTCAGGATGACAGCCTTGGAGAGCAAACTGTCTGCCTTCATGGAGCAGCAGCGGGCACTGATGGCCAGCCTGTCTGGCGCATCTGCCACGACCACCGGGACATCGACTTCGAAGTCGACCCCGGAGACCGAGCCAATACTCGAGTCCATCATGGCTCAAAGTCGACCTCGGTCGAGGTCTCCCTCGACCTCCCGCTCAGGACAGAGGGCGTCGATGCCGGTGCCTCCGGCGTCGGGGCGGGTGCTCCAGGGCCCCGCGGGGTCGGACCCTGACTTCTCGTCAGACGAGTCCGCCTGGGAGACGGAGGATGAGGAGTCCTTCGATACATTCAAGACTCGGTGCGTCCCGTCGGACTCACCGCAGTCTGAGCCCTGGAGTAGATCCCCTCCGGAGGATACTTGGTTCTCGGAGTTCGTCTGGGATATGGCCACTGCCTTGGCTATTCCGGCGGACCCTGAGGAAGAGCCTCGAGCTGAAGAGCTCGAGGCCCTGCAGTATGACTCCTCTGAAGGAGGCCTTTACTGTCCCGGTTCCTCCGATGCTGGAACGGCTCCTCTTTAGGATGTGGGAGGCACAGGCCTCGGCGCCAGTTTTAAGCAAGCGAGTCAACTCGATCTATCGACTCAGAAAGAGCCCTGGCTTTCAAAAGGCACAGCTACCACACCATTCCATGGTTGTGGAATCAGCCATGCATCGTCTGAAGAGCCAGAAGATGCATTCTGCGGTGCCCCCGGCAGGGAGGCCCGGAACCTCGATGGCGTCGGTAGAAAGTGCTTCCAGGGCTCGATGCTTGCTTGCCGTGTCCAGTCTTACCAGCTGTACATGGGCATGTACTTGCGGGACCTGGCCAAGGAGTTGGCTGGGTTCTCTGTTGGACTCTCCGGGGAACCCTTGCAGAGATTCAAGTCCTTGTCCTCGGGGATTCAGGACTGCTGGAAGTTCATGTCCCGCACCGCCTACGATGGCTTCGAGGCTTCGGCCCAAGTTGCGGCAGCCGGCATCGTGGCTCGACGCCAGGCATGGCTGCAGTCATCGGACCTCGAGCTATGGGTTCAGGACAAGTTGATCGATGTCCCTTGCCGAGGTGAAAAACATTTTGGGAAGCCCATGACCGAGAAGGCCGCCCAGCTCGAAACGGAGCACCTTACATGGACAAGGCTGTCTAGGAAGACCTCTGCCCCTTCTCATAAAAAGAAGGGCTCGGGTAAAAAGCCCTTTTACCCGAGAAAGGGCACTGCCTACAAACAATACCCTAAATATCAGGCTGCCCAAGCTGCACCCCAGGGTTAGCAAGCCAAGGGGCAGGGTAATGGGCCCCGTAGGCAGAGGACCCCCAAGCCTCCGGCCCCTGCTCCCACTCAGTAGGATGGGGTTTTTTGACTCCTTGAGCATAGCCTCTCCATCCCTGCTCTCCCAACCCTGCACAGGAGGTCACCTTGCCCTCTTTGCCCACCAGTGGCCCCTCATCACCGGGGACAGTTGGGTGTTGGACATGCACTGCATTTTCACCAACTGCCTCCTCCATACTTTCCAGGAGAGCCTCCAAGGCCTCCCCTGCACACAGACCTTCTCCTTCAAGAGCTTCAGGGTCTGTTGGTGGACAGGGCGGTGGAGCCTGTGCCTCCCCACTTGCAAGGTCACGGATTCTACTCCAGGTATTTCCTGGTGCCCAAAAGAACCGGTGGCCTTCGACCCATTCTGCACCTCAGAAACCTCAACAAGTTCCTAGAGAAAGAAAAGTTGAAGATGCTTACTCTTGGAACACTTCTGCCCTACCTCCAGCAGGGAGATTGGCTATGCGCCTTAGATCTAAAGGATGCGTACACTCACATCCTCATTCATCCAGACCACAGAAAGTACCTCAGGTTCATTGTGGGAGGAAGCCATTTTCAGTACAGAGTACTGCCTTTTGGCCTCACCTCCGCTCCCAGGGTCTTTACCAAATGCCTGGCAGTGGTGGCGGCCTACCTGAGAAATCAGGGAATCTTTGTCTTCCCCTATCTGGACGACTGGCTCATCAGGGGTCAGACGTGCCAGGAGGCCAGACAAGCCACCCTCAGAACTATTGCTCTTCTTCAAAGCCTGGGGTTTGTAATAAACTTTGCAAAGTCCACTTTGCTCCCCTCCCAGAACTTGGAGTTCATAGGAGCAAGGCTGGACTCTGCTGGCAAAGGCTTTCTTGCCAGAAGACGGCCCAAAGATTGATAGCCTTGGCAAATCAATTTCTCAGCAGGTCACTGGTCTCCGCCAGACTCTGCCTAAGGCTGCTTGGCCACATGGCTTCGACAGTGCATGTGACCCCCGATGCCAGGCTCCAGATGAGGCCTGCACAGTGGTGCCTTCGGACTCAGTGGTCACAGGCCACAGGCAGCCTCAGAGACGGGATAAGGGTGTCCAGACAATTTCTGCACTCCCTCAACTGGTGGCTGCATCCACACAATCTACTGAAGGGGGTGCCTTTTCAGATTCCTGGGCACACGGTGGTGCTGACCACCGACGCCTCCCTGCAGGGCTGGGGAGCCCATTGTCTAGGCAAGTGCACCCAGGGCCTGTGGTCTCCTTGGGAAGCTGCACAGCAGATCAATCTCCTCAAACTCAGAGCTATTCGATTAGCACTCAAAGCTTTCTCTTCTACCCTGGCTCATCAATCTGTCCTGGGTTCAGACAGACAACCAAGTAGCCATGTTTTATGTGAACAAACAGGGCAGGACTGGGTCCAGAATCCTTTGTCAGGAGGCTCAGGACCTTAGTTCATTTGCCCTCAAGCACAACATGCTCTTCAAGGCTGTGTACCTTCCAGGCCAGGACAACTGCCTGGCCGACAGATTAAGCAGGATTCTGCAGCCCCACGAGTGGCAGCTGCATCCTTCAGTAGTTCAGAAGATCTTCCTAAAATGGGGTCTCCCTTTGATAGATCTCTTTGCCAGTCCAATGAACAAGCAACTGCCAAAGATCTGCTCCAGGCAACCGCATCCTCTGAGGATAGCAGCAGATGATTTTCTGATTCCATGGTCTCAGGGCCTCCTGTATGCGTTTCCTCCCATGCCCTTGGTGACCCGAACTCTCTTCAAAATTCTTCAAGACAAGGCCTCGGTCCTGCTGGTGGCTCCCAGGTGGCCGAGACAGCCTTGTTTTCTGCTTCTACTTCAACTGGCGGTGGATCCCCCACTGCCTCTGGGGTTGCAACCCGACCTTCTCTCGCAGGAGCAGGGTTCCCTTCTGCACCCCAATCTCAAAGCTCTCAATTTGATGGCCTGGAGGCTGCAAGGGTAGTTTTGGCTCCCTGGGGCCTACCTCAGGAAGTTGAGGCGGTTGTCCTCGCCTCTAGGAAACGGTCCACTAGGAAAACCTATGCTCTCAAATGGAAGAGGTTTTCTGTGTGGTGTCAGCTACATACAGAGGATCCTTTCTCCTGTACTGTACCAGTAGTGCTTCAGTACTTACTGCACTTATCCAATCAGGGACTTAAGTCCAATTCTGTTCGGGTCCACCTCTCAGCTCTAGCGGCTCACCACTCACTGGTGGAGGGACATTCTCTCTCGGGTCACCCCTTGGTGTCCTGCTTTCTCAGGGACTTGCTTTTACTCAAGCCCCCAATCCGTCGTCCTGCCCCTGAGTGGGAGTTGAATGTGGTCTTGCAGCAACTGACTCGCCCACCTTTTGAGCCCATGGCTATTTGCCCACTACGCTTCCTCTCCTGGAAGACACTCTTCCTGATAGCCCTTACTTTGGCTAGGTGAGTGAGTGAGCTTCAGGCCCTGGTCTGTGATAGGCCTTACACCAGGATTTATAGGAACAGGGTAGTCCTCAGGACTCATCCAAAGTTCCTCCCAAATGTTGTCTCCTCGTTCCACCTCAATCAGGAGGTGGTTCTTCCAACATTCTTCCCTAGGCCTCATGCAAGCCAGGCTGAAGCAGTTCTGCATACCCTGGACTGTAGAAGGGCCTTATCCTTCTACCTTGACCGTACGCAGGGGCATAGAAGGGCTACTCAGCTCTTCGTCTCCTTTGACCCTAATAAGTTAGGGTTGGCTGTGTCCAAGCGTACCTTGTCCATCTGGGTGGCTGACTGTATCACCTGGGCTTACAGGGCGGCTGACCTTCCTTTGCAGGGTCAAGTTACGGCCCACAGTGTCAGGGCAATGGCTGCCTCAGTGGCTCATCTCCGCTCTGTGCCCTTGGTAGACATCTGCAGGGCTGCAACTTGGTCTTCAAGCTAGACTTTTGCGGCCCATTACTGTCTGGAGAGGGAGTCCTGTAGGGACAGTGATTTTGGCCAAGCAGTACTCCGGAATCTCTTTGAGGTTTAGGCAACTCCTGCCCTCTGTTGGGCTACCGGTGGAGGTTGTGTCCTTGAAAAGCCTTTCTTTGCTGCTGAGACTAGAGGGAGTTCTCTTGTTCAGCCTGGGTTCCTCGGTAGCCCAGAGCTAGGGAGTCACCCATATGTGAGGACTGACTTCCTGCTTGGTCCTGGAGAAAGAGTAGTTACTCACCTGTAACAGGTGTTCTCCAGGAGCAGCAGGAATCAGTCCTCACAACCCTCCCTCCTCCCCTTGGAGTTGCAGTTGTACATAATTTATTTTTCATTTTTGTGTGCTGTTCTTAGCTATGTCATTTGACTGAGGTAAGATGGCACCTTTAGGCGGGAAGGGAACCGCACATGCGTGCCTGCATTCCCAAAGGCTTTCATAGAAAGCTGGGGAAATGCTCCACTGGGGCTTCATCGGCGCCAATGACACTCATATTTGAGGACTGATTTCTGCTGCTCCTGGAGAACACTTGTTACAGGTGAGTAACTACTTTAAATGGATTGCCCAGTGCATATCCTTTGCTTATGAGAGTAAGGGTCTTCCTCTTCAGGACCATGTCACAGCTCATAATGTGAGAGCCATGGCAGCTTCTATGGCTAATCTCCACTCTGTGTCTATCGATGACATTTGTCGAGCAGCCACCTGGGCTTCGGTACACACCTTCACAGCCCACTACTGCCTAGATAAAGCCTCCCGTCAGGATGCCTTTGGCCAAGCTGTTCTTCAAAATCTCTTTGAAACCTAAACCAACTCCTGCCCACCAACCCTGCTGGGATGCCAGAGATCCATTGGAGGAAGAATTCTCACCTTCGACGGTGCAACCTTCTTGGGGCTATCTCCCTGGCATCTTCAGCTATGGAGTCCCCCCATATGTGAGGATTACATTCCTGCTTGTTCCTGGAGATAGCGTAGTTACTCACCTGTAACAGGTGATCTCCGGGAACAGCAGGAATTTAGTCCTCACAACCCACCCACCTCCCCTAGGAGTTCTCTCTCTTTGTCTCTTTCCTCTCTCCCTCTATCCTTTCACTCAGCTACAAACTTAACTGAAGAGGGACAGTTGGAAAGGCGGGAAGGCAGTGCGCATGTGCTGAGGGATGCTCCCAAAAGCGTTCCTATTGGGCGCTGGGGAGCGTTCCCACGCAGGCTCCATCGGTACCGACAATACCCCATATGTGAGGACTAAATTCCTGCTGTTCCTGGAGATCACCTGTTACAGATGAGTAACTACGCTTTCTCAAATTCTCCCTTTGCCTGCCTTATCAATGCCTTGCATTTGACTTGCTAGTACTTGTGCTGTTTCCAAGTTTTGTCATTTGGCTCTTTTTTTCCATTTCCTGAAAGATGCTTTTTTGGCAACAGCCTCTCTGACCTCACCTTTAAACCATGCTGGCAGTTTTTTGGACTTCCTTCCCCTTTTCTTAAAGCATGGAATACAGCTAGTCTTGGCTTCCAAGATAGTATTTTTCATGGCGGCCATGGAGCAGAACTTCTCCATCTTGGCCTTGCGTTGGACATTGATGTCAGGCCCCCTGGCCTCAGGGGAGCCTCCGGGCGTTGTATTTGGCACTGAGTGCCTCCGGCCTCTGGTAAGTCCTTGGCAACGATCGAGGTCTTGATCACACTCCTCGGGAATCCGGTCCTCTGGTGAGTTTCCGTGAGTCTGAACCCAGGTTCTCTGGGGGGGGCAGCCCGGTTCCTCAGAGCTGCCCCCAGGGCTGATTCCTCAATGCCCTCTGGCTCAGACTGGGAGACCGAGGATGAGATCTCGCCAGGGTCCTCCTGACACTTGGATGTTCCCTCCAAGCTGTCTCCCCTGGAACCTCGGCACCACTCCCTGCCTGAGGATGTGGCCTTTCATGACTTTGTTCATGACATGGCCCGGGCTCTCTCTATCCAGTCTGAATTGAAGGAGGACTCGCGCACCAAGGAGCTCAAGATCCCCCCCCCCAATATGATTCCCCTCCGAAGAAAACTCTCACGGTGATGGTACCAGTTCCGCCCATCTTTGAAAGACTGTTCCTCTGGATGTGGGAGTCCCTGGGTTCCAAGGGAGTGTGTCCAGAAGGGCCCCAGGTTCCATAAGCCACCTCCCCACAACGCGATGGTGGTGGAGTCCTCCATGCAAAAACTGAAGAGTCAAAAGACGTACTCCTCAGTTCCCTCCAGCAGGGAAGTCTGGGCCCTTGACGCCATGAGGCGCAAGTGCTACCAGGGTGTCGTGCTCGGGTGCCAAATACAGGCATACAAATTGTACATAGGGATGTACCTTAAGTGCCTGATGCAGGAACTCTTGGGATTCTCAGCTGGCCTCGCCAGGGAACCTCTGCAACTGTTCCAGTCCCTAGCAGCAGGCCTCTGGGACAGTTCCAGATTCCTCTCCTGTGCTGCCTACAACTGGTTTGAGTCTACAGCCAGGGTTGCAGCCATGGGCATCACACCCGGCGCCAAGTATGGTTACAGCCCTGAAGCGGTGGGTACAGAAAAAGTTGCTGGATGTCCCCTGCAATGGTGAGAACCAATTCGGGAAGCCAATGTCTGATACGGTTGCATAAATTTGAGGCCGAGGTAGTGGCCCTGCTGAGGCTGTCCAAAAAGACCTCGACCCTCCTCAGGAAAAAATCCTCAGGGGGGGGGGGAAGCCCCTTTTCCCGAGGGTGGGGGGGGGAATGGGCTACCCCCAGACCGGCCACTACCAGCCTTACTCGGGGCAGCCTCGCAACCAAAAAAGCCAGGGACACGGGCCCAGGAAGCCCAAGGCTCCCAAGTCCCAGACACCAGCTCCCACCCAGCCGTTGAAGCTTTTGACTCCCTTGTCTGAGCCTCCCCTCTCCCGGGAGTCCCACCTCAGCCTACAGGGGGTCGACTGGCCTTTTTTGTCCACAGATGGGCCAGCATCACCACAGCCCAGTGGGTTCTGCAGGTGGTGCAGGAAGGGGTACTTTCTCCATCTACAACAGAACCCTCCAGACTTCTTCCTAGGAGAGCCACCACAGCCTCTCCTCCACCAGGCCTTGCTTGCCAGGTTTGCTCAGGGACAGGGCGATGGAACCTGTACACCAACACCTCTAAGAAAGAGGTTCTACTCAAGATATTTTCTTATCCCAAAAAGAGCAGGGGACCTCCAGTCCATTCTGGACCTGCTCAGCTTGAACAAGTTCCTGGTGCCGGAGACATTTGATGCTCTCCCTTGGTACACTGCTGCCCTACTTCCGCCAGGGAGACTGGCTCTGCTACTTGGATTTCAAGGATGCTTACAGCTACATCCTGATCCACTCCTCCTACAGGCATTACCTGACATTCATAGTGGGGACAGTACTACCAGTACAGGCTGCTGCGGTTCGGCCTTGCTTCCTCTCCAAGCGTCTTTACAAATTGTCTGGCGGTTGCGTCCACCCATGTGTGCCTCCAAGTGGCCCACGTCTTCCCTTACCTGGACAACTGGCTCATCAGAGGCAACACACATCTCAAGGCCAGTCGAGCCAAAAGGCTCACTATCCGCACCCTGTAGCATTTGGGGTCCATCAATTACCCCAAGTTCAGCCTCTCCCTGGTCCAAGACCTAGTATTCATAGGGGTCCAAATGGACACACTCTGGGTCAAGGCCTTTCTCCCTGTGGAAAGAGCCCCACCGCCTGATGTAACTGGTAAGGAACATGCAGAGCTGCAGTTTGGTGCCAGCTCGCCTACTCCTCTGCCTCTTAGGCCACATGGCCTTGATAGTTCACGTTATGCCTTTGGCTCGCCCACACATGCGGGCAGCCCAGTGGTGCCTCATTTCCCAGTGGACTTAAGCCACAGGCAGGCCAAGGGACAAGGGTGAAGGTCACTCACAAGCTGACAGCCCTCCTTCACCTGATGGCAGTCCCTGTATCACCTCAGGGCAGGGATGCCCTTCCAGGCACCAACCCCTCAGAGGGTCCTGACAACAGACACCTCCCTTGTGAGCTGGGGCACACATTGCGAGGGCCAGGGCACCTGGTCCCCAGAGGAATCTCTCCTGCAAATAAATCTCCTTGAGCTCAGGGCCATCTTCTGGCTCTTCAAGCCTTCTGGCACCTCCTGAGCAACCTCCCGGTCCTCATACAGATAGACAATCAGATTGCCATGTTGTATGTGAACAAGGAAGGAAGTATGGGCTCATACTCCCTCTCTCAGGAGGCAGTGGCCCTCCACTCCTTTGCAGTGCGCAACCATATACTTCTGATGGCATTGTACTTGTCCGCCAGGAGGCTGTCCTGGCCTCTTAACCTCAGCAGGGTCCTTTGGCCTCATGAGTGGTGCCTGGACCTCAGAGTGACCCAGTGGTTTTTCCACCTCTGGGGAAGACCCTGGCTGGACTAGTTCACTTCCCCAGACAACTCGCAACTGCCCAAATTTTGCTACTCTGTCACACCACAAGAGGGTGGCAGCAAATGTGTTCCTGATCTTGTCACAGGGCCTGCTTTATGCATTCCCACCGACCCCTTTGATAGCCAAGTGCCTTTTCAAGATCCAGAACGAACATACTTCAATAATCCTGATGGCTCCCAGGTGGCCCAGGCAGCCCTGGTTCCCCCTGCTGCTCTCCATGTTGGTGGCAACCCCAGTACCCCTGGCTGGACCCAGACCTCCTGTCACAGGAGGGGGGCTCCCTGTTACACCCCAACCTGGGGTCCCTAATGCTGACGGTGTTTATGCTGAAAGGGTAGCACTGGCCCCTTTTGACCTCCCAGGTGAGATTGAGGAGATCCTCCTGGAAGCCATCCACCAAGAAGGGCTTATGCCTTCAAGTGGAGGAGATTCTCCGACTGGTGTGCAGAAAGGAATGAGAACCCATTCTCCTGTCGGGTAAAGTTCATGCCGCAGTACTTACTGCAACTCTCACACTTGGGCTTGAAATCTAAAAACCTCGGCGCCATAGCAACTATCTATCACCTTAAAGAGGGGAAACCCCTCTCACGCCAACCTTTGGTCTTCAGATTCCTCAGGGGCCTCCTGCTATCTAAGCCCCCTCCGGCAGCGGAATGGGACCTCAATGTGGTGCTCTCCTAGCTCAATATTTTTTCACTCAACGTGTAATCAAACTCTGGAATTTGTTACTGGAGGATGTAGTAAAGGCTGTTAGTGTAGCTGGGTTTAAAAAAGGTTTGGACAAGTTCCTGGAGGAAAGGTCCATAAACCATAATTAAGAAGTGACCGAAGATATCAATGCTTGACCCAGTACAAGCATTGTGGAACTTGTCTCTTGGGGAAACTGCTAGGTACATATGACCTAGATTGGCCACTGTTGGAAACAGAATACTGGGCTTGATGGACCTTGGTCTGACCCAGTATGGGATATCTTATGTTCTTATGTTCTTATGCCATCTGCCACCTGAGACACTTTTCCTTGAAGGTAGCCTTCTTGGTGGTGTTGACATGCACTCGCAGAGTAAGCAAGCTACAGGCCTTGGTGGCAGACCCACCCTATACCAGGTTCTGTACGCACCCCAAATTCCTTCCAAAGGTGGTGTCCGCTTTTCGCCTCAATCAGGAGGTAGTTCTCCCCACCTTCTTCCCATGGCTGCACGTCGGGAGGGAGGAGGTAGTCTTGCATACCGTGGATTGCAAGAGGATCCTGTCCTTTTATCTACAGAGGACCAAGGCCCATCGAAAAGCTCCTCAGCATTTTATCTCCTATGACCCCAGCAGACTGGGGCTACCTGTGACTAAGTGAACCCTGTCTACCTGGGTTACGGACTGCATTGCCCTTGCTTATGAGCAAGCTGGCCTTTCTCTGGAGCACCAGATCACTGCTCATCGCGTGAGGGCTATGGCCACGTTGGTGGCCAACCTATGTGCAGTGCCAGTGCAAGAAATCTGTAAGGCCACCATGTGGTCCTTAGTCTGTACGTTAGCAGCTCACTACTGCCTTGAGTGAGTCCTACAGGGACAGTGCCTTAGGCCAAGTAGTGATCAGAAGCATTCTTGGTGAATAGGCAACTTCTGCCCTCCAACCCTTCTTCTGTGTTCAAGCTACCAGAGTTATGGTGATGCTGGAGTCTGCAGAGTCTCTCGGTAGGAACTCACCACCTGCAACTTACGGCCTTTCAGTCGCTGTTGCTGTCATGGTTCGGGCCCCGGCAGCCTGGAGCTAGGGAGTCCCATATGTGAGGACTAACTTCCTGCTTGTTCCTGGAGAAAACATAGTTACTCACCTGTAACAGGTGTTCTCCAGGGACAGTCCTTTCCTTACCTTCCCTCCTCCCCTTGGAGTTGCCTCATTTACCTTTTTTTCTTTTTCCTAAGCTATGTCATATGACTGAGCAAGATGGCACCCTTGGGCGGGAAGGGGTCCATGCGTGCATGGTAGCATTCCCAAAGGCTTTCTTTTGAAAGCTGGGAAATGCTCCGTGCGGGCTCCGTTGGTGCCAACCTCACCTATATGTGAGGACTGATTCCTGCTGTCCCTGGAGAACACCTGTTACAGGTGAGTAATTATGCTTCCTCTAAGTTGAGGTGGTACATGTCAACAGATAGTTGGGGGTGAGGGAGGAGAGCACTGTCTGACGTGCCATCTTTTTAATCTTGTTCTGAGCGAGTCTTTTGGATGCAGAGGCTTAGTTTAGTTGTTGCAGTGCCTGGAGGATGTTCCAGCCCAGCACTGAAAGCAGAATTGGCCAGGTTCTCTGCTGCAGACAAGCCCCTTATCTATGAAATAGAGTGCCATCCATGTCTGGAGAACTTTGGCAATAGCAGGTGATCTCTCCTCCAAGGAATAAGTGGTTGCAGCAGAGTCTTCTCTCTCCCTTGGAGTATTAAAGGCCATGACATTTTGGGCAATAAATAGTATGCATCCATGTTTTAAAGTCCTGTCTTAGCTGGCTTATGCCTAGTAGGAATTTACAAACTACTGTATTTGGTGAGATCTAAAACTGGAGCATTTTCAGCAGTAGCACCAGCTCTATAGAATCAATAGCCAAAAGATACTGGATTTGAGAAGAATTTTGGGTTTGGTTATTTTTGTTTGATTTATTATAGTATGAGGATTTTAGGTTGTGGGAGTTTTTTAATTGCAATTACTGAAATGGCATTTTTAGATTTTTGCGACTTCGGGCATATCATCAAAGCATGTTGCAAAATGGAATTAAAATTAAAAATGTAGTTATGGTTTCAAAACTGATTGTAAGCAACCTTTGCCAATTGATGCAAGGGTGATTTAAGAAATGTTAAATAGCAGCAGCAGGCCTCTGCCCTACGGCAGTGGCAACACAGTGGATATCAGTTGGAGTCGGGAGTGGTGCCAAAGGACTGGAGAGAGGCTCCTGTGGTGCCTTTACACAAAAGCGGAAGTAAGGATGTAGTTGAAAACTACAGGCCAGTTAGTTTTAACTTCGGTGGTGAGTAAATTATTGGAAACGCTGCTGAAAGAGAAAATAGTGAGGTTTCTGGAGTCCAGCGGATTACAGGATCCGAGGCAGCATGGATTCACCAGAGGCAGGTCTTGTCAGACAAATCTGATTTCTTTGACTGGGTGACCAGGGAGTTGGACCGAAGGAGAGCCCTAGATGTGGTGTATTTAGATTTCAGTAAAGCCTTTGAACCTGTTCCTCACAGGCAACTTATAAACAAACTGAGCACCCTAGGGATGGACCCTAAAGTTACTGCTTGGGTTAGAAATTGGTTGGGTGGGAGGCGACAGAGTGCAGGTAAATGGAGCTCACTCTGAGGAGAAGGATGTTACCAGTGGTGTGCCCCAGGGATCTGTCCTTGGTCCAATTCTTTTTAACATCTTTGTTAGTGATATAGCGGAAGGGCTGTCGGGTAAGGTTTGCCTCTTTGCGGATGATACCAAAATCTGCATTAGAGTAGACACCCAGGAAGGGGTAGATAACATGAGGAGGGATCTAGCTAAGCTTGGAGAATGGTCTAGAATTTGGCAGCTGGGATTTAATGTTAAAAAATGTAAGGTCATGCATTTGGGCTGCAGCAATCCAAGGGAGCAATATAGTATAGGGGGTGAAGTATTTTTGTCCACTAAAGAAGAGCGGGACCTAGGCGTGGTTGTGTCTGATGATCTTAAAGTAGCTAAATGGGTAGAAAAGGTGATGGCCAAAGCTAGAAGGATGCTTAGGTGCATACGGCGAGGAATGGCTAGCAGAAAAAAGGAGGTGATAATGCCTCTGTATAAGTCTTTGGTGTGACCTCATTTGGAGTATAGTGTGCAATTCTGGGGACCGCACCTTCAAAAGGATGTGAACAGGATGGAGTCGGTGCAGAGGGTGGCTACTAAAATGGTTAGTGGTCTTCATTATGAAGCATATCAGGACAGACTTAAGGATCTTAATATGTACACCTTAGAGGAAAGGCGGGATAGAGGTGATATGATTGAGATGTTTAAATACCTCCGTGGCATAAATGTTCAGGGAGAGAGCCTCCTTCAATTGAAAGCAAGTTCTGCTACGAGGGGCATGGGATGAGAGTGAAGGGAGATAGATTCAGGAGTGATATGTGGAAATATTTCTTTACGGAAGGAGTAGTGGATCCGTGGAATAGTCTCCCAGTGGAGGTGGTAGAGATGAGGACAGTAACTGAATTCAAAAAGCATGGGACAAACAGGATCTCTAAAGGTAAAAAGGGGACTGTTGTAGTTATGGAAGAACAGACTGTATAGGCCACGTGGTCTTTTTCTGGTGTCATGTTTCTGTTTCTAGGCAGCAACTGCTGGCTCACCTAGACTGTCAATATATTGGAACTTGGTTACAGTGTCTTGTTGGCTTTGACTTTCTCTCGCTGCTGTGCATTTGGGCTTTTTTCCCTTTTTTGTCCTTTCAGTATTTTATGTGGGGCATGCAGTGGATGTCATCTACTTGGATTTCAGAAAAGCCTTTGATACTGTTCCTCATAGGAGGCTTGTCAATAAACTCAGTAGCTTGGGTATGGGTCCCAAGATAGTAAACTGGATCAGAAATTGGTTGACTGACAGACGACAGAAGATGATGGTACATGGAGCTCACTCAGATGAGAGGAAGGTGATTAGCGGGGTGCCCCAGGGTTCTGTCCTGGGCCCAGCACTGTTCAATGTATTTGTGAGTGATATTGATGAAGGAGTGAATGGAAAAGTCTGTCTTTTTTTGCAGATGACACAAAAATTTGCAACAGGGTGGACTCCCCCGAGGGAGTGGTTAACATGAGGAAAGATCTACAAAAGCTGGAAGACTGGCCTAATGCTTGGCAACTACGATTTAATGTGAAAAAGTGTAGTGTCATGCACTTCGGTAGCAGAAATCCAAGGGAAATGTACACGATAGGGGGCGAGAGGTTGGTATGCACGGTTCAGGAGAAAGACCTTGGTGTGATTATATTTGATCTCAAGGTGGTAAAACAGTGTGACAAGGCGGTGGCAAAAGCCAGGAGGATGTTGGGCTTGCATACAAAGAGGGATTACCAGCAGAAAGGAAGAGGTACTTATGCCACTGTACAAGTCACTGGTGAGGCCTCACTTGGAATACTGTGTTCAGTTTTGGAGACCATATCTTGCAAAAGATGTAAAAAGACTGGAAACTGTTCAGAGGAAGGCGACCAAAATGATTTGGAGCCTGCGTTAGAAGCCTTATGAGAAGAGACTTGAAGACCTAAATATGTACACTTTGGAGGAGAGGAGGGACAGGGGAGATATGATTCAGACCTTTAAATACTTAAAGAGAAATAATGAACAAACAAACCTCTTCCAAAGACGGGGAAGCTGTAAAACTAGAGGGCATAACATGAAGCTGCATGGTGGTAAATTGAAAGGCAATGTCAGGAAATATTTCTTCACTGAAAGAGTGGTGGATGCTTGGAATGCCCTCCTGATGGAAGTGGTGGGGGCAAACACGGTGACAGAATTCAAAACGGCATGGGACAAACACAGTGGATCCCTTTACAGCAACAGTATAAAAACAAAATAAACGGTACCATCTAACTTCTCAAATAGGGGTGTTCTGCATGGAGTGGTGGCTTCACCCCTAAACGGGAGACATGGGGAGGGGTGGCCTGCACAGAGCGACAGGTGCACCTACTCTTGCCATTTTGCTGGGCAGACTAGATGGACCATGCTGGTCTTTATCTGCCGTCATTTACTATGTTACTATGTGATTTGAGGACATAGGGTTTAATAACACGCATCCCCCCCCTCCGCCCCAAATATCTGGATAGCTGCACGATAAAGGCACAGATCTAGCAAATGTTCCAAGAGCATACCAAAAAAAACTTAGTAAAGCTGTAACACCGCTGGGTGGTAATTGGTCCAAACGTAGTCTTTTTTTTTTTTAACACAAGAAATGGAAATTGCTCTTAACATGAGACGAGATTGAGTAGCAAACTAGATCATTCTAGTGTTTCATTGAGCCCTACACACTGTCTCTGACAGTGGCCAGTAGCACCTTAAATAGGAACGTCTGTTCTGTGCTGCTCGCTTCTCAGAAGCAGGCACCATGCAGATAAATAATGCTTAATTGACCTGCTCTCTAAATATTTATCCAAACCTCCTTCAAACTCTGCTATATTCCATTCACTAATTACATTGATTTGAAGAAATAGATTTAAAACAATGTCTAGAAAAATGCTGCACGTTTCATGAAGTGTCACCTAATACTATTTGATAGTATAAATAACTGCACCCTATTGATTTGTGGAGGAGTAGCCTAGTGGTTAGAGAAACTACCTCATACCCAGAAGATCAAGGGTTCAATTCCCACTCCTTGTGACCTTGGGCAAGTCACTTTACCCTCCATTGCCTTGGAAGAAAAGGCTGGCAATCTACTTCTGGTGATACATTGCCAAGAAAACCCAGAGGTAGCTGGGTCACCATGAGCCAACACTGACTTGAAGGCACTTACAAAAAAAATTGATTTGTACATGATATTGTGCATCTCTATCATTTACCCTCTGAATCATCTCATCTCTTCTCCTTGCTGAAGAGCCCTTACCCGTTGAACCCTTCCTTCATAAAGGAGCTGTTGCATCTTTTTAATTATTTTTGTCCCCTTTCTCTGCATCTTTTCTAATTCTACTGTATGTTTATAGCCATTTTAGTACAAAGTAAAAATGAACATCTAATGGGTAAATCATGCCCATCTGTCTCTCACCCTGTTTGTGTTTTTTTTTTTTTTTTTTGGGGGGGGGGTTTGATTTACAGATGCAACAGTTCCAATGTACAGGTCTTCACCTCTTCCTCATAACCAAAGTACATAACCCGCAAACAACGTCTTATGCTTTGTAACTATTTTTGTGTGATAACCACAGACACATGAACCAAAGCTTCTGGGTAGGTAAAGATGCTGGGAGTCCCCATCCTATCTAAATAACCTTCATATACATACAAGTCCATATATTTTCCCTAAACAATTATTATATACTGTACAATGTTAAAACCCATCTTAATTGTGTCCTTGCCCCTTACTCACTGCCCCTTACTATCCTCAGATTACTATGTAAAGCTAAACAAACAGTTCTACATCTGCATATATTCTAGCCACCCTCTGCTAAGCCATTGAAACTCAAGAGTCAAGAGGCCCAAGTCACCCAGCCTAGCGTTTGAGTATAGGGGCATTCAATCCTCTTTGAGGCTGTCCAACATCCAGACTTTGAGAGTTCCCATTGCTGGCAATTTTACCTCCACCATCCCTCCCTAACCAATGTACCATTCTTCCCCCCCCCCACTCCCTCTGCCATATTAACTAAACCCAAAGGATCCAAGACTATACCCCCTCCCCCTTCATTTAAAGCCCAAATTCGTTTTTCCACTCCCTTTCAAAATTCTCCCTACGTTGATGCCTATGGGCCGTCAACCTCTCCATCACCATCACCTGTCGCAGTCTCACTGCGCACTGTTCTAGATCAGGGGCACCTCACACTTCCAGTGAGTGGCTACTTCACATCATGCCGCACTTAAGCATGCCAAAATGGCCCGTCCCCCTCCCCCCAAGACAGCAATAAAAAAACTCCAGGGTCTAGCTGTAACTGCACTCCATCAACCTCTTGATCCACCCTTGTACATTGGACCAATACACCTGTACTTTGGGACAGTTCCACCAGATATGCCAAAATGTTCCCTGCTCCCCACACTCTCTCCAGCACCCCAGCGACACTCCGGGGAACATCTGATGTAGGTGTTCCGGCGTATAATGCCACTACATTATAACTTTAACAATTTTCCCGGATTGCTATCGAGATGGGAGCCCGTCATGTCTGATCTATGATCTGTTTCCACACTTTTTGATCCAAGTCTTGATTTAAATCCCTCTCCCATTCCTGCAGGTACCACAAGGTATGAAATTGAGTTCCCCTCAGCGCTCTATATAAAGCTGAAATGAGCCCCTGAGAGTGCTTCTTCCCGTACCATATGAGTTCCAAATCTGTGTATTCCCGTTGCAGCCCCAGGCTCCCTAATTTATGCCACAAAAATGACATACCTGCCCATATTGAAAGCATTCTTCCCCCCCCCCCTCAAATTATACACCTCTTGCAGGCCCTTGAAGGGGACCAACTCCCCATCATACACTAATTGATAAAAATATTGCAAACCCTCCTGCTTCCATTTTCCATAAATCCCCCCCCCCCCAATCCATGTCCAAACTCGGGGAAACCCCTAAGAGGGCTCATTAAGAAGAATCCTGTTGTCTCCCCTCTCATCCCTTGCCTTATCTCAGATAGCTATCATCTGCTGCATCCCTGGGCTACCCCCCACCCCACACCTTCTGCACCCTCCATGGAACCCATGGTAGTGCCTTTAAGCTATCATTTTGTAAGTACACCCGTTCCAACTATACATAGCATTTTAGCTTGCCCTCCTCCCTCCAGTCCATTAGATGCCAAATTTGCCCCGTTCAATAATATCCCCTTATGTCGGGTACTCGCAATCCACTTTCCTCCCTACTTGGATACATAACCTTCCTAGCTATTCGCGGTGGACATTTGCAAAGCAAGTGTTCCAATATATTTGGAACAAGCTCTGCAGCGCCTACTTGGGGATTGGCACTGGAAGAGCTTGAAACAGATACAGCAACTTAGGGAGGACATTTATCTTAACCACTATAATGCGACTAAGCCGCGAGACTTCCAGTTTCATCCATCCCTACAGCGCCACTCCTATGGACCAGAACAGTCCTGGATAATTGGCCTGATACAGCTTCTGCGGATTGGCCCGAATCTGCATCCCTAAATATTTTATGGGGCCCTTCACCCATCGGATCGGAAACCTACTTGCTAGCATACCTTCCACCCCCAGAATCAGATACATTCAACACCTGTCTTCCCCATGTTGGCTTGAAACCAGATACCACTCCATACCTTTCCAATTCTCTTATAACTTCCAGCAATGACCACTTCCTTATCGTCCCTCCAGTCTAGTCCCGAACCTCTGGGTTGTTCTCCTCGTCCAGCAGCTTGGAGACTGAGAAACGTCATCCTTCCTTTTCGTCCCTCTAGTCCAGTCCCGGAACCATAAAGTTTAGAATCTCCTCCAGCAGCCTTGGAGACTGAATGACATCACAACTCTTCTCTCTCTGGTATAAATAGGCAAGGACCGTCTCCTTCCACCAGTACTTCAGTCTCCAAGCAGCTGAGGAGATTCTGGGCCTAGGGATAGGCCCAACACAAATAGGCAGAGCTAGGAATTTTTTCTTTGTTTTCCTTTTCTAATTCTTGATGATTTTGTTTGGTTGCCTTTCTAAAATAGCCACTTTTTTCTTCCCTCTGGCTCCAGTCCTGCTTCCTCCTTCCTCCCTCAATTTTCCCTCTCGTGGGGGGGACTGCCCCTTGATGAGAAGGAGCAGCTTTACAGAGCAGAAGTAGCCTCCCTGCTCCCAAACCCGCAAGCAAGGGTGAGGAGCAGGTGGAAGGCTTAGCCCCAGCCATCTCTAAGGGACAGTGAGATTGGTGGTGGGAGCACCGTCGGAGCCGAAGCCACGAGCAGGCTGAGCTCCGGCATGTGTCTACCTCATTGCAGCACCTCAGGTTGAAGCAGGGAACTAAGTAGGTCTCGCCGACTTTAACGGTGTTTTTTTCTTTTTGACTTTTCTTTTACTTGTTTCTTGAAGGGGAGTTGAGAGGGAAGTCCCTGCCTCAGCGGGGGATCTCATAAAGGAGTTCTTTGCCCTCCGGACACTTTTTTGCTGCGCGGGAAAAGTCCCAGCAGCCATTTTGAAAACCACGGGGTTTTTTTATAGTGGCTTTTTGGAAGCGTTTTAAGCCTCGTTTGCTGCAGACCTGCTATAGGCTCATCAGGCGCTTACAGAGCGTTGGCCTGTTGAAAAAAAAAAAAAAAAAGAGAAGTTCAAAGGGAAATGAGCTATGCTGTACTTTTCCCTTATTGAAATATTGAGCAGGTGTATCTAGGCTGTTTTTTGCAGGGCTCCAACCCGGAGAGAGCCCTTCCTTCCGGGGCTGGCGGTCAGGGCCAGCGGGGGGGAGGGGGAGTTTCCAGGGTGGTTTAGAGCAGTTCTTTGCGGCGGCTGCTATGCCTGCAATTCCACGCTGTCTAGTGTGTGGCAGGAGGAAAAGTTCAGTGCTGGAATCAGGAGTCTGTGTCCCTTGCTCCCTAGAGGCGCAGCATATGGACGGAGAGCCGGGACAGCCCCTAGCAGGCCGGAAGGCTATTCGTACAGGTGCTGAGGCACTGTTATCTCCGTCTCTAGATCCTGAGGAGCCAGTGCCGGGGCCCTCCTCGGGCGGCGGCTCAGCCGGGTCACAGGAGCAGGGACAGGCGGGGGAGGCGACCGGGATTCTGCCAAACTTTGTTGCCTTGATGCAGCAGGCTTTTGCCTTCCTTCAGCCCGCGATGTCGGCTCTTCTTCATGGACCCCAGAGTCGGAAGCGCTCGGCCTCTCTGGTCGGTTCGGGGAACAGTGCTCCGGTGGCTGAAAGGTGTAGGGCCACTTCGGAGGGTCCCGCGCCTTACTTCGCTGATGACCTGAGTGAGGGGAACGCCAAAGAGGGAAGAGTTCTCAGAAGATGAGCTGGAAGACGGAGATTTGCCTGACTCGGCGCAGCAGTGCTGGGTAGTCAGAGTCTTTCGGTGTGAAGGGCTTCCAGCCCTGGTTTCGGAGACGCTAAAGACACTAAACCTGCCTTCCAGCGAGGAAGCAGCAGAAGAGACATGAGAAGATCCGCTGTTGCAGGCGGTGCGGACATCCCAGAGAGTGTTTCCCCTCCATAGGGTATTTCGGAATATGATACAGGAAGAATGGGATTTGCCAGAGGCGGCCCTGAAGGGGGCTAGAGCGTTGGCTCGCCTTTATCCGCTCGCGAACCACGATAGGGAGCTGTTTCGTTCTCCAAAGGTAGTTGCGGTGGTATCGGCGGTCACTCAGAAAACCACAATTCCCGTGGAGGGGGATCGCAGCACTGAAGGATGTTCAGGACAGGAGGTTAGACACTCTGTTGAAGCTGGTGTTCGATGTTTGTGCGCTGTCCATGCAGACTGGCTTCGGTGGCACGTGGCTGTTTGAGGTGGTCCCAGAGGTTGCAGGAGACCATCTGGAAGGGCAGCTTGAAGATGCCAAGCGACTGGAGTCGGGAACCGTGTACTTGGCGGATTTTCATTCTTATCTCCTCCGCAGCTTGGCTAAGGGGATGGTCTCCGTAGTAGCTGCTCGGAGGTATCTCTGGTTGAGAACCTGGTCGGCGGACAGTTCGTCTAAGGCTCGGCTTAGCAAGTTACCCTTTGGGGGTACGCTTTTATTTGGGGAGGATTTAGATAAGTTGGTCCAGGACCTCGGGGAGTCCCAGGGAGGACGTCTCCCAGAGGACAAGCTGAAGCAGGGCCGCAGTTCTGCGGGATTCAGGGAGGTCCCGAGAGACTTTCGTAGTTTTCGTTCTCCCCGTTATGGACAGTCCCAGCGGGGGAAGTTCCCGCTCAGGGGTCAGGGGTTTCAAGGATTCAGGGGAGCAGGCTGGGGGTTCGCTCCTTTCCAGTCCTCGGCCACAAAACAGACACAGTGAGATAAGGCGGGCTCAGGAGAGGGTAGTTCCCAGGGGAGGTCGGTTGCGGGAGTTTTACCCTGCCTGGGTCCGAATTAAGTCAGATTAGTAGGTCCTGGAGGTCATGCGAGAGGGGTACGTATTAGAACTCCATCGACCCGTCGTAGGTTCCTTTTGTCCGTTCTCCCTGCTCAGCCCTAGGCACAGGCAGGTGGTCCAGGACATGCTACAGTGGCTGCTGCAGCTTGAGGTGGTGCTGCCGGTGCCTGCGGAGCAGTGCGGTTCCGGTCGCTACTCCATCTATTTCGTAGTGCCAAAGAAGGAGGGCCCATTTCGCCCGATCCTGGCTCTGACAAGGGTGAACCGTTGTCTCCGGATTACCCATTTTTGGATGGAGACCTTGCGTTCCGTGCTGGCAGCGGTCCGGACCGGGGAATTCCTGACGTCGTTGGATCTCACGGATGCTTATCTGCACATCCCGATTCGGCAAGAGCATCAGAAGTGGCTGAGATTTGCAGTACCCATGGGACGTTTCCAATTTCAAGTGCTGCCCTTTGGGCTGGCAACGGCGCCACGGACGTTTCCCAAGGTCATGGTGGTGGTGCTCCGCAAAGAGGGAGTACTGGTGCACCCATATTTGGACGATTGGTTGATCCGAGCGAAGTCTAGAGAGGACAGCTCGGCAGCGATGGCCCGGGTGGTCCAGATGTTCTGAGGCCTGGGCTGGGTAGTCAACTTTGCAAAGAGCAGGTTGGTACCATCACAGTCCCTGCAGTACCTTGCGGCGCACTTCGAAACAAAGCAGGGGAAGGTGTTCCCGTCCAGGGCCTGGGCTCTAGGTCTGCGACAACTAGTCAGGCGTTTCTTTTCGAGTCCGGTTCCAACAGCATGGCAGTACCTGCAGTTGTTGGGAACAATGGCAGCCACGATAGAAGTGGTGCCGTGGGCCTGAGCGCACGTGTGGCCGTTACAGGCGGCGCTTCTCCGTCGTTGGTCGCATCAGTCGGATGTCCTATCGCAGAGGTTAGTTTGCCCTCAGAATGTGTGTCACGAGCTGCGATGGTGGTTCAGAACGGAGAATATGGAAGCCGGCATGCCACTGGACCGCCGTCCTGGGGACTGCTCATGACAGACGCGAGCCTCCTGGGTTGGGGGGGGGGGCTCATTGCGAAGGCAGGTTTGCCCAGGGTCGTTGGTCTCGGGAGGAGACGTCTCGGTCCATCAACAGGTTGGAGATGAGAGCGGTGTTTCTGGCACTACCGGAGTTTCAGGACACTCTCGGTCGGGAGGCGGTCCGAGTCTTGTCAGACAATGCGACAACGGTGGCCTACATCAATCGGCAGGGGGGCACAGGAAGTGCTACACTGGAAGCTGAAGCGGGTCAGCTGTGGGTGTGGGCCGAACACAATCTCCAGGTTCTCGCGGCTCATGTGGCCAGCGTAGACAATCTCGAAGCGGATTTCCTCCGTCGTCGCAGAGTAGACCCCGAGGAGTGGGTGCTACATCCGGGGATGTTTTGCTCTTCTGGTGAGGCGCTGTGGAGTTCCGGTAATGGCTCTCATGGCGAGCTTCGAGTCAGCGCAGGTAGCAAGGTTTTTCAGCAGGCGCTGGGAACAGATGTCAGAGGGGCTAGATGCATTAGTGAAAAGGTGGCCAGAGGGAGTTCTCCTTTATGTTTTTTCCACCTTGGACCCTCATGGGCAGGGTGGTGCAGCGCGTTGGGAGACATCGCGGTCGGGTGATTCTGCTCGCGCCCGATTGGCCCTGAAGGCCATGGTATGCAGATTTGGTACGGCTGTTAGTGGACGATCCGTGGTAGTTACCGCAGCGGGAGGAGCTCCTACGGCAGGGTCCGTTGCGTTGAGTCTGTTCTCGCTTACGGCTTGGTTCTTGAACAGGCTAGGATGACAGCTAAGGGTGATTTGGCGGCGGTCATTTCTACCTTGCTAAAGGCACGCAGGCGTTCCACCTCACTGGCGTATGTCCAGGTCTGGAGGATCTTTGCAGCTTCGTGTGTGGAGCGTAATATTCAGCCGTTGAGGGCTTCGATTTCGCAGGTCCTTTCCTTTTTGCAGGATGGAGTGCGGAAGGGATTGGCGGCCGGTTCCTTGCGAGTGCAGTGGGCGGCGATTTCCTGTTATAGGGGAAAAGTGCTCAGCCAGCCGGTAGGATCTCACAGCGACATTAGGCTTTTTCTGAGAGCTGTCTTGCTGCTTCGTCCGTTGGTACGCTGTTCAGTGCTGACATGGAAGCTGAATCTGGTATTGGAGGCTTTGCTTGAGCTACCGTTTGAGCCGCTAAGCATCACCACCCTGAAGGATCTCGCGTTAAGGAAGGTATTTCTGGTAGCTATTTGTTCCGCAAGGAGGATTTCGGAGTTACAGGCTTTATCCTGTAGGGCACCTTATTTGTCTTTCTTCCATGATAAGGTCGTGCTACGCTCAGTGCCGGACTTTCAGCCTAAGGTGGTCTCGGCCTTTCATGTCAATCACGTGGTGTCGCTTCCAGTATTCTCTAAGCAGCAAAAGGAGAAATCGGAAGGCAGGTTACATCCCCTAGATGTTCGTCTGGTTCTTCGGAAGTATCTTCGGCGGACGCAGCCATTTCGGAAGACTGACAGATTGATTGTGGCTTTCGGGGGGCCGCGGAAGGGTGAAGCGGCAGCGAAAGCATCCATTTCTAGATGGTTAAAGGCGGCTATTGCGTCAGCTTACCTTTTGAAAGGTAGGGTAGTTTCAGAAGGTCTCAGAGCGCACTCGACCAGGACGTAAGCAGCGTCATGGGCAGAGTACAGTTCGGTTTCGGTCGCGGACATTTGTAGAGCGGCGACTTCATCGTTGCATTCATTCTCGAAGCACTATCGGTTAGATGTGCAGGCGGCGGAGGACGTTTGTTTTGGCTCAGCGGTGCTTCAGGCTGGGTTTTCTGGTCCCTCCCGTTGATGTGCACTGCTCTGTTACATCCTCTATGGTTCCGGGACTGGACTAGAGGGACAAAAAGGAAGAATTAGACTTACCTGCTAATTGTTCCTTAAGGAACTCTAGTCCAGTCCCGGACCCCTCCCAGGGTATGCAGCCTGAAGCTGTTGTCCATTGTATCTTAGTAAAAGGGGTCAAATTGGAGAGGATGTCTCCGGAAGAGGAGTGGGGTTCCGGAGGACGTGGAGTGGAGCCACAATGGGAACCCCGCAGAAGCGCGGTTTTGTTTCTACGTTTTTGGCATTTCTACAAGGTCCTTTGTCGAAGAGAAGGTTAGAATATGCACAGGTTTTTAGATTCTAGCCAAAGTTTTTTAGTTTATCTTGTTCTTTATCTACTTATTTGTTGCTCTGCTGAGTTGCTTTGTCAATAGGTACTGGTGGAAGGGGACGGTCCTTGCCTATTTATACCAGAGAGAGAAGAGCTGTGATGTCATTCAGTCTCCAAGGCTGCTGGAGGAGATTTATTTAGCTGTATTTATATCCCGCTTTTCACCGGGTCAAAGCGGTCAATTGGGGGATACATTTAACATGAGGGGATATGAGACACATACACTAATACTTACAGGGAACATGGGCAATGGAGGGTTAAATGGCTTGCCCAAGACCACAAGGAGTGCCTAAAGGACTAGAAATCCCATTCCCTCCGGCCTGAGATTGCTGTCCCCAGGTGGTACTTGAACCCCCGGCCCTCTTGCCTGAAGTACCTTGTCCTAACCACTAGACCACTCCTCCCTCCAGAGATTCTAAACTCTATGGTTCCGTGACTGGACTAGAGTTCCTTAAGGAACAACAATTAGCAGGTAAGTCTAATTAATTCTTTTCTGATGACACTGGTATGTCCTCGCAGGATCCGCCTCCTCACTCCAGTTACCTCAGTCTCCAAGCAGCGGGAGGATTGGTGAGCCTGGAGGTCCAGGCTCACTTTGGAGGAACAATTAAGGAAAGATAGGGATTAGGCTTAGATTGTCCTGTAAAGGAAAGGGGAAAGAAAAAGTACAGAAAAAGAAGAGATTTATTTGGAGGGGTTTTGTGCCTTTAAGGCTAAGCTGAGGCCTCCCCTCCCCTCTCTCCTACCTGTGATAATTTGGGGGCTGTAAGTTTACCGAAGAATCCGTCGTCTGTTGCAGCAGGGCTCCGGCTCCCGAACCCACTTGAAATGGTGAGGAACTGGAGCTGCGGTCAGTCAGCGCATACAGAAGCTGTGCCTGTTGGCGCTGTGAAGCACGCCAGGAGGTGTCCGGCCGCCGAAAGTGTCTCTCTCTCTCTTTCCCTGTCTGACCGGCTCCCGATGTTGAAACCGAAGCAGGTCAGTTGAGCGGGGGAAACGAACACGGCCCACAGCGAGCAGAGACCTTTGGAGACAATCCAGGTACAGGCGCTGGATTGCTACGGCGAAGGGGGGGGAAGAGAGTGAACTGTTGGCTGCAGCGGGCCTAACCGTGTGGCAGCACGGGAAGTGCCGGTGCTGCCTTAGGGCTTTCAGAGACTCGTATCTTCGGCGGGAAGCTTCCGTTTTGTGTTTATTTCATTTTCAGACTCTGGGCTCTTAAGTGAAGATTACACACTGGTTTTACCAAATTTTTTTTTTTTTTTTTTTGTATTTGTGCCAGTGACTTCATTTTCAGGTTTAGGCTCGGTACTTTCTCAGGGTTGAGACACGGTGAAACCGCACAAGCGGGATGCCTTCTAGACCACAGTGCTTAGTCTGCGGGAATAGAAGAGGAGCGGTGTCAGAGACAGGAGTCTGTAGGGGGTGCGTTTAAGAGGCAGAGGCTATGGAGCACACCTCAAGGAGCCCCAATAGCTCGGCAGGATCCAGTTTCCCTAGAGTTGCCGCTGAGGGAGCCGGTAGTGGGGCCTTCTTCCGCTCCAGATCTTCCTTTTCCACAGGCGCCCTTGCCGGGTGGACTGGCGGCAATCTTTTCCCCAGAGTTTGTAGCGCTCATTCAGCAAGCATTCGGAGGATGGCAGGATGGGCTAGCAACAAGGTCTACAGACGGGGAGCAGGGAGAGAAGAGACAAAGAGGGCCAGGATGGAGAAGGAACAGTCAGTAGCCTCAGAGGGGCTTCATGCCAACAGAGATCCCGATGTGGAATTAGACGACGATTTGGAGGAAGGAGAGATCATGGACAGAGAGGACCAGGCTAGGGTAGTCCGCATGTTCCGGAGAGATGAGTTGCCGACACTCATTTTGGAGACACTAAAGGCGCTTAATATGCTGGCACCTGGTCCAGCGGAGGATACTACTTTAGAGGATCCGTTGCTGCAGGTTTTTCTGAAGAATCGGAGAGCTTTTCCGGTGCACAGAGTGGTGCGAGAGATGATCCAGGAAGAGTGGGACATGCCAGAGGCAACTTTAAAAGGGTCCAGAGTTATGGGCTGTCTTTATCCGCTGGTGGACCAGGATCGAGAATTGTTTGTCTCCCAAGGTAGATGCCGCCATCTCGGCGGTTACAAAGATGATGACTATTCCAGTAGAAGGAAGTGCGGCACTCAAGGATACCCAGGACAGGAGACTGGATACCTTGTTAAAACAGGTCTTCAACGTCAATGCTCTATCAATTCAGGCAGCTATTTGTGGAGCGTGGGTGCCAAGAGCCTGCCTTTGCTGGTCACAGAGAGTTCAAGGCGAGCAGGGAGAAGACACGGCCTGGAGTCAGGAAGGGTTTCCTGGTGGATATCCATTATGACCTCATTTGAGGGTTATCGAAAAGCATGGCATCGGTGGTAGCGGCTCGACGGTACCTTTTGGCTGCGCAATTGGGCAGCAGATGGCTCTTCTAAGCCCAGGTTAAGTAAACTTCCTTTCAGGGGAAAGCTCCTGTTTGGGGAAGATTTAGACAAGCTGGTAAAGGATCTGGGGAAGTCCAAGGGTGGTAGACTTCCTGAAGACAAACAGAAGCAGGGATGGTCGACTCCCACATCCAAACGGGTAGCAGAGGGAGTTTCGTCGATTCTGTTTCCCAAGGTTCAATCCAGCGCAGAGAGGATGCTTTCCCAATAGAAACCAGGGGTTTCGTGGCTTTCAAGGAGCGGGCAGAGGTTTCAGTGCTTCTTCCTCCTCCGCGAATCTGCGGAAGTCGCAATGAAGTCAGGGAGACCCAGGGAGATCTGGTGCCTGTAGGTGGTCAACTATGGGATTTTTACCCTGCCTGGGTCCAGATTATATCAGACCGGTGGGTGCTGGAGGTCATTCGAGAAGGTTATGCATTGGAGTTTCAGCGGCCGGTGAAAGATTCATTCGTACAGTCTCCATGCAAGGCGCAGCCAAGAGCGCCGCAGTGAGAGACACGGAAGAGAAGCTTCTCAACCTCAACGCAGTGGTACCGGTGTCTCCAGACCAATGCGGCTTCGGTCGGTACTCCATCTACTTCGTGGTCCTGAAAAAGGAAGGGACTTTTTGGACGATTCTAGACCTCAAAAGAGTAAATCGTTGCCTGCGCGTATCTCATTTTCGTATAGAAATTGAGGTTGGTGATTGTGGCAGTAAGGAAAGGGGAGTTCCTTACTTCCCTCGACCTGTCGGAAGCGTACTTACACATTCCTATACGGCAGGAACATCAGGCATTTCTCAGATTTGCGGTTCCTCTGGGACATTTTCAGTTCCGGGCCTTGCAGTTTGGGTTAGCTACAGCGCCACGGACGTTCACCAAGGTGATGGTTGTAGTAGCGGCAGTGTTGCGAAAGGAGGGCGTTCTAGTGCACCCTTATCTAGACAACTGGTTAATCCGAGCGAAGTTCAGAGCCGAAAGCGAATCGGCAACAGCCAGAGTGGTAGCATTTCTACAGAGTCTCGGTTGGGTAGTCAATATGGCAAAGAGCAAATTGGTTCTGTTGCAATGGCTAGAATACTTGGGAGCTCAGTTCGATACGAACACGGGAAGAGTCTTTCTGCCGCCACAACGAGCGCAGGGATTGTGGAGGCTACTCAGGCAATTTCTGAGCAAAACATCTCCCACAGCGTGGTATTATCTGCAGTTGCTCGGGACCATGGCGGCGACCCTAGAGCTCATTCCGTGGGCGAGAGCGCACATGAGACCGTTGTAGAGGGCATTGCTCAGGCGATGGTCACATCAAGACGACCCTCTGTCGCGAAGGCTGCCGTGTCTGCCAGACACGGACAGCTCTTCAATGGTGGTTAATGACAGGGTGTCTAGAGAAGGGCATGCCGTTGGAAGCGCCTTGTTGGTTACCTGTAATGGCAGACACCAGCCTCTTGGTCTGGGGAGCTCATTTCCAAGGAAGATTCACCCAGGGTCAGTGGACCAATCAGGAAAAGGACCTGGTCAATCAACAGGTTGGAGTTGAGCGGTGACGCTAGCTTTACAGGAGTTTCATCCTTATCTTCACGGCAGTGCCATTCGGGCATTTTCCGACAACGCGACTGTGGTGGCCTATATCAATCGCCAAGGCGGTACCAGCAGTGTCCCGATGGAAACAGAGGCCAAACACTTGTTCGCTTGGGCCGAAGTACATCTGCTGGCTTTGTCGGCAGCGCATGTAGCGGGAGTGGACAATGTGAAGGCCGACTTCTTGAGTCGAGTGAAGGTGGACCCAGGGGAGTGGGTCCTTCATCAGGAGGTGTTAGAGATGTTGGTGCGACGTTGGGGAACGCCAGTAATGGATCTCATGGCAACATTCCAGTCGGTGAAGGTATTTTGTTCTCTAGGAACAAGCAGGAACGTAGTCTTCACATATGGGTATCGTTGGTACCGACAGACCCTGCGCGGGAACGCTCCCCAGCGTCCAATAGGAAAGCTTTTGGGAGTATCCCACAGCGCCTGCGTGCTGCCTTCCCCAACTGTCCCTCTACAGTTCTTCGTTTTCTGCGGAGCCAACAGGTCGCACATCCTGTCACCGCAGAAAATTTCCCTTCTTCTTTCTTGTGGTCACGTCTGCCTTCCCTCAATGCTATACCGGTACCGTCGGTTCTTTTTTCAAAAAAAACAAACAACTTTTGTTTCTGGAGTTTTTTCCAGTAATTTCCTTCTCGGGTGTCACACGCCATTTTGGGCAGTAGGCCCAACTTTTTCCCTCAGAATGGGAAAAACCCGCTTCGGGTTTTAAAAAGTGTTCTAAATGTGGCAGTACCACCTCCGTCACCGACACCCATGAGTGGTGCCTCAAATGTTTAGGTCCTGACCACTCTATTTCAGAGTGTTTATTTATTTATTTATTTAACACTCATTTTTATACCGCATCTTCCAGAGATCAGTTGCGGTGTACAAATAACAACAGTCAACAAAGCGAAGTTTGTTTTACATAGAACATCTTAAAATATCGTAAATTAAACAAAGTGAGTTTAAACTGGAACCGTGTTAAAACAATTAACTAACAAAGTGTAGTGTCTATATACATAAGACAATACATAACAGATACAACTATATACATGCTTAGGTATTAGGGCATAAGAGATAGGATCGTTATTTTGTTAGAGCTAAGTGTGTTGTCCATTTAGGTGGGGGTTTGTGCTTTATGTGGACGGTTACCTGTTTAGCCTTTATCTAAGTTGAGTGCAAGGTTTTCCATGGTATTGTAGTGTTTAGTGAATAGATACGTTTTTAATTTTTTGCGGAATTCCATGATCTCTGTTAGTGAACGTAGATCCTCTGGTAAGGAATTCCAGATAGTAGGGGCTATGTGAGAGAAGGCTCTTATTTGTTGGTTAATTTATGTGCTTTTATGAAGTCCTTCGGAATCTTTAGTTTATTTAAATGTTCTTTTCTATGAGTAGGCTTAGGTGTTTCTTTGCATATTAGATTACATAGTGTTGTCAGCCCAATGTCGTTTAATGCTTTAAATGAGGTTATTATTGTTTTGTATATTATCCTGCTTTGTATTGGTAACCAGTGAAGGGATGCCATTATTGGTGTTATGTGGTGGAGTGAGTTTATTTTTAGTATAATTCTTGCCGTTGCATTTTGGGCTAGTTGTATTCTTTTAATGTTCTGTTTTGAAATGCCCATAAGTATTAGGTTGGCGAAATCAAAGTGAGGGGTTATGATAGCTTGTGTTATATTAATGAAATCTTGTACAAATACTAGCGGACGTAGTTGTTTGAGAATTTTAAGTTTGAAATAGATTTTCTTTATGGTGTTTCTAACGTGGGTTTCCATTGTAAGGTGTGTATCTAGGATAACACCTAGATATCTTATTTCATTTTTTATTTTAATTTCTTGATCTTGTAGTGTTATATGTGTTGCCTGTGGGATGATGTTGAAAAGGGGCCGGCAAAACAGAGCTGCTAAACTTAGCACTCTTTTTCCCTCCGATGCAGCCTCCGTGGCATCGACGTCTTCCAGGGCTTCATCTTCCTCCCATGGATCTCAGGTAACTAAACATAAATCTAGCCGGTCCTCAAAGAGTAGATCTCCTTCTAAACATTGAGATGCCTCTGGCGTTGCCCTTGAGGGACTTTTACCGGCAAAATTGCCCCGGCGGGAGGCTTTGGCTTCCAAAGCACTAACGGGACTCTAGGATGTTCTCGAGGCTTCAACCTCGGCAGAACTACTGGTGCCATGCTCTGGGGTTCCAGCCGCTTCATCCGGCACCACTACCCAAGCATCAGCAGCATCAATAGACCAGAGATTCTTGGCTATTGAATGCAGTCTGGCAGCTCTTCTCACGGCCTTGATGCCCCTGAAACAGCTTCAGACAATTCAACCGGTACTGGCACCAACTCTGGTACCGGCACCGACTGCATTGACATCGGCAGATATTCTACCAGGACTGAGTCATGCGTCTCTATCCGGCATCGACAAGTCTGTACCAGACCCCTCTGATGCCGACTTTGATCGGTACCGGTACCATGCCTTGCACTATCACCCGGATCGGAGATACTTCGAATCCTTGGATGAGTCTGAAGACTCTGAAGGCTCTGCCGATACCAGAGTACTTCTTCCCGAGGATTCCTCTTCTCCTCAGTGTAGGATGTCTCCACCAGAGGATATGTCTTTTCTGGATTTTATCCGAGATGTGGCCCGAGGTCTTTCCATCACAGTGGCTCCTGAAAAAGAGCCTTGGGCAAAGGAATCAGAAATCCTACAATACCCTAAAGCTCCTAAGGAGGCAGCTACCTTACCTATTCATGAGATCTTGCATGATCTTATGTTAAGGATGTGGGAAACACCTCTGACCACATCTCCTCACTCTCGAAGACTTGACACCATGTATCGAGTTCCTCCTTGTCCTGGGTTTCAGAAGACTCAATTACCACACCATTCCATGGTGGTGGAATTAGCCATGAGACGGATAAAGAGTGCAAAAAAGCATGCATCTAATCCTCCAGGACGTGAGTGTAGGACGCTTGACACCTTTGGACGTTGATCATATCATGATCGCCTTTGATTTAATTAGTGGAGGAGGGATAGTAAGGAAATCCACAGTACTACCTTTTAACTTTCGAAAGGGAGACTATGATAAAATGAGGAAAACAGTTAAGAAAAAACTAAAAGGAGCAGTTGCAAAGGTTAAAGATGTACATCAAGCTTGGGTGTTGTTGAAAAATACTATCTGGGAAGGCCAGACCAGCTGTATTCCACGCTTTAAGAAAAGTGGAAGGAAGTCCAAAAAACTGCCAGCATGGTTTAAAGGTGAGGTCAGAGAGGCTGTTGCCAAAAAAGCATCTTTCAGGAAATGGAAAAAAGAGCCAAACGACGAAACCTGGAAACAGCACAAGCACTGGCAAGTCAAATGCAAGGCATTGATAAGGCAGGCAAAGAGAGAATTTGAGAAGAAGCTTGCTGCGGAAGCAAAAACGCGAAATAAAGACCTTTTTCAAGTACATTCGTAGCAAAAAACCTGTGAGAGAGTCAGTTGGTCCATTAGATGATAAAGGGGTTAAAGGAGCACTAAGAGGCGACAAGGCGATAGCGGAGAGACTGAATGAATTCTTTGCTTCGGTCTTTACTGAGGAAGATGTAGGGATGTTACCCATGACTGAAGTGGTATTTAAAGGTGCGGAAGAATTGAAGGAAATATCGATACATCGGGAAGTTGTCTTACAATTATTAGATAAACTGAAGAGTAGCAAATCACCTGGGCCGGATGGTATACATCCAAGGGTGTTGAAAGAACTGAAATAAGAGATTGCAGAACTGCTATCAGTAATCTGTGCACTATCATTAAAATCATCTCTAATACCTGAAGATTGGAGGATCGCCAATGTAACACCAATTTTTAAAAAGGGTTCCAGGGGTGATCCGGGAAACTACAGACCGGTGAGCCTGACGTCAGTACCGGGAAAAATGGTAGAAACCATCATAAAGAATAAAATTACTCAGCATGTAGATAGTCACAACCTAATGGGAGACAGCCAACATGGCTTTAGACAAGGAAGATCTTGTCTTACTAATCTGTTATGTTTTTTTGAAGGAGTGAATAAACAGGTGGACAAAGGTGAGTCGGTTGATATTGTGTACCTGGACTTTCAGAAAGCCTTTGACAAGGTCCCTCATCAGAGACTTTTGGCAAAACTAAAGAGTCATGGGATAGGAGGCAATGTACTATTGTGGATCAGGAACTGGTTAAAAGATAGAAAGCAGAGGGTAGGGCTAAATGGCCAATTTTCCCAATGGAGAAAGGTGAATAGTGGTGTACCCCAGGGATCTGTGCTGGGTCCGCTGCTTTTTGACATATTCATAAATGACCTGGAAAGTGGAATAACGAGTGAGGTTATCAAATTTGCAGATGACACAAAACTATTTAAAGTTGTTAAAACCCAAGAGGATTGTGAAAAATTGCAAGAGGATCTTGATAAATTGGAAGACTGGGCATCAAAATGGCAGATGAAATTTAATGTGGACAAGTGCAAGGTTATGCACCTAGGGAAGAGCAACCCAAACTATGGTTACACGATGCAAGGTTCCACATTAGGAACCACCACCCAGGAAAAAGATTTATGCGTCATTGTGAATACCATGTTAAAACCCTCGGCCCAGTGTGCAGCGACGGCCAAGAGAGCAAATAGAATGCTAGGTATGATAAGGAAAGGAATGGAAAATAAAACAAAAGATATTATAATGCCTCTATATCGTTCCATGGTGAGACCGCACCTTGAATATTGTGTGCAATTCTGGTCGCCGTATCTTAAAAAGGATATAGCGATTTTAGAAAAGGTACAGAGAAGAGCCACCAAAATGGTAAAGGGGATGGAAGGATACTCCTATGAAGAAAGGCTAAAAAAGTTAGGGCTCTTTAACCTGGAAAAGAGACGGCTGAGGGGAGATATGATAGAAGTCTATAAATTAATGAGTGGAGTGGAACGGGTAAACGTAGATCGATTGTTTACCTTATCAGAATATAGAAAGACTAGGGGACATGCAATGAAGCTACAGGGTAAACTATTTAAGACTAATAAAAGAAAATATTTTTTCACTCAACGTGTAATCAAACTCTGGAATTTGTTACCGGAGGATGTAGTAAAGGCTGTTAGTGTAGCTGAGTTTAAAAAAGGTTTGGACAAGTTCCTGGAGGAAAGGTCCATAAACCATTATTAAGAAGTGACCGAAGATATCAATGCTTGACCCAGTACAAGCATTGTGGAACTTGTGTCTCTTGGGGAAACTGCTAGGTACATGTGACCTAGATTGGCCACTGTTGGAAACAGAATACTGGGCTTGATGGACCTTGGTCTGACCCAGTATGGCATATCTTATGTTCTTATGATCCTTAAAGGCTTCCATGCTATTTCCAGGAACAAGCAGGAATGTAGCCATCACATATGGTATCGTCGGTACCGACAGAGCCTGCGCGGGAACGTTCCCCAGCGTCCAATCAGAACGCTTTTGGGAGCATCCCACAGCGCCTGTGTGCTGCCTTCCCACCTTTCCCAACCGCCTCTCTCCAGTTCTTTTTTCCGCGGAGCCAGCAGGCTGTGTTTCCTGTCACTGCAGAAGAATTTCTTTTTTATTTTTATTTTTGTGGTCGCGTCTGCCTTCTTCGACACTCTACCGGTACCGCTGGTCTTTCTTATTTCTGTTAAGGAAAAAAAATTTATTTATTTATTTTTTTCTTCTGGTGCACGTGCTTTTTTTTTGGCCTTAGGCCCAAAACCTTTTTCCTCAACATAGAAAAACCTGCTTCAGGGTTTAAAAAGTGCACCTAGTGTGGCGGTACCATCTCCGTCACCGACACCCATGAATGGTGTTTAAAATGTTTAGGTCCTGACCACTCCATCACAGATTGTGTGTCCTGTGCCATGATGTCTAAAAGAGGTCGGCAGAACCGAGCTGCCAAGCTCAGTACCCTGTTTCCCTCTGATGCAGCTTCGGTAGCATCGACGTCTTCCAGGGCCTCCTCTTCCTCTCATGGATCTCAGGTAACCAAGCATGCGGCTTCGGTGGCATCAATGTCTTCCAGGGCTGCTTCTTCCTCCCGTGGATCTCAGGTAACTAAACATAAATCCAGCCGGTCCTCGAAGGGTAGATCTCCTTCTAAGAATCGAGGTGCCTCTGGCATGAGGATTCTGCACCGGCAGAATTACCCCGGCGGGAGGCTTCAGCTTCCAAAGCATTATCGGGGTTCCAGGATGTTCTGGATGGCTCGGCTTCGACAGTTCTCCTGGTGCCATGCTCTGGGGTACCAGTGGTCTCCACCGGTACCGACATCCGGGCATTGGCAGCGTTCATGGACCAGAGAATTCTGACCATGGAACGCAGTCTGGTGGCTTTCCTTGCGACATCGACGCCCTTGGTACTGTGACAGACAACTCCACCGGCACTGGCATCGGTATCAGTACCATTACCGATAGCATCGACATTGGCATCGGTGTCTGCTGTGCCGGTACCCTGTCCTCCGATGCCCTCCGGTACCGATTCTCCGGTACTGGTTATTCCCGGTACCGACCTTGGTCGGTACAGGTATCGGGCTCTGCAGGAGCATCCGGACAGACGATACTTCGAGTCCTCAGAAGAATCTGAGGATTCTGAAAGTTCTGTCGATGCAGCGATGCTTCTTCCAGAGGAAGAGTCCTCCCCTAAATGTAGGATGTCTCCTCCAGAGGACATGTCCTTCCAAGACTTCATCAGGGAGGTGGCTCGGGGCCTGTCCATTTACTGTGGCCCCTGAAACAGAGCCAAGGGCCAAGGAGTTGGAAATTTTACAATATCCCAAAACTCCTAAGGAGGCAGCTACCTTACCCATTCATATGATCTCATGTTGAGGATGTGGGTAACACCTCTTACCATCTCTCCTCATTCTCGTAGATTAGATACTATGTATCGAGTCCCTCCTTTTCCTGGGTTCCATAAGCCTCAGCTTCCTCACCACTCCATTGTGGTGGAGTCAGCTATGAGAAGGATCAGAAGTGCAAAAAGACATGCCTCTAATCCTCCAGGACGTGAGTGCAGAACCCTGGATGCTTTTGTATGTAGAATCTTCCAAGCTTCCATGCTTGCTGCAAGAATTAGACTATAGGAACTGATTCTTTCTTTCTTTCTTTCTTTATTTATTTAACTATTTCTTTTATACCGCCCCTTCCAGAGATCAAGGGCGGTTTACATATAACAGGTTAACAGTCTTGTACACAGTTTGTATACATTTTACATAGAACAATAGAATTCAACTATTTACATTGAACAGTAATATAAACTTTGTAGGTATTAAAACAAACACATCTAACTTTTTACAAATGTATATTTACAGTGTGTGGTGTGTGTGTTGTGTTGGTCAGAAATTGGTGTAGGTGTTGGAATTTAGTTCCTTTTTATGTCGTCTTGGGGCGTGTGTGTGGAGGGGGGCAGGCTTGTGTTTACATTGTTTGGATTAAGGGAGTTTGTGCATGTGTGACCACGTTTGTTGTGGAGCTAGCTTTGGGGTAGTAGGGGACTTCGAAGTGTTCAGTGAACAGGTAGGTCTTTAATTCTTTTCTGAATTGGAAGAGGTCTCTTATGGTACGAAGTTCAATGGGGAGGTCGTTCCAGAGTGTAGGAGCAGCGAATGAGAATGCTCTGGAGCTGGTGGTGTTCTTAGTTTTGCGGATGGTTTTTGGTATGATGAGAGAGTGGGCTGCGTTTTGTCTGAGGGTCCTTGTCGAGGTTGGAGATTGCAGTAATGTAGATAGGTGTGAGGGGGTTATGTCGTTTATGAGTTTATAGGTTGTTAGGATAATTTTATATTTAATTCGGCTGTTAATAGGGAGCCAGTGGAGGTCTAGCAGTATAGGGGTTACGTGGTCTGTTAGGCGAGCTTTAGCAATCACTTTAGCACAGATGTTTTGTGCTCTTTGAAGAAGGTATGTGCTTTTTTGCGGGAGGCCTATTAGGAGACTATTGCAATAGTCGAAGTGAGGGGTGATCAGTGTACCTACTACGGATCTAAAGTCTGGTGTTTCTAGGAGTGGCCTTAGGTGTTGAATTGTTTTGAGTTTATAGAAAATGGTTTTTACTGTTTGTTTTATGTGTGGTAGCATGGTGAGAGTGTGGTCTATTATTACTCCTAAGTATTTTACCTGTTTTCTGACAGGTATGGAGGTTTTGTTGATAGTGATTGTTTCCGGGTAGGTGTTCTCAGTCATAGATGATCTTGTCACAAACATTGCCTCGGTTTTTTTGAAGTTTATGCTGAGGTGGTTAGTTTCCATCCAGGAGGAGGTCTCAGCCATGCATTTGGATAGCGGGTCATATGTAGGGTTTTTTGTGGTTATGGGGATAGCTAGCATGATGTCATCGGCGTATATAAAGTGATTAATCTTGTGTTTTTTAAATATGTATGTTATCGGTTGCAGGTACAAGTTAAATAGGAGGGCTGATAGGGCTGATTCTTGGGGTATTCCCTGTCCTTGGGGGAATGTTTCTGATGCTTGTTGGTCAATTTGGACGCGTATTAACGGTGTGAAATGTAGGATTTGAACCAGTTAAGGACAATCCCGCCTATTCCTAGGTTTTCTAGTCTGTTGATCAGTGTCAGGTGATTAATGTTATCGAATGCGGCTGAGATATCTATGAATAGGAGTAGGTAGCCATGTTGTTTGTTATCTGTGCCCTTGATGAGGAAGTCCATAAGAGTGATTAGGAGGGTTTCTACTCCATGGAATGGGCGGAAACCAAATTGGTGTGAGTCAAGGGGTTTGTATTCATCAATGTGTTCCTGTAACTGAATTTGAATTGTTTTCTCTATAATTTTGGCTATGAACGGAATGCTGGCTATGGGTCTGTAGGAGTTCGGATCTTTTGAATCGAGCTTATTATTCTTTATTATTGGTCGGAGTGTAGTGAGTTTTAGGGCATCAGGCATGATGCCCTGTGAAAGGGATTGGTTGACTATGTGTTGTAGATTTATCGCCAGTTCCTCTTTCGCACACTTAATCCATGAAACGGGGCATGGGTCAAGTGGGGAGGTGGTGGTGTTTATCATTGTTATGATTTTGAGAAGTTGTTTTTGTTCTACCAACTGGAAACTTGTCCATTCATGCGTGGTTTTTGTGTTTGGTAGTAAAGGAGTTGGGGTAGTGGTCTTGTTTTTTAGTTTTTCTGCAAAATGTTTTGCTAGTGTTTGTATGTTAATTGCTTGTTGTTTAGGTTCGCTGTTATTAGTTTTGGTTAATGTTTTTACTATTGCGAATAACTCCCTTGGGCGGTTGATGGATGAGTTTATTACTTTAGAGTGGTAGTCTCTTTTTGATTTGTTAATTGCGTTTTTGTATTCTATGAGTAGGAGCATGTATTGGGATTTGCTTTCATCAGATTTTAGTTTTCTCCATCTCTTTTCTTGTCTCCTCAGTTGTTTTTTTAGTTTTGTCAGCTCTTTCGTGAACCATTTTTCTGTCTTTTTTGTTTGTTTGTGTAAGACTTGTGTGTGGACAGCTGCTTTTTCAATAGTTAGGTTCCAATTTGATATGGTTGAGTTGATGTCTGGTGTGGTTGTGTCTAGTTTGGGTAGTACTTTGTCGAGGAATGTGTCTTTGTCAAAGTGTTTGAAGCGTGATATATGTGGAGTTGTGCTCCCATTATTTTTTGGGACTTGTGCTGATAGCTGGATTGTGATTAGATGGTGGTCTGACCAGGGTACTTCGGTTATACTCGGGGTGGTATGTAGTAGATGACTGTAGAGTGAGGCTGGGAGGAAAATTACGTCAAGTATGTTACCTTTTTTGTGTGTAGGAGTTTGTATTATCTGTGTGAACCCCATTTGTGACATGGCATCTATGAAGTTATCTGATTGGGAATGGTTCAGTGATGGAAGGTTCAAGTCACCAAGGAGTATAAATGGTTTGTTTTGTGACGCTGTGCATGCAAGTTCTAGGATAGAGGTGAGATTTTTTTGATCAGATGAGGGGGGTCTGTAGATGAGGGTGAGAGCCATGGTTTTATTTTCTATGTTAACAATGTCCATTCCATCTATATTATTTAGGTTTGTAAGGGTGAATTTTAAGTCATTTTTGGTGAGGATCAGTACACCCCCTCCTCTTTTTATGTTCCGTTGGCAATTGAATATGTCATATTGATATGTGGTTAGTTGGTTTAGTAGTATTGTGTCTGTAGGTGAGAGCCATGTTTCAGTAATACAGATAATGTCAGGGGAGGTATCGTTAATTATGTCATTAATTATTGGTATTTTATTTCTTATTGATCGGATGTTTATTAGGATGAGTTGTATTTTGGTGTTTGTAGAGTCATTTTGGTCTATTTTATCGCTTATGGGTTGTTGCTTTATTTGGATGAGTCGGTGATGGCGTTTGTGTGAGGTGTGGCGCGAATGTTGATTGTGAGAGTTTGTGTATGTAGAACAGTATGTTGGATTCTGGTACTGATTGTAGGTGATTGGGAAATTATTATAAGGGTTCCGGTTATGATTGTGGATGATTGGGATGTTTTTGTATGGACCTTGGTTGGTTTTGTAAGTGTATATATGTTGAGTTAGGAGGGTTATTAAGAAGAGAGTGAAAAGGAGATTTATAATCCTAGTAGGAGACATTGTGTTCATTTTATGAGGTAATGGGAAGAGTGTTAGGGAAGTAAATGGAGGGATGGAGCTTATTACTGGTAACAGTGTCTCAGGCTGACACTGCAGGGAGGATACTTACTACTGGCAACAGTATCTCACAATAACAGTTCAAGAAAAGGTAATTACCACTGGCAGGAGTATCTCACAGTAATTACTACTAGCAGTGATTACTACTGGTAATAGTATCTCACAATGATTACTACTGGCTACAGTATCTCACAATGATTATTACTGGCTACAGTATCTCACAATGATTACTACTGGCTACAGTATCTCACAATGTTTACTACTGGCTACAGTATCTCACAATGGTTATTACTGGCTACAGTATCTCACAATGATTATTACTGGCTACAGTATCTCACAATGTTTACTACTTGGCTACAGTATCTCACAATGATTACTACTGTTTTAGTTGTTGAATACGTGTTGTGGGATTACATTTCTTATATGTCTCCTCCAGGCCTCAACATGCAACCATTCGAAACGAACCTTAAACGTCTATGCAGGCAGCCTCAATTTTGTGAATGTTGCTGGTGCTGCTACCCTACTGCAGAGAGCTGCTGATGATGGCAAGGGTTCTTCTAGTGCCCCTTCTCACGGTCCCCGCCTAAGGGCCACGCCAAAGGGCCCTCTGGCGAGGCCCTCAGGTGCGGGCCCGCCGGCGTGGGCACGCCTGACGGCGTGGAGCCTTTAAAGGCTTTATTCTCAGTCCCGATTGGGCCTCGTTGTGCTGCGGCTCCTCCTGGTGGTGTTAGCTCGATCCCCAGGGAAGGGGAGAGCTTATGCTGGTTTCGGTGCACAAAGGGCCGGTTGCTGATGGCGTGCAGCCTTTAAAGGCTTTATTCTCAGTCCCAATTGGGCCTCGTTGTGCTGCGGCTCCTCTTGGTGGTGTTAGCTCGATCCCCAGGGAAGGGGAGAGCTTATGCTGGTTTCGGTGCACAAAGGGCCGGTTGCTGACGGCGTGCAGCCTTTAAAGGCTTTATTCTCAGTCCCGATTGGGCCTCGTTGTGCTGCGGCTCCTCCTGGTGGTGTTAGCTCGATCCCCAGGGAAGGGGAGAGCTTATGCTGGTTTCGGTGCACAAAGGGCCGGTTGCTGACGGCGTGCAGCCTTTAAAGGCTTTATTCTCAGTCCCGATTGGGCCTCGTTGTGCTGCGGCTCCTCCTGGTGGTGTTAGCTCGATCCCCAGGGAAGGGGAGAGCTTATGCTGGTTTCGGTGCACAAAGGGCCGGTTGCTGACGGCGTGCAGCCTTTATTCTCAGCAAGCATGGAAGATTAATTCTTATTTTCTTAATTCTTGCAGCAAGCATGGAAGCTTGGAAGATTCTACATACAAAAGCAGTGGAAGGAGGTCACAGATAATTTACAGACTTTAAGTCCTTTCATTTCTGAGGATAAAAGACGGGCATGTTTGACCCAAGTGAGAAAATACTAAGATGTTTCTAAGTTCTCCAACCGTGCAGCCTTTGACTGCTTCGAGTGTATAAGCAGAACCTTGGCTATTGCCATAGGTGCACGTAGAATTGCTTGGCTCCAGGCATCTGATTTAGATCTCTGGGTACAAGATAAATTGGGAAATATCCCTTGTACTGGTGAGAACCTGTTTGGTAAAGATTGGCAGGAAAAAGCCAATGAAATGGATGCTGAAAATTCCACCTTGGATAGATTATCCAAGTCCACTGCTGATCCTGTTAGAAAAAAATTGTTCAAGAAAACATCTTTTTCTAAAAAGAAAAGATTTTATCCTGCTTATGGTCAGCAGGCATCTTCTGCAGGTCAGATTTCAAGCAAATGTCAGCAACCACCCAAAGAAGAAAGCAAAGGCTGCTAGGCCTGCACCGGCCCAGCAGCCTCAGCCTCCTCAGGGCCTTTGACTTTCAGCTAGAGAACTTAGCCTTTCTGGTTCTGGAGGGACCAGAACCATCCACCATTCCAGGAAGGTTATGTCATTTTGCCCACAGATGGGGGCAAATAACAGCAGAGCATTGGACACTCTCCATCATAAAGGAGGGGTACAAACTTCATTTTTCAAGCATGCCCCCTCACACAATAGTGAAGCAGTTCAATTCTCCGACCTCTCTCATCAACCTGTTAGGTCAGGAGTTTGCCGTCCTTCTTGCCCAAGGGGCAATAGAAGAAGTGCCTCTTCATCAACAGGGCACAGGGTTCTATTCCCCTTATTTTCTTATTCCAAAGAAAACAGGGGGATACAGACCTATCTTAGATCTCAGAATTGAACAAATTCCTTGTCAAGGAGAAATTCAAGATTTCTTTCGGAGCTCTGCTACCATACCTTCAGAGTCAGGATTGGCTTTGTTCTCTAGATCTCAAGGATGCGTACACCCATGTTCTCATCCATCCAACCCACAGAAGGTTCCTTCGGTTCCTTTTTCAAGGAAAGCACTACCAATACAGGGTGCTTCCTTTTGGTCTGGCCTCAGCACCAAGGGTGTTCACGAAATACATGGCTGTGGTAGCAGCATTTCTCCCCACTCTAGGAATATTCGTCTTCCCTTACTTGGACAACTGGCTCATTCGAGCTCCAACACAGTCAAAGGCCAAGACTTCTCTATCCTGCACAATGCATATCCTTCAGTATTTAGGGCTGGTAATAAACATCCCAAAATCCAGTCTGACTCCCACTCATTCTTTAGAGTTCATAGGAGCTCTTCTGGATACCACAAGGGCAAGGGCCTATCTTCCCCAGGCCCGTTGCCTTCGCTTGGTGCAGTTAGCTTCTCAAGCAGTGCTAAAGCCTCTAACTGCTCGAGAAATGTTGCAATTGCTAGGCCACATGGCATCCACCGTGCATGTGGTTCCATATGCTCGCCTCCACATGAGGGCAGCTCAGTGGACTTTATCCACCCAGTGGACCCCAGGCATCAGGGTGCCTGTCAGACAAAATAGTAAACACAAGTCTCCTCATTTTGTCTTTCCAATGGTGGAGGTCCACTCAAAACCTGTTGCTGGGGTCCCCCTTTCAACAACCCTTACCCCAAGCAACTCTCACAACAGATGAGCTCCCCAACCCTTTGGAGAAGCATCTGCAAGACTTCTCCACCCACGGCACCTGGTCTCCTCAAGAGTTGTCTGCATATCAATCTCTTGGAACTCAGAGCAATTTTCCTGGCTCTGCGAGTGTTCCACTCCCTGCTCAGCTACAAGACAGTCCTCATTCATACGGACAATCAAGTAGCCATGTTCTATGTGAACAAGCAGAGGGGAACAGGCTCTCTGTCGCTTTGCAACGAAGCTTTGCGACTATGGGCCCTCGCCAGAGAGCATCAGATTCATCTGCTGGCAGTATATCTTCCAGGCATTCAAAACTCTTGGGCGGACAGACTCAGTCGAGTTCTGCTTCCACACGAGTTGTCTCTTCATGCAGACCAGGTGACCAGGATATTTCAACTTTGGGGAACCCCGGACATAGACCTCTTTGCAAGTCCGTGGAATGCCAAACTTCCCCGGTTCTGTTCCAGAATTTCGGCTCGGGGGGCTCAGGACAGGGATGCTTTCCTCCTTTACTGGGGACAAGACTTCCTGTATGCCTTTCCACCCATTCCTCTAATTCCCAAAACCCTCTTCAAGCTTCAGAGAGACAGAGGCCGTATGATTCTCATAGCTCCACATTGGCCACGGCAAGTGTGGTACCCTCTGCTTCTACATCTCTCTCAAGCTCCCTCCCTGGAGTTAGGGTCTGCTCCAGATCTCCTATCTCAGGAGAACGGAATGTTATGGCATCCCAATCCCCAGTCTCTGCATCTCAGGGCTTGGTTGCTGAAGGCCTAGATCTCCAAGATCTTAATCTTTCTCAGCAAGTGAAAGATGTTCTTTATGCTTCCAGAAAACCTTCCACTAGACGCTCTTATGTTTTCAAGTGGAAAAGGTTTACTATTTGGTGTTCGGAAAAGGGTCTTAACCCCCTTGCGATACCTCTGCAATCTTTGCTGGAGTATCTCCTCCATTTATCTAATGCAGGCCTTAAGACAAATTCAGTAAGAGTCCATTTGAGTGCTATTGCAGCTTCTCTTAAACTTCTAAATGGACAGCCTATTTCCCCTCATCCTCTCATAGAAAGATTTATGAGAGGCCTCCTTCTAATTTAGCCTCCCATTAGACTACCTCCGGTGGCATGGGACTTAAACCTGGTCCTTGGGCAGCTCATAAAGCCACCTTTCGAACCTTTCGCTACCACCTCCTTAAAATTCCTTTCTTGGAAGGTTATCTTTCTCATTGCAATCACTTCAGCACGCCGCATTAGTGAGTTGCAAGCGCTAGTAGCTAAAGCACAGTTACTTACCTGTAACAGGTGATCTCTGGGAACAGCAGCAATTAGTCCTCACATATGGGTACGTCAGTACCGACGGAGCCCGAGCAGGAAAGCTCCCCAGCTTTCCAGAAGGAAAGCTTTTGGGGCCTCCCACTGCGCATGCACGCTGCCTTCCCGCCTTCCTGACCAACTCTCCTCAGTTCGAGTTTATAGCTGAGGCAATAGAGAGGAAAGGAAGAGAGAGAGAGAGATACAACTCCTAGGGGAGGTGGGTGGGTTGTGAGGACTAATTCCTGCTGTTCCCAGAGATCACCTGTTACAGGTAAGTAACTGTGCTATCTCCAGGAACAAGCAGGAATAAGTCCTCACATATGGGGACTCCCTAGCTAAGATGCCCGGGAGATCCCCTAAAGGGTATGAGACCCTGAAAGGTTCTTCATCTTCCTATGGATCTCAGGCATCCATTCAGGGAAGGTGGGCTGGAGTTGTTCAAGAATGGAACAGGTGTCTGAGGACAGCCTGACCAAACAAGGCATCCCGGCGGGAGTCCTTGTCCAAACAGTAATGGGCTGTAAAGGTATGAACCGAGGCCCAGGTGGCTGCTCGACAGATCTGGTCAATGGACACAGAGTTTAGATGAGCCATAGAGGTGGCCATGGCCCTCACGTTGTGAGCGGTGACATGGCCCTCCAGAGAAAGGTTCTTACTTTGGTAAGCAAAAGAGATACACTGAGCAATCCAATTGGAGAGTGTTCTTTTGGAGACTGGAAGTCCTAAATGAGAAGGATCAAAAGCAACAAAAAGCTGAGAAGACTTTCGATGTTGCTGTGTCCTGTGGAGGTAAAAGGCAAGAGCTCTTTTACAGTCCAGAGTATGAAGGTTCCTCTCTGCATTGGATGCATGAGGAGCTGGAAAAAAGACAGGTAAATAAACCTCTTGATTAAGATGAAAAGGTGAGACCACTTTAGGCATAAAGTGAGGATTTGTCCTAAGGACTACCTTATCATGATGGAACCTTGTGTAAGGTGGATTAGCCACTAAGGCCTGCAGTTCACTGATGCGGCGAGCTGAAGTGACTGCAATGAGGAAAATAACCTTCCAGGAAAGAAATTTCAAGGAGGTAGTGGCTAAGGGTTCAAAAGTTGGCTTCATAAGCTGACCAAGAACCAAGTTTAAGTCCCATGCCACCGGAGGAGGTCGAATGGGAGGTTTAGTTAAAGTTAAGCCTCTCATGAATCTTGCAATAAGAGGATGAGAGGAAACAGGTTGTCCATTGATGGGCTTAAGTGATGACGCAATGGCACTCAAATGGACTCTTACTTAATTCGTTTTGAGTCCTGCATTGGAAAGATGCAGGAGATATTCCAAAAGAGAATTCAATGGGAGTGCCAGAGGGTTAAGACCCTTTTGAGCACACCAAATGGAAAATCTTTTCCATTTAAAAGCGTAAGAACGCCTAGTGGAAGGTTTCCTAGAGGCATGTAGGATATCCTTCACTTGCTGCGAAAGATTGAAGTGTTGAAGGTCTAGGCCTTCAGTAACCAAGCTCTGAGGTGAAGGGACTTGGGGTTTGGGTGCCACAAAGTCCCCTCCTCTTAAGACAGAAGGTCTGGAGCCGCTCCCAAGTCCAGGGAGGGCGCTTGGGAGAGATGCAGAAATAGAGGGTACCACACTTGGCGTGGCCAGCGTGGAGCTATGAGGATCATTGACCCTTGATCCCTTTGAAGTTTGAACAGAGTCTTGGGAATCAACGGAATGGGTGGAAAGGCATACAGGAAACCCTGACCCCAATGCAGGAGGAAGGCATCCTTGGTCTGAATTCCCTGACAAGGAATTCTGGAACAGAACCGGGGAAGTTTGGCATTCCACGGACTTGCAAAGAGGTCTATGTCCAGGGTTCCCCATTTCTGGAAGATTCTGAGTACCTGATCCATGTGCAGGGACCATTCTTGTGGAAGCAGAACTCGACTGAGTCTGTCTGCCCAAGAGTTTTGGATTCCTGGAAGATATACTGCCAGGAGATGGATTTGATGCTCTCTGGCGAAGGACCCTAATCTTAGAGCTTTGTTGCAAAGCGACAGAGCCAGTCCCTCCTTGTTTATGTAAAACATGGCTACTTGATTGTCCGTGTGAATAAGGACTGTCATGTTGCTGAGGAGGGTATGAAAAACTTTGAGAGCTAGAAAGATTGCTCGAAGTTCCAAGTGGTTGATATGAAGGGTGCCCTGAGTGGAGAGATCTTGGAGATGAGCCCCCCAACCTGTTTGTGAGGCATCTGTTGTGAGGGTTGCTTGGGGCAACAATGGTTGAAAGGAGGCCCCCAACAACAGATTTTGAGTGGATATCCACCATTGGAGAGACCAAAAGAGACGATTGGAGTTTGCTATTTGGTCTGAGAGAGCTCCTGATGCTTGAGTCCACTGGGTGGATAAAGTCGATTGAGCTGCTCTCATATGTAGGCGAGCATAAGGCACCACATGCACTGTGGAGGCCATGTGGCCTAATAGTTGTAGCATCTCTCTGGCAGTCAAGTGGCTTCTGGACTGAGTCTGAGAGGCTAAGTGCACTAGACGTTGGCAACGGGCCTGAGGTAGATAGGCCCTTGCGGTGGTGGTATCCAACCAGGCCCCTATGAATTCTAGGGATTGAGTAGGGATGAGTTGGGACTTTGGCAGATTGATCACAAGTCCCAGATACTGTAGAATTCGCCTGGTGCGATCCAGGGAAGTCTGAGCCTCGGACTGAGACGGAGCTCAGATGAGCCAGTCGTCCAGGTATGGGAAGACAAAAATTCCCAGGGTGCGTAGGAATGCAGCTACTATTGCCATGCATTTGGTAAATACCCTTGGAGCAGAGGCTAGACCGAAGGGAAGTACTCTGTATTGGAAGTGTTTTCCCTGGAACAGAAACCGTAGGAATTTTCTGTGGGATGGATGGATGAGTATATGTGTGTACGCATCCTTGAGATCTAGAGAACAAAGCCAGTCCTGACTCTGTAGGTATGGAAGGAGAGTGCCTAGAGAAAGCATCTTGAATTTCTCCCTGTATAGAAATTTGTTCAATTCTCTGAGATCCAAAATGGGTCTGTACCCCCCTGTTTTCTTGGGAATGAGAAAATAAGGGGAGTAAAAACCTGACCCTTGTTGAGGAAGAGGAACCTCTTCTATTGCTTTTTGGGCGAGAAGAGTGGTCACCTCCTGACCCAACAGGTCTAGGAGAGATGGGGGAGAATTGAAACTTCTCACCATGGTATGGGGAGGAAGGTTTGAGAAATGTAGTTTGTAGCTCTCTCTGATGATAGAGAGGGTCCATTGCTCTGATGTGATTTGCTCCCATCTGGGAGCAAAATGAGTTAACCTTCCTGGAATGGTGAGAGGTTCTGGATGTTTTAGAGACAGAAAGGTTAAGTTCTCTAGTTTTAAGTCAAAAACCCTGAGGGGGTTGGGACTGTTGGGCTGTAGCAGCCCCTGCAGGTTTTGCCCTGGCCTGTTTAGGCTGCTGACGCTTAGGAACAAAGCGAGCTGCAGAAGATTGTTGGCCAGTATTTGTGGCAAATCTGGCCGCCTTGTAGAAAGGCTTTTTGAAAGATTTCTTCTTGATAGGGGTAGAGGTAGACTTAGAAAGTCTATCTAAAGCAGCATTTTCTGCATCCATTTGAGTGGCTTTGATTTGCCACTCCTTACCAAACAGATTCTCACCCATACAGGGCAAATTTCCCAACCCATCCTGGACCCAGGGTTCAAGGTTAGAGGCCTGGAGCCAAGCAATTCTGCGAGCCGCTATGGCAATACCTGAGGCTCTGCTAGCACCTTCAAAGGAGTCAAAGGCTGCTCTGTTGGAGAACTTTGAAATATCTTGGGTATGCTTAAGCAGAAGAAGGAACTCCTCCTTTCTATCCTCTGGGATAAAGGGGAGAAAATGGCGTATTTTTAATGCAATTTCCTTCAGAAACATGCCCATATAGAGGCTGTATGAGTTGATTCTGGCAATAAGCATACTTGCTTGGAAGATTTTTCTTCCAAAAGCATCCAGAGTCCTACATTCTCTTCCTGGGGGAGTAGAAGAGTGTCTTTTAGTACTCTTGATCCTTTTCATAGCTGACTGCACCACAATGGAGTGGTGCGGGAGCTGAGTTTTTTGAAACCCAGGAGAAGGGGGGGACACGATACATGGTGCCCAGCCGACGAGAATGTGGAGATATGGGAGACTCCTCTCACCCTAAGTCCATCATGTGATCTTGAAGAATTTCATGGATGGGCAGGGTGACTGCCTCTTTGGGAACCTTAGAGTATCCTAAAATGTCTAACTTTTTTGCTCTAGGTTCTTTTTCAGAGGATACAGAAATAGAAAGACCTTTAGCTACTTCAATGATGAAGTCTTGAAAGGATAAATCCTCTGGAGGAGACATTCTCCTCTTTGGAGAAGAGGGCTCCTCAGGTAGAGTAAGGGATACTTCAGCAGAGTCATCTGATGAATCAGGATCATCAGAAGACTCAAAGTATCGTCTGTTTGCTTCCAGGGATCGATAAGCGTATCGACCGATATCGACATCGGGGGTACCCGGAACCAGATCGGTATCGGGAAAAACCCTGGAACCAGGAACCGGAATAGGTATCCTGGTCGATGTGGAAGGCATGGGTACCGGTATCGGTTGTGGTACCGGAACCGGAGTCGGTACCGCAGGGTGCGGTACCGAGGGCGTCGCAGCCTTAATAAAAGCCAGAATGGCCTGCTGCATGGATTGAACTGTATGATCCATGGACGCCACGACTGTCTGGATGTCGGTACCGGATGATTGAGCCGGTACCCCAGAACAGTCTAACAGGTGATCGGTCGAGGCCGTGCCATCGATGTCAACCTGTAACCCCATAGGAGGAGCTTTGGAAGCCGGAGCTTCCCGCCGGGGTTGTTTGGCTGGGGCAGGGTCCTCAGGGTCAAGCCCAGGGGTATCTCGATACTTAGAGGGAGATTTGCCCTTTGAGGACCTGCCAGAGGAATGTTTGGTTACCTGAGATCCATCAGGAGAGGAAGACCTGGAAGATGTCGATGCTGGAGTATCTGTAGAAAACAGCATGTGAAACTTGGCTGCCCGGTTCTGTAAACCATGTTTAGACATCAAAGAACAGGATGGGCAATCCGGAATGGAATGGTCAGGCCCCAAACATTTAAGACACCATTCATGGGTGTCTGTGACTGAAATAGTACCGCTGCACTTGGTGCATTTTTTAAACCCAGAGGCTTGTTTCTCCATGAGGGAGAATTAGTGAAGGCCTAAAGGCCTCACAGAACTAACACACCAAGTGAGGAAAAAAAAAGACGATTTTTTTCTTTTTTTTTAAATGAAAAAAGACCGGCGGTACCGGTCTGGAATCGTGGAAGGCAGACACGCGGCCAAAGAAATAAATTAAAATAACTTCTTCAGCGGTGACAGGAACACGACCCGCTGGCTCCGCGGAAAAAGAAGAACTGAGGAGAGTTGGTCAGGAAGGCGGGAAGGCAGCGCGCATGCGCAGTGGGAGGCCCCAAAAGCTTTCCTTCTGGGAAGCTGGGGAGCTTTCCCGCTCGGGCTCTGTCGGTACCGACGTACCCATATGTGAGGACTTATTCCTGCTTGTTCCTGGAGATTCCACCTTATACAAGGTTCCATCATGACAAGGTAGTCCTTAGGACTCATCCACACTTTATGCCTAAGGTGGTTTCATCTTTTCATCTAAACCAAGAGGTCTACCTACCTGTCTTTTTTTTTCCAGGACCTCATGCATCAAATGCAGAAAGGAATCTTCATACCTTGGACTGTAAGAGCTCTAGCTTTTTACTTACAAAGAACACAGCAACATAGAAAGTCCTCTCAACTCTTTGTTGCTTTTGATCCTTCTCATTTGGGAATTCCAGTCTCCAACAGAACACTATCTAACTGGATTGCTCAGTGTATTTCCTTCGCCTATCAGAGTAAGAACCTTTCTCTGGAGGGCCATGTCACAGCTCCCAATGTGAGAGCCATGGCAGCCTCAATGGCTCATCTGCACTCTGTCTCTATTGACGACATCTGTCGAGCAGCCACTTGAGCCTCGGTTCATACCTTCACAGCCCATTACTGCTTGGACAAGGACTCCCGCCGGGATGCCTTGTTAGGTCAGGCTGTTCTCCAGCACCTGTTCCATACCTAATCAACTCCTGCCCACCATCCCTGGTAGGATGCCAGAGATCCATGGGAGGAAGTGGAGCCCTTTCACAAGGGCACACAACTTTATGGAGCCATCTCCCTGGCATCTGCAGCTAGGGAGTTCCCATATGTGAAGACTACATTCCTGCTTGTTCCTGGAGATAGCATAGTTACTCACCTGTAACAGGTGATCTCCGGGAACAGCAGGAATTTAGTCCTCACAACCCACCCACCTCCCCTAGGAGTTGTATCTCTCTATCTCTTTCCTTTCCCACTCTCTCTCTCTTTGTCTCAGCTTTAGAACTCAACTGGAGAGAGGCATTTGGGAAAGGCGGGAAGGCAGCACGCAGGCGCTGTGGGATGCTCCCAAAAGCGTTCTGATTGGACGCTGGGGAGCGTTCCTGCGCGGGCTCTGACGATACCATATGTGAGGACTAAATTCCTGCTGTTCCCAGAGATCACCTGTTACAGGTGATTAACTATGCTTTCTGCTAGGATCAGTTCCTATATCTTGTATATAGGAATGTTCCTTAAGGAGGTCACAGGAGACTTAGAGCTTATGAGCCCTCTCCTTTCTGATGATAAAAGGCATGATTATCTTACTCTTGTTAAACATGCTCAGGATTTTTCCAAGTTTGTGAATCGTGCAGCCTTTAACTGCTTTGAATGCATAAGCAGAACCTCTGCTATTGCCATAGGTGCACGTAGAATTGCCTGGCTCCAGGCATCTGACTTGGAAATCTGGGTACAGGACAAACTGGGGAATATACCTTGCACAGGAGAGAATCTCTTTGGCAAGAATTGGCAGGAAAAAGCTAATGAGAGAGATCCTGACTATCACTTTGGATAGATTGTCTAAATCTACAGCTGATCCTGCGAGGAAAAAATCCTCTAAGAAACCATTCTTAAGCAAGAAGAAAATGTTTTATCCCTCCTATACCCAGCAGGGTCATCGTTTAGGTCAGTCTGCCCAAAAGGGACAGCACCAACAACCTAGGCAACAAAGGAAACCAAAAGCAGCTAAGCCTCAACCGACTCAGCAGACTCAGCCTCCACAGGGGCTTTGACTCCTGTCTAGAGAACTTTGCATTCCTAGCCCTGAACGGCCCAGAACCCTCCACCATCCCAGGAAGGTTATGTCATTTTGCCCCCAGATGGGGTCAGATAACAGCAGAAAATTGGACTCTGTCTATTGTAAGAGAGGGGTACAAGCTTCATTTCCTCAGCATGCCCACCTCCTACAATAGTAAGACAGTTCAATTCTCAGACCTCTCTGAACGACCGGTTAGGTCAAGAAGTCACTATGCTCATTGCTCAAGGGGCAATAGAAGAGATACCCAGTCCCCAATGGGGTACAGGGTTTTACTCCCCCTATTTCCTTATTCCAAAGAAAACAGGAGGACACAGACCCATTCTAGACCTCAGAGAATTGAACAAATTCCTGTTCAGAGAGAAGTTCAAAATGATTTCTCTAAGAACTCTGCTGCCATACCTTCAGAGTCAGGATTTGCTTTATTCTCTAGATCTCAAGGATGCGTACATTCATGTTCTCATCCATCAAACTCCACCAAAAGTTCCTTTGATTCCTGTTTCAAGGGAAGCACTACCAGTACAGGGTCCTTCCTTTTGGCCTGGCCTCTTCACCAAGGGTGTTCACAAAATGCATGGCTGTGGTAGCAGTATTTCTCCGCACCCTAGGAATATTCGTCTTCCCTTACTTAGATGACTGGCTCATTCGAGCCCCTTCAGAGCCAGAGGCCAGGGTTGCTCTGTCTCGCACAATGCGCATCCTTCAGTATTTGGGACTTGTCATAAACTTCCCAAAGTCCAACCTTGCTCCCACTCAATCCCTAGAGTTTATAGGAGCTCTTCTGGATACCAGACAGACAAGGGTCTTTCTCCCACAGCTCCGCTGCCTTCGCATTGTGCAGCTAGCTTCCCAAGCAGTGCTAAAACCTCATGTCGCTGCACGGGAAGTGCTGCAGTTGCTAGGCCACATGGCATCCACCGTGCATGTGGTTCCTTATGCTTGCCTCCATATGAGGGCAGCCCAGTGGACTTTATCTACTCAGTGGACTCAGTCCTCAGGTTGCCTGTCAGACAAAATAGCAAATTCAGATTTCCTTATTTTGTTCCTCCAATGGTGGCAGTCACCCAAAAACCTTCTGGTGGGGTCTCCTATTCAGCAACCCCCACCCCAAGCCTCTCTAACAACAGATGCTTCACAGGTGGGTTGGGGAGCCCACCTGCATGGCCACTCTACCCAGGGTACCTGGACTCCACAGGAGGCCTATCTCTATATCAGCCTCCTGGAGCTCAGAGCAATCTTCCTTGCTCTTAGAGTATTTCACACCCAGCTCAACTACAAGACAGTCCTAGTTCAAACGGACAATCAGGTAGCAGGTTCTATGTGAACAAGCAGAGCAGAACAGGCTCTCTGTCACTGTGCAACGAAGCTTTGCGACTATGGGCCCTTGCCAGAGAGCATCAGATTCATCTCCTTGCGGTGTATCTTCAGGCATTCAAAACTCTTGGGCAGACAAACTCAGTCGAGTTCTGCTTCCACACGAATGGTCTCCCATGCAGACCAGGTGGCTCAAATTTTTCAAATTTGGGGAACCCTGGACATAGACCTCTTTGCAAGTCTGCTGAATGTCAAACTTCCCCGGTTCTGTTCCAGAATTCCGGCTCGGGGTTGTCAGGCCAGGGATGCTTTCCTCCTTCATTGGGGTCAAGACTTCCTGTATGCCTTTCCACCCATTCCCCTAATTCCCAAAACCCTGTTCAAGCTTCAGAGACAGAGGTCATATGATCCTCATAGCTGCACATTGGCCACGGCAACCATGGTACCCTCTGCTCCTACGTCTCTCTCAAGCTCTGCCTCTAGAGTTAGGATCTGCTCCAGATCTTCTTTCTCAAGAGGATGGGATGCTATGGCATCCCATTCCCCAGTCTCTGCATCTCAGGGCCTGGTTGCTGAAAGCCTAGGACGTCACGGTCTTAACCTTTCCCAGCAAGTAAAGGATATCCTTTATGCTTCCAGGAAGCCTTCCACAAGACGCTCTTATGCATTTAAGTGGAAAAGGTTTACTGTATGGTGCTCACAGAAGGGTCTTAACACTCTTGCGATATCTCTGGAATCATTACTGGAGTATCTCCTTCATTTATCAAATGCAGGGCTTAAGACCAATTCAGTGAGAGTCCATTTGAGTGCTATTGCAGCTTCTTTCAAACCTCTAAATGGACAACCTATTTCCTCTCATAGTGAGATTTATGAGAGGCCTTCTTTTAACTAAGCCTCCCATTAAGCCACCACCAGTGGCATGGGACTTAAATCTGGTACTTGGGCAGCTCATGAAACCACCCTTTGAACCATTAGCCACTACCTCTTTGAAATTCCTTTCCTGGAAGGTTATCTTATTGCAATCACATCAGCACGTCGCATCAGTGAATTGCAAGCATTGGTGGCTGATCCTCCTTATACAAGGTTCCATCATAAGGTAGTCCTTAGGACTCATCCACATTTTATGCTAAAGGTGGTTTTGCCCTTTCATTTAAACCAAGTGATTTACCTTCCTGTATTCTTTCCAAGGCCTCACGCCTCACATGCAGAAAGGAATCTTCATACTTTGGACTGTAAAAGAGCTTTGGCCTTTTACTTGCAAAGGACACTGCAACATAGAAAGTCCTCTCAACTCTTTGTTGCTTTTGATCCTAGTCATTTGGGACTCCCAGTCTCCAAAAGGACACTGTCCAGCTGGATTGCACAGTGTATATCTTTTGCCTATGAGAGCAAGAACCTTCCTCTTGAAGGCCATGTCATAGCTCACAATGTGAGAGCCATGGCAGCCTCAATGGCTCAACTTCACTCTGTGTCTATCGACGACATCTGTCAAGCAGCTACTTGGGCTTCGGTTCATACCTTCATAGCCCGTTACTGCTTAGACAAGGACTCCCATCGGGATGCCTTGTTTGGTCAGGCTGTTCAACACCTGTTCCACACTTAATCAACTCCTACCCACCATCCCTGGTAGGATGCCAGAGATCCATGGGGGGAAGTGGAGCCCTTTCACAAGGGCACACAACTTTCTGGGGTCATCTTCTTGGCATCTGCAGCTAGGGAGTCCCCATATGTGAAGACTTCATTCCTGCTTGTTCCTGGAGATAGCATAGTTACTCACCTGTAACAGGTGATCTCCGGGAACAGCAGGAATTTAGTCTTCACAACCCACCCACCTCCCCCTAGGAGTTGTATCTCTCTGTCTCTTTCCCTCTCTTTGTCTCAGCTTTAAACTCAACTGGAGAGGGACAGTTGGGAAAGGCGGGAAGGCAGCACGCAGGCACTGTGGGATGCTCCCAAAAGCTTTCCTATTGGACGCTGGGGAGCGTTCCCACGCAGGCTACGTCGGAACCAACGATACTCATATGTGAAGACTACATGCCTGCTGTTCCCGGAGATCACCTGTTACAGGTGAGTAACTATGCTTTTTCAGCAGAAGAAGAGAAAGGATGTCGGAAGGCCTGGATGCTCTCGTACAGCTTTGGCTGGAAGAGCAGCTCCTGTACATGTTTCCACCTTGGGTGTTAATAGGAAGGGTGCTGCAGCGCATAGAGCGGCACAAAGGACAGGTGATGCTGATAGTGCCAGATTGGCCAAGGCGGCCTTGGTACATGGATCCGAGGAGGCTCTTAGTAGAGAAGCCATGGTGCCTTCCTCCTCGGGCAGATCTGTTTCAGGGTCCACTGCACATGCCTCACGTGGATCGGTTCTCGCTTACGGCTTGGTTATTGAGAGAGCTAGGTTGAAGAAGGGCTACTCCGGATCGGTGATTGCCACTTTGTTGAAGGCAAGGAAGAGATCTACCTCTAGCATGTGTTCACATCTGGCGGGTGTTTGAAGCATGGTGTGTGGAACGGCAGTTTGAGGTATTAAGAGTGTTGATTCTGCTGGTGCTGATATTTTTACAAGATGGTTTGGATAAGGGCTTAGCGGCCGCTTCCTTGCAGGTACAAGTAGCAGCATTGTCCTGTTATAGAAGAAAGATAGGAGGAGAAGGGATAGGTAGTCAACCAACAACCAACTCACACACAGAAGCTTTAATAAATACAACAGTGAAGCCCTCATTAACTCCATCACATCACACATAGACCTGGAAAGCACTGACCTCGACAGTCTAATAAACAGCTGGAACTCAGGAATTCAAGAGACCTCAGAACCAAAATGGAAAGCAACAAAAAACAAGCCCAAGTCCAAAACCGAACCATGGTACTCAGATACCCTGACCAGCCTAAAGAGAGAACTACGAAGAATAGAGAGAAAATGGCGACAAAGCAAATCCGACGAACACAAAACAGAATATCTAACCCTACTCTCAAAATACAAAAGCGAAGTCAACCGATCAAAGCGAACGCATCACACAAACTTACTAAACAAAGCTTTAAACAAGCCCAGAGAACTGTTCGCCCTGGTCAAATCCCTCACCAAAACAGCACAAGAGGATCAATACAACGACAAAATCAAGGTTCAAGCCCTAGCAGATCACTATGCTAGCAAACTAAACCCACAGATAGGAGCCAAACCCTTACAACCCTTGGGCGTAACCTCCCCCCACGCAACAATCTACCACGATGACGAGCCATACCCTCATCACCCACTGGACCAATTTTTGCAGCATTGGAGACAAGCAAGTCATGAACATAATTGGCAGCATCAACACCACAACCTCTCCACTAGACCCCTGCCCAGCTACATGGGTTAAAGCGACGAAAACAGAAACCGCTCACCAAATCGCTCACATAGTAAACCAATCACTCCAACAGGGAATCATGCCAACGCAACTTAAAAAATCCATCATAAGACCAATACTGAAAAATAAAACACTCAACAAAGAAGACCCAGCATCCTACCGCCCAATATCCAGCATTGCACTGCTAGCAAAAATTATTGAAAAGGCGGTCCTACAGCAATTACAGGACAACCTGGACAACAACGGAACATTAGATGAGCATCAATACGGTTTCAGACCACACCATGGGGTCGAAACCCTACTTATTGCACTACTGGACAGCCTACTCAAAGGGATTGAAAACAAAAAGAAAATGTTCATTCTCATATTCATTGACATCTCAGCGGCCTTCGACACGGTCCACCATCAAACACTCCTAAAATGAATAGAAGTGATAGGAATATCGGGAACCCCACTAAAATGGTTCTCATCGTATATCTCCAACAGAATGCAACAGGTACAGTTTAACAATGAAAAAGCAAAGGCTTTTCCCCAAACACAGGGCATACCACAAGGCTCAGCACTATCCTCGCTTCTTTTCAACGTGTACATGAAACCAATCTGTGATATATTCAAAAAGCATAAAATCTACTACCACATTTACGCTGATGATATTATGCTGTACACTCAACTCGACGCAAGCAACCCAAACTACTCACAGCTAGAAGAATGCATAAAAGAGATGCAAACATGGCTCCAACGAAACAACATGGCCATAAACCATAAAAAAACCGAAGTCATGTTCTTCTCAAGAAAACCAGAGTTCAACCCACCAGCTACAATCTCCCTATGCGAAAATACCTATCAAACAAAGAATGAAATAAAGTACCTCGGAGTAACACTCGATAGTGAACTAAAGATGGTAAAACACCTCCGCTTAGTAAACAGGGCCATTTTTCACAAACTTAGGGTTATACAGCCTCTAAGGAACATCATTGAAGCCACCAATTTTAGGACAGTAGCCCAAGCCCTCATCATACCCCATTTTGATTACAGTAACGCAATTTTACAGGGCCTTCCAAAGAAAACCCTAAGCATCCTCCAGATGGCACAGAACGTCGCGGCCAGAATCATCACGAAAACAGGCGTTGCTGAACACATCACTCCAGTTCTAGTCGAACTACACTGGCTCCCCATCGTAGCCCACATAAAATACAAAACCCTAGTAACCACATTTAAACACATCCACAACCTGGCACCAACCTTCCTCGCTAACCTAATCAACTTGCAACCCGCTAACAGAAACAGGCGAACCACCAACATAAACAACCTACATGTACCAATAAGTATAAGATCAGTTAAAACAGCCACAAGCAACAGGGCATTCTCCTATACTGCCCCCACACTCTGGAACCAACTCCCTCCTGAGCTGCGCTCAATCGATGACCTGATGGTCTTCAGAAAAAAACTAAAGACGTACTTATTTCAACAGGCCTACAACATCTCCTGAACAGTAAGGCATCTCAACCAATACCTACAAAACCAAAATGTAGTCAAGTGTAAAGTATACTTAGGTACCAAAATGTAATCAAGTGTAAATTGTATATATGTAAATCTCCCTCTCCCCCCTCCCAACTGTGTGTTGTGCATATCCCATGAATCTTGTTGCACATATTGTGAAAATGCTTGTCTTTGTTCTGTCAACCTTAGTTTATAATCTTGTAAATCACGCTGTAATACTTGAAATTTTGTCATTGATCCGACATTTCCCCTTTTCGCATAATCAAACTGCTCCTGATCGCTGGAAGTAGCGGTATACAAATATACGCTAAATAAATAAACAAATAGTCATCCGGATGTCAAGAGGTTTTTAAGGGCGGTATCTCTTTTGAGGCCACCACGTAGACAGGTAGTACCAAAGTGGAATCTCCCTTTCGTATTAGAGACATTGTGACGAGAGCCGTTTGAGCCTTTGTCGAGGGCATCATTAAGGAACCTTACTCTTAAAGCAGTGTTCCTGGTAGCTATCTGTTCGGTTAGAAAAATCTCTGAATTACAAGCTTTATCCTGTAAGAAACCTTTTATGGCTTTTTATGATACAAAGATGGTTTTGAGGCCTGTACCGTCCTTTTTGCCCAAAGTAGTTTCAGCTTTTCACGTGAATCAGGTGGTTTCTTTACCGGTGTTCATTGAGAAGCTGGAGGGTTCTTTCACTGGAAAGCTTCATCTCTTGCACGTTCGTCAGGCATTAAAGAGGTATATCCGAAGGACGGCATGTTTCTGCAAGTCTGATAGACTGTTCGTCCTGTTTGGAGGGCCGAAAAAAGAAGAGGCTGCATCAAAAGCTTTCATTGGATTAAAAGAGGCCATAGCATCCACTTATGTTCTGAAGGGAAAAGCATACCAGAAGGGCTAAGAGCTCATTCCACTAGAACGCAAGCGGTGTCATGGGCTGAGTTCCGTTTGGTGCCAGCGGTGGAAACTTGTAGGACAGCTACCTGGTCTTCCTTAAATTCCTTTAAGCATTACTGTCTGGATGTTCAGGTGGAAAGGGATACCAGTTTTGGATCAGCAGTGCTTCACGCTGGTCTAGCAGGTCCCTCTCGTTGATTTCTTTCACTGCTCTGTTACATCCCCAGAGGTTCGGGACTAGACTGGAGGGACGATAAGGAAGGTGAAATTAGACTTACCTGCTAATTGTTGTTCCTTGAGGAACTCCAGTATAGTCCCGTATTCCTCCCTGATTTTCTGTGAGCTAGTGCCTGAAGCAAATAAGACAACAGGTAAGAGTAAGGCATGGGGATTATGTTTGGGTCACTATCCTCCATGAAGGGGGAGGGCAGGCTTAAAGGGTTTCTAATAAAAGTTAGTATGGAATAGAGGGAAGGTTGATATATTTTCTCCCTTAAAAGTTCTAGTTCAGTAGTTAAGGTTTGTTCGTAGTGGTTTTACTACTTAATTGTTGCTCCGGTGAGTCTGCTTTGCCAATAGGTTACTGCAGTGAGGAGGCGGATATACCAGTCTCATCAGAAAAGGATGACATTTCTCAGTCTCCAAGCTTCTGGAAGAGGAGCACAACTCAGAGGTTTGGGACTAGACTGGAGTTCCTCAAGGAACAACAATTAGCAGGTAAGTCTGATTTCACCTTTGGGTCCTGTAGATAAAAGAACACCTCATCTGCAAACAGCGATATAGCATATTGACACCCCTCCACTCCTCTCCTCTCCTCTAATAAGTTGATTCGCACATATAGACTGCACCAGGGGCTCCATTACCAGAGCGAAAAAGTGGTGACAATGGGTAGCCTTGGCAAGTCCCCCCAACTCATGGCAAAACTATCCGAATAGCAGCCATTCACCTTAATCCGAGCCCTGGGCTTCCCCATACAGTGCTCGAATCCATCTCGTATAATGAGCCCCAAATCCCATTGTCTTCAAAATTGCAAAGAGAAAAAGGGTACATTGATGCCAAAAAGGCATTTGATAGGGTCAATCGAGAGAAGCATCACTTCCGCCCAAATGCCTGCTGCTGCCCAGAGAAATTCCACCACATACTGTCTGTGGCCTGCCGCCCTGCAATGAAGCCCACCTGATTTGGTTGAACCAACCGAGGCATCCATGGTGCCAGCCAGTCAGCTAGGATTTTCACTAATATTTTTCATATCGATATTAAGAGAAATCGGCCAATAGGACTTACACTGATCTAGGCCTTTCCCAGTTTTAGGAATCAAAGTGATGCCTACTGTAAGCATCTCCTGTGTAAATGCACCCCCTTTCTCCAAGACTATATTAAACACCCTCCCCAGCAGAACTCGCTGTAGATTTTATAGAAAGACCCTGGCAGACCATCCAAGCCCAGCACTTTCCCCTGTGGTAAGTTCTTAATTACAGCCTCTATCTTCTCACTCCCAATAAACTCCTCCTGGAGCTCTACCGCATCCTCATTCAAACAAGTAAATCCACCCTCCCCAAGTAGCCTTGCACCTCCTCTACTCCAATCCCATCTTGTCCAGTATACAGTGCCCTATAATAGCTCAAAAATTGTTCTCGGAGATCGCTCCCTTTTGAAAGTATAGTCCCATCCCCTCCTCGTAGCATGCGAATAGAAGACTGAATGACCTAGTATTTAAGTTTCCGAGCCAGTGCCCTGCTCACCCTATTCTTCTATTCATAATAGAATTGTCACATCCTCTGCAGTTGAAAAGCAATCTGATCCGTCTGGAATCCCTGCAACTCTGTCCTCAACCCAACCACCCATTCCCATGCCCTCTTTGCCCCTGTCCTCTGATATTATAACAATTGGTCTTTGAGTTCCCCTGTTGTTGCTCCTTTTGTAACTGGAGCTTCTTGTAATGTGAGGCCCACATAATAAACCTGCCTCTCTCACTACAGCTTTCAGACCTTCCCAAACCATATTAGTGTACACCATTATCATTGTGCTAAATATATTCCATAATATGGGTGCGGACATCCTCAACCACCACTTTCAACAAGCTCTCATTAAGGTGCCAGAATTGCACCACTTCCTATTTTGCAAAGTCAGCCAAACCCGGCCATGATCAGACCAAGTCATTGGGCCGATCTCTGCCCCCTGTAGGTCGGCCGCCACCCACAGCTGATTCACTAATATCACATTGATGTGGCTAAAACTATCATGTACTCCTGAATAAATGGAGTATTCCCGCACCTGTGGGTGCAACTCCAAGCATCCACCACATGAAACTGCCACGTTCTCCAGGACCAAGCAGGAAGTCAGTCCTCACATATGGGTGTCATCGGTGCCGATGAAGCCCCAGCGGAGCATTTCCCCAGCTTTCTATGAAAGCCTTTGGGAATGCAGGCACGCATGCGTGGTTCCCTTCCCGCCTAAAGGTGCCATCTTACCTCGGTCTCTTTTTTTTTTTCCGTGAAGCCCACCGGACGTGTGTCCTGTTCTTCCGGTTAAAATTAGATTTTTTTCGGTGATTTTCACTATTTTTTCTCCCGGTTCGATGCCGGTTCCCCTCCCGCCGGGTTCAGTACACCTGTATCGAGCCCGATTCTTCTTTTTTGGTTTTTGCCTTCCGTGGCTGGCGTTCACTCCCTTTTTTCCTTTTTTTCCCTGGAAGGGCTGGTCCTTTGACCTCGCGGGGACTCTTTTTTTTTTTTTTCCCCCCCCAATGGCTTCCAGCGGTTTTAAAAAGTGTGATCGCTGTAAGAAACTGAAGTCTCTCACCGACACACACGACTGCTGCCTTCGGTGCCTCGGCCCTGACCATTCCCTAAGTCGTGCAGGCCATGTGGGAAGATGTCTTCCAAGGCACTCCGAAGTCGCCAGCAGCAAAAAGAAAGGCTTTTCTCGGACTCAGCCTCCGGCCGGACCCGGACCTCGTCTGAGGCCTCGATATCTCGGGATTCCGATCCCGAGCACTGTCGAAGCTCCTCGGACAGGGGGTTCCCCGACCGGGAACGTAAGAGGAAGAAGCAGCTTGCGAGGGCGTCGTCGGAGGAGGTCCCTGGCTCCTCGAGGGCCAGGTCTAAGACCCCCAACCGACGCCCCGGGCCCGTGGAACACGAGAAGCTTGCAAAAGTTCCTCGCGTGGAGCCGGAGTCTGCTGGACACGTAAGCCCCGTAGTCCTCGAACTCTCCTCCCAGGGAGCCGACGTCGGGCCCGGCACTGCCGGGGCCCGAGTCAGTGGCTGCTGCGTCTCCCGAGCTGAGTCTCAGGATGACAGCCTTGGAGAGCAGATTGTCTGCCTTCATGGAGCAGCAGCGGGCACTGATGGCCAGCCTGGCCCCGCAAGGTCGGACCCTGACTCCTCCTCAGACGAGTCCGCTTGGGAAACGGAAGACGAGGAGTCTCCTGATACCTTCAAGACTCGGTGCGTCCCTTCGGACTCACCGCAGTCTGAGCCCCGGAGTAGGACCCCCCCGGAGGACACTCGGTTCTCCAAGTTCGTCCGGGATATGGCCGCTGCCTTGGCTATTCCGGCAGACCCCGAGGAGGAGCCTCGAGCTGAAGAGCTCGAGGCCCTACAGTATGACTCTCCTCCGAAGGAGGCCTTTACTGTTCCGGTTCTTCCGATGCTGGAATGGCTCCTCTTCCGTATGTGGGAGGCACCGGCCTCGGCGCCGGTTCTAAGCAAGCGAGTCGATTTGATCTATCGACTCCGGAAGAGCCCTGGTTTTCAAAAGGCACAGCTACCACACCATTCTATGGTTGTGGAATCGGCCATGCATCGTCTGAAGAGCCAGAAGATGCACTCCGCGGTGCCCCCTGGCAGGGAGGCCCGGAACTTCGATGGCGTCGGTAGAAAGTGCTTCCAGGGCTCGATGCTTGCTTGCCTTGTCCAGTCCTACCAGCTGTACATGGGCATGTACTTGCAGGATCTGGCCAAGGAATTGACCGGGTTCTCTGCTGGTCTCTCTGGAGAACCCTTGCAGAGATTTAAGTCTCAGGATGCACCAGGGGGCACCGCGGAGTGCATCTTCTGGCTCTTCAGACGATGCATGGCCGATTCCACAACCATAGAATGGTGTGGTAGCTGTGCCTTTTGAAAACCTCTCTGCACTGGTCTCCATCGCAGCTTCTCCGGACCCCTGTTCCTGCACAGAGAGAGGTCAGAGCACGTTTTGGCTGTGGGAGCTGCAGGAGGGGCAATCGGGGCCTTGCAGCAAGGTAGAAAAGCAGCTGCATGCTGCTGGGAGTCCCTCTCTGCACCGGTCACCATCGCAGCTTCTCCGGACCCCAGTTCCTGCAGAGAGAGGTCAGAGCACGTTTGCCCCTCCCACAGCCCAATCGGGGCCTTGCAGCACGGTAGAAAAGTAACTGCACACTCCAGGCGTGCCCGCGCCTAAGGGCCTCGCCAGAGGGCCCTTTGGCGTGGCCCTTAGGCAGGGTCTGATCACATTCCCTAAGCTGACAAACGAAATCATCTGAAAAGCAAAGCAACCCCCTCGCTTGACTCATCAGCCCTCAAGCTCCAGCAACGCGACCTGCATTCAGACATTATGCTAAATACGAACTTCCACCAGCTCCATTTGTAAGCATCTCTATTACCACCCTACCCTCTGTGTGCAATAAGGATTAGGTTAATCTGTTTCCTCCATATCAACATATTAACATTTACTGCTACTGTTACTTCGATTAACTGCTACTATTGTAACTGCTACTGATATACTGCTGCTTACTTTACTACAAAAAGTTACCATTATTGCCTTATATACCTCTCTGCCACTTTGTTGCTTATTATGCCTTTTGCTTGCCACAAAGCTAGTACTAGATTTCCTCATACTATGATGTCTCTATCTTCTCAGCTCAAACATTGATTGTACCACAATCATATCCACTTCCTTGTATTAAACCCTACTGTTACCTCACAAAAGCAATCAAACCTCTAAGTGATTAAACTTCCCGATTCCTGCAACAACACCACTGTTACCTTACAGGAATACCACACTCACTGTAAGCCTACTAGCACTAACTTAGCATTTATTATAAGACGCCATTTTCAGTCACAACACTGTCACTTTACCTATCATCAAGATAGCGTTATCTATTCCAAGAGTACCATCTTCTCCCAGAATGACCTTGACCAACTCCCACTCAGTCATATCATGGGTCATCCTCTCCTTATTACTTACCTTCTTATTTACCCCTTCATACACACTATCCCTGACCCATTCCAACCACATCCCAATAATCCACTCTCCCAGACATCTACACATCCCACCACATTATCCTTATACCCATCATAACCCCCACTACCTTGCTTGCAGACTCAAACCTATCATTATAAATCCAGACCCTATTGCTAACTCTTCCTCTGACCCACCCCATCCCCCCCTCAAATGCGCCCTACTCAACGCTCGATCAGCCAGAAATAAAGTTCCCCTACTTGCTGACCTCATCTCTGATTATGATCTTGATATATTCTGCCTTACCGAAACCTGGTTCCAAGATACCGACACGGTCCTAATAAACCAATTATGCCCCAATTCTTATTCAATCAACATATGCAACAGAGCACATAGCAGAGGGGGAGGTGTAGCCATCATATCCAAATCCAAACAGCACATGATACCACCTAAACAACGTATGTATGGAATATGTTTTTGCACCACTGTACATAGCCCACTCTGTACATAGCTCATGCCAATCTAGCACACAATACAACACACACTCAATTTCACCCTCACTGCATGTATAACACACTCACCTTACCCGATTGTTTGCTGTGATACCACCTTGATTATTAAGATAAGGCGGTTTAGAAATACTGTTAAATAAATAAATAATAAATCTAACCTACAACTCTCCACTACAGAATCCACCTCTACGAAAAGTATGGACTCCATTACTATCTCCAACTCCTCGCTCTCCCTGCACCTCATATATCGGGCTCCTCAATCCGACCCTTCTGATCTTTCAACAATCCTAGACACAGCCTGCTCTCCCCAATCTGCCTCTCGCCCCCTCATAATTTTAGGCGATCTAAATCTAAATGCCACATCTCCAATACAGTCCTCCTCTTTCCTCCAAGCAATGAATGCCCTCAACTTCTCCCAAATACTGGAACACCCTACGCACTCCAAAGGAAACATTCTTGACCTTATATTTATTTCTCAACACTCTTTAACCATTGATCAGGTTACACACACCATTCAACCAGTACCCTGGTCTGATCATACCCTCATCCTCTTCTCCCTCCCTTACCCCACCCTCAAAAATCAACTTCCCATCCTGGCTAAACATACCCGTAGGTTCAAGCATTTCAACGCGGCCACCTTCCTAGAGCAAACAGTCCCATCTCTTGACCTCTTATTTGATAAAAGCTCTAGCCAAGAGACTCTTATTTCTAAATGGAATGAGACCCTATCTGAAGCTTCTCTACTCCCACCTAACAAACATCCTCAAAAGAACATTAGAAGAGCACCCTGGTTCTCCACACACCTAAGAACTCTCAAAAGAGAACTTAGACGTCTCGAACGCAAATGGAGGCGCTCTAAAGATACAAACGCATTCACTCCCTATTTAGCTAAACTCAGAACTTACTGCACTGAAACCCTCAACCATAAAAGAGAATACAATGAAAATATTATTAAACGTTCACTTAACAAACCTAGAGAGCTATTCTCTATTACCAAATCCTTAATTAATGAGCCCCTGCAACAAGACCAGCTTCCAAAAATAACTGCACAGGCCTTTGCCAACCACCTCATTTCCAAATTCCACCCTCCCCTTTCTACTAACTACCAACCCCCCATTCACTACAACTCCCAACCACTCAAGTCTACCCCCCAAAACTCCTGGAGAGAATTTGAGCCTCTCACTTTAGAAAATGTAACTAATGTAATAAAGGACTTAAATGCTTCTACATCTGCCCTTGACCCTTGCCCCGTACCCTGGATCAAAACTACTAGAAGCTCCCTAAGTCCGTACATTTTGTATATTGTTCAATCATCCCTCCAGACTGGCTTAGTACCACCACCTCTTAAGAATGCCACTATCCGTCCCATTTTAAAAGGATCAAAACTTGACCCATCTTCTCCCACATCTTACAGACCCATCTCTAGTATTCCATTTCTAGCTAAGATAACCGAAAAACTGGTCCAAACCCAACTCCAGAACTATATTGACGAACACTCCCCCCTCGACTTATTCCAGCATGGTTTCAAAAGGAACCATGGAGTCGAAACCCTTCTTACTTCCCTACTAGACTCCTTATACCTCCACATCCAGAACCCCTCTCAAGGATGTCTTCTCATATTCCTTGTTCTATCAGCTGCTTTTGACTCCCTCCCTCACCATCTACTCCTAAACAGACCATGAAATTGGGCTCAGAGACACAACTCTGAACTGGTTCCATTCGTACCTAGATAACAGAACCCAACAAGTTCGTATTGGAAGTGACACCTCCCTCCCATTCATCTTAAAACAAGGTGTACCCCAAGGATCCAGTCTCTCTGCTCTATTATTTAACATCTTCCTCCAACCGGTATGCAAGATCTTCCAGAACTATGACATTCAGTATCAACTATATGCCGATGACAAGATGTGCTTCACCCCTTTTAACCTTTCCAATCCCAACTTCTCTAAACTATCCGAATGCCTGACTAGCCTGAAAACCTGGCTTTCCCAACATAACCTCTTGATTAATCAATCCAAGACTGAGGTTCTCCAGGTTTTCTCCAATCCCACATACAGCCCTCCAACCACCCTTACTATTAGCGATCTAACACTTTCTGTAAAGAACCAAGTTAAATATCTTGGTATTATCCTGGATCAGAACCTTTCATTCACTGACCATATAAAGAGAACCACTAATATAATAAACGCAAAGCTCCGCACCCTCCGGAACCTTAAACCCCTTCTAAGCCCTAACTCCTTTCGTACGGTCTGTCAAGCCCTCACTATACCTTTTCTTGATTACTGCAACCTTATCTACCTTGGCCTCCCTAAGATTTCTATCCAACCACTTCAACTTGCTCAAAATACTATTGCTCGACTCATAACCAACCACTCCAGACGTTCCCACATCACACCTGTCCTGTCCTTTATGATCTCCACTGGCTCCCCATCCAATACAGAGCTAAATTCAAGGTCCTCACCTTGATACATAAAATATTATCCAATGAGTCTGCTCCGTGCCTCTCCACTCTCCTTCCCTCATCCAATTGTAACAGAACACGCCGTTCTATCACCAGAAACTTACTGGCCATCCCTATAAAAAAGAGACTCTGCAAACAATCTACAAGTAACAGGGCCTTCTCCAGGACCAAGCAGGAAGTCAGTCCTCACTTATGGGTGACGTCGGCGCCGACGGAGCCCTCGCGGAGCAATTTTCCCCAGCTTTCGCAGAAAGCCTTTGGGAATTGCAGCACGCATGCGCGGTCCCCTTCCCGCCTAGGGATGCCATCTTGCTCAGTCGTCTTTTTTTCCGCGGAGCCCTACAGACGTAGTCTGTTACCGCCGCAGAAAAGTTGATTTCTTTGATTTGTTTTTACGTTAAATTTTTCTCGGTTCGTGTGTTCCTCTTCCCGCCGGGCCTCGATATCCTCTATTGGGCCCGTCTACGTTTTTATTATTTATTTTATTCCAACTGGCGTTCCCGCCACTTTTTTCCTTCATCCCTGGCAGCGCGGTCTTTCGACCTTGCCGGGGTTCTTTTTCCCCCGATGGCCGCCAGCGGTTTTAAAAAGTGTGATCGTTGTATCAGACTCATGTCTCTCACCGACACGCATGACTGCTGCCTCGGGGCCGAGCATGACCCTATGAGCTGCGGCCCGTGCAGCAAGATGTCCTCGAAGGCGCTCAGGAGCCAGCAGTCGCAAAGGGATCGGATCTTCTCTGACTCCGCGCGGACCTCGTCAGAGGCCTCGACGCCTCGTGGCTCCGGCTCGGAGCATCGTCGGAGTTCTTCTGAGCGGGGCTCCCCCGGCCGGGAACACCGGCGGGAGAAGAAGCCCGCGAGGGTGGAGCCGGGAGGCGATCCCGGTCCTTCGAGGGACAGGTCACCTAGCCCGGCCCTACACCCCGGGCCGTCGGAGGGGGAAAAGCCTTCGAAGCTTCCTCGTCTCGAAGTGGAGTCTCCTAGACACGTGAGTGCTATAGTCCTCCTGGACTCCCCCACGGATGAACCGACGTCGGGCCCGACGCCGTCGGGGCCCGAGTCGGCGGCTGCTGGGTCTTCTGAGCTTGATCTCAGACTGACGTCCTTGGAGCGCAGTATATCTGCCTTCATGGACCAGCAGCGGGCATGGATCACCGGCCTCGCCAGTGCATCTGCTCCGACCACCGGGACGTCGACGCTCCAGTCGACCCCAGAGGCCGAGTCGATCCTCGAGTCCATGCGAGCTCAAGTCGATCCTCGACCTAGGTCTCCCTCGGCTTCCCGTTTGGGACCGAGGTCCTCGATGCCGGCGTCGGGGCGGCGGTCCCCGGGCCCCGCCCACACGGAACCGCTCGATTCCTCCTCGGAGGAGTCGGGCTGGGACACGGAGGAGGACGAGTCACCCGGTTCTTTCCAGACTCGGTGCGTCCCCTACGACTCGACCGATCGGAGCCTCGGAGGCGGTCCCCCCCCGGAGGATACCCGTTACTCCGACTTCGTGAGGGGCATGGCCAAGGCTTTGGCCTTCCCTGCGGATCCGGAGGAGGAACCCCAAGCCGAGGAGCTCGAGGCCCTTCAATATGACTCCCCCCCGAGGGAGGCCTTCACTGTACCGGTTCCCCCGATGCTGGAGCAGCTTCTCTTCCGCATGTGGGAGAGCCCAGCCTCTACGCCAGTGTTGAGCAAGCGGGTCGATTCCATGTATCGAGTCCGCAAGAGCCCCAGGTTCCAGAAGGCGCAGCTTCCACACCACTCCATGGTGGTGGAGTCGGCCATGCATCGACTTAAGAGTCAAAAGATGCACTCCTCGGTGCCCCAGGGTAAGGAGGCCCGGAACCTGGATGCCCGGAACCTGGACGCCCTCGGTAGGAAGTGCTTCCAGGGCTCTATGCTTGCTTGTCGGGTCCAGACATATCAGCTGTATATGGGTATGTACCTCCGAGACCTGGCGAAAGAAATTGAGGGTTTCTCTGCCGGTCTCTCCGAGGAACCCTTGCAGCGGTTCCAGGCCTTGTCCTCAAGGATTCGAGAATGTTCGAAGTTCATTTCTCAAGCGGCCTATGATGGCTTCGAGGCATCGGCTCGGGTAGCCGGAGCCGGCATCAGGGCTCGCCGCCAGGCTTGGCTTCAATCATCTGACCTCGAGCCATGAGTGCAGGACAAGTTGGTCAATGTTCCTTGCCGAGGGGAAAACCTCTTCGGCAAACCCATGGCCGAAAAGGCGGCGGAGCTCGAGTCAGAGACTCTCACCAGGACTCGCATCTCCAGGAAGTCCTCTGCCCCTTCACAGAAGAAGAAGGGCTCGGGCAAAAAGCCTTTTTACCCGAGGAAAGTGTTTGCTTATACGCATCACCAACCACAATATCAGGCCACTACCCCCCTTCAGGGGCAGCGGCCTAGGGGACAGGGTAACGGTTCCCGGAAGCAAAAAGCCCCCAAACCCACCACGCAGGCCCCGGCCCAGCAGGGTGGAGGTTTTTGACTATGCCAGCACGGGGGATTGGCTGACCCACTTTGCTCACAGGTGGTCAGCCATTACATCCGATGCCTGGGTGTTGCAGGTGGTCCACAAGGGCTACCTCCTGCGTTTTCACCAGGTGCCCCCCCTCTACTTCACAGGGGAGCCTTCCAGACCCCCGCTGCACGAGGACGTACTCCTTCAGGAGCTGCAAAGCCTGCTTCAAGAACGGGCGGTGGAGCCAGTGCCCAACACTTGTGGGGTCACGGGTTTTACTCGAGGTACTTCCTGGTTCCAAAGAGAACAGGAGGCCTCAGGCCCATTCTAGACTTGCGCAACCTCAACAAGTTCCTGCAGTGGGAAAGGTTCAAGATGCTTACCCTTGGAACCCTACTGCCCTACCTCCAGCGGGGAGATTGGCTATGCTCCTTGGATCTAAAGGATGCTTATACCCACATCCTTATTCATCCGGACCACCGACAATACCTAAGGTTTGTGGTGGCAGGGAATCATTATCAGTACCGAGTGCTGCCTTTTGGCCTGTCCTCCGCTCCCAGGGTGTTCACGAAGTGCCTGGCAGTGGTGGCAGCCTTCCTAAGGCTTTAAGGCCTCTTCGTCTTCCCATACCAGGACGACTGGCTCATCCGGGCGTCGTCGGCTCCAGAGGTCGCCCAGGCCGCCCAACGTACGGTGGCTCTGCTTCAGCACTTGGGCTTCGTCATAAACTTCGAAAAGTCCGCTTTGCTCCCCTCTCAGGACCTCGAGTTCATAGGGGCACGGCTGGACACTCGGCGGGCTCGTGCCTTCTTGCCTCTGGAACGGGCCAACAGGCTCATGGCCCTAGCTGGCGGGTTCAGCGGCGAGTCACCGGCCTCTGCCAGACAGTTCCTGCAGTTGCTCGGGCACATGGCCTCCACGGTCCATGTCACTCCGAACGCCCATCTACATATGAGACATGCCCAGTGGAGCCTTCGCTCTCAGTGGCATCAGACCACAGGGAGGCTGTCGGACCTGTTACTGGTTTCCGACCGTCTGGTCTCCTCCCTGCAATGGTGGCTTCACCTGCCCAATCTAGTGCTCGGCATGCCCTTTCAGTCTCCACCGCCGTCCCGGGTGCTCACGACGGATGCTTCCCTCCTGGGTTGGGGGGCGCATTGTCGGGGGACATGCACTCAAGGCCTTGGGAAGCCGCCCAGCAGATAAAGTTCGGTCAGTCCGTACTGGTGCAGACGGACAATCAGGTGGCAATGTTCTATGTGAACAAACAGGGGGGCACGGGCTCCCTCCTTCTATATCAGGAAGCCCGGAGGCTGTGCTCTTGGGCGATCGATCACGACATCCTCCTCAAGGCGGTTTACCTGCCAGGGCAGGACAACTGCCTGGCGGACAAGCTGAGCTGGATCCTGCTACCACACGAATGGAAGTTGAACCCCGCGGTGGTTCAGTAGATCTTCCTCCGGTGGGTCTCTCCCACCGTGGACCTGTTTGCCAGTCCCCTGAACAGGCAGCTCCCCAGGTTCTGCTCCCTCATCCTCTTCGAGTAGCGCCGGATGCTTTCCTCATCTCGTGGTCCACGGGTCTGCTGTATGCCTTCCCTCCCACGCCACTGGTGTCCCGGACATTGTTCAAAGTTGTCCAGGATAGGGCGTCCGTGATCCTGGTAGCGCCCCGGTGGCCGAGACAACCGTGGTTCCCTCTGCTTCTACAGCTGGCAGTAGACACCCCTCTCCCTCTGGGGTTTCAGCCCAATCTCCTGACCCAGGATCAGGGAACTCTTCTGCACCCCAACCTCCGGGCTCTGCACCTGATGGCCTGGCTGCTGAAAGGGTAGTCCTAGCTCCGCTTCTGCTACCCCCGGAGGTGGAAGCCGTCATCCTAGCATCTCGGCGACCTTCCACCCGGAAATCTTACGCCCTCAAATGGCGTCGTTTCTCAGTCTGGTGTTCTCAGCGATCTGAGGACCCCTTCGCTTGTTTAGTATCGGTGGTACTGCAATATTTGCTTCACCTCTCCGATCTAGGTCTCAAATCCAACTCTGTCAGAGTCCACCTCAGTGCTCTCTCTGCACATCATTCACCGGTTGAAGGCCAGCCTCTCTCTTCGCACCCCTTGGTGGCGCGTTTCCTCAGAGGCCTCCTTCTACTTAAGCCTCCGTTGCGCCCCCCCAGCCCCTGACTGGGACCTCAACGTGGTTCTGCAAAGGCTTACCTGCCCTCTTCGTTTCCTCTCCTGGAAAACTCTCTTCTTGGTAGCCCTCACTTCTGCGAGGCGAGTGAGTGAGCTACAAGCCCTAGTGTCGGAGCCCCCGTACACTAGGTTCTACAGGAATAGGGTAGTCTTGCGGACCCCACCCCAAGTTTCTTCCAAAGGTGGTCTCCCACTTTCACATCAACCAGGAGGTGGTTCTTCCGACCTTCTTTCCCTGGCCGCACACCAGTCGAGCTGAAACGGTGCTGCATACCCTGGACTTTAGAAGAGCCTTATCCTTCTACCTTGACTGTATGCGAGAGCATAGAAAAGCGGTCCAGCTTTTCGTCTCGTTTGACCCCAATCGGTTGGGGGTACCTGTCTCTAAGCGTACTCTGTCCATCTGGGTAGCCGACTGTATCGCCTGGACTTACGGGGCAGCCGGTCTCTCCTTGGAAAGTCGTGTCACGGCGCATCGGGTCAGGGCGAAGGCCGCGTCTGTGGCTCACCTCCACTCTGTTCCATTGGCAGACATCTGCCGGGCCGCTACTTGGTCTTCAGGTCAGACCTTTGCGGCTCATTACTGCCTGGAAAGGGAGTCCTGCAGGGACAGTGCTTTCGGTCAGGTAGTCCTCCACAATCTCTTTGAGGTTTAGGCAACTCCTACCCTCCGGCCCCGGTGTTGGCTACCGGCCGGATGCGTATTCAGAGAAGATTCCTTCCTTCTGTACTGTTGAGCCTCAGGGAGCTCTTTTTAGGCTTGAGGTCTCCGGTAGCCTTAAGCTTGGGAGTCCCATAAGTGAGGACTGACTTCCTGCTTGGTCCTGGAGAAAGAGTAGTTACTCACCTGTAACAGGTGTTCTCCAGGAGCAGCAGGAATCAGTCCTCACAACCCTCCCTCCTCCCCTCGGAGTTGCAGTCATTCTTTTTGCATATTTTTGCTAACTTTTGCTGTCTTGCCGCTATGTCATCAGACTGAGCAAGATGGCATCCCTAGGCGGGAAGGGGACCGTGCATGCGCGCTGCAATTCCCAAAGGCTTTCTGCGAAAGCTGGGGAAAATTGCCTCGCGAGGGCTCTGTCGGCGCCGATGTCACCCATAAGTGAGGACTGATTCCTGCTGCTCCTGGAGAACACCTGTTACAGGTGAGTAACTACTCTTTCTCCCTCTATGCCCCATCCCTTTGGAACACCCTTCCTCATGAACTTCGGAACTGCTCCTCCCACGCTGAGTTCCGCAAAAAGTTAAAAACCCACCTTTTCATTGAACATTTCTCCCTTCCACCTTAGCTTGAACCACTACACCTCCCTCCTACCCCTTCTGCAACACACATTTACTATTCATATGGCCCACTGTAAATTCACGTATAAATAATTGTAAATTTATTGTGTAAATAGTTGATCTTCGATCAATCATTGTAATTAGTTATGTTCAATTATATATATACTCATTGTTATATTCCATGTAAAAGGTTGAAAAATACTGACTGTTATGTTCTCTGTAAACCATCCTGACTGGTAGAAAGACGGTATATAAAACTTGTTAAATAAGTCCTTGTCCTCGGGGATTCGGGACTGCTCGAAGTTCATGTCCCGTGCCGCCTACGATGGCTTCGAGGTTTCGGCCCGAGTTGTGGCAGCCGGCATCGCGGCTCGACGCCAGGCATGGCTGCAGTCATCGGACCTCGAGCCATGGGTTCAGGACAAGTTGGTCGATGTCCCTTGCCGAGGTGAAAACCTTTTTGGCAAGCCCATGACTGAGAAGGCCGCTCAGCTCGAAACTGAGCACCTCACACGGACAAGGCTGTCGAGGAAGACCTCTGCCCCTTCTCATAAAAAGAAGGGCTCGGGTAAAAAGCCCTTTTACCCGAGGAAGGGCACTGCCTACAAACAGTACCCGCAATATCAGGCTGCCCAAGCTGCCCCCCAGGGTCAGCAAGCCAAGGGCCAGGGTAATGGGCCCCGTAGGCAGAGGGCCCCGAAGCCTCAGGCCCCTGCTACCACTCAGCAGGGTGGGGGTTTTTGACTCCTTGAGCGTAGCCTCTCCTCCACTGCTCTCCCAACCCTGCACAGGAGGTTGCCTTGCCCTCTTTGCCCACCAGTGGCCCCTTATCACCGGGGACGGTTGGGTGCTGGAGATAGTCCACAAGGGCTATGCCCTCCATTTTCACCAACTGCCTCCACCATATTTTCCAGGGGAGCCTCCAAGGCCTCCCCTGCACACAGACCACCTTCTACAAGAGCTTCCTGGTCTGTTGGTGGACAGGGCGGTGGAGCCTGTGCCTCCCCACTTGCAAGGTCACGGTTTCTACTCCAGGTATTTCCTGGTGCCCAAAAGAACCGGTGGCCTTCGACCCATTATGGACCTCAGGAAGCTCAACAAGTTCCTAGTGAAGGAGAAGTTCAAGATGCTTACTCTTGGGACACTTCTGCCCTACCTGCAGCAGGGAGATTGGCTATGCTCCTTAGATCTAAAGGATGCATACACTCACATCCTCATTCATCCAGACCACAGAAAGTACCTCAGGTTCATTGTGGGAGGAAACCATTTTCAGTACACAGTGCTGCCTTTCGGCCTCACCTCCGCCCCCAGAGTCTTTACAAAGTGCCTAGTGGTGGTGGCGGCCTACCTGAGAAATCAGGGAATCTTTGTCTTCCCCTATCTGGACGACTGGCTCATCAGGGGTAAGATGTGCAAGGAGGCCAAACAAGCCACCCTCAGGACTATTGCTCTTCGACAAAGTCTGGGGTTTGTCATAAACTTCGCAAAGTCCACTTTGCTCCCCTCCCAAAACTTGGAGTTCATAGGGGCAAGGCTGGACTCTCTGCTGGCAAAGGCTTTCTTGCCAGTAGACAGGGCCCAAAGGTTGATGGCCTTGGCAAATCAGTTTCTCAGCAGGTCCCTGGTCTCCGCCAGACTCTGCCTGAGGCTTCTAGGCCACATGGCTTCGACAGTACATGTGACCCCCAATGCCAGGCTCCATATGAGGCCTGCACAGTGGTGCCTTCGGTCTCAGTGGTCACAGACCACAGGCAGCCTCAAAGACAGGATAAGGGTGTCCAGACAATTTCTGAACTCCCTCAACTGGTGGCTGCACCCACCCAATCTTCTGAAAGGGGTGCCTTTTTAGATTCCAGGGTACACAGTAGTGGTGACCACGGACACCTCCCTACAATGCTGGGGAGCTCATTGTCTGGGCAAGTGCACCCAGGGCCTGTGGTCTCCCTGAGAAGCTGCACAGCAGATCAATCTTCTCGAACTCCAAGCTATTCGGTTAGTACTCAAAGCTTTCACTCCTACCCTGGCTCACCAGTCTGTCCTGATTCAGACAGACAACCAAGTTGCCATGTTTTATGTGAACAAACAGGGCGGAACTGGGTCCAGGATCCTTTGTCGGGAAGCTCAGGACCTTTGTTCTTTTGCCCTCAAGCACAACATGCTCCTCAGGGCTGTGTAACTTCCAGGTCAAGACAACTACCTGGCATAAGAACATAAGATATACCATACTGGGTCAGACCAAGGTCCATCAAGCCCAGTATTCTGTTTCCAACAGTGGCCAATCTAGGTCATATGTACCTAGCAGTTTCCCCAAGGGACACAGGTTCCACAATGCTTGTATTGGTTCAAACATTGATATTCTGGGTCCCTTCTTAATAATGGTTTATGGACCTTTCCTCCAGGAACTTGTCCAAACCCTTTTTAAACCCAGCTACACTAACAGCCTTTACTACATCCTCCGGCAACAAATTCCAGAGGTTGATTACACGTTGAGTGAAAAAATATTTTTTTATTAGTCTTAAATAGTTTACCCTGTAGCTTCATTGCATGTCCCCTAGTCTTTCTATATTCTGATAAGGTAAACAATCGATCTACGTTTACCCGTTCCACTCCGTTCGTTCATTAATTTATAGATTTCTATCATATCTCCCCTCAGCCGTCTCTTTTCCAGGTTAAAGAGCCCTAACCTTTTTAGCCTTTCTTCATAGGAGTATCCTTCCATCCCCTTTACCATTTTGGTGGCTCTTCTCTGAACCTTTTCTAAAATCGCTATATCCTTTTTAAGATACGGTGACCAGAATTGCACACAATATTCAAGGTGCGGTCTCACCATGGAACGATATAGAGGCATTATAATATCTTTTGTTTTATTTTCCATTCCTTTCCTTATCATACCTAGCATTCTATTTGCTCTCTTGGCCGCCGCTCCACACTGAGCCGAGGGTTTTAACATGGTATCCACACTGACGCCTAAATCTTTTTCCTGGGTGGTGGTTCCTAATGTGGAACCTTGCATCGTGTAACCATAGTTTGGGTTGTTCTTCCCTAGGTGCATAACCTTGCACTTGTCCACATTAAATTTCATCTGCCATTTTGATGCCCAGTCTTCCAATTTATCAAGATCCTCTTGCAATTTTCCACAATCCTCTTGGGTTTTAACAACTTTAAATAGTTCTGTGTCTTCTGCAAATTTGATAACTTCACTCATTATTCCACTTTCCAGGTCATTTATGAATGTCAAAAAGCAGCAGACCCAGCACAGATCCTTGGGGTACACCACTATTCACCTTTCTCCATTGGGAAAATTGGCCATTTAGCCCTACCCTCTGCTTTCTATCTTTTAACCAGTTCCTGATCCACAATAGTACACTGCCTCCTATCCCATGACTCTTTAGTTTTGCCAAAAGTCTCTCATGAGGGACTTTGTCAAAGGCTTTGTGAAAGTCCAGGTACACAATATCAACAGACTCACCTTTGTCCACCTGATTATTCACTCCTTTAAAAAAACATAACAGATTAGTAAGACAAGATCTTCCTTGTCTAAAGCCATGTTGGCTGTCTCCCATTAGGTCATGACTACATGCTGAGTAATTTTATTCTTTATGATGGTTTCTACCATTTTTCCCGGTACTGATATCAGGCTCACCGGTCTGTAGTTTCCCGGATCACCCCTGGAACCCTTCTTAAAAATTGGTGTTACATTGGCGATCCTCCAATCTTCAGGTATTAGAGATGATTTTAATGATAGGTCACAGATTACACAGGTACACTAAAAAAAAATTTTTTTAAACTGCCTCTAATGTTTCGATTGATTTTTACGTTTTTTGGTGCGCTGAATCCAAATCTGGTAACCAATTTGCTCCATCACGTACAGATTTTTTGCTACATTGGGTTAGCAGTTTGAGGTGAACGTTTCAGATTGAGTGCGATCGAGATAAAAGTTTCTTGGATGAATTCTTTATACTAATTGTTTACTAGTTATTCAAATAAGAATAAAGAAAATTGTAACAAGGCAGCACATAAGAATAGAGTAATGTCAACAAAACACACTGTGATGGTAGCAAAATTGTCTGCACTTAAAACAGCCACATACATGTGCACAAACATTGAGCATATAAGAGCGAGGTTAGACACAAAGCAAAGCAAAGAAATGTGCAAAAAATGTTGTACAGGTATGTATGTAAGAATAGAAAACGCAAACCACACCATTGCAATACATGAAGACAAACACCCGATGGTGTGAAAATAAAATTCTAATAAATGAGATCCGACACTGTGGTAATAACTAGCAAATTTTTATTTCAAAGTTTAGTAAAAACACGATATTTGTCAACACAGTTTAGATTTTAAAGTCATTCTTGGGTCAATCAATCTCCTGGTGGGCCCGTTTCTTCTTCCCCCGAATGCTTCTCTTAGTGCGCTGCTTGGCGTATTTTTCATCTGGGGTTTCCCGCAGCAGCAACCAGCAGAAATCAGCCATCATAGTGGTGTTCCATCTTCCTTGGTACCTTCTCTCTGCGTCCTTGATGTCCTGGTGAAACCTTTCACCTTGTTCTTCACTGTACGACCCCAAGTTTTCGGGAAAGTAGTTCACATGGGAGTGCAAGAAATGGACTTTCAGGCTCATGTTACAGCCTTGTTCTTTGAAGGCATTGAGCATCCTGGCAACAATATCCTTATAGTTCTCATCCCGCCTGTTCCCCAAGAATTTGAGAACAACATCCTTGAAGGAATCCCAGGCTTCTTTTTCCTTCTCAGACATCGTTTCAGCGCATGCTCCATCTGAAATGAGTTTCCTTATATCAGGGCCAACAAACACTCCTTCCTTTAGTTTTGCTTCAGAAAGTCGGGGGAACTTTGAGCAAAGGTACCGAAAGCACTCACCATCTTTTGGAAGGGACTTGATGAATTGCTTAATGAGACCCAACTTAATGTGGAGAGGTGGTAATAGAATTTTATCACGAGGTACCAAGCTCTCATGAAGAACATTTTTCTCACCGGGTCTCAAATACTCCCGAATTGGCCAGTCTTTTTTCCCCCAGTGTAGGTCGCGGGCCCGGCTATCCCACAAGCAAAGGAAGCAGGGATATTTGGTGAAACCGGATTGCTGCCCTAATAGCATGGATAGAACTTTAAAGTCTCCACAAATCATTCACTTATGCTCATCATAACGAATCTTCTGAAGAATCAGGGCCAAATTCTCGTATTTTTCTTGGAGAATAACAGAGTGAGCAATAGGAACTGAAGCGAATGTGTGGCCATTATGAAGAAGAACACCTTTTATGCTGTCTTTTGACGAATCAATGAACAGCCGCCATTCAGCAGGATCATACTTGAGTTTAAACTTTTCCATCACTCCGTATATATCGTTGCAAAATACCAAATCTTCCTCTTTGCTGAAATACTTCAAAAATTGTGTCTCACGGTTGCGGTACCAATAAAAAGTTGTTCCTGGTGACAATAGATTTTTCTGTTTAAGCCGAGAACCTAGCAGTTGGGCAGCATCTTTTGGGAGTCCTAAATCCCGGACTAAATCATTCAATTCAGCTTGAGAGAAAAGTTCAGGTTTCGGATCTGGTTCAGTTTCAAACTCGGAAGTACTGGACTCATCGGGAAAAGCCATCTGATGAGTCTCATCATGATCAGAACCGTCCACACAAATATGATCCAAAGATTTTGGTGGTTCAGGCACAGGTACTTCGTTGCTATGAGGCATAGGCCTAATTGCTGAGGGAAGGTTGGGGTAACTTATTACGTTCTTATTTTTTAAGTTGTATCCCTTCACAATGCAAGAGCAAAAATAGCAGTCACTGCTGTGGTCTCTTTGTTCACGCCACATCATAGGTATTCCGAAACAAAATGCTTGTTTTTTACCTTTCATCCATAAGCGTAGATCTTCCTCACATGTCTTGCACACTTTGTGAGGAACCCACGGTTTGTCTTGATCGCCTAACTTCAAACCGAAATAGGCGAAATATACTTTTTTAATAAATGCAGAAATGTTCCTCTGCCGCTTTTTCACGGTATATTCCCCACAAATAAAACAAAAACTGTCCGGAGAGTTGACGCAACCTCTGGCTCTGTGAGCCATCACAAATACACAGCACTGCAAACTACAACTTTAGTGAACCACTTCGGAATAAAGCTGGATTACGACTGAGCAAACAAAAGGTAATAATGAACTTGCAAGAAACTGAAATTTGACAGGAACGTTCATGTCGCAACCACCGTGTTTGAGCGAGCGAACGAGGCGAGGCGAACAGGAAAGAACATGCGCCAGCGCGAGTACTGGATTTAGACCCCCGCCTCCCAATTGTCCTGTTAATGTATAAAATGAATACAAAACACTCTAAAATATCATGAGGGAGTGTTTCTAGTTAGTTAACCATTACAACCTCTATTTTGGGCCAAGAAAATAAACTGCAGTCGGCTAAAAAGAAATTATGTGAACATTCCTTATATGGGTAAGAAATCTAATTTTGCAAGAAAACGTGACGTGATGGAACATTTTGGCTATTTTCCTGGATTCAGCACCCCAAAATCTATAGGAATCAGTTGCAAAACTGGAGGCAGTTTTTTGGTAGTGTACCTGTGTTACTAATAGCAGGTCTGCAATCTCGTATTTCAGTTCTTTCAACACCCTTGGATGTATACCATCCGGCCCAGGTGATTTGCTACTCTTCAGCTTATCTAATAGTTGTAATACATCTTCCCGATGTATCGATATATCCTTCAATTCTTCCGCACCTTTAAATACCACTTCAGTCATGGGTAACATCCCTACATCTTCCTCAGTAAAGACTGAAGCAAAGAATTCATTCAGTCTCTCCGCTATCGCCTTGTTGCCTCTTAGTGCTCCTTTAACCCCTTTATTATCTAATGGACCAACTGACTCTCTCACAGGTTTTTTGCGACGAATGTACTTGAAAAGGTCTTCGCGTTTTTGCTTCCGCAGCAAGCTTCTTCTCAAATTCTCCCTTTGCCTGCCTTATCAATGCCTTGCATTTGACTTGCCAGTGCTTGTGCTGTTTCCAGGTTTCGTCGTTTGGCTCTTTTTTTCCATTTCCTGAAAGATGCTTTTTTGGCAACAGCCTCTCTGACCTCACCTTTAAACCATGCTGGCAGTTTTTTGGACTTCCTTCCACTTTTCTTAAAGCGTGGAATACAGCTGGTCTGGGCTTCCAAGATAGTATTTTTCAACAGCCAAGCCTGATGTACGTCTTTAACCTTTGCAACTGCTCCTTTAGTCTTTTCTTAACTGTTTTCCTCATTTTATCATAGTCTCCTTTTCAAAAGTTAAAAGGTAGTACTGTGGATTTCCTTACTATCCCTCCTCCACTAATTAAATCAAAGGCGATCATGCTATGATCATTATTGCCAAGTGGCCCCAACAACCTTATCTCTTGCACTAGATCTGGTGTTCAACTAAGGATTAGGTCTAATATGGCTTCCCCTCTGGTCGGTTCATGAACCAGCTGCTCCAAGAAGCAGTCATTTATTTCATCTAGGAACTTTATCTCCCTAGCATGTCCTGACGTGACACTGACCCAGTCGATACCGGGATAGTTGAAATCACCCATTATTATTACTGTGCTGTAACTTTTGTTAGCTTCCTTGATTTCTTTGAGCATTTTATCATCCATTTGGTCATTCTGGCGAGGCGTTCGATAGTACACCCCCACTGCCATTGCTTTCCCCCTTTTACATGGAATTTCAATCCATATAGATTCTACAGCAGATTTTGTTTCCTGCAAAACTTTAATCCTTTCTGACTCAATGCCCTCTCTAACATAGAGAGCACCCCTTCCACCAATTTGATCAGCTCTATCATTACGATATAGTTTGTACCCAGGTATCACAGTGTCCCACTGGTTGTCCTCCTTCCACCATGTCTCTGATATTCCAATCATATCTAACCTTTCATTTAGTGCTATATAATCCCAAGTTCAAAAACCCCTGTTATTTGTAAAATGCATTCTCCAGGACCAAGCAGGAAGTCAGTCCTCACTTATGGGTGACGTCGGCGCCGATGGAGCCCTCGCGGAGCAATTTTCCCCAGCTTTCAAAGAAAGCCTTTGGGAATTGCAGCGCGCATGCGCGGTCCCCTTCCCGCCCAAGGGTGCCATCTTAGCCAGTCTTCTTTTTTTCCGCGGAGCCCTACAGACGTACCCGTCGTGTCCCCGCGAAAAAGTTGATTTTCTTTCGAATTACTCTGTTTTTCCATTCGGTTCGACGCCGGTCTTTTTCCCGCCGGGCTCGCGACGCCGGTCACGAGTCATCTTCTTATTTTTCGGTTTTTCTGACTTAGTCAGTTTTCGTTTCAGTTTTTCCCTGGCAGCCCGGTCCTTTGACCTCGCCGGGGCCCTTTTTCCCCCGATGGCTGCCAGTGGTTTCAAGCGGTGTGGTCAGTGTGACCGAAATATGTCACTAACTGACACACACGACAATTGCCTCCGCTGCCTGGGCCCGGATCATGATGAAATGATCTGTGGGCCTTCTGGCAAACTATCCTCCAAAGCGTTGAGAAGTCGGCGGCATCAGCGGGATAGAATCTTCGCTGACCCGAGCTGTACCCGGACCTCGTCGGAGGCCTCCGCGTCCAGGGGTTCCAGCTCGGACCGTCGCCGGAGTTCCTCCGACAGGGGTTCTCCCTCCGGGGACCATCGACGGAAGGTGAAACCCGCGAGGGCGGCGTCGGTGGACGCTCCTGGCTCCGCGAGGGCCAGGTCGCATAGCCCTGATAGCCGCCCCGGGTCCTTGGAGAAGGAGCACCTCATGAAGCGACCTCGCCTGGAGTCGGAGCTGCCTGCTCGGGTAAGTCCTGTGGTCCTTCTGGACTCGCCTCCACGACAGCCGATGTCGGGCCCGACGCCGTCGGGGCCCGAGTCGGGGGCTGCTGGGTCACCTGAGCTCGGACTCAGGTTGACGGCCTTGGAGAGCAGACTGTCTGCCTTCATGGACCAGCAGCGGGCACTGCTCGCTGGCTTCGCTGGCGCCGCTGCCCCGACCGCCGGCACGTCGACGTCGAAGTCGACCCCGGAGACCGAGCCGATCCTCGAGTCCATGCGAACTCGAGTCGATCCTCGGTCGAGGTCACCCTCGGCCTCCCGTTCGGGACCGAGGTCGCCGACGCCGACTCCCTCGGCGTCGGGGCGGCAGGCGCCGCGCCCTGCCCGGGCCGACCCCACCGAGTCCTCGTCGGAGTCGGTCTGGGAGTCTGAAGAGGAAGAGTCGCCTGATTCTTTTCGGACTCGGTGTGTCCCCTCGGACTCACCTGAGTCCGAACCTCGGAAGCAGTCCCCCCGGAGGATGCCCGGTTCTCGGACTTCGTCAGGGATATGGCCAAGGCTTTGGCCTTCCCTGCGGATCCCGAGGAGGAGCCTCGAGCCAAAGAGCTCGACGCCCTCCAGTATGACTCTCCCGCCAGGGAACACTTTACTGTACCGGTTCCTCCCATGCTGGAACGACTACTCTTCCGCATGTGGGAGAGTCCGGCCACCTCGCCGGTCCTGAGCAAGCGGGTCGATTCTATCTATCGAGTCCGCAAGAGCCCCGGCTTCCAGAAAGCACACAGCTACCACACCATTCCATGGTAGTGGAATCGGCCATGCATCGTCTTAAGAGCCAGAAGATGCACTCCTCGGTGCCTCCTGGCAGGGAGGCCCGTAACCTGGATGGCCTTGGTAAGAAGTGTTTCCAGGGCTCTATGCTCGCCTGTCGTGTCCAGACCTACCAGCTATACATGGGCATGTATCTCCGAGACCTGGCTAAAGAGCTAGCCGGCTTCTCCGCTGGTTTGTCCGAGGAACCCTTGCGGAGGTTCCTGGCCTTGTCCACTGGCATTCGGGAATGCTCAAAATTCATGTCCCGAGCAGCCTATGATGGCTTTGAAGCATCGGCTCGAGTGGCCGCAGCCAGCATCGGTGCCCGCCGACAGGCTTAGCTTCAGTCGTCTGACCTTGAGCCCTGGGTGCAGGACAAGTTGGTCGAGGTCCCTTGCCGAGGCGAAAACCTCTTTGGCAAGCCCATGGCTGATAAGGCTGCACAAATTGAGACAGAGACTCTCACCAGGACTAGGCTTTCTAGGAAGACCTCCGCCCCTTCCCAGAAAAAGAAGGGCTCGGGAAAGAAGTCCTTTTACCCGAGGAAGGCGACTGCCTACAAACAATACCCCCAATATCAGGCCCCTGCAGCTCCCCAACAGGGCCAGCAGGCCAAGGGACGGGGTAACGGGTCCCGTAGGCAGCAAGCCCCCAAGCCTGCACCACCAGCCCCTTCTCCGCAGGGTGGGGGTTTTTGACTCACTAAGCATAGCCTCTCCCCCCCCCGCTGGTTCCTCCCAGCACCGGAGGCCGGCTGGTTCACTTCGCCCACAGGTGGTCCAGCATCACCTCAGATCAAGGCTTTTATTCCAGGTATTTTCTAGTACCAAAAAGGACAGGAGGCCTCAGACCCATCCTGGACTTGCGCAACCTCGTGCGGGAGAAGTTCAAAATGCTTACCCTTGGAATCCTTCTGCCCTACCTCCAGCAGGGAGATTGGCTATGCTCCTTGGATCTAAAGGATGCCTACACGCACATCCTCATCCACCCAAGCCACCGCCAATACCTAAGGTTTGTGGTGGCAGGAAATCATTACCAGTACAGAGTACTGCCCTTTGGCCTGTCCTCCGCACCGCGAGTCTTCACAAAATGTCTCGCGGTGGTGGCGGCCCATCTCCGGCTTCACGGCCTCTATGTCTTTCAGTACCTCGACGACTGGCTCATCAGAGCAGCGTCCGCTCTGGAGGTCACCAACGCCACGCGCCGCACGGTGACTCTTCTGCAGTACTTGGGCTTTGTTATAAACTTCGCAAAGTCCACTTTGCTCCCCTCACAGGATCTCGAGTTCATCGGCGCAAGGCTGCACACTCCTCAGGCACGAGCGTACCTGCCGCTCGACAGGGCTCAACGGCTCATGGACCTAGCCGACCGTTTTCGCAGCCAGCCCCTGGTCTCCGCCAGGCGCTTCCTGAGACTACTCGGCCATATGGCTTCCACCGTCCATGTGTGACCCCCAATGCCCGCCTGAATATGCGGCCTGCTCAATGGTGTCTCCGCCGGCAGTGGCGACAAGCCACAGGCGGCCTAGCAGACCTAGTGCGCGTCTCCGAGCCGCTGATCTTATCTCTCCGGTGGTGGCTTCAGCGGCCGAACCTGATATTCGGCATGCCTTTCCAGTCACCTCAGCCGGCCCGGGTGCTGACAACAGATGCATCCCTCCTGGGCTGGGGAGCGCATTGCCAAGGGGCACGTACTCAGGGCCTCTGGACCACGTGGGAGTCTGCTCAGCAGATCAACTTCCTGGAGCTCAGGGCGATCCGCCTGGCTCTCAAGGCCTTCTCCCACCTGACTTCTCACCAGTCCGTCCTTGTCCAGACGGACAATCAAGTTGCCATGTTCTACGTGAACAAGCAGGGGGGCACGGGCTCCTTCCTCCTCTGCCGGGAGGCACAGAAGCTCTGCTCTTGGGCCGTCAGTCACGGCGTTCTCCTCCAAGGCAGTTTATCTCCCAGGCCAAGAGAATTGCCTGGCGGACAAACTCAGCAGGATCCTCCAGCCGCACGAGTGGCGTCTGGATCCCTTGATAGTTCAGAAGCTCTTTCTAAAGTGGGGCCTCCCCACGGTGGATCTCTTTGCCAGTCCTCACAACCGGCAACTTCCTCGCTTCTGCTCTCGTCAGCCACACCCCCTTCGGGTTGCGGCGGACGCTTTTCTACTCTCATGGTCGGGGAGCCTTCTGTACGCTTTCCCTCCCATCCCGCTAGTCTCTCGGACTCTCTTCAAGGTTCTCCGAGACAAAGCCTTCATGATCCTGGTGGCTACTCGCTGGCCCAGACAGCCGTGGTTTCCACTCCTGCTGCAATTAGCGGTGGAGGATCCGTTCCCTCTGGGGTTTCAACCGGATCTCCTCACTCAGGATCAGGGGTCTCTGCTACACCCCAACCTCAGGTCTCTCAATCTAATGGCCTGGCTGCTGAGAGGGTAGTCCTTGCTCCCCTCCTCCTGCCGGCAGAGGTGGAAGAGGTCGTCCTAGCTTCTCGGCGACCTTCTACTCGAAAATGCTACGCCCTTAAATGGCGTCGCTTTTCAGTTTGGTGTACCCGACAGTCTCAGGATCCCTTCTCCTGCCCGGTGTCGGTGGTCTTGCAGTACTTGCTTTTCCTCTCTAATCTGGGACTTAAGTCCAACTCCGTCAAAGTTCACCTCAGTGCTCTTTCAGCACATCATGTGCCGGTGGACGGCAGACCTCTCTCCAACGACCCTCTCGTAGCGAGGTTTCTCCGAGGTCTCCTACTTAAACCACCTCTGCGCCCGCCAGCGCCTGACTGGGACCTGAATGTGGTTTTACAGCGGATCACCTGTCCGCCTTTTGAACCTATGGCTAACTGTTCTCTCCTCCGTTTTCTTTCTTGGAAAACACTGTTCTTGATAGCCCTCACTTCCGCTAGACGCGTAAGTGAATTGCAGGCCCTCGTGTCTGATCCCCCTTACACTCGGTTCTACAAAAATAGGGTAGTCCTACGGACTCACCCAAAATTTCTTCCAAAAGTGGTCTCCCCCTTTCACATCAATCAGGAGGTGGTACTTCCAACCTTCTTTCCCAGACCACACTCCAGCCGAGCTGAAACGGTCCTCCATACCCTGGACTGTAGAAGGGCTTTGAACTTCTACCTTGACCGTACGCGGGAGCACCGTAAAGCTGCTCAGCTTTTTGTGTCTTTTGACCCCAATAAATTGGGGCTCCCGGTCTCCAAGCGTACTCTGTCCATCTGGGTTGCGGACTGTATCTCTTGGGCTTATGGGGCAGCCGGACTCTCCTTGGAAGGTCGAGTCACGGCTCATTGCGTTCGGGCAAAGGCTACGTCAGTGGCTTACCTCCGCTCTGTTCCGCTGGCAGACATCTGCCGGGCCGCTACTTGGTCTTCGAGCCAGACTTTTGCGGTCCATTACGGTCTCGAGAGGGAGTCCCGCAGGGACAGTGCTTTCGGACAGGCAGTCCTCCGTAATCTCTTCGAGGTCTGAGCAACTCCTACCCTCCATCCCGGATGTGGGCTACCGGTGGGTAATAATTCAGCGAAGATTCTTTCCTTCTGTGCTGCTGAGCTAGAGGGAGCTCATTTTTGTGCTTAGGGTCTCCGGTAGCCTTGAGCTTGGGAGTCCCATAAGTGAGGACTGACTTCCTGCTTGGTCCTGGAGAAAGCGTAGTTACTCACCTGTAACAGGTGTTCTCCAGGAGCAGCAGGAATCAGTCCTCACAACCCTCCCTCCTCCCCATGGAGTTGCAATCATCTGCTTTAGTTTTTTTTTTTTTTTGCAAATTTTTATGCTGTCTTTTTTAGCTATGTCATCTGACTGGCTAAGATGGCACCCTTGGGCGGGAAGGGGACCGCGCATGCGCGCTGCAATTCCCAAAGGCTTTCTTTGAAAGCTGGGGAAAATTGCTCCGCGAGGGCTCCGTCGGCGCCGACGTCACCCATAAGTGAGGACTGATTCCTGCTGCTCCTGGAGAACACCTGTTACAGGTGAGTAACTACGCTTTACAGTTCTCTGTATGTATATATTTGTTCCATGTAAACCGCGCTGATGACAATAGTGCGGTATATAAGAGATGTTAAATAAATAAATAAATATATTCTAACTCTCCCATCTTATTTTTTAGACTTCTAGCATTTGCATACAAGCATTTTAGAGAATGTATTTTATTCATATTAATTTGGTTATTGTTAGACATGGGTAGTTTGGGATCTTTAAGCTCTGTCTGCTCCATACTTGAGGGCATTTGGGCTACTTTACTCTTTTGTGGAACCTCTCTGCTTTTGGTAGTATCCTTCAAAGATACATTCTTCCGAACCATCCGCTCTTGGGCGACTGTCGGCTTTCCCCTAATATCTAGTTTAAAAGCTGCTCTATCTCCTTTTTAAAGGTTAATGCCAGCAGCCTAGTTCCATCCCGGTTAAGGTGAAGCCCATCCCTTCGGAAGAGCCCCTCCTTTCCCCAGAATGTTCCCCAGTTCCTAACAAATCCAAAACCCTCATCTCTGCACCATTGTCTCATCCACGCATTAAGACTCCGGAGCTCTGCCTGTTTTTTGGGTCCTGCGTGTGGAACAGGAAGCATTTCGGAGAATGCTACCCTGGAAGTTCTGGATTTCAACTTCCTGCCTAAAAGCCAAAGCGCTCAATAAGGATGACCCAGCTTCCTACCGCCCGATATCCAGCATATCCTTCCTAGCAAAGATCATCGAGAAGGCAGTCCTACAACAACTGCAAGACCACCTGGATGACAACGAAACCCTAGATGATCATCAATACGGCTTCAGACAACATCATGGACTTGAAACCCTACTGCTTGTACTACTAGACAACCTCCTCAAAGGCCTAGAAGACAAAAAGAAAATGTTTATCCTCATCTTTATTGACATCTCAGCGGCTTTCGATACTGTACACCATGGAACCCTCATGAATAGGATTGAATCAACCAGAATATCAGGAACCCCCCTAAAATGGTTCTCATCATATATAACAAACAGAAACCCTCAGGTACAGTTCAACGATGAGAAAGCACAGGCGTTCCCCCAAACCCAAGGCATACCACAAGGCTCTGCGCTTTCCTCACTCCTCTTCAACGTCTACATGCAACCAATATGTAAAACCTTCCAAAAGCACAAAATTGACTACCACATCTACGCAGACGATATAATGCTGTACACACAACTTGATGTAAACAATCCAAACTACACCCAACTAGAAGAATGCCTGAGTGAGATGCAAACCTGGCTAAAGCAAAATAACATGGCAATAAACCATAAAAAAACCAGAGGTGATGTTCATCTCCAAAAAACCAAACTTCGACCCGCCCGCAACAATCACCCTGTGCAACAATACCTACCACACGAAGAAGGAAATAAAGTATCTGGGGGTAACGTTTGATAGCGACCTAAAGATGGAAAAACACCTCCGCACAATAAACAGGGCTATCTTCCACAAACTAAGAGTCATACAACCACTCCGAAGCATTATTGAACCGCATGATTTTAGGACAATAGCACAAGCTCTCATCACGCCTCATCTCGACCACTGCAATTTATTTATTTATTTAGTAGGCACTTGTATACCGCTACTTCCTACGATCAGCAGCGGTTAACTTTACAGATCAGGTTGCACTGTACAGTACAGTAATTTGTATGATTTACATTTTGATTGGTTAAAGATTTGATTTGAAACAACACAACGCAGGGTCATTTGATTTACATTTGATTAATTGTGTGCGGGTTTGCTTACCTATATACATAGGGATGCGTGGGTGGGGGTGTGCTACATATATACATATATACAATATGACAGATCAATTGGAGATGTCCTTGACAAAATGTTGGGACCATCTTGGAGCAGAGGTTACTGGTTAGGTCAGCCTATAATGGGACTGAAAAAGGTGTGAGGTTTTTTCTAAATTCTTTTAAGTCACTTATTAGTCGTATATCGTGAGGCAGCTGATTCCAAAGCAGCGGTGCAACATAAGAGAAAGCTCTGCGGCTTGTTTCTGCTTTGACCTTTCTTATGCTGTTTGGGATGCTGAGGGTGTTTTGAGTTATGGTTCTTCTGCATCTATTGGATGACTGGGTGGCGATTAGATTGTTGAGGTATGATGGGGCTATGTTGTGAATGAGCTTGAAAGTGGTTACTAGTATTTTGTATAAGATGCGGGCAGTAATGGGGAGTCAATGGAGTTCAATGAGTACTGGAGTGATGTGATCAGAGACGCCTTTTTTCATAATGATCCTGGCAGCGACGTTTTGGGCCATTTGCAGTATGTTTAGGGTGCCCTTTGGAAGGCCTTGAAGAATAGCGTTACAGTAGTCCAGGTGTGGAATGATAAGAGCTTGTGCCACTGTTCTGAAGTCGGAGTGGTCGATGATGTTGCGGAGTGGTTGAAGAACTTTTAATTTATGAAATATGGCCCGGTTTGTTGCCCGTAGGTGTTTTTCCATCCTCAGGTTGCTATCAAATAGTACCCCTAGATACTTTATTTCGGGCTTGGTGTGGTAGACGTTGTTGTTGAGGGTGACGGTGGTGGGCGGGATGAAGTCCTTTTTCTTGGAGATGAACATCACCTCCGGTTTTTTGTGGTTTATTGACATGATGTTCAGTTGTAACCAGGTCTGGAGCATGCTGAGGCATTCCTCGAGGGTCTACAGGGTCTTCCAAAGAAAACCCTGAACATACTCCAAATGGCACAGAACGTTGCGGCCAGAATCCATCATGAAAAAAGGTTTTGCCGAGCACATCACACCTGTGTTGATCGAGCTACACTGGCTCCCCATTGCAGCTCGCATAAAATACAAAACCCTAACAACCACATTCAAACTCATGCATAACATAGCACCATTTTTCTCTCCAACCTTATCAGCCCCCAACCTCCCAACAGAAGCAGAAGAACCACCAACTTAAATACCCTCTGCGTATCGAAAAACATAAGATCTGTCAAAACCGGTACAAGTAACAGAGCATTCTCATTCACAGCACCAACTCTCTGGAACCAACTGCCACCTGAGCTACGAGCGTGCGAAGACTTAATGGACTTTAGGAAAAAACTCAAGACCCACCTATTTCAGATTCATTACAACATGATTTAAATCTAAGTGACTTCAGCCGTGCTACCCAGAAAACCAAAGATGTATACCTGTAAATTATGTAAAATTATGTAAATTATATTTTAAAAAAGTGTACATATGTAAAATGAAAATGTATATTTATAAAAATGTACATAGGTAATAACTCCACCCTCCTTGTGGAAGGAAACTCTTTCATAATTGCTGTGTGCTGTGCTTTTCCTATCAATCACCTTGTATATATTTCAAATATCCCTGTCCTGATCACAGTTCCGTTTTGTAATCTACCCCGCTACTGATCGCTGGAAGTAGCGGTATACAAATGTACGCTAAATAAATTTAGCCTCCAGAACCTCCCTACCACATTTTCCTATGTCATTGGTACCGACATGTACCAAGACAGCAGACTCCTCCCCAGCACTAAGACCTTATCTAGGTGGCGCGTGAGGTCCGCTACCTTTGCACCAGGCAGGCAAGTTACCAGGCGATCCTCACGTCCACCAGCCACCCAGCTATCTACATGCCTAATGACCGAATCACCAACTATAACGGCTGTCCTAACCCTTCTCTCATGGCAGACAGATTAAGCAGAATACTGCAGCCCCACGAGTGGCAGCTGCATCCTTCAGTAGTTCAGATCATCTTCCTGAAATGGGGTCTGCCTTTGGATCTCTTTGCCAGCCCCATGAACAAGCAGCTGCCAAAGTTCTGCTCCAGGCAACCGCATCCTCTGCGGATGGCAGCGGATGCTTTTCTGATATCCTGGTCTCAGGGCCTCCTGTATGCATTTCCTCCCACGCCCTTGGTGGCCTGAACTCTCCAAGATTCTTCAGGAGAAGGCCTCTGTCCTGCTGGTGGCTCCCAGGTGGCCGAGACAGCCTTGGTTTCCTCTTCTACTTCAACTGGCGGTGGATCCTCCACTACCTCTGGGGTTGCAACCCGACCTTCTCTCACAGAAGCAGGGCTCCCTTCTGCACCCCAATCTCAAAGCTCTCAATTTGATGGCCTGGAGGCTGCAAGGGTAGTCTTGGCTCCCTGGGGCCTGCCTCAGGATGTTGTGGAGGTTGTCCTAGCCTCTAGGAAACAGTCCACTAGGAAAACCTATGCTCTCAAATGGCAACGGTTTTCTGTGTGGTGTCAGCTATGTACAGTTGATCCTTTCTCCTGTACTGTGCCAGTAGTCCTTCAGTACTTACTGCACTTGTCAAATCAAGGCCTTAAATCAAATTCTGTTCGGGTCCATCTCTCAGCTCTAGCAGCTCACCACTCTTTGGTGGAGGGCCATTCTCTGTCTGGTCACCCCTTGGTGTCCTGCTTTCTTAGGGGCTTGCTTTTGCTCAAGCCTCCCATCCGTCGTCCTGCCCCTGAGTGGGAGCTGAATGTGGTCTTGCAGCAACTGACTCGCCCACCTTTTGAGCTGATGGCTACTTGTCCACTACGCTTCCTCTCCTGGAAGACACTCTTCCTGATAGCCCTTACCTCGGCTAGGCGAGTGAGTGAGCTTCAGGCCCTGGTCTGTGATAGGCCTTACACCAGCATTTATAGGAACAGGGTAGTCCTTAGGACTCATCCAAAGTTCCTCCCAAAGGTTGTATCCTCTTTCCACCTCAATCGGGAGGTGGTTCTTCCAACATTCTTCCCTAGGCCTCATGCAAGCCAGGCTGAAGCAGTCCTGCATACCTTGGACTGTAGGAGGGCCTTATCCTTCTACCTTGCAGGGGCATAGAAGGGCTACTCAGCTCTTCGTATCCTTTGACCACAATAAGTTGGGGTTGGCTGTGTCCAAGCGTACCTTGTCCATCTGGTGGGTGGCTGACTGTATCACCTGGGCTTACAAGGCGGCTGACCTTCTTTTGCAGGGTAGGGTCACGGCCCATCGTGTCAGGGCAATGGCTGCCTCAGTGGCTCATCTCCGCTCTGTGCCCTTGGTAGACATCTGCAGGGCTGCAACTTGGTCTTCAAGCCAGACCTTTGTGGCCCATTACTGCCTTGAGAAGGATTCCCGTAGGGACAGTGCTTTTGGCCAAGCAGTACTCCGGAATCTCTTTGAGGTTTAGGCAACTCCTGCCCTCTGTTGGGCTACCGGTGGAGGTTGTGTCCTTGAAAAGCCTTTCTTTGCTGCTGAGACTAGAGGGAGGCCTCTTGTTCAGCCTGGGTTCTTGGTAGCCCAGAGCTTAGGAGTCACCCATATGAGAGGACTGACTTCCTGCTTGGTCATGGAGAAAGAGTAGTTACTCACCTGTAACAGGTGTTCTCCAGGAGCAACAGGAATCAGTCCTCACAACCCTCCCTCCTCCCCTTGGAGTTGCAGTTGTACATAGTTTATTTTTTCATTTTTGTGTGCTGTTCTTAGCTATGTCATTTGACTGAGGTAAGATGGCACCTTTAGGCGGGAAGGGAACCGCGCATGCGTGCCTGCATTCCCAAAGGCTTTCATAGAAAGCTGGGGAAATGCTCTGCTGGGGCTTCATCGGCGCCGATGACACCCATATGTGAGCCCCCCATCACTCATCTTGGAGCTCCTGTCCTGTGCCGGTTGAGGAGCTAGATTGAAATCCCCCCCCCCCCATAATATTTTTGAAAAAATATGTACTTAAACATAGAAACATAGGCCATGTGGTCTTTTTTTGTCGTCATATTTCTACCTAGTCTGTCGTTCCATATCAACAACTACAACAGTCCGCTTTTTACCTTTTAGAGATCCTCTGTGTTTGTCCCATGCTTTTTAGAATTCAGTTACTGTCCTCATCTCTACCACCTCCACTGGGAGACTATTCCACGGATCCACTACTCTTTCCATAAAGAAATATTTCCGCATATCACTCCTGAATCTATCTCCCTTCACCTTCATCCCATGTCCCCTCGTAGCAGAACTTGCTTTCAATTGAAAGAGGCTCTCTCCCTGAACATTTATTCCACAGAGGTATTTAAACATCTCAATCATATCACCTCTATCCCGCCTTTCCTCTAAGGTGTACATATTAAGATCCTTCAGTCTGTCCTCTGTACTTTGCTTCACCCCTCACCAGCAACAGAACCTGAAAGAGCCGTGGACCGCACCAACTGAATGGATCTCTTAGCCTTATAGCCTACTTCTGACCAGATAGCAAACTCAACCTCGATCCTTGGAATTCAGTTCTCTAAATTCAACTGTAAATAAAGAAAGCCCACAGACCCAGAGAGTTATATAAAATGGTACAACTTCAGCTTAAGTGAGAAATTCATAGCTGTGCACACTTGTGCAGGATTCCATGATTCCACCCCCCCCCCCCTTCAGCTAGGCCATTGCACCTCCTTTTATTAGGGAAAAACTTACATTGTACAAATTCAACTCTACGTCAAGCTTTGTTTATCTAGATGTTCTAGGTCAGAGCAGAGACATTTCTTCTCCAGCATTCTAAAAACAAAAGCATTCTATCTCCTAAATTACAACCTTGGCTTTTATAACACATCACTCTCTCCAGAGTGCTGGACTTCAGATTGCCAGCAACATTCCAAGCCATTCTCCATATTAACCTTTTTCAGAGGGCCCTGGGACTCCAAGTTACTTTCAACAAATTTTTCTTGGGCCTCCCTATCCAAAGGTTCCTCTGCCAAAAGTCCCCCAGAGGTCCATTAGGACCATAGATACGCACTACTGTAACCTCTTCCTCCCAAAGTGTCCCTCTGACTCCCACCACCCTCCCCTCCTTGTCTCAAAAAGAGCCCTCCATCTGAACCTCACCCACAATCTAAGCAGAATCGCCACTCCCCCCTTTTTCCCCCCTCCAGGAGGTGCTAAGAGAAACTGCTACGGGAATGCTCAGTCGCAACCTCCCTTTATCCTTGGCCCATAACTGAGTTTCCTGGAGAAGTGCCACATCCCATTTGTTACCCTCAAGTTCCCTAAATAAGTATCTCTTAGTAGATTAGTTCAACCCCCGACCATTCAATGTTCTATGCGCGCAGCATAATGTAAAATCCTGCCACTGCCCATTACCCATAATAACTCCCCTCCCCCTCTAATAATCAGCTCCTCTCACCTAGGAGCCCCCTTTCCATGGTAGTTCACTGGTTCACCAGCCCCTCCCCTCCTATCCACCTCTCTGACTCACAGCCCCCCTCCCATTCTTTGACACCCTTAATACATAACTGCAACTATCATAGCATTTATCCCCCCACCCCACATCCTCTCTCCACCCTCCCTCCTCCCCCCTCTCATCCATCCCTTAAGTATATCATTCAAAGCTTTAAACAGTACAACCATAGTATAATGAACATGGAAACCTTAGAACATTGAAACAGGAAAAATTGACAATCCCGTCTCCCCCCCCCCCTTTGTTCCCAAATGCTCATCCCTTGTAGAATATCAATACCTTCTCTGTCCATCGTTCATCCAGCGCACAGCCCCAGTGTTGCGCCCTCAGGTGTCAGCCCTTGTGGAGATAGCATTCTGGGGTCCTTGAGAGAGACGCTTCAAACGGATCCCCTTTGCAGCCACCCACTGCTACTTAGAGGCGGCTGGCTGTACCCCCAGACTCAACCTGGTATTTGATGATTCTTTGATTTGCTCAGGCAGGCCCTCACACCCTAAGTCTCGCAATGCCTGCCACGCATCCTCTGACTTCGCCTTCCTCGTAGTTGCTCATTTTGTGAAGAGTAAGTCGAAGGGGAGCAACCACCTATACCAGATCCCCTTCTGTCGCATGCGACGCAGAATGCTGCAAGAGGTGACAGCGTTTTTATTAATGTCCCCTGGGAGAGGTTCTGGAATAGTTCGATCTCATGATTCTCCCACTGTATATGGCCAAATTTATGGGCTATGCTCAGGATTTTCTCTTTATTAGTAGGGAAAGAGGACAGGCATACCACAATATTTCTAGGCTTATTATCCCATACAGGCCCGAGGCTCCGATGTGCATGCTCAGTGCTCACCGGCCCTGGAAGATTATCCTCTCCTGTACTGTCCATTATCCTCTCCTGTACTGTCCAGGCCCAGTATATGAGCAAATAAATAATTGTTTCATTGCAGTCCTACAATCTTTAAAAGTCTGTCCTTCAGGCACCCCCCTCACTCAAAGATTGCAGTGATGGGCTCTATTTTCTATGTCCTCCAACTTTTCCTGCATGTGCTCTTGGCCCTGTTGCAAGCTTTCCCAACCACCTGTGCTTTATCATCCCTCCAGTCCAGTCCTGGAACCTCTGGGTTTAGTACCTCCTCCAGCAGCTTTGGAGACTGAGCACGTCATCACTTTTGATGACACTGGTATAAGTAGGCAAGGACTGCCTCTCCACTCCAGTAGTCTCAGTCTCCAAGCAGCTAGAGAGGTAGTGAGCTGGTAGCAGGGCTCACTTGGCAACAACGGAGAAGCTTTTTAGGTGTTTTTGTTAGGAGTTGGGGTACAGATGTAGTGCTCTTTAAGGGTTGAGGGGCTGCAGAAGAACTGGTTTGCCGCCTCCTTTCTTCTCTCTCTCTTCCTCCTCCACACCCCCCCCCCCTCCCCTGTTCCCTCCATATCTTCAGTTGGGGCTGTAATTGTGAAGACCGGAGGAGTTGGCCTCCCGATCCCGCAATTATGGGGGAGGAGCAGGTGGAGGGAATCTAACTTGGATGGGAGTTCGGGGTGTCTTGGCTGAGTGACAGCGCCTCTCCTCTCCCTATGCCGAAGCCGCGTGGACAGCTGAGCACAGGAGTTGGATCGAGGTGGCAGGCAGTCTTCTCCAAGGTAAGGGCTGTACAGGGCTTTTTTCAGCACAGGAGAACTGTTTGCTTCTCAGGCTCAGCATCCCTGATTCGCAGCGGGCAGGCCGGAGTGGATTAGGGCAGGCCGCGCCGTGTGGTTTTAGCACAGGAAGCGCTGCCGGCAGGTTTCTGGCGTCGGTGCAGGCTGCACTTTTTCCCACGGGATTTTAACAGTGGCTAGGGGAGCTGCTAGTTGAAGCTTGAGCAGTGTTTCTGTAGTGTTTAAAAAAACAAAAACTTTTTAGTGTAGATGTGCATTGGGGGCCCAACTGAGAGAGTGTGGTAGACTGTTTGTTTGTTTTTTCCTGGTCTGTGTGGTGTGTTTTCTGCTGCGGGACTTGACCACTGGATTAGAATGCCTTCTAGGCCACAATATTTAGTTTGTGGCACTAGATGAGGAACAAACACAGGGGGTCGGCAGAGGTTGCACGCAGGAGGCTGCTTTGATGGAGCATGCGCTGGAAGAAGGGGCTGAGGTACAGAAAAGTGTGTCTCAGTCAGTCGGAGGCCCTAGCCCCTGCCGTAGCACCCCTGGAGCCGGTAGCTGAGCCTTCCTCGGCACTAGGTCCGGCACTTCAGCAAGCACTGGGGTAGACGGTTGGGCCTTCCATTTAATTTAATTTATTTAAATTCATTTCTATACTGCACTCTTTAGAACCAGTGCAGTTTACAGGTAACAATAGTTGGTACAGCAAGCAGAACAAGCCTACTTGTACTTACATAGAACAGGTATGGCAACTTGGATTTCAACTTGGGGGTAACTATATACAAGCTGAGCAAATGTCACGGATCAAGTCCTGCTCTGGAAACTATTTACAAGGTAAATCTTACCTCCTGACTACTTTTCTCTTGCTTCATCAGGCGTTCTTGTTACTACAGCCGGGAGCGGTTCCATCTTCCTCCAGTGAGCAGGGAGAAAAGCGTCCAGGAACCCCAGTTGGGCTGGGAACTGGAGGAGTTCCAGCAAAGAAGAGAAGGATAGTGGAGGAGGGGCTGGAGAGGCCAACACCTTTAGATGGGTTGAAATCGGCAGATGGTGATCTAGATGGAGATTCGCTAGAGGAGTTGGAGGAAGGTGAGCTTGCGGATCTGGAACAGCAAGCTAGGGTAGTGAGAGTGTTCAGGCGGGAAGTTACCTGCGCTCATTGCTGAAACATTAAAGGCTCTAAACATGCCTTTTGCTCTGCCAGTGGCAGATGACACATTAGAGGACCCGTTATTAGAGGCTGTTCGTACCACTCAAAGGGTATTTCCGATCCACAGAGTGGTATGGGACATGATTCAGGAGGAGTGGAATCTGCCCGAAGCGGGTCTGAAAGGGTCTAGAACAATGGCCTGTCTTTATTCCCTAACAGATCAGGATAGGAAGCTGTTTCGATCTCCAAAAGTAGATGCAGCGGTGTCGGCAGTTACCAAGAAGACGACAATTCCGGTCGAGGGCAGTGCCGCTCTCAAGGATAGACAGGATAGGAAATTGGACACGACGTTGAAGTAGGTGTTTTGACATCAGCGCCCTGTCAATGCAGGCTTCTATCTCAGGAGCATGGGTAGCTAGAGCCTGTCTTCGATGGCCGCAAAGGTTGATCAGATGGGTGATCAGGTTGATCAGATGGGTGATCAGGTCGAGGAGGTAGCCCGGTTAGAGTCGGGGGCGGCCTATTTGGCGGACGTTCATTATGATCTTATTAGAGGTCTATCAAAAAGTATGGCTTCAGTGGTGGCAGCTACGGGAGTTTTATGCTGCCTGGGTCCAAATTACGTCAGACCAGTGGGTGTTGGAGGTTATTCGAGAAGGCTATGCTCTAGAGTTCCAACGGCCAGTGGTAAGTTCCTTTTGTTCAGTTCCCCTGCAAAGCGCAGTTAAAGCGAGTGGCAGTTCAGGAAACTTTAGACAGACTCCTGCGGCTCAGGGCAGTGGTATGTGTCCCGCCGGAGCAATACGGGTGCGGTCGGTACTCTGTATATTTCATGGTTCCAAAGAAAGACGGAACTTTTCGGCCCATTTTGGATCTAAAAAGGGTAAATCATTGTCTTTGAGTAGCTCATTTCCATATGGAGACTCTGCGCTCAGTTATAGTAGCAGTCAGGGAAGGGGAGTTTCTTACTTCTCTGGACCTAATGGAGGCTTATCTGCACATCCCAATTCGGCAGGAGCATCATCAATTCCTTCGGTTTGCGGTACCCATGGGGCATTTTCAGTTCAGAGCGTTACCGTTTGGTCTAGCCACGGCATCACAAACTTTCACCAAGGTGATGGTAGTGGTGGTGGCGGCGGCAGCTCTATGCAAGGAAGGAGTGTTAGTTCACCCCTATTTGGACGATTGGTTGATTCGAGCAAAGTCAAGGGGAGAGAGCGAAGCAGCCACAGCCCAGGTGGTCAATTTTGCCAAAAGCAGGTTGATTCCTTCGCAGAGTCTAGAATATCTGGGTGTTCGGTTCGATATGGCTCAGGGGAGAGTGTTTCTTCCAGATCTTTGAGCGCAGGGGCTGAGGTCACTTGTGCGCAGATTCCTGGTCGAAAGGGCTTCCACAGCATGGCAGTATCTGCAGCTGCTCGGGACAATGGCAGCCACTCTCGAACTAGTTCCATGTGCAAAAGCGCACATGAAGCCGTTGCAGAGTGCTCTGCTCCAGAGATGGTCGCATCAAACAGACTCGCTTTCTCAACGGCTTCCCTGCCCGCCACAGGTATGTCAAGAGTTGCAGTGGTGGTTATGTCCAGGGATTCTGGAGAAGGGGATGTCATTGGAGGCTCTAGCCTGGAGACCGTTAACAGATGCCAGTCTGACGGGCTGGGGAGCGCATTTCGAAGGACATTTGGCACAAGGTCAACGGGAAGTGTGGCCTTGGAGTCAGAAGCAAGTCAGCTGTTGGATTGGGCCAAACAAAACCTGCTTGCTCTATCGGCACAACATGTAGCAGGAGTGGACAGTGTAGAGGCATATTTTTTTGAGTCTATTCAAGGTAGATCTAGGAGAGTGGGTTCTCCATCCGGACGTGTTTGTGCTAATTACGAGGCGCTGGGGGACACCGATCATGGATCTCATGGCGACGTTTGAGTCGGCAAAAGCCTCGCGGTTTTACAGCAGAAGGCAAGAGAGGATGTTGGAGGGCCTCGATGCTCTGATCTAAAGGTGACCAGTAGAAGGTCTCGTATACGTGTTCCCGCCATGGGCTCTAATAGGTCACATGATCCAACGCATAGAGATTCACCAGGCCCTGGTGATTCTGATCGCGCCAGACTGGCCAAGAAGACCTTGGTATGCGGATCTGGTTCGACTTCTGTTGCGGGAGGATCTGTTGCTTCAAGGACCACTCCGAATGCTGCAGGTGAGCCGGTTCTTTCTTACGGCTTGGCTCTTGAAAGGGCGCGGATGAGAGCCAAGGGTTGTTCGGCAGTGGTTATTTCCACTCTGTTGAAGGCTAGGCAGAGGTCTACCTCATTGGCGTATATACGCGTATGGCGCATTTTTGAAGCATGGTCCACTGACAGGCAGTTGCGACCTTCAGGGGCTTCTATTTCGCAGATTCTTTCGTTCTTGCAGGATGGTTTCGAAAAGGGTCTGGTTGCCAGTTCAAGAGTTCAACTAGCAGCGCTTTCATACTACCGGGAAAAGATTCAAGGTGAAGCGCTGGGGGCGCACACTGATGTTAAAAGGTTTCTTAGGGTGGTTTTGCACCTTCGGCCGCCGTGCAGAATGACGGTTCCTACTTGGGATCTGAATCTGGTGCTGGAGGCCTTAATGCGAGAGCCTTTTGAACCGTTGGGTAAGGCTTCAGTAAAGGATCAGACTTTAAAAGCAGTCTTTTTGGTAGCCATTTGTTTGGCTCGTAGGATTTCAGAGTTGCAGGCTTTGTCTTGTAAGGAGCTTTTTCTTTCATTTTCAGAACAGAAGGTAGCTTTGCGCCCAGTTCCCGCGTTTCTGCCTAAGGTGGTTTCCATCTTTCACGTCAACCAAGTGGTTTTGTTACTGGTGTTCAGAGAAGATGAGAAGACGGCAGCTGGGGTGAAGTTGTCTATTGGATGTTCGCCGGACACTTAGGAAGTATCTGCGGGGTACAGCGCCTTTCTGTAAGTCAGGTTGTTTGTATTGTTTGGAGGACCTTGGAGAGGTGAAGCTGCAGCAAAGCCTTCTATTTCTAGGTGGCTTAAGGAGGCTATTGCGGCAGCTTATATTTTGAAAGGAAAGACGGTGCTGGAAGGACTGAGGATGCACTCAACTAGGGCACAGGCAGCTTCCTGGGCAGAATATAGTTTGGTGCCGGCTGTGGATATCTGTAGGGCGGCGACTTGGTCGTCTTTAAATTCCTTTGTCAAGCATTACCGTCTGGATGTTCAGGCAGCGGGGGATGCCCGGTTTGGATCAGCGGCGCTTCAGGCTGGTCTAGCAGGCCACTTCCGTTGATATCTACTGCTCTCTTACATCTCCAGAGATTCTGGGACTGGACTGGAGGGACGATAAGGAGGTGAAATTAGATTTGCCTGCTAATTATTGCTCCTTGAACTCCAGTCCAGTCCCGGATCCTGCCCTTGGTTTTCAATTTTGGATTGCAGCCTGAAACGGGTTAACTCTGAGATTTGGAATAAAGATTCCGTTTCTTGGGTGAGCAGTCCACTGTGATGGGGGGGGGGGCGGGGAGATGATAATGCACTTGCTGTCTTCAGGGGGAAAGACGGGGGCATACCTATGTAGCAGTCTACTATATAGTTTTCCTTCAGGGGAATCGTGGTTTAAAGTTTTAAGTTAATGTTTTTTCGGCTTAAGCTGAATTGTGTTTTTAAAAAGAAAGAAAAGATAAAAGTGCATTTTGATTATATTAGGTACTTATTTGTTGCTCTGGTGAGTCTGCTTTGTCAGTAGGTACTGGAGTGGTGAGGCGGTCCTTGCCTACTTATACCAGTGTCATCAAAAGAGATGACGTGCTCAGTCCCAGAGGTTCCGGGACTGGACTGGAGTTCCTCAAGGAACAACAATTAGCAGGTAAGTTTAATTTCACCTTAGCTCCTCCAGCATTACTGCATGGCATTCCATGTGCTTCTCCACCTCCAGCACTCTGCCTCCTAGCTCTGCCAAATCCATCTGCAGCATGTTCAGAGCAGACTTCAGGTTGACGTGCAGAGCTCCAATATCAGCTTTAATCTCCTTTCTTAATTCCTGGAGCCAGCTCCGAATGCCGTCGTCCTCCTCCCCCTCCCCCCCCTCCCCCTCCTGCTGCAGACCAGTGCTCCCTGGCCCGTCTGCCAATGCTTCCAATCCATCCGAGGCCTCAGCCCTTTCTGCACTCTGTCCCCGGGATCATTCCCACTGCACATACCGGGACTTAAACTCTTCCAGGCGTTTCCTCGCCGACATGCTGGTTTTCCAAGCTTCCACTGTGCTCACTAATCGCACTAAGAGGGCTAATTTCCACCATCGCAGAGAGAGAGAACAGATGGAGCTTCAGCAAGCTGCATCTATTTGGCTTGCCACTGCTATCAGAAGTCCATCCTGTTTCAATGGCTAAGTGTGAAGAGGTTTCGTCGTCTCCTCTTTCCTGTCCCCATTTGAATTTCCTCTGTTTTAAGGTTGGCTGCAGTGCTCATTGGTTGTGCAGTATAAAGAAAAATCTGACTGGGAGGGAGGGATCCAAGACAATACAACATCAGGAGAGAGACCTGCTGAAGGGGAGATGAGGCGTGCCCTGCAGTGTGCAGTTGACTCCCCATGGACGTAGACTCTGGTAGTAAATCCTTTCAGAACTTGAAGTATGATCACAACATGAATTGATACAGGGCCATTAAAATCCTCTGCTTTCTCCTCTTATCCATTTCTGTCTAATTCCTAGTATTCTGTGTGCTTGCTGCTGCACATTGCATGGAAGATTTCTGGGAATTTAAGGATAATTAGAAGACTTTGCACATGCTAGGGTTAATGCCAGCTACAGTGCAGTGAACAAAATAGCTGAAGTACAGAATGAGGCAACTTCAGCTATCCTTCCTGTTTTTCAGCCGAAGCTAAGACAGCAGGAAATCTAAATCTGTGGATAATTCTTCAGAGGCCAAATGCATACAAAACACAGTCTCAGGACATTTCCTTCAGCAAGTTCAGTGGTGGTTGAAGTTACCAATCCAAGTTTTCAGTTTGGAGCCTTGTGTGGATTTAAACTGCTCACGTCCTATCAGAGAATGCAGCAGGAAGAAACCCTCTTATCTTTCTGCAGTACGTGTCTTGGGTCAGATGAGCAGAAAGTCCACTAACTCAAGAGAATAGCTTGCATTTGTGGGGTTGCATATAGGCTTTGAAGGAGGTTAAGGACTGGAATTTTTTTTCCCGCTTTGGACAAATAACATTTATTTAGCGTTTTTTCTATACCGCGCTCTTCAACATCAGCGCGGTTCACAAATAACATAAATGTCCAGTGTGGGGGGTCTACATTGGACTTATAGTAGAACAGGGAATTTAAACTTGGTGAACAGATAAAACTATATACATATTGGTACAAGGACTCAATATATCTATGCACAGTATTTACAGGTCGCCGGGATGTGTAGAATCAAGGTTGGTCGGGGGTGTTACCGGGGGAGGGTGGGTTAGGAGATCAGAGAGGGTGAGTGGTGTGTCTTCTCTTTGGGTGTTGGGTAGGGTTGAGATGTGGCTACGTGATGTCGTCTGAGTTGGCAAAGCATTGGAGAAAGAGGTGGTACTTCAGTGCCTTTCTGAATTGGTGAAGGTTGTCTATGGCCCGGATGTTTTTTGGTAAGGTGTTCCAGCATGAAGGTGCAGATAGAGCGAAGGCACGGTTTCTAGTAGCCTTGGTGCATTTGGTGATGGTTTTCGGGAGTAGCAGGGAGTTGGTGGCGGCAGATCTTCTCAGTCTGTTGGGGGGGTGATTTGGATAAGTTCAGAGAGGGCGCTGGACGTGCATTTGTTGATGGCTTTGAATGTTATTGTTCAGATTTTGAAGGTGATCCTATAGCGTACCGGGAGCCAATGTAGGGTTTTCAGGATAGGGGTGATATGGCCTCTTCTAGAGGCTTGATGAAGGGTTCTGGCTGCCGTGTTCATTGCTAGCTGCAAAGGTTGTAGTGTGCACTTCGGAAGGCCGTGGAGTATGGAGTTAGCGTAGTCTAAGTGGGGCATCACTAGTGCCTGAAAGACTGTTCGAAAGTCTTCTGGCTCTAGTAGCTGCCTCATGTGACGTAGCATCCGGACTTTGTGGTAAATCGCCTTTGACATGTTGCTTATCTGGGCATTTAAGTTGAGATGTTGGTCGAACGTTACTCCAAGGTATCGAATCATTGTCTTCGTGAGAAGCTCGGCATCACGTACTTTCAATGAAGGGGGCGGGGTGAATGCTTGGTCTCTACTGATGAAGAGTACCTCCATCTTTTTAAGGTTTATTTTAAGCTTCTGAGATTGTAGCCAGTCTGTGACTGCGTTGAAGCATGAGGATAGCCGGGATAAATCTGGGTGATCAGTATGTATTGGGGTGAACATGAGGACGTTGTCGGCGTATACTAGGCAGTTCACGCTGAAGGACCTGATGATGTTGCAGATAGGCTGTATATAGATGTTGAAGAAGAGGGCGGAGAGTGAAGAACCTTGAGGGACGCCCTTCTTTAGTGGGAATGGGGTGGAAATTGAGGTACCGGAGCGGACGTGCTGCCATCTGTCATTTAGGTATGAGGCACACCATGCGAGGGTGTTGCTGTGGATTCCCTTCTCGACAAGGCGGGACAGGAGTAGATCATGGCTGACGGAGTCAAAAGCTGCCGCGATGTCGAGGAAGATGAGGGCAAATCCTTGTTTGATGTTATCCAACCCTATCATTAGAGTGCTGAATAGGATTGTTAACAAGGTTTCCACGCCATGTTGCTCCCGAAACCCGTGCTGGCAGGGATCGAGGGGTGCATTATTCTCCATATGTTGGCTCAGTTGACGGTGGACTATTTTTTTCTGTGATTTTAGCTAGGAGCGGTATACTGGAGATGGGTCTGTATGAGTCCATCTTTGCGGGGTCTAGTTTATTGTTCTTCAGCAGCGGTCTGATTGAAGTTTGTTTTAGGCTTCAGGGGAAGATGCCTGTCTGGAATGAGGTTCCGATCAGTTTTGCCAGGAAGGGACTGAGCTCAATCCGTAGGGTTTTTATCCAGAATGCTGGACATGGGTCGTTAGGTGATGTGGTAGTGTTTATATTCATAATGATGTCTTGTATTTCTCTTTCAGTTGGGGTAGAGAAGGTGGAGATGGTACGTTGGGTATCTATTAGGACTTGTGGGGGGGAGGGGGCATGCGTCATGTCCGGAGACCCGGTGCTAGTGGGTAAGATGGCTTGGTTTGTTTTGGTTTGCAGGTAGTCTGCATATTCCTGTGGGTCTGGCTGGTTTGCCTGGTCAGTAGAGGGTTCTTTTACTAAGGATTTGGCAATGTTGAAAAGCTTGTGTGGTTTATTCAGGGATTGTTGTAGAATGTCAGCGTGGTATTGCCTCATTTTCCTTGAAACTGCTGCTCGGTGGGTGCCCAGCTGGGCAGTGTACGCTTCCTGGTTTTCGGCCGATCTGGAGCAGCACCAGCATCTCTCCAGCTGTCGGAGTTGTAGGAGGGAGGTCTTTAGTTCGGGCCAGTACCAAGGTGCCTTCTTTCTCTTGCCATGTGAAGCATTGATGGCGGGCGGGTCAATTGCAGCATTGAGACATGAGTTCCACGAGGAAATCATGTCGTCCAGATTCAGTTCAGGTGGGTCGTGGAGAGATTGTGCTCTCTCTAAGATCTCTTCTCTGTTGAACGGGTGGTAGCATTTTGAAACTGGTGCTAGTGGTTGGTTTGAGGATTAGAGGGTGAGGGATGTGTGGGCATTGAAAATCTGATTAGACTATGGTCCAGACCATGGTACTGAGTATAATGAGAGGTTGATCTTGGATGTGGGACGGAGAGCTGATTGTAGTGCGAATATGAGATCAAGTGTATTCCCCTTGATATAGGTAGGGGAGCTGATCAGTTGGGTGTAGCCCAGCATCAGTTGAAATACACTGCTTTTTGTTCTATGTAAACCGTTTTGATTCGTAGAAAGACGGTATATAAAAAATGTTAAATAAATAAATCTCGAGAGCATCTAGGAAGGCTCTGGCTTGAGGGTCTTGAAGTGAGGGGAGGTTGAAATCTCCTAGTATCCAGTTTGATGTGTGTGTCCTGATGGGGTTGCAGGCGAGGTCAATAATTGAGGAAAGTTTGTCTGGTGGTGGCGAGGGTGCTCGGTATAGCAGGTTGATGGTACAATGTTTATTCGCTATGGAGATGTAGTCTAGGTGGGGGGTGCTGCTGGATGCAATCGTCTGGAATTGTAGGATGGTCTTGCTTAGGATGAGTACTCCTCCCCCCCCCCTTCTGTCAGTTCTGGGGCACGAGTGGGTGGAGAAGTTGGTGGGGGGACAAACTGGTGGTGGGACAAACTGGTGGTGGATAACCGCGTCTGACTCTGACATCCATGTCTCTGTGATGCATAGGATGTTGTCAAGAGTGGGTAACAGCATTTGATTGCATACATGAAGTATGCAATCAAATGCTGTTAAATAGGAGAGAGGCACATGTGGTCCCTTTACACAAAAGCGGAACTAAGGATGTGGTTGAAAACTACAAGCTGAGTAGTCTAATCTCTATGGTGAGTAAATTATTGGAAACGCTGTGAAAGAAAAAATAGTGAGGTTTCTGGAGTCCAACGGATTACCAGATCTGAGGCAGCATGGATTCACCAGAGGCAGGCCTTGTCAGACAAATCTGATTTGATTTCTTTGACTGGGTGACCAGAGAGTTGAACAGAGGGAGAACCCTAGATGTGGTGTATTTAGATTTCAGTAAAGCCTTTGACACCATTCAGCACAGGTAACTTTTATAAATAAATTGAGCACACTAGGGATGAGCCCTAAAGTGGCTGAGTGGGCGGTGACAAAGGGCACAGGTAAATGGAGCTCACTCTGAGGAGAAGGATGTTATCAATAGTATGTCATATGAATCTGTCCTTAGTACAATTCTTTTTAATATCTTTGTTAGTGATATTGCAGAAGGGCTGTCGGGCAAAGTTTGCCTCTTTGTGGAGGATTTCAAAATCTGCAATAGAGTAGACACACAGGAAAGTGTAGATAACATGAGGAGGGATCTAGGTAAGCTTGAAGAATGGTCTAGAGTTTGGCAGCTGAGACTTAATGTTAAAAAATGCAAGGTTATGCATTTGTGCTACAGCAATCCAAGGGAGTGATTATAGTATAGGGAGTGAAGTACTTCTGTCCACAAAAGAAGAGTGGGGTCTAGGCATGATTGTTCCTGATCTTAAAGTAGCTAATCAGGTAGAAAAAGTGATGGCAAAAGCTAGAAAGATGCTTGGGTGTATGAGAGGAATGGCGAGCAGAGGAAAGGAGGAGATAGTACCTCTGTATAAGTCTTTGGTGCGACCTCATTTGGAGTATTGTGTGCAATTTTGGAGACCTCACCTTCAAAAGGATATAAACAGGTTGGAGTCGGTACAGAGAGTGGCTACTAAAATGGTTAGTGGTCTTCATTATAAAGCATATGAGGACAGACTTAAGGATCTTAATATGCATACTTAAGAGAAAAGACGAGATAGAAGTGATATGATTGAGACGTTTAAATACCTCCATGGTATAAATGCATAGGAGGAGAGTCTTTTGATGGAAAGTAAGCTCTACTATGAGGGGACATAAGATGAGGGTGAAAGGGGATAGATTCAGGAGTAATATATGGAAATATGTTTTACAGAAGAGCGGTAGATCCATGGAATAGATGTGGACAATGTCTGAATTCAAAGGGCATGGGACGAAACGCAGAGGATCTCTAAAGGGGAAAAAAAGGGGACTGTTGTAGTGGTTGATATGGAAGGATGGATTAGATAGGCCATGTGGTCTTTTTCTGCCGTCATGTTTCTATGTAAATTGACCCAACCTGCATTTCTAGAAACAGACCTCACGGCAGCTCAAGCAACAGAAGACTGTGTTAATATAATCAGATCTTCCAAATCATATGTTTTGAGTGCTTTTGGATTGCTTTGGCATCTCCAAAGATTGTTTCCCCAGAGCGCAGTTGTACTGTTCTTACATTATCAAGCTTGAAGAAGCTAATCTAAGTGATGGACTATCGGGGATTGGGAAAAGTCTGGTGATCTTCATCCAAAACCAAACAATCTTAACTCTGTTTTTAAGCTCTCAGGTATAAGGAAGTATTTAGAGCTTGGTTTGAAAAGGTGAATAGTTTAAATCTAAAATCCAAATTCAACTGCTGGTGGGTTGTTCTTCAGCCGCTGTCTTGTTTAACTGGGTGTAGGTGCAACAAAGGCTCTACCTTGCTGATAGTTGTAAATATTTCATTTAAAAAAAACAACCAAAAAAACGATAGAAACAGGCAGAAAGACCATATGGTCTATCCAGTCTGTCCCTTTTTTTTTTCCTTAAGAGATCTTCTGTTTGTCCCATGCTTTCTTGAATTCAGATACTGTCCTGGTCTCTACTGCCTCCACTGGGATACTTCCATGCATCTACAACTCTTTCCATAAAGGAATATTTCTGCATATTACTCATGAGTCGACCCTTTCGCCCTCATCCTATGCCCCCTCGTTGCAGAAATTTCTTTCAATTGAGAGGCTCTCCTGTGTATTTATGCCACGGAGGTATTTAAACGTTTCTATCATGAGGAGGCCACGTGATGCGTGAGTAAGGACGTGTCTCGCTTGCTCCGGGGCTGCCTCGGCATCTAATCTATTCTTTTATTAAACTATTGAGCACAAATCAACTCCACTCACGAAGGAGAGATCACCGTATTGATCCTAGCCCGTGGAGAACTACAGTGAGATAACAGAATGCTGCTGCCGGCGAAGAAAGACCGGGAGAGGTCGATCAGAACAGGGCCTTCGTCTTCTAGTCCGCCACAGCCGCAGCCGCCATCACCAGGTGTTGAGAGCACAGATTCCACATCCGAGGAGCTGGCAAAGGAGGTAAAACTCCTGGAGCCTATGTTCGACCTCATTATGCAAAAGCTGGGAGGAATGGGTGAATCACTAGCAGATTTTGGGCGAAGAGTTGAAGAGCTGGAGCAACGTGTGGCGTGCATTGAAGATGGCGAGGTCAGGCAAGACTGGGAAAGAACGGAACAAAAGCGATTGCTGGAAGAGATCCAGCAGAAATTAGTTGTTGTTAAGTGCCGTCGAGTCGGAGTCGACTCATGGCGACCCTCTGGGTAGCTATCCTAAATTGTGTTCGGTCTTCAGTCAGGCGGCTCATTGTTGACAGACTGGTACCCGTAGCTGCTGTTATTGTATCGATCCATCTCATTGCTGGCCTTCCTCTTTTGCGTTGACCTTCTATCTTGCCAAGCATGATGTCTTTCTCTAATGATCTCTCTCTCCGCATGATGTGTCCAAAGTATGAAAGTCGAAGTCTTGTCATCTGAGCTTCTAAAGAAAGCTTAGGTTTTTCGGACAGTCCATTGGTATACACAGTATTCGCCGCCAGCACCATAATTCAAAGGCATCAATTTTCTTCCTGTCTATCTTTTTCACTGTCCAGCTTTCACATCCATATGATGTTGTTGAAAATACCATGGCTTGAACAAGTCAAATCTTTGTATGGAGAGAGACATCTCTGCTCTTGAGAATCTTATCTAGGTCTTTCATAGCCATTCTGCCAAGAGCAATGCGTCGTCTGATTTCTTGACTGCTTGTTGCTTCTTTATTGGTAGTTGATCCAAGTAGTTTAAAGTTATTCACGATTTCAATTTCTTCTCCTTCGACGATGAACCTGTTGATTATGCCAGTTGTCATGATCTTTGCCTTCTTTACATTAAGGTGCAGGCCCATTTTGAGACTATGTTCTTTGATTGTGAGAAGCAAATGTTTCAGATCATCTTCACTTTCCGCCAGAGATCCAGCAGAAATTAGATGACCTGGAAAATCGCTCGAGAAGAAATAACTTGAGGATTGTGGGACTTTCAGAGATAAAAACAGATTGCGAGCTGCTCCCGTTTCTAGAGAAATGGATACCGGAGGAGCTGGGCCTTGACACGCTGCGGGGAACCTTCAAAATAGAAAGAGCACACCGATTAGGAGCGAGGCGAGAGAGACTGGTGGCAGGCTGCGAGTGGTGATCCTGAGGGTGCTCAATTTTCAGCACAAAGCGCAGGTCCTGCAAGCTTATCGAAAGAAGGACGAACTTATGTTAGACAATCAGAGGATTCTATTCTTCCAGGATTATTCAGCGGCTGTAGCAGCCAGGAGGAAGGAGTTTTCACCTATTTGCGCAGAGCTCTTCCGGCGTAAAATGCAGTTTACCTTGGCTTACCCGGCGACCCTGAGAGTATCCAGCCAAGGGAAGAATCTCACTTTTGCACAAGCGACCGCCGCGAAACAGTTTGTGGAGCAACTCTGAGGCGGAGGTGCAGAGGATTCAGAGCAAGCGTGATGGGAGAATGATGTCAATCTGGACTGGAAAGTTGAGTAGCGGTGGCAGTAGGAGCTTGGCTGAAGGCATATATGCGGGCAAGGCCGGAGCTTGTGTGCTGAGTGGTGGTTAGCCATTGGGACTGAGCTTCATGCACAGAGCGGACTTTATTTTCAGTGTGCGGTGCAGTTTGTAAGTTAACTGATGGGAGATATTGCAGTGAGTTTGCTGGGTCTCTTTGTTTTTTGTTTTGGTTTTTTTTTTTCTTTCGTTTTCTTTTGTTTGTTAAAATGGCATTACTGTGGGATTCACTCGGCGAACAAGTGAGGGGCTAGGCCGAGGCAGCTCTGTAGCGTCCAATTGGGCCCAGTCCTCAGTGATAACTGAGGGTTCAGACTAGATTGGTTTTAAGGGGCAGCGAGGGGAGGGGGGGGGAAGGGGGAGAGGAAAGTAGAAAGGAGGAGAGGCGGGTGGGCTAGGAGGGTGGGGGCAGCAGGGCAAAGGGAGTCTCAGGGGAGGATACTCTGGAGCATTTTGGGGATAACTGAAGGGATCACACCTGCAATTGACTACATAGGTCCAAGCAATAGGCTGCTGAGGGCTTTGTGGCCCAGGGTGGAGGCTGGGCGACCCTGGGTTGCTGGTATAACTGTTTGCACACTGATAGTAGACACTTCAGGGCACTGAGTGATGCAATATGATTTGAGGATAGAAACCTGGAATGTGGGTGGGGTAAGCACGCCAGTGAAGCGGATCAAAATTCTACAAGCTCTAAAGCGGGGGAAGGCACAGATTGCACTACTGCAGGAGATGCATTTAAGTGCTAAGGAGCATGTGAAGCTGCGGAGAGACTGGGTGGGGCGGGTCATAGCAGCATCCTCAGGGGGTAGGAGAAAAGGAGTGGCGATCCTTGTGCACAAGAGTCTCACGTGTGAGGTTTTGGGGGAGGTGGGGGATCCCTTAGGCAGATTTTTATTTGTGCATGCTCGGATTCAGGGAGAAGAACTGTTCCTAGGGAACATATATGCGCCCAACGTTTGACCACAAATTTTTCCAGCAAATCCTAGCTAAGATTTCGGGGGCCCCAAAAATACCTCTGATTCTTGCGGGGATTTCAACTGCCCGCATGACCCTGATTTGGATAGATCGCAGCCACAAAACAGTAGGGGATGGACGAAAAAGGGGGTGGGGTATCTTTGTACCATGGGGGATATGGTTGATTCCTGTAGAGTACTACACCAGGGAAGCAGGGACTACACGCATCTGTCAAGAGCCCACCAGACGTGCTCTCGAATTGATTATATTCTTGTTTCTAAGCATTGTTTTGGGAAAGTGGTGAATGTGGAGATAGAGCCTATAGTTGTCTCGGATCACGCAATGGTGCGGTTGGACTGGAGGGGAGGCTGAAAAGTAGGTGGTAAATGGTCCTTTCCGAGTTACATGTGGAGGAAGCAGGCGTTTCAACAATATGTGGTGCGGCATTGGGAGGAATACGTGCGGTTTAATGAAGGGCAAACCAGCTCAGCGGTGTTTTGTTGGGAGGCGGGTAAAGCGGTTCTTCGGGGGCACATTATTGCATTTGTAGCGGCTGAAAGGCGCAGAATCAATGAGGATTTGATTAGATTGACTCGAACTGCGGGAAGCAAAAACCCGCGTGACACAGCAGCGAGGAGACCTCCAAAAGTATGTGGAGCTCCAAAAACAGCTGAATGGTGTATTGCAGGAAAGAGTGATCCAGTCCATGCAGTTCTATAAACATCAATTCTTCCGCTATGGCGACCGGACGGGTAAGCTGCTGGCCAGGCTAGTGCGAGAAAGGACAGGCCCTAGGGGGGTGGCCGTGATTCAGGATAAAAGGGAGCGGAAATGCAGTGAGGCAGGGCAAATTGTGTGGGTGTTTCGGGAATTCCATGAGGCATTATATACGGCAGAGAGGGATGATGAAACACAGGCAACTGCCTTTTTGGACGGTGCGGCTTCCGCAATTAGCAGAGGCAGAGCGAGAGGAGTTGAATAAGCCAATTACGGGAGAGGAAATATTGAGTGGTACGAGCGGGAGCACCGCATAAGGCGCCGGGCCCAGATGGCTATGGCGCAGAGTTTTATAAAATGTTGGCTGCACAGGTGACTTCTACTCTAGCGGCGCTGTATGGGGAAGCCTTGGAAGTAGGCAGCTTCCCTAGGGATATGAGAACAGCGGTTATTACCTTGATTCTGAAACCGGGGAAAGACCTGGAGGAGCCAGCCTCGTATAGGCTGATCTCTCTGATCAATTATGATATGAAGGTACTCGCCTCCATACTGGCTAATAGATTGCAGCAGTTTCTTCCAGGATTGGTGGGCCCACATCATTCGGGGTTTGTCAAGGGGAGGGAGGTCTCAGTGAATATCAGCAAAGTACTGCTGGGTATTGAGAAATGTATGATGGATCGTGACCCCTTGATACTTGTTAGCCTAGATGCGGAGAAGGCGTTTGATAGGGTCGCGTGGGGGTATATGTTTGCAGCCCTGCGAAGATTTGGAATCCATGGCGAGTATCTGCAGTGGATACAAGCTTTGTATTCGGCTCCCCTGGCAGTAGTGGATAGCAGGGGGGAACGATCGCAACCTTTTTTCGCTGCAAAGGGGCACAAGACGGATGCCCCTTGTCCCCTTTGTGCTTTAATTAGAACCTCTCTTGCAGTCAATTATTGCGTCTGAGCTGATAGAGGGTATAAAGTGGGACAGAGGAGGGATCAAGGTAAGTGCGTTCGTGGATGATATGTTGCTTTGTCTCCGGAACCCTCCTCGGTCACTGGATGTGGCCCTCCAATACATTGAATGTTTTGGATGCTTTTCGGGGCTGAAAATAAACAAATAAATCGGTAGTATTGGATGTGGATAAACTTGGCGTGGGATCTTTGGCAGGGTGAGTTCCCGTTAAGTTGGGCGGCAGGGCAATTACGCTACTTGGGGATCCAAATCCCAGATCACCCGAGGAGGTTATATGAGGTTAACGTGCAGCCAATGCTGGCTTCGACGATAGATAGATTAAAAAGGTGGAGAGATCTACCAGTCTCCTTGATGGGACGGATATTGTTGATAAAAATGATTGAGTTGCCCCGCTGGTTATATCTACTGCGACACCTGCCGGTATGGCTATGGAGGAGAGACCTGTTGGGTCTGCAACGGCAGATAGGCAAGTTTATTTGGAGGGGGAAGAGGGCACGTATCGGGCTCACTGTGCTCATGTGAAGTGCGGAAGAGGGGGGAGCGGGTTTGCCCTCCCTGAGGAGCTACAACCTGATCTATCTAGTGAGGCTGTTGAGTGATATGATTGTGGGTAATGCGGAGCGCGTGCCAGTAGCCCTGCTTGATCAGATGTCGGGGCCATGGCATAGGACCTATTTGTTGCACTGCGCGGGAGCCAATTTGCTTCCGGCCTGGAGGGCTTCACAGTACTTGGGGGCGGTCCGGGCCACGTGGAAGGCCCTCTGCCATCAGAGAGGATGGCACTGGAGGGTTACAGATTGCCTTCCCCTGGCAGGCAATGGAGGCTTTGAACCAGGGATGGAGAGCGAGGTTGCCCAGCATTGGAGCAGGGCCGGGATAGATTACCTGGGGCAATTGAGAATGGAGGGGACTGATGAGCTGGATTCATTCCAAGCGCTGACTAAACAATATCATTTGAAGGCGTCTACGTTTTATTTCTACTTGCAGGCCAGGCATTACTTGACTAGCCTGACGCGTAGGGATGAGGAGATATTGAGGAGATTGCGTTTATAGACGTTGATGGAGAGGATGCAGGAGAGTGTGTCAGCGCGAGTAATTAGAGTGGAGATATACTCGGAGGGAGATCTAGCGGTGTTGGCCCCCCTAGCGCATAGGTGGCAACTAGATGGCACGCCTGCAACCACGGTCGCTATGTTGGGGCAGGCGTTTAAGAGACTGCGCATTACTTCGGAGGCAGTGCGGTTCCAAGAATTGCAATATAAATTGCTTTGGCGGCATATGTGCCTGAAGTCTGAGCTGCGAGGATGGGGATCTTGAAGACATATGCATGTGGTCTCTGCAAAAGGGACGTCGGGACGTTATTACACCGGTTCTGGTCTTGTCCCAATATCCAGGCATTCTGGGAGGCAGTACGAGAGAGATTGCTGCTCTGGACAGGAGTGGATTTGGAGCTACGACCTGAATGGTGTATATTCAATTTACCTTATCCCAATATGGGGTGGACTCAGCCTTCAAGGCAGTTGTATGAGAGAGGTTTCCTTGTGGCCAAACAGTGCATCCTGCGGCAGTGGCTATCAGAGGGGGCCCCGCATATGCGGGAGTGGGAGCTACAATTAAGAGATGTGATGCAGATGGAGCATAGAACTGCCCAATTGTTGGGGCACAGAAGCTGGGAAAAATTCCAGGTCATATGGGAGCCCTTGTTGAGGGATCCAGCTGAGGCTAGGCAGAGCTAAACCGGGAGAGAGCTCTTGGTCGTAGCCTGCGGTTGGTCGGCTGTTCTAAACCCGCCAGTGCTGGTTGCAGAACGTGGTGGACCGGGAGTAGGGATGGTGCTTGGAACCCGAGATAGCAGATGATCTCCAGAGGGGTAGGGGGGTGGGATGGTGGGGGAGGGGTGGTTGTGGGGGACATGGATTTAAGCCTGTATTAAGGTGAACCTGGTTGACTTGAACCTGTAATTAATGTGAAACTGGTTGCTGTATTGTTTTGTGTTTGGATTTGTTGACATGTTTAATGAAAACGATTTTCCATAAACGTTTCTATCATATCTCTTCTCTCCTGCCTTTCCTCCAAAGTATACGTATTGAGGTCTTTGTTTATCCCTTACGACGAAGCCCACTGACCGTTTTGGTAGCCACACTCTTCACCGATTCATCCTGTTTATATCCTTTTGGAGGTGTGGTCTCCAGAATTGCACACACTACACCAAATGAGGTCTCACCAAAGCCTTATACAGCCGTCTTTTCTACCTATCCACTGTCATAACCCGCTTTCTGCCTTAGGCTTGGAGGGCTGGGGTAGCCATTATTTTTCTCTATTGAAGGTTAAATCAACTAACTTTCCTTTCGTGATGCATGCTGGGAAAAGTAGTTTTCCTTCTGATAGAAAATAGTCATGAAGCCAGAGTTATAGGCAAAACTATAACAAAGTTTATTTCCCCCAAAAGCAAAGGTTCAAAGTAAGTTGCACCAGGATACTTCTCCAGTATTTGTTCAAAAAGGTTCTTTATGCAAGTGTGCTGGCTGAGCTTTTACATTCATTCAATCCAAATGCAGCTGCTTCTCATGTATACAGAAAAAGAACAAAATATGGCAGCTTCCTTTACCAAAGAAAATATCTTCTTCTCTTTAGGTTACACTCAGCTTATACTATACAGTTTAGCAAAGGCTTTCAATACTGTCTGCAGAGCACCAAGTACAATCCATAGGTTGTTCTGGCTGTAAGGAATCACTCTCCTTAGAGTCCACCTGCATTGCTTCAGGTTCTTGTGCTGCACTGCCTTGCTTTAAACTACTGGCGAATGCCTCAGGGTGTTTTCTCCCTAAAACTCCCTGTGGGTCTTTTAAACACAGCTCTAGTGAATAGGAATAAGCAGTACCTGAGCCTGAGGAAACTCCTCTCTGCAGCTGTGCGGCTATCTCTTGCCAGCTCTGGGGAAACAGTCCCTTGTCCCTTAGTTTAGGTTCCTCCCTGGAGCTCTGCCACGGTTCTCCGTTCAAGGCTGGGCTCTGCAGACTTCTGCACTGAGTCTTGGGCACCCACCTCTGAACTCTCTGAACCTTTTCCTTCAGTGCTGGGGTTTGAAGGTTTTCCTGCTCTTTCTCTCTGAGCACTCCAGACCACCTTCGTGTCCTCTCCCCTTCTGCTTTGCTTGCTTCAGTTCCTTTCCTCCACGTGGCTTCCTTCCTCCAGCTACTGTTTTCTCCAACTGTGCTCCCGTCTGGGCTGCCTTCCATGCTGCTCCCTCTCGAGCTGCTCTCCCTCGTGCTGCTCTCCCGACTCATTCTCCAGCCCCTGGTTTATATCCCTGTTTTCTGATAAACCTCCCTGACTCTCTAGACAGGTGTTTGTAATCAGTTTCCAAGCCTGTTGCTACGTCATCAGGACTTGGGTGTGTCAGCTTAGCTTTTGAATCCCTGTGTTTGTTTTCTCCAGAGAACTGCTGGAACGTGTGCTTTGCAGGGCTGTGACTTTCCTAAAGGTAGAATCATTCTTTTCTTCTACTTCCATGGGCTCACTAGAGTCTTCCTTATCACACCACTTTCAGATCAGAAACTATCATGCCCAGGTCCCACTATTCTTTTGTAGATAGAAGTACTTCACCCTCTATACTGTACTGCTCCCTTGGAATTTTGCAGCCCAAATGCATGACCCTTTTGTTTTTTTAATATTAAATTTCAACTGCCAAATTCTCAACCGTTCAAGCTTTAGCTAGGCCCCCTCCTCCTGTTATCTACACCTTGTACTTACACTATTGCAGATTTTGGTGTTATCCTGCAAAGAAGCAAACCTTACCAGACAAGCCCTTCTGCAATAAAACTAACAAAAATGTTAGAATCTGACCAAGGACAGATCCCTGAGGCACACCACTGGTAACATCCTCCTTCTCAGTGAGCTCCATTTACCTGTACCCTTTTTCACCTCTCCCTCAACCAATTTCTTGCCTAGTCAGTCACTTTAGGGCCCATTCCTAGGACGCTTGCTGTATTTATAAGTCACCTGTGGGCAACGTTGTCAAAGGCTTTACTGAAATCCTAAGTACATCACGGTACCCCAGGCTGTTAGTGTAGCTGGGTTTCAAAAATGTTTTGGACAACTTTCTGGAGGAAAGGTCTATAAACCATTATTAAAGAGGACTGGAGAAATCCACTGCTTATCCCAGGCGAAGCATTGTAGAACCTTTGTACCTTTTTGGGAACCTGCCCAGGTACCTGTGACCTGGATTGGCCATTGTTGGAAACAGGATATTGGGCTTGATGGACCCTGGTCTGACCCAGTATGACATTTCTTATGTTAAGTTACATTACATCTAGGGCTCCCGATCAGTCCAACTCTCTGGTTGCTGAGTCAAAGAAACTAATTAGATTTGTCTGACCAGACCTGGCGCTAGTAAAGCCATGCTGCCTCTGATCCTGCAGTCCATTGGACTTCAGAAACCACACTGTCCTGTTTTTGTTTTAGCAGTGTTAACATTAATTTACTTGCCACTGAGGTCAGACTAACTGGCCTGTAGTTCTCAACCTCATCTTTACTTCTGCTTTTGTGTAAAGGGACCACATGTGACTTTCTCCAGTTCTCTAGGACCATTCCTGATTCTAAAGGAGCTTTAAAAAGGTCAGATGGTGGAGCCTCTAGAACCTCTCCTGCACTGTATTTCTTTTCCTGGATGCTATCTCTACCATTTTTATTATCCAGCAAATTTTAATGCTTTCAAATCAGTGACTCCTGGCGACACATCTGCCTCCAGGTTTTCTTGGCAATGTATCGCCAGAAGTAGATTGCCAGGCCTTTTCTTCCGAGGTAATGGAGGGTAAAGTGACTTGCTCAAGGTCACATGGAGTGCCAGTGGGGAACCCTTGATCTTCTGGGTACTATGCAGTTGCTGTAAACACTAGGCTACTACTCCACTCTGGCAATATTACATAATTAATCTTGAGCCCAATAACGGAGACATGAATGAAGAAACTCATATGCAAAATGTATTAAGAAGTTAATCTGAATTCATTATATCAGCCAATCGGTACTAAATTTGTACTGCTAAGGATAACTAGATTTGTTCCTTATCCTGCTAGACCACTCCAGGTGAGTGACTTATGCTCCCTTGCCAGCAAGTGGAGGCAGACGTCAACACCTTTCAGTAATGTCACTGTCCTTTAGCTTCTAGTTTAAATTTCATACTCAGTCAGGGCCTAGTAGCAGCAAAAAACTTTCAGTTTAAATTTAAAACACAGCAGAGAGCTTTCTGGTTAAAATTAGACCCCACGATTCCCTCTATCCAAGCAAGGGCTGTGGGACTGCTCCTAGAAATTGGTTACAGATTTACCTTAGAAGCACAGGACAGGGTACTGTGTAGCAGCCAGCTCTCTTTCCCTCCCTCCCCCCTCCAAACCCACCCACTCCTGGGATAATTGTAGCTTTATAGGTGCATAAACCTCTCAAAGGAAAGGAAGTACCATATTCACACTCAGATGCAGCTGTTTGTCCTCATCAGGCATACATTAAGGACCTGAGATTAATTAAACTTCATGTGAACAAATTACATTAAACATATTAGGTGTAGTTTAGTAGTTTAAGTATCCCCACCAACCCTTAGTAGGTAAAGAACTTAAATAGCTAAACACAACCTTAATACTAAGATGCAGACAGCAGTGAGATGGGGGCTTTCCAGTCTTTTGCATTGATTGTCACATGTATGATTTTCTCCCAGTTGGTGAGGGGTTTTACGTGTGCACTAGGTGCAAGGAGCTCCTTGCTCTCAGGGAACAAATCCAATCTCTGGAGGCTAGAGTAGCAGACTTGGAGGACATAAGGAAGATAGAGGTTGTCACCAATTGGTCCACCTGTAGCCTTAGCATACAGGGTAGGCTGCTTGGAGACCTTTTATTGAAAGGTTTAGGAGTGTAGTTGTGGGCCTTTCAATAAGTGATAGTCGTGGGTCGAGTGGTTAAGGTCAAAACAGGCTTTTAATTCCCCTCCTGGGGTTGGATTCAAACACAGGATAACAAAAGAACATAAGCCAGGCACTCTGGCATAAAGTAAGAAAAAGTAAAGTCTTGTGCTTCTTAACAGGCAGTTAGAAAACTTCCACAAACTGTTTGGCTTCAGCACAGAGAAATCACATCATTTAATACAGCCAATGTACAGTCCATCTGATTGTCAGATAATTCAGCTTCTGGAGGATCAATTATCATAGACTCACTCTGACAATCATCTGAATAAAACTTCTGCTGCATATAAAGTGCTGGCAGCTTATTTTCCTCTGCCAGTTCTTGAGACTTCCCTAATATTTCCTCTAACAGATAAGGATCAGTCTCAGCATATCTCTGTACATATTTCCCAGGAGAATTATATCCTTTATAGCTTCGAGAGAAAGTCTTATGAGCACCTTTACAAGGGTTAATTAGCCTACCTTCTGGCTTTGAGGCAAAGGGAGGTCTGTGCACTGCTCCTTTAGGACGGGGTTTAAACCTCAGAGGCTTCTCTCTGCATATTGGCTGTTCACCCTCCTCTGCAGACATACAAATGTCTTGCACTGTAGGTCCTTCACTCTCTTATACTTGTAAATGCTTCCCAGTTATCCTCACTGATATTTTCTCTCTTATGCTACTTTCACCATAAGGTAAATGCTTGGAGGCTTGGTTAAAAGGTTTCTGTGCCTTTCTCCTACAATTATCACTGTCAGCTGCTTTCTGCCTTCCTCTCTCCCAATCAGTATCAGAATCTACTGAATCACTCACGTAAGGTTCTCTTTCACACCAGGGTAGACGTTGCCTCCAAGATCCAGACCTCAGCTTAAACACACCTTTCAGCTGGTTCTGATCTACAGCGTCTTTCCTGCTTCTTACGTTGCTCCTTGGAACTCTGTCACTCTTGGTTCTTTCTCTCTTTGCATCTGCTGCAGCTGCTTCCTTCTCCTCCCCTTCCTTCCTCTCAAACTCTAGTGAATGTCTCTTATATGTTTGCTGGGGATCTTATCTGGCCCTTCCCCCCTCCCAGGTGAAAGCTATTATATCTAGGAGCTCGGGATTGTTTGTCAGCTGGGTGAGGTTCCTGCCCTCGTGGCTGGGAATGTTTGTGTTGCCCTTGGCAACTGGGAGTCCTGATCTCTTCCTTCCTGCTAGAAACAGGCCTATTGCATTTAGGTTCCTCTGTTTCTCCATCACAGGATATCTCTTCCCCATTACAAGGTAAATAGACGAGACCTACAGAGAGATAGTATTGAAGTCCCACCCCCAGTCTGTCAGCATCCCTGTGCCATGGAGGAGAAGAGGTCAAGTGACAGGAGAGCATCATCCTGGTGTGGCAGGAAGGGATCCTGTAGTTAAGACCTGTCCTCCAGGTGAAGTAAAACCCTCTCACACCAAGGAAGTTTCTCCAGGGCCATGTGCCCATGAGGGAATGGTTAGGACAGCCGTTATAGTTGGTGATACGTTCATTAGGCATGTAGATAGCTGGGTGGCTGGTGGGCGTGAGGATTGCCTGGTAACATGCCTGCCTGGTGCGAAGGTAGCGGACCTCACGTGCCACCTAGACTAGGTCTTAGATAGTGCTGGGGAGGAGTCTGCTACCTTGGTACATGTCAGTACCAATAACATAGGAAAATGTGGTAGGGAGGTTCTGGAGACTAAATTTAGGCTTTAAGGTAGGAAGTTGAAATTCAGAATTTCCAGGGTAGCATTCTCCGAAATGCTTCCTGTTCAACACGCAAGAACCAAAAGGCCAGCAGAGCTCCATAGTCTCAATGTGTGGATGAAACAATGGTGCAAGGATGAGGGTTTTGGATTTGTTAGGAACTGGGGAATATTCTGGGGAAAGGAGGGTCTCTTCCAAAGGGATGAGCTTCACCTTAACCGGGATGAAACCAGGCTGATGGCATTAACCTTTAAAAAGGGGAGAGAGCAGCTTTTAAACTAGATAATAGGGGAGAGTTGACAGTCGCCCAAGAGCGCATGGTTTGGAACAATGTATCCTTGAAGGATACTACCAAAAGAATGAAATTAGGGCATACCAATAAAGACAAAAGTAGAAACATGATGACAGAAAAAGACCACATTTATTTATTTATTTAACATCTCTTATATACCGCGCTATTAAAATCAGCGCGGTGTACATCGAACAAAATATACTGCAATGTGTACAGGTAACATCGAGTTTACAGAGAACAAGGGAATATAAAACATGGAATAACAGGGATAACTATGTACAATAAACATTATACTATTTATATGCTTTAATTATGTACCATATTTAAACTCGGGTGAATATTGAACATGTATTCATGGGTAGCATGAGTCTATAGTAGTAAGGTAGATTTTCGTGGGGACTAACCGTTTTCTGGTTGGATTAAAGTGCTAGGGTGTTTGGTGTGAGTGGGAGGCCTGTTGGCTGTGTGAGTGTCCATGGACACTTCTGGGTAGTATTTTGTGAATAAGTGATGCTTTACGGCTTTGCGGAATTGTAATAGACTTTTGATGCCGCGGATTTCGTGGGGAAGTTTATTCCAATTCCTGGGTGCGAACAATGAAAAAGCTCTGTTTGATGTGGTTTTAGTACATGATGTCATCATCTTGGGAACTATTAAGGTGTTCATAGTTGTAGTCCTTCTGTTTATATTTTCAGGGGTGTTATGGATTAGTTTTCTGATTGGTGTTGGTGGGTAGATATTCATGGCTTTGAAGGTCAAAACTAGTGACTTGTATGAGAGTCTGGCTTGTAGTGGTAGCCAGTGTAGGTCTTTCATGATAGGCGTGTTATATGAGCAGACCTTGGTGACCCCGAGAGGACTCTAGCAGCTGTATTCATAGCCAGACGTAGTGGATTTAAGGTTGATTGAGGGAGCCCGTGGAGGATGATGTTTGCAAAATCTAGATGTGGCAGGACTAGTGCCTGGAAGGTTGACCGGTAATCAGTATAGTCCAGTAGTGGACGGAGGTGGCGTAGTGTTCTGATCTTATGGTATATATTCTTTGTCACATTCTTCACGTGCATTGTCATGTCCAGGTGTTGATCTAATGTTATGCCGAGGTATCGGATCGTGGGTTTGGACGTCAGTTCTGTGTTGACCAGCAGTGACGGCGGAGGTACAAACTTAAGATTCCTTGTAACAAATAGGACATCAGTTTTGCTATGATTTATTCTTAGGTTTTGAGTCAGCAACCATTCAGCTACTGCTCCGAAACAGTTGGTTATTGGAGTAAACACTGGTTGGTCAGTTTTGAACGGCATGTATATGAGGATGTCATCAGCGTATGCCAAGCATTGCACGTTGAAGGATCTGATCAATTCACAAATCGGCTGCATATAAATATTGAACATTAACGCCGATAGTGAAGATCCTTGTGGTACGCCTTGAGACTGTAGGAACGGCTCTGAGGATTTCTGGCCTGTTTTAACTTGTTGCCACCTGTTGGAAAGGTAGGATCTACACCATTCCAGTGCTGTGCTTCGAATCCCCTTCTCTCTCAGACGTTGAATTAGTATATCGTGGTTTACAGAATCGAAGGCAGCAGAAATGTCTAAAAAGATGAGAACAAATCCTTGTTTGATGTTGTTCATTCCTGTGATCAGATCGTTGAATAGGGTTGTAAGGATTGTGTCGACTCCATGTGCTTCTCTGAATCCATGTTGTGATTTGTCTAGGGGTGCTTCTGTGTCAATGTGATGCTGGAGTTGTTGTTGGGCAGCTTTCTCAATGATTTTTGCAAGCTGGGGGATGCTTGAGATTGGCCTAAATGATTCAACTTTGGATGGATCAAGCTTACTGTTTTTTAGTAGGGGCTTGATAGAGGTGTGTTTAAGACTCTGGGGGAATGAGCCTGTTAGGAAGGATTGGTTCAGAATTTTGCATAGGATTTGGCTTAGATCATGTCGCAGATCTTTGATCCAGTTAGCTGGGCATGGGTCGTTAGGTGCCGTGCTAGGATTGATGGAGGCGATAATTCTCTCAATTTCACTAGATGATATAGTATTGAAGTTGCAAAATGGAGTTATATGAGATTCCTTAGGTGATATAATGGGGTTGAAGGTATTTATGCATGTGCTGGACTTAATCATTTTTGATTGCAGGTAGTTTGCGTAGTCCTGTGGCGGAGGTGTTGCAGGTTGGTCTGAAACTGGCTCTCTTGTTATGGATCTTACTAAGTTGAATAGAGCATGAGGTTTATTGATGGAGCGCTTCAGTAGGTTTGTGTGGTATAGCTTCCTGCTCAATGTTACCTTTTCACGGTGGGTAGCTAGGTGTGAGTTATATGTTTCAAGGGCTTCTGGTGAGTGGGTTTGGCGCCACTGTCTTTCAAGTTTGCGTAGATGAATGAGGGATGTACGAAGGTCAGCAGAGAACCATGGTGCGTGTTCTCGTTTTCTTATTTTCTTATCCATGTGCACTGGACATGAGGCGGCTCTGAGGTTCTCGTCCCATTTGGATACCAGGTCATCTAAGTTGAGGGTAGTGTTGGTCAAGAGTGGATGGAGGTTATCTAGGACTTTGTCACGGTTGAGAGGTTGAAAACGGACTGCATGGGTTCCGGGTGAGTTAGATGGTATTTGACTCACATGTGAGGTATAGGTGGGTATATTGAATTATCTAGTCTGTCCTTCCATATCAACAACTACAACAGTCCACTTTTTACCTTTAGAGATCCTCTGTGTTGGTCCCATGCTTTTTTGAATTCAGTTACTGTCCTCATCTCTACCACCTCCACTGGGAGACTATTCCACGGATCCACTACTCTTTCCGTAAAGAAATATTTCCACATATCGCTCCTGAATCTATCTCCCTTCACCCTCATCCCATGTCCCCTCGTAGCAGAATTTGCTTTCAATTGAAAGAGGCTCTCTCCCTGAACATTTATGCCACGGAGGTATTTAAACATCTCAATCATATCACCTCTATCTCGCCTTTCCTCTAAGGTGTACATATTAAGATCCTTAAGTCTGTCCTCATATGCTTTATAATGAAGCCCACTAATCATTTTAGTAGCCACCCTCTGCACCAACTCCATCCTGTTCACATCCTTTTGAAGGTGTGGTCTCCAGAATTGCACACTGTACTCCAAATGAGGTTGCACCAAAGACTTATACAGAGGCATTATCACCTCCTTTTTTCTGCTAGCCATTCCTCTCCGTATGCACCCAAGCATCCTTCTAGCTTTTGCCATCGCCTTTTCTACCTGTTTAGCTACTTTAAGATCATCAGACACAACCACGCCTAGGTCCCACTCTTCTTTAGTGGACAAAAGTACTTCACCTCCTATACTGTATTGCTCCTTTGGATTGATGCAGCCCAAATGTATGACCTTACATTTTTTAACATTAAATCCCAGCTGCCAAATTCTAGACCATTCTTCAAGCTTAGCTAGATCCCTCCTCATGTTATCTACACCTTCCTGGGTGTCTACTCTATTGCAGATTTTGGTATCATCTGCAAAGAGGCAAACCTTACCCGACAGCCCTTCTGCTATATCACTAACAAAGATGTTAAAAAGAATCGGACCAAGGACAGATCCCTGGGGCACACCACTGGTAACATCCTTCTCCTCAGAGTGAGCTCCATTTACTTGTACTCTTTGTCGCCTCCCACCCAACCAATTTCTAACCCAAGCAGTAACTTTAGGGTCCATACCTGGGGTGCTCAGTTTGTTTATAAGTCGCCTGTGAGGAACAGTGTCAAAGGCTTTACTGAAATCTAAATACACACCACATCTAGAGCTCTCCCTCGCTGCTGGGACTGAACACCGCCCCTCCTCTGCTCCTGCCCAATCGGGCAGTGGGAGCCGCCGGCAGAGCACCTTAAAAGCGGCGCCCATGCACTAGGAGCGCCGCTGCCGGGACCGAACACCGCCCCTCCTCTGCTCCTGCCCAATCGGGCAGTGGGAGCCCGTTCCAGCTCCTGCCCAATCAGGCAGTGGGAGCCGCCGGCAGAGCACCTTAAAAGCGGCGCCCCTGCACTAGGAGCGCCGCTGCCGGGACCGAACACCGCCCCTCCTCTGCTCCTGCCCAATCGGGCAGTGGGAGCCCGTTCCAGCTCCTGCCCAATCAGGCAGTGGGAGCCGCCGGCAGAGCACCTTAAAAGCGGCGCCCCTGCAGGGCGGGCCCGCGCCTGAGGGCCTCGCCAGAGGGCCCTTTGGCGTGGCCCTTAGGCGCGGCACGAAGGCGAGCAGAAGGGAACAACAACAGACACAGCAGCGCCGACAGCATCACCGCAGAATCAAACGAGGAGCAGACCGAGACGAAGGACGTCAGAACCGCAAGTAGAATTGGCACAGAACCTCACACACTCCACACCTACAAACTCCCACTTCCACCACCCACACCTTAGCAGATCCAGCTCTCCCTACATGGGTCAGGCTCCCGCACCAAGGCACCCTACGCAGATCCGGCTCTCCATCCACGGGACAGGCTCCCTCCACGGGACAGGCTCCCGCAGCAAGGCACCCTACGCAGATCCGGCTCTCCATCCACGGGACAGGCTCCCTCCACGGGACAGGCTCCCGCACCAAGCCACCCTACGCAGATCCGGCTCTCCATCCACGGGACAGGCTCCCACACCAAGGCACCCTACGCAGATCTGGCCCTCCATCCACGGGACAGGCTCCTGCACCAAGGCACCCTACGCAGATCCGGCCCTCCCGCCACGGAACAAGCTCACGCACCAAGTTCAACTCTCCCCAAACAGACAACAGACGAAGTCTCAAGAAAACAGGCTTCACCCTAACAGAACATCACAAGGGGAAAAAAAAACATGCACGCCACATACTTCCTACCACTCTACCTACTAGTCACACAACTCCTCCCACCAACCACACACCTCCACTACCCACAAGCAAACACAATATGGCATCCACCAACTGCATTACCATATTCAGAACCACAGCACACACACAAAGAGACACTCAGGGCTTACCAGGCAAAGCGACCAAACAGACACAAATCAAACTCCCACACATGCACAAAGGAAACTCATGGAACAGCAACCTCAGCAACAAAAACAACGATTGAGCTCATAAATGCCAGATCCGTCTGCAACAAGATACACACTATTGTAGACCACATAGAAGAGCGACAGCCCGACATAATATGCATCACAGAGACATGGCTCAACCCTACCGACAACGTACTACTCAACCAACTAGTACCGGACAACTGCCCATGCACCCACAAGCGAGGAGGAGGAGTCCTGATAATAGCGAAAACAAAGCTAAAGTTCAAGACACAGAACTTCACCGATACACAGCAATGTAACACAATTAGCATCAAAAATAAGAACATTGCAATCTGCCTAACCTACAGAGCACCCAGAGCTCCACCCGATGAACTAGCCCTCACTCTCGAAGAAGCCTGTGCCATAACAACAAACAACAAACCAGCGCTAATGATTGGAGACTTCAACCTCAAGTCCACCAATGCCAAAGACGCAGAGGCCTTCCTTCAAGCAATGACCTCACTTCAATTCACACAGATAATCAATGCACCAACACACAGACATGGATCATCCCCAGACCTCATCTTTGCATCCAATTACCTAACATCAAGAGACCTAATTTCTCCACCCACCATTACCCCAGTGCCATGGTCTGACCATTACTTAATCGAGACCAAGCTACGATATCAAGAGGACCAGACGAACGAAAGAGCTAACATCTCACACACACAAAGACGATTCAAGCATTTCGACAGGGACGAATTCATACAGGACACAATACAACACTTGAACGTTACCACAGACGACCTGGAGGAACAAGTTTCCAGCTGGAACAGCATTCTAGCTAACTCCGCCAAACCATCTGGTGACGGGATCAAGAAACAACACCACAACAAGAGACAAAACAAGCCATGGTACTCAGCAAAAATACGACAGGAAAAGAGAGAGCTCAGGAAGATTGAACGGAGATGGAGAAAAAAACAAAGCTACCGCCGACCAGCATCTTTACCTAACAAAGCAAAAACAATACAATGAACACATCAACCAATCAAAGAGGGAATTCCACACAAACATGATAAATACTTCCATCAACAAACCCAGAGAGCTGTTCGAAATAGTAAAGATCCTCACAAAAGAGCAAACAGAAGGCGAAGTACAAGTTGATCCACAGGATTTCGCCGATCACATCAAAGACAAATTTCACTCCACAGAGCGAACAACAACTAGTGGGACCACCAGGTCGGACGTACACCCCAAACCTTGGGGCACATTCTACTCACCCTCAACAGAACAGATATCCCACATCATCTCTACAATCAATACAAGCACTGCCCCTAAAGACCCGTGCCCAGTGTCATGGGTCAAAGCCACCAAATCCTGCTTCATCCCCACCATACATAAAATGGTACACAACTCACTCACTCAAGGAATCATGCCAAAGCAACTAAAGCTTGCCTCAGTAAGACCAATCCTAAAGAAAACAAATCTCGACAAAAAAGATCCAGCAGCATACCGACCAATCTCCAGCATATACCCTTCCTTGCAAAAATCATCGAAAAAACAGTTCAACTACAACTTCAGGAACACATCGACAAACAAGAAACACTCGATGACAACCAACACGGATTTCGTCCCAATCATGGAGTCGAAACGCTACTGATCTACCTCTTTGACAGCATCCTAAGAATAATCGACAACACCAAGAATGGAATCATAATGATCTTCATCGACATCTCCTCAGCCTTCGACACAGTGGACCACAACACCCTCCTGGAAAGACTAAAGAACACCGGTATACACGGTATCACATTAAAATTAGTTCATGTATATAGTTAGTTCATGTATATAGTTCAGCCCCTGTTATCCAAGTTTATATTCCTGTTCGATGTAAAACCAAACAGAATGTGTGTATTGGTCACTTTGTTATACTGTAAACCGCGCTGATGCCGAATAGTGCGGTATATAAGCAACTGTAATAAATAAATAAATAATAAAAAATGGTTCCACTCGTACCTAACCGAAAGACAGCTACAGGTCAAATCGGGACACAACACCTCCCGACCCATAATCGTCCGACAAGGAGTACCTAAAGGATCCGCACTCTCAGCACTCCTATTTAACATCTACATACAACCAATATGCAACATCATGAAAAAGAACAACATCCAATACACAATATATGCAGACGACATAATGATATACACCCCGATATCAATCGACAACCCGGACTTCACTAAGATAACAGACTGCCTCACCCAAATGGAGAGTTGGTGTCAAAACAACAACCTAGCAATAAACTACAAGAAGACCGAAGCCTTATTCATCACCCGGAACCAAAGCTTCATACACCCACCAAATTTAAAGATACAAAGCACCACTATACCAATAAGATCAGAAGTGAGATACCTCGGAGTTACTCTGGACAATAAACTCAATCTCAAACCACACATAGACAAGACAATACAAAAAGCCTACTACAAGATGCGAATCATCAGGAGACTGAAGCCGCTCCTCGCCCCGGAACACTTCCGTACCGTCTGTCAAGCACTGATAACCCCACTACTGGACTTCTGCAATCCGATATACCTTGGACTACCGAAACAAGCCCTCAAGCCTCTACAACTAGCACAAAACACTGCTGCACGAATCATATCAGGAACTGCAAGACAGGAGCACATCACACCCACCTTAAAGGACTTACACTGGCTTCCAATCGGTGCACGCATCAAATACAAAACTATCATAAACCTATTCAAGATAAAACACCACACATCAGCCAACAGCCTACACACCCTCATACAATCAGACACCAGTACGCGTCCCAGAAGAAAACAAACCCACAACCGAGTCAGCACCCCAAGTGAATACAAACACACACGCAAGGACACAACAGACAGAGCACTCTCAATGGCCGCTCCAACAATATGGAACAAACTCCCGGACGAATTGAGGGCCGCTACAGACCTCAAAGACTTTAGAAAACAGCTGAAAACCATGCTGTTCATAGAACACTATGGACACATCACATAACTTCAGAGAATGAATAACAGCACATGATTCCGCCTAACCAATGTATGTATCGAATATGTTTTTGCACCACTGTATATAGCCCACTCTGTACATAGCTCATACCAATCTAGCACACAACACAACACACACTCAATTTCCCCCCCACTGCATGTATAACACACTCACTTGACCTGATTGTTTGCTGTGATACCACCTTGATTATTAAGATAAGGCGGTTTAGAAATACTGTTAAATAAATAAATAAAATAAATAAACTCCCTGGTCACCCAGTCAAAGAAATCAATCAGATTTGTCTGACAAGATCTGCCTCTGGTGAATCCATGCTGCCTCGGATCCTGTAATCCACAGGACTCCAGAAACCTCACTATTTTCTCTTTCAGCAGCGTTTCCAATAATTTACTCACCACCGAAGTTAAACTAACCGGCCTGTAGTATTCAACCACATCCTTACTTCCGCTTTTGTGTAAAGGCACCACATGAGCCTCTCTCCAGTCCTTTGGCACCACTCCCGACTCCAACGAGGCATTGAAAAGGTCAGTCAGTGGAGTTGCTAGAACGTCCCCAAGTTCCCTCAGTATTCTAGGGAGTATCCCATCCGGTCCCATCGCTTTGTCTACTTTAAGTTGAGCTCGTTTCTCACGAACAGTCTTCTGAAAATTGTTCAAAATGTCCCTCGCTTCTGTTCCTATTTGTGGGTGTTTTCTGAGGTCCTGCTCCTGGTTCTTCATCTGTGAACACAGAACAAAAATATTTGTTAAGCAATTCCGCTTTATCCTTATCAGCTTCTACATATTCCCCACCTGCACCCTTGAGTCTGACAATACCACTCTTGTCCTTCCTCTTCTCACTAATATATCTGAAAAATGTCTTAGCCAATGCAATAAAATGGGGGGATATTTCCTCCTCCTTTTGAATCTTTGCCTTCTTGACTACTTTGCTAGCTTCTCCAAGTTTTTCCAAATACAGATGCCTATCCTCCTCTCTGTGATCTCTTGTATTTCATGAAGGCCTCCCTCTTTTTCTTCACTTTTTCAGCTACTTCCTTAGAAAACCATAGCGGTCTCCTTTTCATTTTGCCTTTATTTACCATTAACCATTTACCAAGTAGCCCAAATGCCCTTGAGTATGGAGCTGACAGAGCTTAAAGATGCCAAATTACCCCTGCCTGCCGATAGCCAGATTAATATGAATAAAATAGAGTCTCTAAAGTGCTTGTATACAAATGCTAGAAGTCTAAAAAATAAGATGGGAGGGTTAGAATATATAGCACTAAATGAGAGGTTAGATATGATTGGAATCTGAGACATGGTGGAAGGAGGACAACCAGTGGAACACTGTGATACCTGGGTACAAACTATATCGTAGCGATAGAGCTGATCAAATTGGAGGGGTTGTGCTCTGTTAGAGAGGGCATTGAGTCACAAAAGATTAAAGTTTTGCAGGAAACAAAATTTGCTGTAGAATCTCTATGAATTGAAATGCCATGTAAAAAGGGAAAGGCAATGGCAGTGGGGGGTGTACTGTCCACTGCCTGGCCAGAATGAACAAATGGATGATGAAATGCTCAAATCAGGGAAGCTAACAAAAGTTACAACACAGTAATAATAATGGGTGATTTCAATTACTCCGGTGTTGACTGGGTCAGTGTCACGGTAGGACATGCTAAGGAGATAAAGTTTCTAGATGACATAAATGACTGCTTCTTGGAGCAGCTGGTTCATGAACCGACCAGAGGGGAAGCCATTTTGGACCTAGTCCTTAGTGGAATACCAGATCTGGTGCAAGAGATAAGGGTGTTGGGGCCACTTGGCAATAGTGATCGTAGCATGATCGCTATTGATTTAATTAATGGAGGGGGGATGGTAAGGAAATCCACAGTACTACCTTTTAACTTTCGAAAGGGAGACTATGATAAAATGAGGAAAATAGTTAAGAAAAAACTAAAAGGAGTAGTTGCAAAGGTTAAAGACTTACATCAAGCTTGGGTGGTGGTTAAAAGTACTATCTTGGAAGCCTGGACCAGCTGTATTCCTTCCCTTTTCTTAAAGCATGGAAATCCAAAAAACTGCCAGCAGGGTTTAAAGGTGAGGTCAGAGAGACTGTTTCTCAAAAACATCTTTCAGGAAATAGAAAAAAGAGCCAAATGATGAAAACTGGAAACAGCACAAGCACTGGCAAGTTAGATGCAAGGCATTGATAAGGCAGGCAAAGAAAATTTGAGAAAAAGCTTGCAGTGGAAGCAAAAACGCGTAATAAAGACTTTTTCAAGTATATTGTAGTAAAAAGCCTGTGAGAGAGTAAGTTGGACCATTAGATGATAGAGGGTAAAAGGGGTACTAAGTGGGGACAAGGCCATAGTGGAGAGACTGAATGAATTCTTTGCTTTGGTCACATTTCCTGAATTTTGTAAACAAGCTAATGATTTAAAGATCCGATTAATGCAGAGAGGTTATCATCCTCATACCATCAGAGTGGCATAGAAAAGAGCTTGTTATAATCATCCAGAATGGTGGGATGAGGAAGTAGCAAGTTCACCTGCTCAAGGACAGGGGGAGGTGACATCTTATGTGGGGGTGTTATCATACATGCCAAATGCTTCTAAAGTAATGAACATTTTGATAAAACATTGGACTTTGTTGGCTTTACACCCTTGTTTTCAGAAATCTTTAATTATAGTGTTTGAGGGGGAGTAATATTGCAGATCGTATAGTGCACACGGTACAGACCACTGAGGAGACCATGATAAAGGGTCATTATAAATGTGGATCCTGTATGTTTTGATACCACACTGGAAGGTCCATTTTGGGAAGATTTGAAGTCTGGCATTCGAAATATTAGTCTGTATCATACGACTTGTCTGAGCAGTTTTGTGATTTACATCATTATTTGCCCCTATCAAAAGTATTTATATAGGCAGAATATCACGTCCGATAAAGAAGAGATTACATCGATCTCGGATCAACACTGGAGTAATATCAGCGCCAGTAGCTTTACACTGTCAGGAGCTTGGCCATTCTTTTCACGATTTAAGATGACGTATTTTGGATGTTGTCCCTGAACAAAATCATCAGTTTTGCTTACATTATAATGAACAATCATGGATTTACTGGCTTCAGATGATGGAGCCCAAGGGGTTAAATTTTATCTCTGGATTGGTGAAGTTTAGCTAATGGTTAATGGAGGACATGAATTTGAGTAGACAGCCAATTAGAACCCTGGATCGTCACCATGGAATTGGGGTTGGTCCTTAAAAGAGGAAGGAAGTGGAAGTAAAGGTATGATGTAGAATGCAGGAAGGAGGACCGGGAAAACCGGGGTCTGAAACATGACGACGTGTACAGAAATATGTCATCTGAATTTAGACCTTGGAGACTGCAGCTGAAAGACAGTTTATTGTTTTGGCATTGAAAGTGGAGGGCTCGTTGGACTGGATAAGACGCTGGAATTAGATGGAGATGGCGTTTGAATGATTTCCTGGCTGGAGCCCTGGACAAACGTTATGATACAGAGTGAAGCTAAGTACTTTCTGTGGATTTGCTGTATAAATATCTCTAAGGGTAATTGGGTTATTATCCCTTGATGATAGGGAAAGGATGACTCCCTCTTTTAAATAAGAATAAAAAGGAAGGTTTACCACGAGAGAGGGTTACTCCTGTCACGGTAAACAATCCAACAAAAAGTTGATACTGGTAGCTATCTAGAGGGCTTGAGGTTTCTCTTGGTTTTGTGAGGGCATGATTATTGGCACCTTTTATAAACCATTCAAATCAGATTGAACAGAAGAACCACATTCCCATTGCAGTAAAATTAGACACACCTGTGATCAATTGTCAGCACTCACACGACTTGAATCAACCAATGAATGATGGCTCTAATGTTTAAAATGGTCACATTCACTCCCTGTTCCATTTTCACAGTGTTGAAGACGAGAGCTGCCTGAGACAGTCAGAAAATCCATTATCAAACTTTAAAGTTGTAGGCCATCTCCAAAGACCTTGGGATTCCTGTGTCTGCAGTTCGCAATGTTAAGACGTTTTATGCTCATGAAACTGTCAATAACCTTCAAGGATATAGTGAGAAGAGGAAAATTAATCTAAAACGTCTTTGAAGGTTAGTGCGAACTGTTGGAAAAACACCATGTACAACATTCAGAGAGCATAAGAATGGCTTGGAGTAATCTGGAATGGTGCTTTCAGCCAACACCATACTCCATGCGCTAAACAAAGAAGGACTTCGTGGACGAAGGCCTAGTAGGACCCCACTGTTTTTAACGACAGACATAAAGGCATGCTGATCTTTGCCCTAACCCACCTTGAGAAACCACATTCCTTCTGGGAAAATGTTTGTGAACAAATGAAACCAAGCTTGAGCTCTTTGGCGATGTAGACCAGTGATAACCTATATTGAAAAAAACACCCTTCCTACAGTTAAATATGATGGAGGTTCCATAAAGTTATGGGGCTGTTTTGCTGCCTCAGGAAATGGAAGCCTGGAATGTATTAAAGAAATCATGAAGTCTGAGGATTACCAAGGTATTTTGGAGTGAAATGTGATACCTAGTATCAGAAAAATAGGTCTAGGTTGAAGGTCATGGGTCCTCCAGCAGAATAATGAACCAAAACATATATCCAAAAGTGCAAAAGAAGGGTTAAAAAGGAGCAAATGGACTATTTTAAATTGTCCAGCAAGGAGTCCTGATCTTAATCCAATCGAGAACACAGGTACACTACCAAAAAACTGCCTCCAGTTTTGCAACTGATTCCTATAGATTTTGGGGTGCTGAATCCAGGAAAAATAGCCAAAATGTTCCATCACGTCACGTTTTCTTGCAAAATTAGATTTCTTACCCATATAAGGAATGTTCACATAATTTCTTTTTAGCCGACTGCAGTTTATTTTCTTGGCCCAAAATAGAGGTTGTAATGGTTAACTAACTAGAAACACTCCCTCATGATATTTTAGAGTGTTTTGTATTCATTTTATACATTAACAGGACAATTGGGAGGCGGGGGCCTAAATCCAGTACTCGCGCTAGCGCATGTTCTTTCCTGTTCGCCTCGCCTCGTTCGCTCGCTCAAACACGGTGGTTGTGACATGAACGTTCCTGTCAAATTTCAGTTTCTTGCAAGTTCATTATTACCTTTTGTTTGCTCAGTCGTAATCCAGCTTTATTCCGAAGTGGTTCACTACAGTTGTAGTTTGCAGTGCTGTGTATTTGTGATGGCTCACAGCCAGAGGTTGCGTCAACTCTCCGGACAGTTTTTGTTTTATTTGTGGGGAATATACCGTGAAAAAGCGGCAGAGGAACATTTCTGCATTTATTAAAGTATATTTCGCCTATTTCGGTTTGAAGTTAGGCGATCAAGACAAACCGTGGGCTCCTCACAAAGTGTGCAAGACATGTGAGGAAGATCTACGCTTATGGATGAAAGGTAAAAAACAAGCATTTCGTTTCGGAATACCTATGATGTGGCGTGAACAAAGAGACCACAGCAGTGACTGTTATTTTTGCTCTTGCATTGTGAAGGGATACAACTTAAAAAATAAGAACGTAATAAGTTACCCCAACCTTCCCTAAGCAATTAGGCCTATGCCTCATAGCAACGAAGTACCTGTGCCTGAACCACCAAAATCTTTGGATCATATTTGTGTGGACGGTTCTGATCATGATGAGACTCATCAGATGGCTTTTCCCGATGAGTCCAGTACTTCTGAGTTTGAAACTGAACCAGATCCGTAACCTGAACTTTTCTCTCAAGCTGAATTGAATGATTTAGTCCGGGATTTAGGACTCCCAAAAGATGCTGCCCAACTGCTAGGTTCTCGGCTTAAACAGAAAAATCTATTGTCACCAGGAACAACTTTTTATTGGTACCGCAACCGTGAGACACAATTTTTGAAGTATTTCAGCAAAGAGGAAGATTTGGTATTTTGCAACGATATATACGGAGTGATGGAAAAGTTTAAACTCAAGTATGATCCTGCTGAATGGCGGCTGTTCATTGATTCGTCAAAAGGCAGCATAAAAGGTGTTCTTCTTCATAATGGCAACACATTCGCTTCAGTTCCTATTGCTCACTCTGTTATTCTCCAAGAAAAATACGAGAATTTGGCCCTGATTCTTCAGAAGATTCGTTATGATGAGCATAAGTGGATGATTTGTGGAGACTTTAAAATTCTATCCATGCTATTAGGGCAGCAATCCGGTTTCACCAAATATCCCTGCTTCCTTTGCTTGTGGGATAGCCAGGCCCGCGACCTACACTGGGGGAAAAAAGACTGGCCAATTCGGGAGTATTTGAGACCCGGTGAGAAAAATGTTCTTCAAGAGAGCTTGGTACCTCGTGATAAAATTCTATTATCACCTCTCCACATTAAGTTGGGTCTCATTAAGCAATTCATCAAGTCCCTTCCAAAAGATGGTGAGTGCTTTCAGTACCTTTGCTCAAAGTTCCCCCGACTTTCTGAAGCAAAGCTAAAGGAAGGAGTGTTTGTTGGCCCTGATATAAGGAAACTCATTTCAGATGGAGCATTCGCTGAAACGATGTCTGAGAAGGAAAAAGAAGCCTGGGATTCCTTCAAGGATGTTGTTCTCAAATTCTTGGGGAACAGGCGGGATGAGAACTATAAGGATATTGTTGCCAGGATGCTCAATGCCTTCAAAGAACAAGGCTGTAACATGAGCCTGAAAGTCCATTTCTTGCACTCCCATGTGAACTACTTTCCCGAAAACCTGGGGGCGTACAGTGAAGAACAAGGTGAAAGGTTTCACCAGGACATCAAGGACGCAGAGAGAAAGGTACCAAGGAAGATGGAACACCACTATGATGGCTGATTTCTGCTGGTTGCTGCTGCGGGAAACCCCAGATGAAAAATACGCCAAGCAGCGCACCAAGAGAAGCATTCGGGGGAAGAAGAAACAGGCCCACCAGGAGATTGATTGGCCCAAGAATGACTTTAAAATCTAAACTGTGTTGACAAATATCGTGTTTTTACTAAACTTTGAAATAAAAATTTGCTAGTTATCACCACAGTGTCGGATCTCATTTATTAGAATTTTATTTTCACACCATCGGGTGTTTGTCTTCATGTATTGCAATGGTGCGGTTTGCGTTTTCTATTCTTACATACATACCTGTACAACATTTTTTGCACATTTCTTTGCTTTGCTTTGTGTCTAATCTCGCTCTTATATGCTCAATGTTTGTGCACATGTATGTGGCTGTTTTAAGTGCAGACAATTTTGCTACCATCACAGTGTGTTTTGTTGACATTACTCTATTCTTATGTGCTGCCTTGTTACAATTTTCTTTATTCTTATTTGAATAACTACTAAACAATTAGTATAAAGAATTCATCCAAGAAACATTTATCTCGATCGCACTCAATCTGAAACGTTCACCTCAAACTGCTAACCCAATGTAGCAAAACATCTGTACGTGATGGAGCAAATTGGTTACCAGATTTGGATTCAGCGCACCAAAAAACGTAAAAATCAATCGAAACATTAGATGCAGTTTAAAAAAAAAAATTTTTAGTGTACCTGTGGAATCTTTGGAAAGAGCTGAAATCTGCCATTGGTAACGAAATGCTTCAAGGTTGTCATAGCATTTCTACAAAGGTTGGATTATGTATGTGTTTCCCTACTTGGATGATTGGCTGATCCAAGTACCATGCAGGAAGAGGTTCAAGAATCTGTATGCCTGACCACCTATGTGCTAGGGCTACTAAGGTTCATCAATTATCCCCAGTTAAACCTCAGCTCATCCTGCCAATTAGAATGCATTGGAGCTCTGCTAGACATGACTCAAAGGCCTGCCTTCCTCAAGACAAGCTAACCTGATTGGTGCTGATGGTGAAAGAAGTACAAGCAGCGTCAACAGGTGTGAGTGAGAGACATGTAGAGTGTCAGGCTACATGGCTTCAATGTTTCGTGTACTGTCCTTTGGCATATCTTAATGTGAGATGAGTTTAATGGACCCTTATAATGCAGTGGACGCAGTCCATTCATGCACTTGAGGACGACATCTGTTGCTTCTCCTTTTCGGGATTCCCTATCCTGGTGGATGGATCTTTCCAATCTGGCAAAAGGTTTTCCCTTCCAAATTTCCCTCTAACAAAGGTTTCTGGTGACAGACTTGTCCCAACTAAGCTAGGGAGCTCATATAGATGGGTTCCCCACCAAACCCTGTGTTCCATCCAGGAAAACCTTCATTAATCAATTTCTCGGAATTGAGAGCAATATTGAAGGTTTTCAGAGATTGGTTGGCCAAATTATCATGATCCAGACGGACAATCAGGTTGTGATATACTACATAATAAAATAGGAATGAATCAGTTCGTACATCCTTGTATTGGAAAACAGTCAGGATGTGAAACTTTGCCATCTCCCATGGAATGATGCTATGTACTTGTCTGCTAGGACTTTCTCCTTGCCTGGCAAGTTGAGCCTGTGTCCTTACTGCTATTTGTCATTTATATAGCACTACGAGGCATACACAGCGCTGTTCATGTACAAGTAAGAGACCAGTTCTTGCTCATCAGAGCTTACAATCTAAAACAGACCACACAACAACAGGGGCCTAGGGTAATTCATGGAGGAATGACAAGATCCAGATAGATAAGCAGGAGAATAAGGAGATCAGGATCCAAACGCAGCCTTGAAGAGGTGGTATTTTAGCCTGGATTTGAATGGTTTATGGTTTTGATAGACCGCCATTTGCCAAGCAGACAGAGCAGTTTAGATTTCTTTTTTAATTTTCTTGTAATTACATATAGAAACAGAGGCAGAACTTCATAATTGCACAGGAAAGAAGGCAGGATAGTAGAGAAAAGAGTGACTTGGTTGGACAAAGACAACGGTATCTTTTATGGTCTGCAGTTCAAGGGGGAGGATCTACACCAAAGGCTTGGTAGAAGAGATGGGTTTTCAAGAGCTTTTTGAACTTTGGAAGGGAAAGCTCAAGCCAAAGCTGGGACAGAAGGCAGTTCCAAAGGGCGAGTATTAGGTAGAAAAAAGCGGAGCGATGCATGGACTCATACTTAACTCTTGATGGGAAAGGGAGAACCAGGCGGTTGACATGTAGGGATCTGAGGCAGCATTGGGGTACATATGAGATAACTGAAGAGGATAGTTAAAGTGGAGCACCATTATGAAGGGCCTTATATGTAATAGTGAGGATTTTGAACTGTACCCTCTGCAATAGGAAGTCTGTGGTACTGAATAAGAAGAGGTGTGACGTGGTCAAACTTGAATGTGAGAGCGCAGATGATGGTGTTTGTGTGGCCTGAAAACATTTTAGTTGATGCTGAGACTGGTGAAACAAAATTTACAGTAATCAATATGAGAAATTGCAGTACTGAGAAGTAGAGTGGTTATGGTAGACTGGTCAAGGAGGGGATGAAGAGCTCCAATTTTACGCAAAGCAGCGAAGGCACAATGGGATAAGTGGGAGATGTGAGTGGAGAAGGAAAGATCTGAGTAAGAATATGCCCAGATATTTGAAGGAGGTGTGAAATGAGATGAGGAAAGAAACCAGGGTAGGCGCTAGAGGGTGGGGGGGGGGGGGGGGAATGTGGAACCTGTAATCCATGTTATGGTGGTCTGTCTTGGGTTTAGCTTGAGCGCATTATCATGAAGCCAGGCCAAAATGGTGTCTAAGGCAGAATTCATGGGGGAAATACCAGGAAACATGTCGCCCAAGCGTGCAAGGAGTACTCATCAGCATAGAAAAAAAGTGAAACCCAGAGACCGAATAAGGGTGGCCAAGGGCGAAAGGCAGATATTAAAAAGGAGGGGGGACAGTGTTGACCCTTGTGGAACCTCACCGACCAGAAAAGGAGAAAGGAGTGGATGTGCTGCCATGCCATAGGATCTGATAGGAGTGCTAGTGAAGAAAGGAGGGAAAACCCAAGGCAGAACAGAATCCTGAAGACCAACTTCATAAAGATGAGAGAGAGGAGGCTGTGGTCCACTAGATCATAGGCTGCCATGAGATCTAGGAAAATAGGCAAGAGCATAATAGCCTTGATCTAGGAAGGAGTGAATATCGCTAAGAACAGATGCAAGTTTAGTTTGTGCTGTGGAAAGGACAAAAACAAGTTTGGTAGGGGTAGAGAGCCAAAGAGTGTTCTAGATGTTCAGACAGTTGAAGTATAAGTTTTTTGGCAACTTTGATTAGGGATGAAAGGTTAGAAACTGGACAATAGTGACTAGAATCCCATGGATCAAGTTTGGGTCCCTTCTGGAGAGGGCAAATGAGAGCATTTTTCCATGTTTGAGGAACAGTCAGTTAAAGATTAATTAAGCTTGGTGTAGATAACGGGAATAAGATCTAAGGCTGAATTGGCAATCCCACTAGAAGGGATAGCGCACAGGGAGCAGTGGGATTTCTTAATTAGGAAAGTGTTCTAGAGAGGACGGATTTTTCGATAGTGGTGAAAGTGTGAGGTAGAATGAGCTACCTGGATAGGAAAGGAGGATGGAGAGAGAGGTTCAGTAGAGGGGAGACCACAGTGGGCAGACTGAATTTTAGACATGAAGGCAGTAGCCAAAGAATCGGGGGATAGACTGGCTAGGACAGCCGGGGAAGCCGAATGCTGGAACAGCAGAAAGTCGGAAGGCAGTGGAGAAGAGGGTTTTGGAGTTACGAGCGGAGGCAGTGATCAGTGATGAGTAGTAGTGTCTCTTTGCTTCTAGGACCATATTTCTATTAGTGAAGATGATGCTGTTTGAAGATTTGGAGGAGAGCTGGGTCTCTCACCTTCTTCCAGGCCAACTCAGTGGCCTGGAGCTATCATTTTGAGCAGCCAGAGTCCCAGGTGAAACTAGGCGTGCAAACAATGTGTCACAGGTGGATGTTGCATTAGGGGAGCAATGAGGTTCAGCTAATTGAGGAGCAAGGAGTTCCAAAGACTGGCCTGCTGATTAAGGGGGAGTGAGAGAGAGTCTGGGGGGAAAAATGTCTGTTGCAGCTTAAAATTTAGCCTTAGACTCTCAGGTCAAATGGCGACAAGAAAAGGGAGGGAGAAACAACCCAAAGGGGGGAGGCCCTGGAAAGTGGAGGGGATTGAAAAGGTGAAGTAAATCAAGGAGTGATTGGACCGGGAAAGTGAATGTAGAGAGATATTGGAAGGGTTAAGGCATGTATCAGAGTGAGCAAAGAGTAGGTCAAGTGTGTGGCCTGCCACATGTGTTGGCCTATCGATGAATTGATGGAAATGAAAATCATGAGGGTGAGAGAGGGAGAGGAAGTGGATATTAATCCCCTAGAAAAAAAAGATTAGGGAAAACCACCGAAATGTCCAGAAATGTTTGGAAAATGGTGTCCCATTGAGAAACGGGAGCAGAAGGAGCACAGTAGAGGAGAAGTAGGTAGATTGGGGGAATGGCAACTACCCTGATTTTTTTCAGGCCCCACCCAACAGTTGCCCAGTGATTCCGAGACTGGGAGGGAGTCCCGCAAAAAGACAGCTACTCCACCCCCAACCCTTGAGAGTCACAGGGAAGGCAAGGCCAAAAGTCAAATTATGGGTCATTCCCAGCTTTAAGCTATGTTTGTGAGACAAAGTAAGTCAAGATCATGACACACAATAGTGTCAAGGATTAAGTCTATTTTATTTTTCAGAGACCTACAATTGAGAAAATTGACAACTGAAAATAGGGCCAAAGAAGGAGCCTTCAGCCTTACAAATGGAGCCTGAATCAGGATGTGGCTTCATCTTTTGAGAGAGAGAGAGAGTAGGACACGTCCCTTTGCTAGGTTTGCCAGCCCTTGGCACAGGGGAGGTGCCTCTGTTCTGTGTCTGGGTGGGACACAGCAAACTAGCCTTGGATGAACATAAGATATACCATACTGTGTCAGACCAAAGTCCATCAAGCCCAGTATCCTGTTTCCAACAGCGGCCAATCTATGTCACAAGGATTTGTCAGATTCCACATTGCTTATCCCAGGGTAAGCAGTGGATTTCCCTGTCCACTTTAATGGTTTATGGACTTTTCCTCCAGAAAATTGTCCAAACCTTTTTTTAAACCTAGCTATGCTAACGGCTTTTACTATATCCTCTGGTAATGAATTCCAGAGTTTGATTATGCATTGAGTTGAAAAATATTTTTTCCTGTTAGTGTTAGGCTACATTGTAGCTTCATCGTATGTTAATGTACTTAATGATCTGTTCTTTCCTTGCAGGATAGCTGGGCATCCGCTGGCACAGAATGAACGTTGTCTCCACATGTTCTTACAAGAAGAAATGATCGATAGGAATTATGTACCTGGAAAAGTGCGTCAGTAGAAGATCCTCCAATCTGCCTGCCCACCTTCCCTTCTTCATAGATAACATTTATTTTTACACTAACCAACTTTCATTCCTCTGACTCTTAAGTCTGTTGTATCACTCTATATAATCACTGTTGTATTTTTGTGTGGGGTGTTGTTTTTTTTTTGTTTTTGTTTTTGGTTTGTTTTTTTTACTGTGGCTTGCTTGGTACTCCTACACTGATGGAGGTCCTGCAAGTTTTGTATTATAGAAAGTGGCAACTGTTCTCTACTGGAAAGGAGGATGGAGTCACTGCTGTGCATGTGCAGAGATCATCTTGTAGGATTATGGAGTACTCTGCATAATCTCTCCCCAGCGCTTTCCCCAACATTGAAATCTAAATTGAGACATGGCTTTACTGTCTACATAGCACACGTTCTTCTCTCTCCCCCCCCCCCCCCTCCATTGTATGTGTGCTAGGCCTGCTGCATAGGAGCCATTCCCAAGTATGGCATTCTCTTGAGTGGTGGAGATTGAGGTTATACAAGTTACTCTCCAATACCATATTTGCCTTTCATGCCATTTAGAGCCTCCATTGTAGCATGGGATACTGTGTTCCTACTGAGAAGAAGAGAATCCTAGCTACAGCAGTAGGGGCCATTTCAGGCTTATGTCCTGTGCTACCGGAGAGTATCTTCTGGAGCAGATGAAACAGCCGTGAACGATGCCGGCCCTGCACTCATACACTACACCATTGCTTCTAGACTTCCTATGGCCCATGAATCAAGTTGTAACTGCCTCACTTGAAAAAGCACTTTGACGTTGCCCAGGCCATTTGGGGGCTGCCAGAGGATATGGGATCAACATAGGATTTTATTCCGGCTTATTACAAAAGCAGGCTGCTGAAGAGTGGGCCAGTGATGATCATGGTTTTGGGGTTGGTTTGTTTTTTTGGAGGGGGGGGTTCGTGCAATGTGGGATAGATGCAGGTTGCATGGATTGTTAGATTTCAGACCCTGTAATGATGCTGGCAAAACTTGCTATCTATATATGTATTTACAAAGAAGGCGATGTTTGAGTGTTAGAGCTGCAGCTTGAAATGCAGTTATACATTAGTGGCTATCCCCAGCAGGCGGAGATGATTGAAGCATTATTTATATCTCATATGCTCCTTCCTGGGAGAGGCTTTGGGAAGAAGTTTAACTTTTCTAAATCCTAAGCTATGTAGTTCCTTTGTGTGTGTGAGAAGGGAGATGTTTTACAGGGATTTTAGAGGATGGGAGGAACTTGTCCCCTCCGTGTTAGATGCAGCTTGTGTGGGAGGCATGGTGCTGCTGCAGAAGGTTTGGCAGTGGTCAGTTGCTTCTATTCAGGAAGAAGCCATTCCTTCAGCTCTTAATGTGGTCAGGTCTTAGAGTACAGAGAAGGTCCTGCAGAGTGCCGAGTATTCTTGCTCCTTTCTGTACTATCCTTGCTGCCTTTTTTATCTCTTCTTGTGTTCCTTTCCTCCATCTTGCCCAAGTATTGACAAATTGAAGGCAGCACTAGGGCTGCTTTAGGTCAGCAGAATGTCTTCAATTTTGTGCTTACCTGTGTAATATGTCCAACTTCTCTTCATATTAAATTACTGTGAAACCAAACTGTCTTACTCTGTTTTTGCTGGTTTCCTAAGCAATAGTGCAGTAGGACTGTCTCATTCTGAACTCCTCTCTGGTTTCAAGCAAGCCCCAGGTGCTGAGCTTCCACAGATAGTCACTGTAAAATGAAATTCTCCAGGACCAAGCAGGAAGTCAGTCCTCACATATGGGTGACGTTGGCGCTGACGGAGCCCCCATGCGGAGCATTTCCCCAGCTTTCAAAGAAAGCTTTTGGGAATGCAGGCACGCATGCGTGGTCCCCTTCCCGCCCAAAGGTGCCATCTTGCTCAGTCTTCTTTTTTCTGCAGTCCTACAGATGTGTGTCCTTGTCACCCGTGGAAAAAGTGGATTTTCCTGTGATTGAGTTGAGTTTTTTCTTCGGTTCAACGTCGGTTCCTTTCCCGCCTGGACTCGGTACACCGGTGCAGAGCCCGGATCTTTTTTTTGGTTTTTGTCCTTAGAGACTGCGTTCGCGCCAATTTTTCTTTTCCCTGGCAGCCTGCGTTTTTGATCTTGCAGGGGTCCTTTTTCCCCTGATTGCTGCCAGTGGCTTTAAGAAGTGTGATCGGTGCAAGAAACTAATGTCTCTCACCGACACACATGACTGCTGCTTCCGGTGCCTAGGGCCTGACCATGATCCTAAGGTCTGTAGTCCCTGTGGCAAAATGTCTTCGAAGGCATTGCGGAGCTGTCAGCACCAGCGTGAGAGAATCTTCTCCGATTCTGCGTCTGGATGGGTCTGGACTTCGTCAGAGGCATCGACGTCTCGGGAGTCTGACCCCGAGCATCGTCGGGGCTCCTCTGAGAGGGAGTCCCCCTCGAGGGAGCACTGAAGGAAGAAGAAACCCGTGAGGGCGGCATCAGTGGACGCTTTTGGCTCCTCGAGGGCCAGGTCGCATAGCCTTGATCGCCGTTCCAGGTCTTCAGAGTCGGAGAGGCCTGCAAAGCATCCTTGTGTAGAGTCGGAGGCCCTGAGTCAGGTGAGTACTGTAGTCCTCGTGGACCCCCCTCTGGGGGAGCCGACGACGGGCCCGAGTCGGAGGCTGCTGGGTCTCCTGAGCTTGGACTCAGGTTGATGGCCCTGGAGAGAGATTGTTTGCCTGCCTTCATGGAGCAGCAGTGGGTGCTGATCGCCGGTCTCACCGGCGCATCTGCCCTGACCACCAGGACCTTGACGTCCAAGTCGACCCCGGAGGCCGAGCCGATCCTCGAGACCATGCGAACTCAAGTCGATCCTCGGCCGAGGTCACCCTCGGCCTCCCGTTCAGGACCGAGGTCGTCAACGCCGGTACCCTCGACATCGGGGCAGATGGCATCGGTGCCTGCCCACTTGGAGCTGCTCGATTCCTCCTCGGAGGAGTCGGCGTGGAAAACCGAGGAAGAGGAGTCCCCGGACACCTTCCGGACCCGGTGTGTCCCTTCGGACTCACCGGGATCCGAGCCTCAGACAAGGTCCCCCCCCTGGAGGATACCCGGTTCTCAGATTTCGTTAGGGATATGGCCAAAGCATTGGCCTTCCCGGCGGACCCCGAGGAGGAGCCTCGAGCCGAAGAGCTCGAGGCCCTGCAGTATGACTCTCCTTCCAAGGAGGCCTTTACTGTACCGGTTCCTCCGATGCTGAAGCGGTTGCTCTTCTGCAAGTGGGAGACGCCGGCCTCAATGCTGGTTTTAAGCAAGCGGGTCGATTCCATCTATCGAGTCCGCAAGAGCCCTGGGTTCCAAAAGGCACAGCTATCACACCACTCCATGGTTGTGGAATCAGGATGCCCTTGGTAGAAAGTGCTTCCAGGGCTCTATGCTTGCTTGCCGCGTCCAGACCTACCAGCTGTACATGGGCATGTACCTTCGAGACTTGGCAAAGGAGATTGCCGGGTTCGCAGCTGGTCTGTCTGAGGAACCTTTGCAGAGGTTCAAGGCTTTGTCTTCTGGTATTCGAGAGTGCTTGAAGTTTATCTCTCAAGCAGCCTATGATGGATTCGAGGCTTTGGCCTGAGTAGCAGGGGCTGGCATCGTTGCACGCCATCAGGCCTGGCTACAATCCTCCGACCTCGAGCCTTGGGTACAGGACAAGTTGGTCGATGTCCCTTGTCGAGGTGAAAACCTCTTTGGCAAGCCCATGGCTGAAAAGGCTGCAGAACTCGAGACCGAGACTCTTACCCGGACGAGGCTGTCCAGGAAAACCTCTGCCCCTTCTCAGAAGGGCTTGGGGAAAAAGTCATTTTACCTGAGGAAGACCACTGTCTACAAAACCTACCCTCACTACCAGGCCTCTGCAGCTCCCCAACAGGGCCAGCAGGCCAAGGGGCAGGGTCATGGGCCCCGTAGGCAGAAGGCCCCCAAGCCCTCCTACTCTGGCTCCTGCTCAGCAGGGAGGGGTTTTTTGACTATGCCAGCATAGCCTCTCCTCCTCTCCAGGGCACAGGAGGTCGGCTGACCCTGTACGCAGACAGGTGGCCAGCCATCACAGGGGATACTTGGGTGTTAAACATCATTGAGAGGGGCTATCTGCTCCACTTCACCCAGATACCCCCTCCTACTTTCCAGGGGAGCCTCCAAGACCCCCTCTACACAGAAACTTACTCCTCCAGGCGTTGGAAGGTCTGCTACAGGACCAGGCGGTGGAACCGGTGCCTCACCACCTGCAGGGGCAAGGCTTCTACTCAAGGTACTTCCTGGTACCAAAGAGAACAGGAGGCCTCAGACCCATCCTAGACCTGAGAAATCTCAAGTTTCTGGAGAGGGAAAAGTTCAAGATGCTTACCCTTGGAATCTTACTGCCCTACCTCCAGCAGGGAGATTTGGCTATTCTCCTTAGATCTGAAGGATGCTTATACTCACATTCCTCATACATCCAAGTCACAGGCAATACCTCAGATTTGTGGTGGGAGGGAACCACTTCCAGTACAGAGTGCTTCCCTTTGGCCTCGCCTCCGCCCCCAGGGTTTTTACAAAATGCCTGGCGGTGGTTGCGGCCTACCTCAGGAACCAAGGAATCTTTGTGTTCCCTTACCTAGACGACTGGCTTATCAGGGGCCAGTCTCCACAAGAGGCCAGGTAGGCCACCTTCCGAACCATATCCCTGCTTCAGCACCTGGGGTTCGTGTTAAACTTCCCAAAGTCCACTTTAGTCCCCTCACAGGACGTGGCGTTCATAAGGGCAAGGTTGGATACCATCCATGCAAAGGCCTATTTGCCTGTGGACAGAGCTCGCAGGCTGATGAAGTTGGCCGGCCATTTTCAGATGAACTCTGGTCTCTGCCAGACACTTCCTCTGGCTCTTAGGTCACATGGCTTCCACAGTACATGTCACCCCGAATGCCCGTCTGCACATGAGGCTGGCCCAGTGGTGCCTCAGGGCACAGTGAGTGCAGGCCACAGGGAAGTTGTCAGACAGGATAAAGGTGTCCAAACTCTTGGTAGATGCCTTATGCTGGTGGAGACATTTCTCAAACTTGGTCGCAGGAGTTCCCTTTCGGGCCTCCCAGCACACTCAGGTACTGACAACCGATGCTTCCCTGCAAGGCTGGGGGACCTGCACCCAAGGTTTGTGGTCTCCGTGGGAGGTCGCCCAGCAGATCAACCTATTGGAATTGAGAGCCATTCGGCTAGCGTTATGGACTTTCTCTCTGGTCCTCTCTCACCAGTCTGTCTTAATTCAGACGGCCAACCAGGTGGCTATGTTCTATGTGAGCAAGCATGGAGGCACAGGATCCCAACTCCTGTGCTTGGAAGCACAAGCTCTCTGCTCCTGGGCTATCAATCAAGACATGACCTCCAAGGTGGTCTACCTCCCTGGCCAGGAAAACTACCTGGCGGACAGGCTGAGCAGACTCCTGCAGCCTCACGAGTGGCAATTGGATCCTCGGGTAGTCCAATAGATCCTTCTGAAGTGGGGACTTCCGACCATGGATCTTTTTGCCAGTCCGCTGAACAGGCAACTATCCACGTTCTGTTCCAGGCAACTGCATCCTCTGAGGGCAGTGGCAGATGCATTCCTGATCCCTTCATCAGAGGGCCTGCTGAATGTGTTTCCTCCCACACCTCTGATGGCCCAGACTCTATTCAAAAACCAGCAGGACCGAGCCACGGTGATTCTGATAGCCCCCAGGTGGCCCAGGCTGCTGTGGTTCCCTCTTCTACAGTTGGCAGTGGATGCTCCACTTCCTCTGGGTCTGCAACCCGACCTTCTGACTCTGGATCAGGGGTTGCTTTTGCATCCCAACCTCAAATCCCTCAATTTGATGGCCTGGCTGCTGAAAGGGTAGGCCTTGCTACCTTACTCCTACCAAAGGAGGTTGAAGAGGTGGTGTTGGCCTCCAGAAAGCATTCCACTCGGAAGGCCTAGGCCCTGAAGTGGCATAGGTTTTCCCACTTTGGTGTTCTCAACAGTGGGAGGATCCCTTCTCCTGCTTGGTCCCGGTGGTGCTGCAGTATCTGCTCCACCTGTCCGACCTGGGACTTCAGTCCAACTCTGTCCGGGTCCACCTTGGTGCCCTCTCTGCTCACCACTTGTCGGTGGATGGACAATCCCTTTTGGGCCACCCTCTGGTGTCCCACTTCCTTAGAGGCCTGCATCTGCTCAAGCCTCCTATTTGTCCACCGGCCACTGAGTGGGATCTCAATGTGGTCGTGCAGCAACTGACTCGTCCACCTTGTGAGCCGATGGCTACCTGCCACTTATGTTTCCTATCTTGGAAAGTGCTATTTTGTGTGGCACTCACCTTGGCTAGGCATGTGAGTGAGCTTCAGGCCCTGGTCTCGGATTGACCGTATACCAGGTTTTATAAGAACAGGGTAGTCTTGAGGACTCATCCTAAGTTCCATCCAAAGGTAGTGTCTGCCTTCCACCTCAACCAGGAGGTGGTACTTCTGACGTTCTTTCCCTGGCCGCACGCCAGTAGGGCTGAAACTGTCTTTCATACCCTGGATTGTAGAAGGGTGCTGTCCTTTTACCTGGCACATATGCAGGGGCATAGAAGGGCTTCTCAGCTCTTTGTTTCATTTGACCCTAATAGATTGGGGTTGCCTGTCACTAAGTGTATGTTGTCCATCTGGGTGGCGGACTGTATCGCCTGAGCGTACAGGGCAGCTGGCCTCTCCCTGGAGGGTCGAGTCATGGCCCACCGAGTTGGGGCGAAAGCTGCATCAGCAGCTCACTTCTGCTCTGTTCCGTTGGCAGACATCTGCCGGGCTGCTACTTGGTCGTCAAGCCAGACTTTTGTGGACCACTACTGCCTCAAGAGGGAGTCCCATAGGGATAATGCTTTTGGGCAAGCGGTACTCTGTAATCTCTTTGAGGTTTAGGTAACTCCTACCCTCCCGCCCTGGTGTTGGGCTACTGTTCAGGTGTGGTCTCAGAGAAGATTCTCTCACTGTTGCTGAGGCTCTAGAGGGAGATCAATTTTTCAGCCTGGGTTCCTGGTAGCCGGGAGCTGGGAAGTCACCCATATGTGAGGACTGATGTCTTGCTTGGTCCTGGAGAAAGAGTAGATCTCCAGGAACAAGCAGGAATGAGTCTTCACACGTGGGAGATGTCGCCGACGGAGCCTGCACGGGAATGCTCCCCAGCATCCAATCAAAGCCTTTGGGAGCATCCCCCGTGCCTGTGCGGTGGCTTCCCGCCCTTCCTAATGCCTCTCCCCAGTTGAGTTTCATAGCTGAGCCAGAAGAAGAGGAGAGGAGAGGAAGGAATAGAGAAAATAGAGATACAACTCCTAGGGGAGGTGGGCGGGTTGTGAAGACTAATTCCTGCTGTTCCGGAGATCACCTGTTACAGGTAAGTAACTGTGCTATCTCCAGGAACAAGCAGGAATGAGTCTTCACACGTGGGGACTCCCTAGCTAAGGATGCCCGGGGAGATCCCATAAGCGCAGCCCAGGACGCGATGGCATTTGCCCAACCTGAATCCCCGGCATCCCCTGAGGGATGGAGGGCAGGAGTTGAATAGAGGAAGCTGTAGAGGAACAGCGAATCTAAAGACTACAGAGGAAAGTCTTTAGAGTGCAGAACAGGTACCATTAAGATACAGCAAAAAGAACCCCCAGGCTACAGGAGAGTAGGCAGAGGGGTGCATGAAGAGTATCATTAAGCATTTAATGAGTAAATGACCTAGTACCATATAGAGCTTACCGGCCATTAAGTTTTAAAGAATTAATGGTTTAGAACCCTGTATAGCTTACCCACCGGGTAGTCGGAAGTAGTCCTGTGATGAAGGCACTGCAGATGCAGTAGCGAGGTCATCAAGGAAACCTCACCGCAGCGAGGAGGAAGTTCCAAATCCGGAAGGCCATGAGATCCAGGCGTCAGCTGGGTCAGGAGAAGGAAGGCAGGTCTTCCAGGAGGCTTAATGCAAGCTGAGCACTCCCTTAGGAGTAGAGTCCATAACTCAGAGGACTAACAGTGGAAGACAGGCCGAACTAGAGAGCCTATCCAGGAGAAGAGTAGAGGTGTACCCCGGAGCAGAAGGAGTACACAGTCTGCCCTAGCGAGAGATAGGGAGACAAGGGTCCGGACCTCTGGGAGGAGGACCTAACTGAAAAAAGGAGCTGTTGACTTCACAGCAGTAGGGTACCACCAGTCTGCGGGCCGATCGAGGAATAGGCAGGCGGACTGGCCGGACCCCCGGGGGGGGTGGGTGAGTACCGGCCATAGGGGGAAAAAGGCGGTAGAACACAGGTACTGTGGGCATCCCCCAATAGGCGCCTATCAAGCAGGTGAATCTAGTATATCTAAGCCGGTGGACATGGGGACGCCCCCTCCGGTACTAACGCAGGTACGCCGGGGGGCCTACCTCCATGAGCAGCACCCTGGTAAGGCGGATCTGCCATCAATCCCCAGAACGTCCACCTGGAGAGGTGGCCTCAAGATCCGTCGGAGGAGGGATCTTTTCCGGAGGGCAAGGGCAGATCGGCGAGCTAAGAGCGCGGTAGCGTGGGGGACGGAGGATAGCATCAGTCCGGTAGAACGCCTCAGGGGTTGGAGGCCCTAGATGTGTCCCCAGGACCTGCACGCAGAACTCGTCCCCCGCACAATCGGGGGACATGAGGGTATAGTCCCTGGTAAGTATTGGGGGACTATAGCGGCTGGGAGGGGAATTCCGGTACGGAAGCAATCAGCAAGGGAATACTGGCTGAGAGGGGTTTGGGGACGTACCGAAGAGTAAGTAGGGTGACCGTGGGCCATAGCTATCACGGAGTAAGGTGGTCTCCCTTTCCCACGGAGGAGAATACCTGAACCCCTAGATAAGTCCCCGAACCATTCGTCAACTGAACGAGCCCCAGAGTAGAGCTCGATTTTAAACTTCTGGTAAGGAGGTTAAGTGCAGGCAGCCGCACACCCGAGCCTAAAAATGCTTAGTATGAGAGTCCTGGCGCGGGCCCGGGGACATCAACCTGGGGTGTGAGGTCCCTTGCTTGGGCGCGCCTGGAGGGTGGGCGGAGGGCTGACATTTCCTCTTCCTAGGGAAGGGGGGTCTGGAGAGGCGTTTACCACCGCCAGGGGGGGGGGGGGCCGGGCCCAGGCCCTAGGCTGGCTGCTAACTCTGGGAAGGGTAGCGAAGCACTGTGCGACCTGACGTAAGGCTTTGCTATTGAAGAGGTGATCTCTGTCGCAGGGAGAATTACCCAGGTTGTGCTGTGCCTGTCTACACAACTCGGACGCCTGCAACCATGCTGTACGGCGTGCTCTAATGGCAACAGCAGAGGCTCTGCTGACCGACTGGAAGGAGTCCAGAGAAGCACGAGAAAGGAATCCGGAGATATTCCTGCAGTGATAAAGAAGCAGGGAATATTCAAAGGCCTTGGTTGCAGATACGAAGGGGCATAACCGAGATAACCTCTCGGTGACCTCCCGAAGCGACAGACTCGTATAAAATATATATGAAATAATTCTGGCCGCCAACATAGACGTTTGGAAGGCTTGATGTCCTAGAGTAGCGTCTTCGAGGCGCGGCCTGGAGGGCGAGAAGCATGCTTCTCCTTGCTTCCGGCCTTCCTCAGCGCCGATTCCACCACAATGGACCGATGTGGAAGCTGGTGCTGCCGAAACCCCGGGGACGGACGCACCCGGTACAGAGCCTGCATCGCAGTCGACTGTGCCGGAACCCTCAAAGGCGACCGCCAAGCCCCCAGCAGGAGATCCTGCAGGGAGGGATGCAGAGGAAGCATCACGGCTGCCTGTTCCGCAGGGCCTGGGCTCGGGTCCGGGATAGGGATGGCCAGCAAGTCTGCCATTTCAAGGAGGAAATCCTGAAAAGGCGGCTCTGCCGGAGGGGTTATGGCAGGAGAGGCCGCTCGGGCCGATGCCCGCTGGGCAGAGGAGGGGACCAACCGACCCGGATCGGGGCAGTCAACATGGCGTCGTCGGCTCCTGGAATTGATTCCAAGCTAGGCATCGAAGGGGTCAATGGCACCGATGGTGCCGCAGGAATCTGCCTCGGCCCCGAACCCGGGGGCGGCGCTTCCCCCCGTGACTGGAGCGAATCCGCGGCCGCCGGAGGGCAGGGGCCAGCGGTCTCTGCCCTGCGTTGCGGAAGGGGACAGGGGCCGATCCCGAGACGTGCAGTGGCCAGGCTTTCAAGGCTGGACAACGACTCCAGGCTGGGCATCGAACCGAGCGAGGAGATCGACTCCCTCCTCGAGGACCCCGGTGGGAGCGACCGTGCCGGCGGTGGAGATCCCGGAGCGCGGATCGGAACCACGCCGACCGGTGCCGCGAGCATCAAGGGCCCCCGAGGACGGAGCTCGGTGGAGAGGGGGTCATCTGACGCTGGCGCCGATGTTGATCGGCGGGCGCTGCCCGATGCCGGGCTCCCTCTCGAACCCGTCCTACCCGGAGGGAAAGCCTGCTGGTGCATATGGCCCGTCCCCGAGGGGACCCAGGTCACCCGACAATGAGTCCCTGCGGGGGGGGGGGGAAGTGCCAAGCCCTGCGGTGGGATCGAGGCGATCGAAGACCCCAAGGCCCCTTTTCTAGGAAAGGGTGGGGCCCTTGACGGCTGCGTCGATGCCGTGGGGGTCGCCCGTGTGCTGGTCGACACACCCCGAGGTCCCCGGGGAAGGTTGATGCCTTGAGCTCGACGCCCCTGCCGTCGCCGGCAGAGTGGCGCCGCTCGAAACCGGTACCACCCTTGCGCAGGGCTGGGATACCAGCGACCCAGCTCGGGTTGAAGCGAGCGGCTCCGAGGGAGTGAGGCCAGGAGATCATCCCTGGCGAGGGGTGGAACCATCGACGCCGGCGTGCTCGAAGCGGGTACCGCCTCCGCGCATGGCCAGAACGCAGGGCCAGACTGTGTCGAGCCGATCGGCCCCAGAGGTGCCGAGGGCAGCGGCTGGCGATCCCCGGTGGGGAGTGGGTTACTCGACGCCCATGGGTCGGCACCGCCCAAAGCGGATACTACCCCCGTAGGGATGCCATACCGGCGTGAGTCGGTCGGCCCCGGTGGCGCCGAGGACCGCAGCCGGCAATCCCCGGTGAGGAGCGGAATGCTCGACGCCGAGGGGTCGGTACCGCTCGTAGCGGGTACCACCCCCGCGCATGGCAGTGATGGAGGAACGCCAGGCTGGACCGAGTCGATCGGCCCCGGAGGCGCCGAGGACAGCAGCCGACGATCCTCGGTGAGGAGCGGAGCGCTCGACACCGACGCCGATGCTGGGGTCTCAGTACCGCCTGGAGCAGATACCACACCCGAGCATGGCTGGGATGTAGGGAGGTCAGACCCGGTCGTGTCGATCGGCCCCGGAGGCGCCGAGGACACCAGCTGACGATCCCTGGCGAAGAGTGGAACACTCGACGCCGATGCCTCGGCACCGCTCGAAGCGGGTACCTCCCTCGGGCATGGCTCGGGAATGTTCTGTGAGGAGCGAACCTCAGGAACATCCCGAAACCCCGTAAATGCTTTGGAGCCCGAGGACTCCCGCCGGGGTATATTAGCCAAGGGGGACTTGAGGGGTCGGCTGGAGCTGTCGCCATGCCGCGCATGAGACTCGTCCCTCAAGACTCAGCTAGTCTTAACAGACTGTTGTGTGGATACCTGATCCTGGAGAGAAGAACAACCCGACGACCGCGCGTTGGGCACGAAGACGTTGTCGAGGGATATCCGAAAAAGGGAGGGTCTTCTCCCGACACTGTAGCCCGGGGGATCCGGGAAAGAAGGGTCAGGCCCCAAACAGGAGAGGTACCAGGCATTGGAGTCCAATTGGAAAATTAGGTCCCCGCAGTGAGGGCACTTCTGGGGAGAAGAAGGCTCCATACTGTAAGCCCGGTAGGCCTCGGCGCCCAGAGGGGAGGGTCCCTCCAGGCGACCAAAAATAAATGAGATTTAATTGAAAAGAAAAGAAAGAAAGGGGCACGGAGGTGCCACCATCGGCGTGAAAAAGCCGCGACTACAGAAACAAGAACAAAGGGAAAAAATTTCTGCGGTGGCAGGAGGGACGTCCTGCCTGCTCCGCGGAAAACGAAAAATTGGGGAGAGGCAGTAGGAAGGGTGGGAAGCCACCGCGCAGGTGCGGGGGATGCTCCCAAAGGCTTTCTGATTGGATGCTGGGGAGCATTCCCGTGCGGGCTCCGTCGGCGACGTCTCCCACGTGTGAAGACTAATTCCTGCTGTTCCGGAATTCACCTGTTACAGGTAAGTAACTGTGCTTTACTCACCTGTAACAAGTGTTCTCCAGGAGCAGCAGGAATCGATCCTCACAACCCTCCCTCCTCCCCTTGGAGTTGCAGTTGTATATAGTTCATTTTCTTTTTGTGCTGTCTATTAGCTATGTCATCAGACTGAGCAAGATGGCACCTTTGGGCGGGAAGGGGACTGTGCATGTGTGCCTGCATTCCCAAAGGCTTTCTTTGAAAGCTGGGGAAATGCTCCGCATGGGGGCTCTGTCGACGTCACCCATATGTGAGGACTGATTCCTGCTGCTCCTGGAGAACACCTGTTACAGGTGAGTAACTTCTCTTTCTGGTTTCTCTTATCTTATTGGCTTTAACTATTTTAGGAACTGTGAGCTGGCTTTCATCAGCCAGGTGTGATGATCTCTTTACTAGTAGCCCTCAGCTTGCTCCCTGTAGGTTGCCTGGCCAGTTGAGTGGTCAGGATATTCACTGCGAATATGCTGCTTCTGTTGTATGTAATTATCTCCTGTGTACTAAAAGGAGCACCACACCACGTTGCTCAGGAGACACCCAGTCAATGATATGTGGTTCAGATTAAGAAGGATACTTTTATTTATAAATCAATAACCTGAGAGCCCGACACAGGCTGTGTTTCGTATTCACTCCCTCAGGGGATTCAGGCGTGCTGCATATAAATAAACATAAATAACACATACAAATAATAATACTAGCACATATAAAATCATGCAAAAAATATATATAAATAAATCATCACCAATATATAAAGAAATAAAAACCAGAACATACCGTATATATAAAAACTTAAATAATTTAAAAATACTGTGAAATGCTCTTTACATTAGTTACCTGATTTTTTAAAGTATCCTTTCAATGACCCATACGTATGATGAACAGTTTTTTAACGTTTGATTTTTAATGGCTGTAAAACACAGTATTTTTAAATTATTTAAGTTTTTATATATACGGTATGTTCTGGTTTTTATTTCTTTATATATTGCTGATGATTTATTTATATATTTTTTTTGCATGATTTTATATGTGCTAGTATTATTATTTGTATGTGTTATTTATGTATGTTTATATGCAGCACGCCTGAATCCCCTGAGGAAGTGAATAGGAAACACGGCCTGTGTCGGACTCTCAGGTTTTTGATTTATAAATAAAAGTATCCTTCTTAATCTGAACCACGTATCATTGACTGATTATCTCCTGTATATTCATAGTGGATATCTTAGAAACTCGACTGCTTGGATAGCCCTTAAGGTTCTGATTGTTTTTAATTTAAATACTTAATTTGTTTAAAAGAATACAACACAAGGTGCTATATAAGAAATTAAATAATCTTTAGTAAACGTAACCTTGGAGAGAAGCCACAGCAGATAGAGAGCTCTTACATTGACTATTTTTCTTTCAAAAGGCCAAATATTTTAGTCTTGATTTGTGCAAGTGTTCTGGGCCAAAAGACAAGTGTTCTGTATGGACTCTCTGCTCTTATAAGTGCATTTTTCCTGTTTAACCCCTGACTGATAGTTCCCTGATGCATATGAGAGTTTGGCACCCAGAGTAGCATTCTCAGAAATGCTTCCTGTTCCATGTGCAGGACCCAAAAGGCAGGCAGAGTTCCAGAGTCTCAATGTGTGCATGAAACAATGGTGCAAGGAGGAAAGTTTTGGATTTGTTAGGAACTGGGCAGCATACTGGGGGAGGGGCTTTTTGAAAGGATGGGCTCCATCTTAACTGGGGTGGAACCACACTACTGGCATTAGCCTTTAAAACCGAGAGACAGCATCTTTTAAACTAGAATCTGTGTACCTTTATGGGAACCTGCCAGGTACTTGTGACCTGGATTGGCCACTGTTGGGGAAAAATTAGGATACTGGGCTTGATGGACCTTGGTCTGACCCAGTATGGCATTTTTTTATGTTAGATAATAGGGGAAAGCCAATAATTGTCCAAGAGAGCATGGTTTGGAATGATGTATCCTTGAAGGATACTAGCAAGAGGGGAAAACTATGGCATCCCAATAGAGAGGTTCCAATAAAGGTAAAAGGAATCCAGATGCCTTTAAGTACAGAGTGGACAGATTCCAAACTACGCCAGCTGATGCCCATATTGTTAAGATGAACAAATTACAACTTCTGAAATGCCTGTATGCAAATGTGAGAAGTCTAAAAAATGAGATGGGAGTATTTCCCACTGTACTTAATGCTTTTGCCAATTGGTTTTTCCTTGTCTGTTCTAATTTTTTGAAGAGTTTTTTTTTCTCGTTTCACAAATTTGTTTGCTTCTTTCCCTATGTGAGTTAGATTCCCATCCATCCCTTCTTCTCTTCAGAATGCTAGTCCAAGTTTCATGATGGAGACAGATTCTATATGTTTTATTTTCATATTGCTGCAGTTTTTGTGTATTTGGATCTGCCAGTGCTGTTAATTAGGACCAAAGGCATATGATAGTAGCTTTCTATGAGGTCCCTTCCTCCTTTGGCTCTAAGGTTGTACATTGGTTCTTATAAATTACGTCATGAGCATGGAGGAATTTTCCTGTCTGGATGTCCAGTTCCTTAAGCTCTTTAAGTGGCCAGTCTGGGTGCTTGCTGGGACTGGAGAATACTGTGGCCAATGACTCAAGCTTCCCTTTCACACTTGTTGTTTTAAACTGGTCAGAATGGCTGAGATAAGCCTTTAAACAAACTACTTTATTCTCTTCAACAATCTTTAAACAAAACCAGCTTCAGTCTCTCTAGCTTATCTCATTGATGAAGATGACATGGTTATACACACTATGAACAAAGGACAACCTGACCATACAAAAATATGTTTCAATGACATAGCAGCATGGCTAGCTGAACCCAATCTGAATATAAATTACAAAAAGATGGAAGTGCTTTATATCTCAAGGGATAAAACATTCAAGCCTCCAGATCCCTTAAAGGTAAAAACCTTGGAGGTTTAAAAAAAAAAAAAAAAAAAGGGGAAGTGAGGTATTTAGGTATCACACTAGATCAAGTAACCATGAATCTCCAGGAACAAGCAGGAATGAGTCTTCACATATGGGTACGTCGGTACCGACGGAGCCTGCACGGGAATGCTGCCCAGCTTCCAATCAGAAAGCTTTTGGCAGCATCCCTCGCGCCTGCGCAGTGACTTCCCGCCTTCTCCACAGCCTCTCTTCAGTTTTCGTTTTTCCGCGGAGCCGGCAGGACGTCCTCCTGTCACCGCAGAAACTTTTCTTGTTAATTTCTTTAATTACTTTAGTTTTTTGTTTTCTTGTGGTCGCGGCTGTATTTCCCGCTGCCACCGGTATCGCCGGTGGATTTTGACTAAATTCTGAGAAACTTTTACTTCAGTTTTTTGCCTTAACTTGTTGGGCCTACCAGGCCTCTTCATTATGGAGCCTTCTTTTCCTAAGAAGTGCATTCGATGTAGAAACACCTGTTTCTTTTTAGACACCAATAGTTGGTGTCTCAACTGTGTGGGTCCTGACCCTTTTTCCCCTGACTTGTCAGGAGAATTTTATGAGGAAACCTTCAGTTTTTAGAGTTTCCCTCGATACCGTTTTTTCCTCAGCAGTGAGGGTACCCGGTTTCTCTACTTCACAGGATCAGGTAACCCACAAACAGTCTGTTATGACTAGTCAATGCTTGAGTGGTATGTCCCATGCCCAGCATGGTGACGGCTCCGGTCTTACCCTCAAGAATCCATTGGCATTACCCCTGCGGGAGTCTTCGGGCTTCAAAGCGTTAAAGGGGTTTCATGTTGTTCCTGGGGCTCACCCCTCACAGAACATACCTGAGCCATGTGCGGGGGTGGTATCCGCTTCGAGCGGTACCGAGCCTCCGGCATCGGCACCGGTGTCGAGTGTTCCACTCTTCACCAGGGATCGTCATCGGGCATCCTCGGTACCTTCGGGACCGATCGATACACACCGCATTGACGTCTCTCAATCTCAGCCATGCTCCAGGACGGTACCGGCATCGATCGGTTCCGATACCCTGGCATCGGCATCGAGGTGGACCGCCTTACCCTTGGCAAGGGGGGGTTATCGGGTATCCTCGGTACCATCGGTACCGATCGATGTAACCCAGGCTGCCTTAGTGGTATCGGCATCGCCGATGCCGCCACCGGCGTCGGAACCCTCGCGACATGCATCAATAGTCTTGCTTTCTTCGATGCCGAGTCTTGCATCGATATCTAGTCTCGAGGACTGGGTACCGACGTGTCCCGGAACCGACTTCTGTGGTTTCCAGATGGGCAGTTCCGAAGATCCTAGCCATAACTCTCTCATGATCTCGGTACCACTGCAGCAGTCCCCGATGGCAACTTCAACTGCTAATCCTCTATCAGTATCGATGTCTATGCCTGTTCTTGCACCGATGCCTAGTTTGGAACCGATACCTGGCATTGATGCAGTACCCACTGCCTCTAAGTTAACATGCCAGTATCCCTGTCCATCTACTAGGTCTCTTTCTTTAGCCTTACCAGGGATAGTTCCCATAGGAGATCAGTCTTTTCAGGCTTTTCTCCGGGATATGGCAACCTTTCTTAATATATCTATCCCTGGTTGTGATGCTACTCATGGCTCACCGGCACAAATGGAAAATATGATACTTCCTTTACATCCTGCTCTGCAGGATCTCCTTCTGAGGCTCTGGAAATCGCCCTTACGACTTCCTCTAGTTTCTACAGCCATTGAGGTTCGGTACTGGGTGCCACCCTCTCCAGGGTTTCAAAAGCCTCAACTTTCTCATCGTTCCCTTGTAGTGGAATCAGCACTGAGGAAAGTTAAGAGCAAGAAGAAGCATTCTTCTTATCCGCCAGGTCGTTCTTCAAGAACACTCGATGCTTTTGGTCGTCAGGCCTTCCAAACCTCTATGCTGGCCTCTAGAATTCTTTCATATATTTTTCACATGAGTCTAACACTCCAGGAAGTCACAGAGCAATTGTCTCTTTTGACCCCTTTTGTACCAGAGCCCAAGGCTACTGATTATTCCTTGCTCATCAATCACAGCCGGAATATATCCTGGTTCCTGTCTCGTGCTTCTATAGACTCTTTTGAGTCCGTTAGCAGATCCTCTGCTATTGCTATTGCAGCACGTCGCAGAGCCTGGCTTGAAGCTTCAGACTTGGGCAGATGGGCACAAACTATACTGGCTCATTCTCCTTGTACAGGAGAAGGTCTTTTCAATAAGGAGGCTTTACGTCAGGTTGCTCAATGCTCCACTGACTCTCCTTCCACTAAAGACCATTCTAAGCCACCTCCTTCTTCAAGGGGTAGGAAATGTCCTACCAAACCTTCTTTCCCTAAGAAAAGAAAGTTTCATTCATCTCCTGCCCATCTTTCGGCTATACCTAAACAAGGGACGCCTCAGCCTGGTCTGAAGTCCTCCACCTCTGGCCAGTCTCAGCATTCCCAGAAACCATAAGGGCCGGGAATTGTAACCTACAGTTCACTTCTACCCATTAGAAGTTTATTCACTGTGCTTTTCTTTTTCAGTGTACTAACCTGTCGAAAGGTTTTTGTTCAGGGACTACAGACTCTCCAGAAGAGCAGTTGCAACTATCCCCTGATAGTTCTGTCCCGACTGAACATTTTTTCCTTCAGTAGACTTACCCTATGGGTACGTCACCCTCAAATTACTACCCTCTCAACCGGGTTTTTTCCCTGACTGACGAGTACCATACTGAAAAGCTTCTCTAGCAAGCTCGTTCCTCAGACAAGGAGAAGGGATATCTCCTCTCTTTTACTGTCTATTTTTCTTTATTGGGCACAGGACAATCTCTCTGCTGTTTCCGTCAGCAGCTGTGCCTGCAGGAGTTACAGTGATAGTATTACTGGTAATTTTTCCAAGTTCCAGTCCCTTGTTCAAAATTTTCTCTAGCCTCAGTAGTGATTCCAAGCTATTCGTCATCTATCTTGGATCCTCCTACTCGTTCAGGCTTTCTCACATTATTCTAACCATCTCCTCTCCTAGGATATGGCAACACACCTGACTTCAGTCAGTTTGTCTCATATCTCTCCTGCACAATGCTCTCTGCAGTCTTCAGAGAAGCTTTCTACTATGAGGGCCTTGCTATAGAGCATTGACCTTGTCTCTGAAGTTTCTCTATTAATAGGGAAAAGCTTATAAACCCTTCCCATGCCTGTGAGGGTTCTCCACACCCTCTAGCCTGGGGTGTTAACAAGAGATATCTGTTGTTCTGCGTGAAAATCCAAGGCTGATGTTTACGCATGCTACCTCTGGGTCCCTCCATAGGTCCCTCTGGTATCTTTTCTGCGTTTCTCTACATCTACCATGTCAGTGTTCTGTGGAACTCCCACCTTGTTCCTTACAGATTCATATGTTCATCTGTTCTCACGCGAACATCACGGTTATCTGGTTAGATTGCCTTTCCTGCATCCCTCAATCCACGAAAATAGATTCTCTATACATATCCCAAGTGGGTTCACCCTCTTGTAGAACGCAGAATCTTTTTCTTTTATCCCCATGTACAATTATGGGGCTGGGTGGTAGACAGGTATCTTCAACCTGTTGTTTGTTATGTAGCATCTCCATATATGTCTACATACCTGTATCTTTACTCTAGTGGTGCTAAACCATGCCCCACAACTTTACATATATTTAGGTATATCATATATATATATATTTGATATATTTCACCACCCATATCCTAATATACACATCTGGACATATGTGTGTATATATATATATATATACATATATATATATACATACATATATATGGAATGTATGTGTATATATGTATGTATATATGTGTATGTATGTATATATGTGTATGTATATATGTGTATGTATGTATGTGTGTATATATGTGTATGTATGTATGTGTGTATATATGTATATGTATGTATATATGTGTATGTATATATGTGTATATGTATGTATATGTATATATGTGTATATATGTATATGTATATACATATGTATATGTATATACATATATATATACATATATATACATATTTATTTATTTATTTATTTATTTAACAATTATTTCTATACCGCTCTTTCACAAGTATCAAGTGCGGTTTACAATGAACATTATGTTATATGGTATGGGTAGTATCATACCAAGTCATTTTACATAGAACAGGTGAACTAGGTACAGGTAACAGTATAATATTTAAACAGTAAATTATTAGAACGTTAAACTATTAGAACATATGTACATAGTAGATATTTACAGTTATCATATATCGCTTGTAGGTGTAAACATTAATTTAATCTTCAAGGCACGTAGTTATATAATGGTTGTATTTGCTAGTTAACC